>CM059973.1:8016281-8718762 GCA_030490835.1 Annona cherimola | reverse complement strand
TGCTTGATGGCATGCAAAAGACTATGCAATTTTCCTCTATGCAAAAATGATTGATATGTGGATAATTATTAAATTTTTAGGTTATTGACAAGGGGATAGCATAATTGCATAACTTTTGTAAACAAAAGGTCCTGAAATAGAAACTAAGAAAATAATAGAGAAAAATATGTTTTTATTTGTGGAAATTCAAAGGATTTGAAATTCTTTTGATTAAAAGGATTTTAAGATGTATGGGTTCTCAAATGTTTCAAATGTTATCAAAATACTTTACTCAAAACGTTTTTGAAAGAATTTAAGGAAGGTCATCCTAAAACTGGATTTCAAATAACGACTTGTTAAAGTGGGTACGCTCACTTACAAATTGACACGGACTGCGGTCTGTGATGTGTTTTTGAAAATAATTGTTAAATATAGACTTCGGTCTATAATTTTTATGCATATGGATGCAGGCTGCGGTTTGTGATCCCGGTTTAAAAGAACATGAGTTGCGCCTGTGGTTCTTCAAACCAAAACGGACTGCGATTCGTCAGAATAACGAACGGTGCACCGGGTACAAGGAATAGACTGGTTGTAAAGCACGGTTGGGATGACCGAGGCCCACTCTACATAAGGCCAAGTCGTTAAGGGATGGCAGGAGTGCCAGCGGCGCCCTCCCTGAGATGGGAGCAGGATGAATAGACAGCCACTGAGCTAGTGTGTTGTTAAGGATTCCCTTCCGAAAGGTAGCATGATCACTTGCTAAGTGTCACTACTGGATGGAGAGAAATGCATTTGCTTATGTTTTATTTCTGAAAAGCCCAAAGATTGGGTCATGAAAATATGATTTTATGAAAGTATCCTAAAGGGATTTTTATGAAATGGTTACCCTAAAAGAAAGGGTGTTTTACACAAAAGTGTAAATAACAAGAATTAAAGGAAATGTGGTTATTCAAATGCATTTATGAAAATGGTTTTATGTATTTTGTTTTCCTTGTTTGCTATAAACAAGCCCTAAGACGGGGAATTATGAAAAGGATTTATGTTCATTTGTAAGAGAGCCTAAATAAAGAATGTTTTTGGATATAAAAATGTCCTTTGCCGAGAAAGGCTTATGTGATTGATGTTTAAGGACATATGAATGTCCATTGCCAAAAAGGTTATGTAAAGATGTTTTGAGACATGAAATGTCTCTTGATTTTATGATGGCTTATGTGAATGATGTTATAAGACATAAAATGTCTCTTGGCTAAAGAATTTTATGATGGTTTATGTTAATGATGTTTTGAGACATGGATGTCTCTTGTGCCTAAGTATTTATGTTGTTTTGGATGTAAATGTCCACTGGCAACCGATTGATTTCATGTAATAGCTATGAACATTAAAAATGTTCATATAAGATTTAAGGGAACTCATCATCAAAGGTAAAATGTATATGTTTTGCCTAAACAAGCCCAGGCGTGGCTTGTAAATGATGTTAAGAATGAATGCTTTATGAAAACGTTCAAGGACATAGAATTGTCCTCAGGAACACAGAATTTCATGATGATTTTTTAGGACATATACATGTCCTTAGGAAAAAGGTATTCCCGATGTTTATGAAAAAAGGGTTTTCAAGAAGCCTTGCCTAAAGATGCTTGCTTACTGAGTTGTCACTCACGTTTTGTTTTCCCAACCCTTAGACAGGTACCGAGGAAACTCAGAAGGTTGCAAACCTCAGACGTGGAGGGAAGGTACATGATGATAGCCTTGAAGGCTATGAGGAATGGAAAAGTATAAATATGCTAAGGTAAGCTAATGTGTATGTGAACTTAATGAGAATATTAAGTTCTGTATATGATTTAATGGTTGAATGTATGGATGTATGATAGAAAATATGATACTTAGGACAAGGAATCTTTCACTGCAGAAAGGTAGGTAAAGATGCTATGTGTTTATGTATATCCGAACTTGGCTAGAGTTCTAAGTTCCATGTGAATTAATGACTGAATGTATGAAAGTATGATTTATACAATGATTCAGTGTATAATGACAGGCATGTAAAGATGCTTTGAATGAAATGATGAATTTTATTACAAGTGAAATATCACAATGTATGATGATTGGCATGTCAAGATTATGAATGATGACAGATGAATAATCAAAATTTATTTTGGACATATTCCAATTAAGAACCCGCCGTGTGATCAGGGCAACAATCCTGATTCACATTTACCAATCGATAGATCTTGAGGTAAGGAAGTGACGTCTCGGTTCGGGGCGCCACAGCTAGCGTAGTTTTGAGTGTCTCCACCGTGAGTTCCCGTTATTATTAGTGGAGCTTTGTCTTTTAAAAGAGAATTTGTAGAACTTAATGTATCTTCCATATATGAATGAGCTTGGTATGTAATATTAAATGTCATGTTCTGCGTTATCCATAAAAAAATTACTAGTTTTTTAAAAACATCTTTAACTTATAAGTTTCGTTCCAAAATATAACTCCTATTGTGGTATGTGGATTTATCTATCCATGATATATAGATCAAAATAAATATAGTTCAAATTTATCTATAATAAATTTTAACTTGCTATTTGATTGAATAAATATATTATTTATTTTTGAACTAAAATATCAAAATAATTATTTTATATCTATTCAATTTGATTTTTGATTGTATTTAAATTAATATTTATTTTATGAATATTTTGTAATTATATCTAGAATTTTAATATTCTGAATTTTAAAATAAAAGCAAAGGCGATATAGTTTTTGTCAATATAATAATTTTGATGCTTCTCTTGGATTGAGCTATTATTTACGATGATGGTGGCCGGGCAAATTTATAAAATTTTATTTGTTAATATTCAATTTATAATTTAAATAAATATAATTTATTACAATTTTAGTTTTAAAAAATCATACATATAATAAGTATTACAGTTAATTCTAATATATATAAAACCTAATAATAAGAAATTTAAAATATTAATTACTAAATATTTGTATAAATTTAAAATGCTTAATATGTATTTAATCAAAATAATAATTTACTTTAAAAATAAAATTCAATAGTTGATATGTTTTTGAAAGAGAAAATTAATTTCATCTAGTCGTGTAGTTAAATTTTAAATTTAAAATAAAAACTAAGATTTTATATTTTTATAAAGATTATATTGATGAAGCCTATAAAATAATTATTTAATTATAAAATTTAAATATTAAAAAAATAATTTAAATTTAAATTATAGTTTTGGGACATATAATTAACTAATTTAATAATTTGTTTTTAATTTAAATTAGTTAATATTTTTAATTATAACTTTATATATTTATTTAGTTTTAAACTTATTTAAAAATTTGCGTAGTTCTGAAATCAATTATTAAGTATACATCTTCTGCAAAATACACAAATTAGGTTAAATATTTACAAAATGTCAAAAATTAGATGCTGTTAGATGCGGTTAGACGCGATTAGACGCTGTTAGATTAAAATAATTTCATTAAATCATATTATCTGGGTTTGAAATTCCGTAATTAAGTTATAAATTACTTTACAAGGGGCCTAGGGATTATTTTACAGGTGTTAAATTAGAATTAACTCATTAATTTCAAAATTAGATGCAGTTAGATGCAATTAGATTAAGGTAATTTCATTAAATCGTATTATCTAAGTTTCAAATTTTGTAATTAAGATATAAATGACCTTATAAGGGGCCTAGGAGCATATTACAGGTGTTTAAATTAGGATTAACTTATTAATTTTAAAAATTAAATACAGTTAGATGTTGTTAAATACAGTTAAATGCTATTAGATGAGATTAGACGTTGTTAGATTAAGGTAATTTCATTAAATTGTATTATCTGAGTTTCAAATTCCGTTATTAAGGTATAAATGACCTTATAAGGGGCCAAGGATCATATTACAGGTGTTGAATTAGAATTAACTTATTAATTTTAAAAATTAGATGCGGTTAGATTCTATCATATTCGAAAAATAGAAAATATTAATAAATTTTCAAAAAATCAAAAAAATTAAATGAAATTGTTATTTTTTAGAGTACATTAATTACATTAACTTTAAAAAATATAAAATATATTTTTCGACTTTACCAATTATAATGAAATCTTATTAAAAATAATTTTTTGTTCACAAATATTTTTTAAAATTGTCAAATAATGAAAAATTATGTCTAAATACGTTTTAGTAGTTGATCTGGCAAATGAATGGAATAGAATGAGATTTCATATGTATATAATACAAATTTTATCAAAAAATCAAACATACTCACGTTTTTAAACAAATATACTCACGCTGTAAAATTACTACAATGCCCATACTTTCTTTTTTTTTCTCATAGGGAAGGTTGGGGCTCATGTAATGATATTAACCTTATTGCTAGCCCCTGTGGATTTGAGTGGGCTAATTTGGGCTTCTAAAAAAGAAAAAAGAGCATGGAAGTCGGCTAATTTGAGCTTCTAAAAAAGAAAAAAGTGCATGGAAGTCGTCCCCCAATTTTCTCACGGGAAACTCATCTCCAGCTGTCAATTTCTATCAAACGATTAGGATTAAAAGGGGCATTTTTGGTCTAATGAAAAATTTGGGCAGAGGGTATTTTTCGCAGCATCAACTATACGCATGCTACAGTCAGTGAGGGATGCGAAGCTGGCAAAGAGCTGTTGGGTTTGAGCAGCCAGCAGAGGGCTATTGAGTTTGAGAAGTCGGTAGAGGGCGACAGTGAAGCCAGTAGCGTGAGCGGCGGTTAGCAGCAGCAACAGGCGACGAAGAAGAATATCAGCGTAGTTTTCTTAGATTCAAGCAACTAGAGAATAAATCCGGTCCTACGAGTCAGGCACTAGAGTTAGGAAGCCTGCGTTGATTCATTGGTCAATTCTGATCGACAATCCATCTTCGGTAGGTTGGTGGGTTTTGATGCAGCGGCGGTGGCGTGTTGGATGATGGACATGGCTACTACCAGAGAAGAAACCGCTACTACCGAACTTTAGGCATTTTCACGAGCTTTCGGTCCAATGACTCTGATCATCTGATTGAAGTTTGGCAGCATCAGATTTGGAGGGGAATGAATTTTGCGGTAGAGCCATGGCTTCCTCCATCCATCGTCAACGATGGAGCACCAAAGCGTGGTGATCCAGCGGTGGACATCAAACCATACACATGCAGCAACATAACTTGCAAATATTATCCCCATAACTGAAAAGAACGAGTGTATGTAAGTTTCATTCAAATTAATTTGATGTATAAAAATAAGGGATAATAAAGAGTTTACATGGTATAATTTTTGTCATTAAAATAATTTAGATCTTCCTTTTTATTTTAACTTGGTATAATTTCATCACTAAAATAATTTAGATATTCCTTTTTATTTTAAATTTTTTATTTTTAGCTTAATATTTATTTTCGTGAATTTACAATAAAATGTATACTCAATCTAAATTTTCATCGTAAAAATAATTCAGATATTTTCTTGCTTAAGTTAAAATAATCAACTTATTGTAGATATAAACTTAATTTCAATATATTCATTTTTGTAGAGTTTCAATTTAAATTAATTTAGTTCATAAAAATGAGAGACAATTTTTAATAACCCTTGGCTCCATGCTGAATAATGTTCAATCTAACTTTTACCTATTTTTATTTAATTCAAGGATCATCCTATATACCTTTTGAAAATTATAAAAATTTTATGGCCTCATTTACGTAATATCATATTACTATGTTAAGATTTTATGGATATATAGATTATATTTCTTTATTTTTTAAAAAATAATTATTTTATTTTATATCATTTGCTTTTATGTTTGAGTGCATGTTTATGTATCGAAATTATATTGTAGATAAAGTTTAAAATATGACATTTTTAAAATATAACATTTATAGGTTTATTATATTTATTATTTATAATTTAAGAAATCACATGTATTAGAATTTTTATAAATTATATAGATATTATATTTTTATACCACATTTATTACCAATTAACTATTTATGGATAATGCAAATAAAAGCTAATAATGTATATTATTAAATATAAATTGCACTTATATATGATTTAAATAGATATAATCATTACATTTTTACTTTCAAAAAGTCATATATAATAATTATTATAGTTTTATATATTTATGTAAATTTCTATTTCATTTAATTTAAATTAGTTATTATTTTTAATTATACCCCGGGAAGCGACGCGCCACAACAACGTCCGGTTGTGGCGAAAAGTCAACAAATGTTCCCATGTCTTTATGGACATGGTTTTGGGAAGATGGTGATATCAAAACACAAGATCCGTTTTGCCTCATGGAATGTTGGGACTCTTTCAGGAAAAAGTACGGAAGTAGTAGATGTTATGAGAAGGAGAAAAATTAATATAGCATGTCTTTAAGAGATTAGGTGGAAAGGAGAGAAGACAAAAAAGATTAATGTATTCAAATTATGGTATATAGGAAAGGATGGTAATAGAAATGGTGTAGGGATAATCGTAGATAATAATTTTATAAATAAAGTTGTAGATGTCAATAGAGTAAATGATAGAATTATTCAAGTAAAACTTGTATTAGGTGCAGAGATCTTAAATGTGATTAGTGCCTATGCACCACAAGTAGGATTAGATGATAGAATCAAGAAACAATTTTAGGATGACTTAGAGAGTATTATGCAAATGACATCTAACCAAGAAAAGGTTGTGATAGGTGGAGATTTAAATGGACATATAGGAAAGGAGAATGTAGGATATGAGAGAAGTCATGGAGGTTTCGGCTTTGGAATAAGAAACGAAATGGGGAATGCCATTTTGGACTTCGCTATAGCATGTGATTTAGTTATAACAAATACCTTATTTCAAAAACGAGATGAACACTTGATAACTTTTAAGAGTGGGACCAATTCTAGCCAAATAGATTATTTCCTTATAAGAAAATTGGATAGATCCCTTTGTATAAATTGTAAAATTATCCCAGGTGAGAGCTTAGCTATGCAGCATAGATTATTAGTGATGGATATATATATATACAAAAAAGTTCAACAAAAACTAAAGGCAATGTAATTTCAAAAATTAAATGGTGGAATTTAAAAGGAAACAACATAGAAATTTTTAGAAAAAGAATGATAGAAGAAGTAAAATGGGACATACAAGAAGATAAAGTAGAATCGATGTGGGATAAAATGACGACTAACAAAAAAAGTAGGACAAAGTATTGTAGGTATATATAAAAATCGTAGATCCCCACATTGAGAAACTTGGTGGTGGAATAAGGATGTTGAAAAAGCTATAAATGCTAAACAAGAAAAGTTTAAAATATAATAGAAAAATAAAAATGATACAAACTTACAACAATACAAACTAGCAAAAAAAACTACTAAAAAAATTATTGGTGATGCTAAACACAAAGCTTATGAGAACTTATATGACAGATTATGAACTAGACAAGATAAAAATGATATTTTTAAGTTGGCTAAATTAAGAGAAAATAAGGGCAAAGATTTAACACATGTTAGATGTATTAAAAGTGAGGGCGAAAGAGTTCTAGTCAAAGATGATAATATTAAGGAAAGATGGAAAACTTATATTTATAGTTTACTAAATGATACCGCACACGAACATTTAACTTTAGATGTTAGTTTAAATAGAGAAGAAAATAGGAATATCAGTTATTTCACAAAAATTCAAATATCTGAAGTAAAGAAAGCTCTAAGGAAAATGAAAACAGGAAAAGCCTTAGGCCCAGATAATATACCAATTGAGGCATGGAAGTGCATGGGAGATGCAGGTGCAACATGGCTAACAAATTTTTTTAATAACTAACAAATTTTTTTAATAAGATTATAAAAACGAAGTTAATGCCAAGTGAATGGAGGAAAAACATTATAGTTCTAATTTATAAAAATAAGGAAGATATTCAAAATTATGCAAATTATCGTGGAAGGAATAAAATTAGTGAGTCATACTATGAAATTATGGAAAATAGTAATTGAACATAGACTAAGACGGGAAACTAATGTATTTGATAATCAATTTGGTTTTATGTCAGGAAGATCAACCATTGAAGCTATTTTCTTACTTAGACAACTATTTGAAAAGTATAAGGAGAAGAAAAAGAACTTACACATGATTTTTATTGATTTAAAAAAAGCTTATGATTGAGTACCAAGAAAGTTAATATGGCAAGTGATGAGAAAAAAAAGAAATTAATGACAGATACATTAATATTATTAAAGATATGTATGAGGGGGCTGTTACAAATGTGAGGACCATTAGTGGAGATACTAATGTCTTCCCAGTTAAAATAGGTTTACATCAAGGCTCAGCCTTGAGTCCTTACCTTTTTACCTTAGTAATAGATGAAATTACTAGACATCTCCAAGAAGAAGTACCTTTGTGTATATTATTTGCAGATGACATTGTTCTAATAGATAAAACTAAAGAAGGACTAAATTTAAAATTGAATAGGTGGGTAGATGCTTTAGAATCTAATAGTTTTAGAATTAGTCGCGCAAAAACTGAATATATGAAATGTAATTTTAATAATAGTAAGAACCCGGATGAGGAACCAATTAAGATTTTAGATCAAGCAGTAACAAGAACTAATCACTTTAGGTACTTAGGATCAATCGTTCAAGAGAACGGCGAAATCGAGAAAGGTATAATACATAGAATTCAAGCAGGATGGAAGAAATGGAGAAGTGCGTCAGGAATTTTATGTGACCGTCGAGTTCCAATCAAATTAAAAGAAAAATTTTATAAGACTGCGATTAGACCTGCTATACTTTATGGGGCAGAATGTTGGGCAGTTAAAGAACAACATATACAAAAAATGAGCATAGCGGAAATGAGAATGTTAAGGTGGATGAGTGGTAAAATAAGAAAAGATAAAATTAGGAATGAAATAATTCGAGAAAACTTAAAAGTGAGACCAATTTATGATAAAATGAGAGAAAATAAATTAAGATGGTTTGATCATGTTAAAATGAGGCCTAAAGTAGCACCGGTTAGGAAAACAGAGTCTATCCAAGTAGAAGGTGGTAGGAGAATGAGAGGAAGACCCAAAAAACATAGATGAAAATAATTAAACAAGATTTAAAAATATTACAAATTACAAAAAATTTAGTCTTAAATCGCCAAGAATGGCGTAACAGAATCCATGCAGCCGACCCCACATAGGTGGGAAATGGCTTATGATGACAATGATGATGATCATTATTTTTAATTATAACTTTATATATTTATTTAGTTTTAAAATTATTTAAAAGTTTACGTAGTTCTAAAATGAATTATTAAGTTTATATCTTTTGCAAAATACACAAATTAGGTAAAATATTTATAAAATATCAAAAATTAGATGCGGTTGTGGTTAGATGCTGTTAGACGCTGTTAAATTAAGGTGACTTCATTAAATCGTATTATATGGGTTTCAAATTCTGTAATTAAGGTATAAATGACCTTATAAGGGGCTTAGGATCATATTACAATTGTTAAATTAGGATTAACTTATTAATTTCAAAAATTAGATGTTGTTAGATGCTATTGGATGAGGTTAGATGCGGTTATATGCTATTAAATGCGGTTAGATGCTGTTAGACGCTATTAAAATAAGATGATTTTATTAAATTGTATTATCAGGGTTTCAAATTCTGTTATTAAGGTATAAGTGACCTTATAAGGGGCCTAGGATCATATTACAGGTGTTAAATTAAAATTAACTTATTCATTTCAAAAATTAGATGCGGTTAGATGCTGTGAGATGTGGTTAGATGTTGTTAGGCGCTGTTAGATAAATGTGATTTCATTAAATCATATTATATGGATTTTAAATTCCATTATTAAGGTATAAATGATCTTATAAGGGGCCTAGGATCATATTACAGGTGTTAAATTAGGATTAACTTATTAATTTCAAAAATTAGATGCGGTTAGATGCTGTTAGATGCGGTTAGATATTATTAGACGCTGTTGGATTAAGGTCATTTCATTAAATAGTATTATCTGAGTTTCAAATTCCGTTATTAAGGTATAAATGACCTTATAATGGGTTTAGGATCATATTACAAGTGTTAAATTAATATTAATTTATTAATTTAAAAAATTAGGTACGGTTAGATTCTATTATATTTGAAAAATAAAAAATATTAATAAATTTTCAAAAAATCAAAAATAATAAATGAAAAATTGTTATTTTTGAGAGTACCTTAATTACATTAACTTTAAATAATATAACATAACTCCTAATATAAAATATATTTTTCAACTTTATAATGAAATTTTATTAAAAAAAAATTTTGTACACAATTTTTTTTACAAAATTGTCAAATAATGAAAAATTATATCTTCATACGTTTTAGTAGTTGATCCAGCAAATGAATGGAATAGATTGAGATTTTGTATATATATAATACAAATTTTATCAAAAAACCAAACATACTCACGTTTTTAAACAAATATACTCACGCTGTAAAATTACCTCAATGCCCCTACTTCCTTTTTTCTCATGGGGAAGGCTTCCCATGGGTTGGGGCTAAAATAATGGCATATTTTCTCTCTCCACTGTTATAATTCCTGAAGTCCCATGACTAAATGAAATTATCCCGATGTCTCGAAACTGGCCTTTAGTCCAAGATACTCTTACCGATACCATGAGTCAATGACATGTTTCTAGCCCACAGCCCACTCTATGAGTAAACAAGCAGAATCTATAATTCCTCTTCTGAAAAGTTAACCTTAAGCTTGCAAGTAATGGTCATGTATCTATAGAAGTTCTCTTTGATCTTAAATAGTCTAATTCTTCGAACCTTGATTGGAGTCCCATCTTTTTCAAAGCATGGATTTGTATAAAAATATCTATAGGCACAACTCTCAATTAAAGAGGTCTTCAATAGGTTTCTCACAGAGGAGCTCACATGATAGAGGAATTGTGAGTGTCGGTTTGCATTTACTACCATGTCCCCTGAAATCTGAATTACCAAGAACAAACCTAAAAAGATGAGAGAGATGAGAAAAACTAAAATTTTTCCTACAATATAGATTAAGAGTGTGTTTGGAAATGGATAAAATTTTTGGTGAAAAATTATGGAGAGTAAAAGTTGTCAAATAATGTGCTATAATAGGGGTAATGATAGGAAGTAAAGAGGATAAAGTTAAAATAACTATGTTAGTTGTATAGTTAATTACGTAGAAATGATTGAAAAGTAGGGTAGTTGTATAGGAGAATATGAAAAAATAATTAAAAAGTATAATAGTTATGGAGAATAGAAAGTTTCAGATTGAAAAGTTTTAACTTAACATTTTATACCCATTGCCAAACACATTCTAATTTGTGCACTTTTCTTTCGAAACATGATAATTCAGCATGTATGTTCCTATAATTATGGTGATTATTTACAGCATGGTTGTCCAATAACTAAACAATTTATGTTAGTGGGAAACAAACTTACATAATAGTGATAGCATATTATAACATTATTAATAGATTTTTATGAATGACTAGAAAAACTAGAGCAGAATTATGTATGACAATATATTAGAAAATTTAAAACTACCCACATCCAAAGGTAAGAGTGGACTGCCTAGGTTTCTACCATATCCAAATACAAAACAGACATAAAAATTCAAATCAAAACAATAAGATGAATGAGCAATAAACTAAAATAAAACTAAGAAAAGACAATTAGAAATAGAATAATCAGGATGATCTGAAAGTAAAACTGAGCAAACAATCATTTACGACTGGTAGTAACTAGGCATACCACCCATTTTTATTTTTTCAATTTTTTTAATAAAACTATCAACTTGGGTGTATATTATCTATAAACCAAGTTCTACAAATTTTAGAAATGTATGTTTATTTTATATTTTAAATGTGCATGGTCATTTTTAGATCATAATCATTTTTACCCCTATGAAAATGATCACAATACTCTTATATTTAAAAAATATAAATAAATGTATACACATATTCAAAATAGTAGAATTTAGTTATAGATAATATACACCTAAGTTGATAGTTTTATTAAAAAATTTCAAAAAAAATAGTCAAAAATTGATTTTAGACTAGTTTGAGATCACAACCCAACCTATAAATAATAAAATGAGAGAATATAGACTTAGATGGTTTAACGCAAGCTAGTCTATTCACTTTCAGCTTTTTTTTACACACTACATTACTTTTTTTATGATGATGTACGACACTACTTTTGTGTAATACCCTGCTGGCTAGTAACTTTCCTTTTTTATAACTTCCAGTCAAATGCTCTCCTTTATTAAATTGAATTTCTAACCGTAGCTTTTCCTATATTTTATTTCAAAAAAATTAATTTATATAAATTCTATCTATCAAACCCCGTCTATATATCAATTTCCATAAAATTAATACTACTCATTCATATCATATACAAATGAAATGATAAATATTAAATTCACTTCAATACTTTCATATTATACCATATCTTAAAACATGCCTCATAAATATTACTATCATCCATAAAACTCCATCCTAAAGATACCTAAGTAGAAACCTATGTAAGTGGGTGTCTAAAAGTTAAATGAAAAAAATATATGCCCAAGAGTGCACGATTCTCCACCTATTTTACATGTCTCTATATTCGATGGTCAAGTTCAAAAATCAAGTCATTATCTTCCCTGTATGTCATTTCTAGTTTCAATTCAAAATTATCTATTTGTAAGCCCCACACATTAAATTGAAAATTATATATTCTTCTAAATTGTTTACTTGAACACTAAACCTTTTCATTTATGACCAAAGCATTTAATCATCTAAACAACCACAACTTACCATATTAGGGTTATCATATTAGGGTTAATATAATACTTAAGCCTATTTTATATTAAACCCCCTATAAAACTCATCTAGTATTCAAACTTGGGTGTTTTAAGCCTAAAAGCTCACTAATAATTTAGGCTCATAAAATAAATAATATAATCAAGATAACTACTTCCATTAACATGAAATCTCCACATCATTCTATCAAAAATTGTACTTTCTGTAAATTTCAAAATCGCCCCTAATTCTTTTGTATATTAAAAATCAATCCATTATTAACTTATAAATATAAAATCATCAAAATTTACACAATTAGCAAATCTTGATTCATCTATTCATATGATAGTAATTTAAAAAAAATGATTTAGAAATTAGGGGTTGTACATTTTGACTTTACAAGAAACATTCATGTTGCGACCAGTGGTCTTCTCACTTCCCAAGAACTGTGCCTTCATGGAATTAGGATAGAAACTAATTCTCTTGTGCTTGTGGATTTGATTTCTTCAGGATGCTTTTAGCAATTTTGGTTGTGACCCTGCGGGGAGAAGGAGAATCAATCCTGCAATTGGGAAATTGAATCCACATTTTTTCACAATAGAGGATTTTGAATCGATTATCACTCCAACAAGGAGATGTCGAAGGGGTAATTTTTCCTTTAGAAGACTACCCGAATAGATTTTCGAGTGAGGACTAAAGAAAATGATGCATCTATGGATTACGAAAAATAAATATAAATATGAGTAAATCTGATTCTTCAAGCTACATGACCGACTCCATAGAAATTATAATGAGAAAATGATGTATTGTATATTGCCTCGTTCCTTCTATCCAACGAGGGAATGGCTCCATGTAAATATATATTTTTTGAAGTAAGCTCGATGTAAGTAGTTGTTATAATGGTTGGCCTCAAGATAATAAGAGATACATTGCCTCTTTGTTGCCCCGAGAAGCATTTCTCCTAGTGGCTTTGTAAAAACATAAACATTCCACTAACCAAAGTGCCTAGATCTGCAAGATGTAACACAATATAGGAAATTCATGAGGTCAATAAGCCAACTCTAAGGCTATGTTAGGCCGTGTGTTAAGTGGATAATAAGTCCGCGGACAAATTTGCTAGGTATTTGGCATTCATAGCTTCCACCTTGGGAACTAAATTTTAGGAGAAAAAGTGAAAATTCCACATTTGCTGGAAGAAAAATTAATTAGCTTTCTGAAACAGTCATTACAATTGGTCTGTTCTATAGGAATAATGCGGGGCCAAAATACAAGCCTAAATCTTGTACTGACAAACCTATTAGCTGTTGTGCATCAGATACCTTGGGTAAAAATCCACTGCCCTAAGACAATATCTTTCAAAAATCTGGCTCCTTGTATTTTTGCAAACGTTGTCTCATGTGCAATTGCATCTTATTGTCTAAGTTGATGTTTACGGTTGAGAAGACACATACACACCCAAGATTAAAGAATGCAATTCAACTTTTTTTTTTTTTCTGATTCATCACATAAAATGAGAAAGTAAATCGATGAAGTACGGGACATACACCTACTAGCCTAGTAGACCATTAGATTACAAGGGCAATATCTGGTCTTAAGGCCCTTGGGCTACGTTTAGATTTATGATTTTGACCAAAAAATAATTCACCAATTAGACTTCAATATTTTTTTATTTTTTTCTTCATATACTTATTTATATATATACATATATGTTTAAAAATTTTAAAAAAATATACACGTATCCAAAAATAGTAAAACTTGATTTATATATTAAAGACATTTAAATAAACAAGTGCAAAAAGAAAAAAATGTTGTATATAGATTTTTTGAGATGAGCTAAACAATGAGAGGAAGACTTTGAGGAATTCGATGACTTGAGTTTTGGGTTCCACTTTTCTTCTTTTCTTGCATCCTTCTTTTTTCTTATTATGGGTGTGTTTGGTATTTGATAAGTTTTTTTATATATAAATTTTTTTAAAAATGAGAGAAGTGATATGATATAATAAGGATAGCAAAGAGAAATAAATATAATAAAGTTAGAATAAATTGATAATTGCATATACATTTATCAAGAGATACAAAGATATGAAGAAATAATTAAAAATAAAATGGTTATAGAGTATGAAAGTTTTAAATTGACAAGTTTTTGTAATTGTCAAATGTATATTCGTAATCATGATATTGTCAGGAAGTTTGGGAGGAATTTAAAGCGGATAGATTTTGTTATCAAGTGATTAAAGAGTTCTGTCGAACGTGCGAACTGGGATCTTTTTAGCCTCGAGCTGCTTGAGGTTGCAGGGCACTCATTTTTTGTCTCTCATTAATTTGTAGAAAATAAAAAGCCCAAATGTGGGCAATGATTATTTAGCTCTCTTTTTTCCCCTTTCTTTCTGTACGATATTTTGATCCTATTTATCTTGTTTATGATTTTCATTTTATGGTACTCTAGTTTATGTTTTGACATTGCTGTATTGTTTGAAATAAGTTATAATATCTGAAATGAGTTGTAATATATAAACTCAATAAAAAAAATATATCATACCACCACTATCTCATTAGCCTTCAATACTTAAGTTCTTTGTAAAGCAAAAAGGATATGTTTACAAAACTTAATAATATAACAAATAGTATACCATTAAGATATTAAATAATATATTAACTTTTCTAAATTGTCTCATTCTCTTTTAGCTTCTCATACAACTCATAAGTCAATTCCTACGTAATCTTTGTCTAGAAATTATCAGGAAAACTTAAACTTCTAGATATCTTTAGACCAATTTCTCCTCCATTAAAGTTAGACTATCTAATTATGCTGGATCACCTCAATCAAACCCTGATTCCAATTTACATCATCTTTAAAATGGATGGTCCATTAGGCTTGGGCATCACCGACGTTAGTGACTAAGCATTGGGCTCTAGCCTCTTGTGTTTTTCTTGGGCTTGAACTGTTTCTGTCTGCTGCAATGAATTGGGCTGAACTTAGATTAGCCCAGTCTAGGCCTATAGTGCTTTTATTGAGCTTACTAAGGGTTTGGCCCAACAAACGAAAAGCACTGAAGCATCCTGCTTTTTAAGGGTGTGTTTGGTTGGAGGTAAAACTTTTGATGAAAAGTTTTAGAGGTAGAAGTTGTCAAATTGATAGAAAATGATGTGATATAATAGGAGTAATGATGAGGAGTAAAGATAATAAAGTTAAAATAGATAGGTTAGTTGTATGGGTAGTTGTGTAGAAATGATTGAAAAATAGGGTAGTTTGTATAGAAAAATGTGAAAAAATAATTAAAAAATAGAGTAGTTATGAAGAGTGAAAAGTTTTGTGTTGAAAAGTTTTAATTGACAAGTTTTGGCCCCAAACAAACACACCCTAAGTATGTTTGGCATAACTTATCCATTCTTCCCCAAATTTTTACAATAAAAGTTGAAATAGTGTTATAAGGATAAGCTCCAATTAATGCTTATTGTTTAAAGGGAAGCTTTGCGGAAACTTTATTACATGGCTAAATAGGACCTAAGTGCTAAAGCCTATTCCAACTCCTCTAAATTTGCACAACTTCCTACATTTCTTTTATTTTAAAAAAACCTTGATGACAAGCTAGTTTTTCAAAAATTCCTAGGAAAAATTAACATTTTCTAAAAACTATCAGATTACGACTGACAACTTTTGAAGAAGGACTATGAACACCTAGGAGTTCGTTTACATATACATAACTTATGCTTTTTCAAATGACTGATAAATTATTAATAACCCTATGCAAATAAAATTATTCATGTTATTGTTTAGAATTAAAGCTAGCTAATCCAAGAATTTTGCATGGTGCTAACTTCATTATGAATTGATTTAGACTCTAATTACAATTTAAATATAGTTGTGTTCAGTTTGCATTTAATTAGCATTCATATAGCATTTCATCTTTCATGTATCATTTTTTAATATATTTTGATATGTTTATGTAGGTGGGAAAGAATGGAAGTGAGAGACTTGCTTGGAGGAAGACACTCAAATACAAAGCAAACCCATTGCTATGGGTTACAACCATGAGTGGGCGGCGCGACATCCACTTGTTCAGGTTGAAATATTATGTAACTTATTTTCTAAGCTACTAGATATAAAAAGATGCCCAAACCATGTTAGTGTGTTCCTTTTGCAAGGAATAAGTTCTAAAAAAAGTTGTAGGGAGAAAAAGAGGATAAGAGGAAGAAAACAAGTTTAGGGGAGAAATCTTCAAGAGTTTTTTGTTTTTGTTTTTTTTCTCTTTTCTCTGTCTCTTTCCTTTACTTTTCATCTTTTTTCGGTATGACTTTGTATGAGGTACTTATTTTTAAGGATTTTCTACACAATTCATGAACTATTTTCTTTATTAGGGCTATGATGGAATTTAGCATAGATTAATAATTTTATCTTCTTCATCTATGTGATTTTGTGATTGGGTTATCCATCCAATTTTTGCTCAGTGCTTCCATGAGTGTGGCAATCTTGTGGATAGTAATCTTGTGATTGTTGTGGAAACTCTGATAAACTTGTAAAAGCTAGCATATGGTTGGACAAAGCTTGAATAACATGAGTTCATCTCGCTATACTAGGGATAGTTTATCTCGACTAATAGATGATTTAATTTATTAGCTTAGATAGGAATATATCAGTTAATCTCATGTAAAAATGGTTAGAACTTGTCATTAATAAAATAAATTATTTTTCTCATAGGAATATAGAAACTAAGATTCTTTTGTTAGGTTTATACATATTCAAAAGGCTAGTTTAAATATTATAGTGTCCTTGCTTAATAAACTATAAATATTAATTACATTAAGAGAAGTAAGCCATAAAATTATTATGAAGTGTTGAAGGAAATTACAACTTTAATCCTTTCATACACACAAATCGTACTTTTGTAATGGAATTTTTCCATTATTTGTTTTAGTTAAATTTTATTTTATACACTCTTATAAACCAATTATGTCAATGGAATTCAAACATCAAATTTGGTATTAGACAATTTAATATTTAGTTTACTTCTTCATAAAAATAGTGCTTTCTCGTCACTTTGTTAATTGTATAGCAGTGTGCGCTTGCATAGTAACACCATAATATTTGTTTGCTACCAATTATATATAAAAATTCATTTCATAATTCTTGTTAACGCACATATGTTAGGCCCTATTTTAATGAATAATTTTACTTTGCATAATTATACATCTAAATTAATTTTCTCGAAATATAACCCAAACTTATAATTAAAGTTGTCCAAAAGTTATACAATTCAATGGAAATATAGGCTCTAAGTACATCATACATAATTCATTAATATACTAATATACATGTTAATTGTCACACAGGTGATGGCAGTGTGGTAACCGAGGCGTCTGATTTTCAGTCATCTTCAATTTAAAATCTCCTCTTGCATTGAGGGGGTCTTTTGCCATTTAGTTTCCCCTATGTGCGGGGGTTTTAAATTCTCCCATAGCGAGGAGTTTTTATAGAATTTCCTCCGTATAGGAATGTACTTAGGTAAAAATTTCTCTCTAAGGTACGAGGGATGTGAATATACTCTATTGCAAAATTAAGATGTCACATTGTATTGTATATAAAATACCAAAAAAATAATATACATGCTAATTAAGTTTTTTGAAAATACAACTTCATCTAATATAATTAATAATTATTTATTCTCATGCATCTTGTTTAGCATAATTATGCAACGATCCCACTTTTAGGTTACATAGAAGAGGTTACATGGAACTCATTTCATTTTTAATATTTTGATACTTGATAAGAAAATTTTGTCGTTCAATATATTTAACATCATTTATTTATCTAAAAGACTAAGTTTGATCTAAATCAAATACATGTATGGATTACATTTGCTGAAAACTATATGTTCATGTGCAAATTATGAAAAATATTTAGATACATTTGCATATATATTAGAATGTAAGGATACTTGATATTTTAGATGATCTAGATATTGAAAATACAAATTAAAATTGATAGTTAGCATTAAACCACTTTACTGAATTGATTTCATACATTTAAAGATGAAAAGTATGTATAGTAATATTAGACAAATAAAAGAGCTTCTATGAAAATATAAATGATGATAAATATAATGAATAGATTAGGTTCTTTGTTAAAAATCGAAATATTAAAATACAAAGGTTACATAGAAAAGAATTTCGCATAAGCAAAACCGATTACGTAAAATCACCAAGAAATTAATCAAACATATCAAACAAATTATATGGAATAAATACATATGATACAATTAAGCGTAGAAAACAACTTGAAGAAGGCATATCCTTCTTACCCTTAGTGTTCCCTTGCTCTAACTCAAGATTTTCTCTTTACAAATCATGAGCTTAACTTCCTTAACAACAAAAGTTGCTGAGTTAAATATTATAAATATTTTATTTAAGTACTTGTTAAACTTAAATGAATTTAATGGGCATTACACAATAACTTTCTACTTCTTTTTGGCCCATTGTTCAATCAAGAGGTCAATAATCAAAAGTAACAAGTTATGCTAATTGACACATCATCTATTAACTAGTTAACTCATAATTAATTTTTAATAATTACACAAACACATGAGCTACTTTCAAAAATTCCTATCTAATCCTATAAATCGAATATGTCTTGTGACAAAGCATTCATTAAAGATACAAATAGAATAACTCACGCTCATTCTATTTATATGTTACGTATATTTTCAATTAAAACACTCACAACCTCATGATATCATATAAAGTACATGATATGTCCTCCCTTTCCAGGCTTCTTTCTCATACTTCACTGAGGGTGTATTTGGGAAGTGATAAAATATTTAAATAAAAAGTTAATTTTTGGTGGAAAAGTATTTGAAATTTAAGAAAATAATATGAAATGATAGAGATAATGATAAGGAGTAAAGAAAATAAAGTTAAAATAAATAGATTAGTTGTATATGTAGTTGTGTGAAAATGATTAAAAAGTATGATAATTGTTTAAGAAGATGCAAAAAATAATTAAAAAATATGATAATTATGGAGAATGAGAAGTTTTAAATTGAAAATTTTCAGTTGGAAAAACTTTTTATATAGCTAAATATATTCTAAATTTTAAACTAATATCTTGTTACCCTATTACGTAGAAGAATTTCATTGGTATTGACATATAATTAGGACTAACTTAGACCTTGATACTTTGTACTTGGGTGTACTTAATTTCGCTGCACTCGGGTGAAAAAAATTATTTTTAAATTTTTCTTAAAGTTTTTTTATACAACTATTAATCTAAATGTATTTAATATATGTATCAAATTTTATCTTATTGATTTTTTCAAAAATAGGGGTATTTTAGTCATTTTTCTATTTTTAAAAATTCAAAAAATGTTTAAAAATCTCCAAAAATGTTAAAATTTGTCTATATCTTAAATGAAAAATGATCTTGTTAACCCAGGCTAAGTAATTTTTTTTTTTTTTTTTTGCTTTTTTCTTTATACATTTGTTTACCTAAGTGTGTTGAATGTATAAACCAAAAGTGTACAAAGGAAAAAATAAAAAAATTATTGTAAATGAATTTTTTAAGGTGAGCTATGTAGGGTGTTTACTTATCCCGGGTTAACTGGATTATTCTTCATCTTAAATATACTTAGATTAATAATTTTATCAGAAAAATAAAAAATGAGTTGCACACACTTTGGTGTATCAAAGCTAAGTTCACCTGCATGACTTTTATGCATTCAAATAAATAAATAAAAGTATCGAATTAAATCGACTTTATGTGGACTCCATTTTAAAAAAATCATCAAAAAATAAAAAAAGATTTTTGACCTTGCCTACGTGAGATGACCAGCCTTTTTATAAAGCCATTTGAGGAATGTTGACAAGGAGTTTATCACACACGTAAAAGTGAATTATGTCACAACTTGGATGATAAAATGGCTTATATGAACATGTACAGGATGTTATGGATGTTAATGCATGGAAGTTCTGGTTTTGAAGTTGTGTAACTAATCGTCCAAGGTAGATTAACCATTAAAAAAAACAACAAAAAAATAAGGGATAATTTCTCTCATACCCATACAATTGCACTTAATTCCTAATATAACTACAATATTTCATAAATTCCTCTTATACCCATAACAGTTTACTTTAAATTCCTCTCATGTCTATGCCGTCAATACAATTATTATCTACCTCGTTGAAAAAACAATTTTGTCCATTTAAAATTTTTTAATTGAGATAATTGAATTGATGATAGTAAATCATTAATTTAAGATATTAAACTATTTAAAAGTCATATTAAGGTTAAATTATTGTAATTAGAAAAAATTTTAAAAGAGAAAAATCGTTAAAATCGACTTTTCAATGGGGTAAATAATGGTAGTTTTAACGGCATTGGTATAATTATAAATTTATATATTTATTTAGTTTTAAAATTATTTAAATATTTTTGTAGTTTTGAAATGAATTATTAATTATATATCTTTTGTAACATACAAAAATTAGGTAAAATATTTATAAAATATCAAAAATTAGATGCGGTTAGACTCGGTTAGATGCTGTTTGATTAAGGTGGATTTTATTAAATCGTATTATCTGGATTTTAAATTCCGTAATTAAGGTGTAAATGACCTTATAAGGGGCCTAAGATCATATTATAGGTGTTAAATTAGGATTAACTTATTACTTTCAAAAATTAGATGTTGTTATATGTGGTTAGATTCGGTTAAATGCTGTTAGACGTGATTAAATGATGTTAGATTAATGTGGATTTCATTAAATCGTATTATCTAGGTTTCAAATTCCGTAATTAATGTGTAAATGACCTTATAAGGGGCCTAGGATCATATTACAGGTGTTAAATTAGGATTAACTTATTAATTTCAAAAATTAGATGCGGTTAGATGCAGTTAGACGTGGTTAGACGCTGTTAGATTAAGGTGGATTTCATTAAATCATATTATCTGGGTTTCAAATTCCGTAGTTAAAGTGTAAATGACCTTATAAGGGGCCTAGGATCATATTATAGGTGTTAAATTAGGATTAACTTAATAATTTCAAAAATTAGATGCGGTTAGACGTGATTAGACGCTATTAAATTAAGGTGGATTTCATTAAATCATAGTATCTAGATTTCAAATTCCGTAATTAAAATGTAAGTGACCTTAGAAGGGGCCTAAGACTATATTACAGGTGTTAAATTAGGATTAACTTATTAATTTTAAAAATTAGAAGCGATTAGATGTAGTTAGATGTTGTTAAATGCGGTTAGACACGGTTAGACACTGTTAGATGAATGTGATTTCATTAAATCGTATTATCTGGGTTTCGAATTCTGTAATTAAGGTATAAATGACCTTATAAGGGGCCTAGAATCATATCACAGGTGTTAAATTAGGATTAAGTTATTAATTTCAAAAATTAGATGAAGTTAGATGTGCTTAGGTGTTGTTAGATCCGGTTAAATGCGGTTAGATGCGGTTAGATTTTATTATATTCGGAAAATTAAAAAATATTAATAAATTTTCAAAAAATAAGAAAAATAAAAGAAATTGTTATTTTTTAGAGTACCTTAATTACATTAAATTTAAATAATATAACATAACTCCTACTAAAAATTATATTTTCTAACTTTACCAATTATAATGAAATCTTATTAAAAAATAATTTTTTGTACATGAATAGTTTTAGAAATTGTCAAATAATGAAAAATTATGTCTACATACATTTTAGTAGTTGATCCAGCAAATGAATGAAATAGATTGAGATTTTGTATATATATAATACAAATTTTATTAAAAAATCAAACATACTCACGTTTTTAAAATAAATATACTCACGCTGTAAAATTATCACAATACCCTTACTTTTTTTTTTTCTCATGGGGAAGACTTTCCATGGGTTGGGCCTCGGTGCGAAACGGGGATTCCAATTGTTGGATGCGAAGAGGGACGAGATTTGAGCGGAGGGACGAGAGGCATGGGAGCTACCATTTTACAAAAATGGGAGCTTGTCTGACACTCTGACGAGGGACCTTCTCGCAATTATCCCTACCTCGTCGCTGCTGGCACAGCCAACAGCCAAAATCGCGCGCCAAAACCAACGGCATGGGGAGGACGAGAGCATGAAGCCTCCAAGATCATACGATTCGAATCCCTTTTTATCGCATACACCCTTTTTTTTTGAAATTTTTTTTATAATATTGTTAATCTATGTGTATAAATTTTTACTATTTTTAGAATATTTTAGATATTTATTTTAAATTTTTAAAAATCAGTAGCATTTTAGGTAATTTATAAAGATGTTAAATACACTTATATTAACAGTTTTATAAAAAAAAATTCAAATTTTTTTTAAAAAATAGATGTATGTACTCGGGAGCATACGATGGGGCTCCTTTTATGGCAACTTCTTTTTTTTCCCCTTGCGTGTCGATGTCATCACATGGCATCAATGTTTACACATTTAGCCCACCAAATCCATATTTTGTTGTTGCATCCTATGTGTAAAATAATTTTTTTTTCGTTGAAACATCATTTGCGTTGCGTTTTCCTGTATTAAAAATAGTTATTAATTTTCATTATTCATATATAAAAAGGATTTTTTATTGCACCTCTCATTAGCCGTTATTTTCTGTTTTAAAAAATATTTTTTTACAGCATTGGCATTGGCCGTGTTTTCTGTTTTAAAAAAAATAGATCATGTAAATATATACACACAATATATAGCGGCATTCTCTTTTTAATTTTTTTATCTATATTTTAAAATCATCAATTAGGCATATCATGCAATAGTTCTTGTTTCTTAATTTTTTTTTTAATATCTGTCCCATATTCTTATATCTGTGACCGTTCCAAAATTTAAAATGAATTAGGAAAAAAAACTCAGCCATTAATAGTGTTCGATGCTATTGAAAAAAAATTCATTTATAAGCCTTACTTTTACAACGTCCAATTTGGTGGCTATCGAAAAAAAACATGATTTTATTTTAAGTATTGCACCATCTAGTTATAAGTTTTTCCTTTAAAATATATATAACATTAAAAAAAATTCTTACCAACCACTATAAAGAGAAAGAAAATCTCATCATATATGATGGAAATAAAATTTTTGCACCCACTTTTGAATTGAATTAAGGTTCCATGAAAAGCTTAGGAAATAAAATTCCTACATTTACCCTCCTGAACTTGTATGTATGGAATATATATTATTTTTAACACTCCTAGGACCAAGGTACTAGAGGAAAAATAAATTATTTATTTTTCTCCTAGTTGTGAGTCTACCTAGATAATCTCTTTCTTCAATACTTTATTGTACATGATTTAACTTATTTGGTTACTGGTAACTTCCAATAAAATTAACGTATTAATTTTATTTCTCGTTTTGTTGCTATTATTCTTATATTTACATGCATTTTAGTCTTACATTTACATGCATTTTACTAACTACTAATTGCGCCTAATTGAATTTTACATCATACAAATTTTTTTTAATAACTTGCATTATATAAAAACTTAATGTTTGGGTTTTCCTTCTTTGATATTCATGTCTACACTTTTTATCTTTATTCTCATTCCTGATCTTAAACCTTTCTTTTACATCTAATTGCGACTAATTGATATACTTAATTAACTAACTTTTGCTTCACATAAAAAAAACTATAATAGTTCGCATTATCTAAAAAACTAAATGTTCATATTTCCTTTCTTTAACCTTCATTCTATATATTTTCTCTTTATTCGTATTTCTGATTTTGAACTTTTTTCTAAACCTTTTATTTTTTTATTTGCATGTTAAGTTTTGTACCTAACATCATATCTAACTTGCTAACTCGCATTGTATATTTAATATTCAGTCTCACATTTACCCATTTATTTTCTTGTACTTTGTGTCATATTTATTTTATGCTCTTACATGCGCACATTTACATTTCAGCTTAGCACACATTTATTTTCATTTTTTAGCATTTTGCATTGCGCATATTTTATATTTTTAGGCCCACCTGTTGGACCATCATAGTGCGCTAAAAAACAACATGCTATAATTGCATATTTCTCTTTTTGACTATTTTCTTTATTAATAGAGAAAGTAAAAATAATACTTAGTAATTTTTGAAATGTATAAAAACTTTCGTAAAAATGTATTTTACATAACTAACTATATAAAACTTATATTCAATAATTGTAGTAAATTAAAAAATGTAGTAAATTATGTAAAATTTATAAATAGAATATTTCTACAAGTTATGACATATACATTGTTAGAACTTAACAAAAACAAATAAATTTTTTAATTTATTGGAGTTTGTATTTTGATAATACTTATGTGGGGGTAAAATTAAATGGTTGTAATTGATATATTTAACATATTCAATCATGACAAAATAAGCGTAGGAGAGTGTTCATGTGATTCTTGAACACAAGAAAGAAAATGAATATTTAATTTACAGGGATTTATGAAAATATATGTGATGTGGGGAATAATTGTGGGCATTTGAATTCAATGAATTAAGTGATATCTTTCACTTTACTTGTGAATATTTCTTTATTAGTGATATTTTCCTCATGATATACATGATCTTTGGATATGAATTATTAATAATTAAGTAGTATTTGTGAATAAGTGATTAAGATGATTGAACTCATGTAATCTATTTACACTAACTCCAATAACATGTTATTCATAAGACCCCAACATAAAGTGGGAACAGGCTAAGGTAAGACTTTTACTATGGATGGGAAGTACATTCGTGTGATTGTAAGACCATTTCACTAAAGTAGTGAGGGTATTCACTGTACTTGAGAAATTATTTGAATGTTACGAAACTACGTCACAAATAGATTTATATGCAAAATAATATATTTCAAGAATAATGCATTATATTATATGTGCTTTGAATTGTGTTGTTGATGTATCTTCATTGTTTAATTTTATTTTTGAAAATATTTATCATATATCCAGAGGAGATATACACTCACTGAGTGTTGCTAGCTCATCCCAATATGTTTTACCATTTACAAGTGAAACAAGTTATGATGTGCATTATAGTATTGTCCTTAGGCTGGAATATGAAGGATAGGAACACTCTCATTAATTATCCTAGAAAGTTAGTAATTTTATTTTTATTTGAGAGAACTTTGGAGTAACATTGCTATGTATAACAACCAATTTAAGGGTGATTCATTTTAGTTTGGATGTAGATGTAGGGTACTATTTATCTAGATTGCTGGTCATTTACCCTAATTCCTATTATGCATTGAAAATTTACTTAATTATTTATTATTGATATAATTTAACCTTGTATTTTTAGTGTATGTCAACATATTGGGAGACAACTTACACCTTAAAAACAAGGTGTGTTAGTTAATTAGACACTATTGGATTTAGGATATGATACTATTTCAATCCAAAGGCCCCTCCGCTTAAGTGGAGTGTGAAATCCAAAATGCTAACAATGGGAATTTCAACTATGTAGACGGCACCAATGCGCTGCCATCCACACCCTCTTGCAATCCCTTGAAATTTTCAATAGAAAATATGAGTTGAGACATAATGACCAAAAAAACTAAAAATGCAAATGGAAGTTGGTAATTTTTGATTGTTCAAATGCGTAAAATTTTCATTGTGATTTATGTCAAGAAGATTACGACAAAAGATGTTTCCTAAGCCATTTGTAATGATTGAAAAGCAAATCAGAGGGATTAGCAAACAGGGGTGGTGGTTGCCATCAATTGGATGGGTGATCTGATGCATGGGTGGTCAATGATTCTACCCAAATGATGCATTAATGTGGGGCAGTGCTTGAATTGATAAGGCCGGTTGCATCTGCAAAAAGGAAGCTGTTAAGGGAGAACCATGGCATGGGATTTGAGGCCTGAAAAAGATGATAATGCCCCCAGTCTTCAAGGGATTTTTCCTTGCTCTCAATCGATCGACCAAACATTGCACCCTGTTGTTAGATTTGAAGAAAAAAGGAGAGATCACAATGGCCAGATCTGCTCACCGATCGAGGAAAACGCAACCATGGTTGAGTGCCCTAACATGAGTTAAAAGAGGAGATTTGAGAGAGAAATAAAAGATAGAGCGAGATTTGAGGAAAAAGCAAAGGGTAGTGACCTAGCCAAAGATTTGAGAGGGAAAGAGAGACACACAGGGGGATTAGAGGGAGGAGGAGAAAAGTACGCAAGAATATGATGAAATTGGTTTGCCTTAGTCACAAAAACTGGTTTAATGTCACTAAAATTCATGGCTTTAGTAATAGAAACTTGTTCAATGTTTTTTATTTTTTATTTTTCAGCAATTAAAATTTTCTTACAAAAGGTTAAATGTTAATAGCTAAAAAAATTTTTGCTTGTATCATGTAGTAACCACGAAGTAGTTGCTGACACTTCATGACTTTGTGTCTAGACAACCAGATTTTGATTTGGTTGCCAAAATAATCTTATAAGAGAAGAAATGTTCTTGCCTACCAAGCATCATCATAAACAAGAAAAAATTTTCTTATCTATAAAAGTATCATTCTAAGTAAGGAAAGTTTTCCTTATAAATTTTTTTTTTGCTTATAAAGATTTTTCGATAGCTAATAAAAGTTTAAAAAAAATGTATTCTTGTAGTGCTAGAACCTATAGATTTCTTTCTTGGCATAGATTAATTTTGTTCTAAAAAAATGAGCAAATTTTAGTTTTTATTCCCAACATCACCATCAGCACTTCCACGCGAAACGAAAGGAGTCAAAATAAGAAAGAAAAAATATGCAACTTAATCCATTGAAACTAGAAGGACAATCCAAATTAATAAAACTTAGCATAATGGCATGCGTGAACGCATTCACCAATCTATGTTCTAGTGATAAATTGAAGGTAACTAGTTATTGATGAAATGCACCTCTATGTGTTAATTGAGGCATGCATTTATTGAAGAGGCCCAATTATATATAATTAGTTATATATATGTGCTTAACTTACGATATTTATTTTTTCATAAACATGTTTTTTCATATTTATTTTAATCCATATACTGTGCATTAAAAATCCATGTACTAAGTTTTGTCATTTTCCAATACTTTCACATATTTATTTTGTATTTTTAAAAATAATCAATTTTAGAGACATAATTCATTGTTCACCCTTTAAAAAACGTAATTTTTAAAAATAAAAATAGATATATAAAAGTATTGTAAAATGACAAGTATATGGATTAAATTCACTTAGAAAAACAAGTTTATGAAGAAAAACAAAATAAATAAAATTAAAATTTAAAAATGAATATAGCAAGTTAAGTCTATATACGACTAATTGTATATAAACGGGCCTATTAATGAAACAAACTTCTCCATACAAGACATATAACTGCAGAACTCTAAACAGTGAAGGTAAAGATTCCAGCAAATAGCACAAGTTCATTTGCAAACGTATTTCACAACGCCGGGGATATGAATATTCATCATGTAGCCTTCCCAATCAATGCATCCTGGATCAAACCCCAGCTTTTGAGACTCTTCTATTCCATCCCTGATTGCCAACCTTAGTCTACCCAAGTTTTTGTCATCAAACCTGCACAGAAAGCAATCACAGACAATTAAGACAGATGTAAACACGTATAGTATGGTTAATGGAATTTATAAGCAGAGATGTAATACATGAATAAAACATCAAGCCATGTTTGAGCAAAGCATTCAGAAAGCCGGCTCCACAAGCCAGAAGATTGCATTGACGAAGCCCAGGACCTATACACCAAGAAAAGTTACATGAAAATTATGTTACCAAAGACATCCACAAGCCAGCCCTCCATCAGATTCACTGGACGACTGAGGATCAATTTGAGAAATTTTCAGGACATGTCCAAGATGATCTTATATTTTCAAAATCTAAGCAAAAGTAAAGCTTTTTTTATGGCCGATCATTTTTAATGGTGTCGAAACACCCTTTTTTTGATTTTTTTAAAAATAAAACTCTTTTTATATCTTTAAAATAAAAATTTTAATCTATGTGTATATTATACGTAAATCCGATTTTAACGATTTTAAACATACGAGTATTATAGTCATTTTCACCCTATGTTTAAAAAAATGAAATAAAATTTACATATATCTAAAATTGTAAAACTTAGATTTATAGATAATATACACATAGATTAACATTTTATTTAAATATTTTCAAAAAATTTAAAAGTGGTATTTCAGACCGGTCATGGCTTAAGATTTTCTTGTTCGAGTATATCTAATGATGTGAAGTTTATTGCTCCTGTTGGTATGAGTTGTGCTAAGCTGAGCTGAGCCTTTGAAAAGAAAATAGCATATTTTCCCTCTCTTCCTGAAGTCCAGGATAAGTAAACGAAATTATCCAGGAGTCTCAATAGTAGCCTCTAGTCTAAGATATTCTCACTAACACTGGGCATGTCTTCAGCCTACAGTATGAGTAAACAAGCAATGTTTATAGCAAAAAGATCATTTCCAAAACATATTTTTTATATTTATTTTCAATTTCTTTCTAGTTATGTTTAATCTATAAATTAATGCTTACAAATTTTTGAGATGTATATATATTTATTTTGAATTTTCAAACATAGGGGTATTTTAGTCATGTTTTGACGATTTAAAACAACTAAAATACTCCTATGTTTGAAAATCCAAAATATACATTTCTCCAAAATTGGTAAAAATTTATTTATAGATTAAACATAATTAGAATAATAATATTGTAAAAAATGAAAAAAATAAGAAAAATAAATGTTCTAGACCGGTCTAAAAAGCTAACCTTTAATGGAAGCTTGCCAGTAATGGTCATGTATCTGTAGAAGCTGTCTTTAGTCTTAAATAGTTTCATCTTTTGAACCTTGATTGGAGTCCCATCTTCTCCATTGCATGGATTTGTAGAAAAATATCTATAGGCACAACTCTCAATTAAGCAGAACTTCAATGGGTTTCTCAAAGACGAGCTCACATGATAGATGAATTGTGAGTGTTGGTTTGAATGAATAATCATTGCTGCAATCATTGCATTTACTACCATGTCCCCAGGAATCTAAATTACCAAGAACAACATAAAAAGATTAGAGAGATGAGAAAAGATGAAAATTTTCCTATAATATAGATTAACTTGTGCGTTTTCCTTTGAAAATGTGATATTTAAGTATGTGCATTCCTCCAATTATGGTGGTTATTTACAACACGTTGCTCAGAAACCGAACAACAAAATTTTTGTAAATGAGAAACTTCATAATCAAACTTACATGATAGTCGTAACATATTACAACAATATTGACAGATTTTTATGAAGGATAATTTGCAAATATACCCACATAGTTTGACCAAAGTTGCAAATATACTCATATAGTTTAACGAATTTCAAATAACTCCTACATAGTTTTATCGAAATTACAAATAACCCTATGTTGACAACTAAATAAGAATGGCTGAGTATAAGCTTTTAAATGAAAATTATCATTCTCAAATTACCCTTCGATTTGGGGCATGAATGGGAGAGATGGTTAAAGCTTCATCATTCAAAAAATAGAAATCTAAGGCTGCAAATGAACAACCGAAAATTCCATACCATGGCCACCATTGATGCTCAGATAGTGGGTACTTAATTTGGAGTTTTTTGCTATTGCGGTTGAGATTTGTCTCATAGCCCAAAAAAGAAACCATGTTGAAGATGACAAAAAGAAATCTCAAATCACATTGCTTTCCATACATATAGGTATAGGCGAAATAATTTGTTGGAGAGGAATAATCAAATCTTGTGTTATCTCCAATATAATCATGTTCGATGAGATCGAGTGAAATTCTGAGATGTACATTGTACGCACCAACTATGCTTGCTATGCACTCTGATAGATGATATATATAATACATTTTCACCCACTTTCAATAACTTTCCAGAATGAATGCCTCCAAAATTTGAGAATTTTTTTTCTCATATCTTTTCCTTTTCTTTCCATGACGTCCTCGTCATAAGAAGTACTCCAAAAGTTGTACTATATACTAAAACAATTCTAGCAACTATTTACAATAATAAGGAAAAGAATTCATTTGAGATGTCATTGATGGAGATAAAGATTAGTTGGCTTTTCCTTTGGTTTTGGTAGGCATGGTCATCTCCTTGGTGAGGAAGATGATGAGTAGGGTTATTTTTGTCATTTTCATAATTTCAAACCACACATTAACGATAGATGACGGAAAAGTAGGCTCATGGGGGTTATTTGTAATTGTGGTTAAACCGTACATGTGGAGGTTATTTTAAATTTCTAAAACTATGTAGCCATATCTACAATTTTGGTTATACTGTAGGTATATTTGCAAATTATTCTTTTATGAATGATTAGAAAGGCTCAGGTGGAATTATGTATGGCAATAGATTGAAATTTTAAAACTCACCACATCTAAAGGTAAGAGTGGATTGAATAAGTAGAGCTTCACTTTTTGCTTAGCATACCCAAGAATTATGGTGTCCATGGTTCTATCATCACCAAATACAAAAAAAGACATTAATAAGAAGCAAATGGGAATGTTAAGATGATTGAGCAATAAAGTAAAAGAACAAGAAAAGACCATTAAACAGAATAATCATGATGATCTGAAGGTAAAACCCACAAACTTTGATGGTTTAATGCAAGCTAGTCTATCAACTTTCAACTTTATTTTATGCATGACACTACTTTTGACTCTGTAGGAAACATTCATGCTATTCCCAGTAGACTTCTTACTTCTCGAGAAATGTACCTTCATAGAATAATGATAGAAAGTAATTCTCTTATGCTTTGGATTTGATTTCTTGAGGCTGCCTTGGGCAAGAGGGAGGAGAAGGAGATTCAATGCTGAACTTGGGAGCTCAAATCCACATTATTTCACAATTAAGGATTTTGAATTGGTTTTCACTCCAGCAAGGAGACGTCTAGGGGGGGTAAATTTTTCCTTTAGAAGACTAACCTAGTAGATTTCGAGTGGGGAGTAAAGTAAATGACACATTTATGGATTAAGAAAAAATTGTATAAAAATAAGTAGATCTGATTACTCAAGCTACATGATCGACTTCATGGAAATTGTAATATGGAATTATATGTGTATTACCTCATTCCTTCTATCCAACCAGGGAATGGCTCTCTATAAGTACTTGTTATAACGGTTGGTCTCAATATAACAAGAGATATATTGTCTCTGTATTGCCAAGAAGCATCTCTCCCAATGCCTTCGTGAAAACGTAGACGTTTGACCAACCAAAGTGCCTAGACCTGCAAGATGCAACACAATATCTTATTCAAACCTATTATAGTGTTGTGCATCAGATACCTTGAGGGACAATCCACTACCCCAAGCCAATATCTTATACAAATCAGCTCCTCGTACATCTGTTTGCATGGACGTTTTCTCATGTACAGTTGCATCTCACCTTTTAAGCTGACTTTTAGGATTGGGAAGGCGCTTAAGCCACACCAAAGATTAAAGAATGCAATTCAATTTCCTTTTCTAATTCATCACATAAAATGAGAAAGTAGATCAATAAAGCACAGGAAAAACATTTACTAGAACAGTAGTCTATCAAATTACAAGAGAATATCTAGCTTGAAGGCCATTGGGTCACGTTTAGATGCTTATGATGTTGACGAAAAACATAATTCAAGATGTCTCCATGCTCTTAATCTGCTTGAAGCATTTCTTATATCATGTCTGACAGCTTTCCATTTTATTTTTCATTTATTTTGTTCTGTTTTGTTTATTTTATGTGTCTGGTTGGCCTCGTTTACGGTCACGCACAGACCTAGAAAAGCGACCATTGGGCCTGACGCACAGAGCGCACAGACCCAGAAAAAGTGTATTGGGCCTGTGGGTTATGGGCCTCACAGTGTGATATTGTTTGCTCTAGCCTGCCAGCTTAGCCGCATAGCTTTAAGACGCATCACACCATATTAAACTTGAGACCCACTTATAAACTACTAGGAACTTTCTCCCCTTTTCGATGCGAGATTCGGTTCTGGGCTATTACAAGCCCACCAGCTTCCGCCTAGTTTGTCCCCAAACCACAACCCAACTCTGAGTTTCTGCCTGCAACCCCGACTTTCACTGGTTCAACTCTCCGAACCACATCTACTGGAGGGGGAGCCGCTCTGATACCACTTATCACGCACAGACCCAGAAAAGCGACCATTGGGCCTGACGTACAAAGCACACATACCCAGAAAATACCCATTGGGCCTGTGGGCTATGGGCCTCACAATGTGATATTGTCCACTCTAGCCTGGCAGCTTAGCCGCACGGCTTTAAAACTCTTCACACCATATTAAACTTAAGACCCGCTTATAAACTATCGGGAACTTTCTTCCTTTTTTGATATGGGATTTGGTTCTGGGCTATTACAAGTACTTGTCACGTACATACCTAGAAAAGCAACCATTAGACTTGACACACAAAGCACACAGACTCAAAAAATGTCCATTGGGCCTGTGGGCTATGGGTCTCACAGTGTGATATTATCCGCTCTGGCCTAACAACTTAGCCGCGCGGCTTTAAAACGTGTCACACCATATTGAACTTGAGACCCACTTATAAACTACCAGGAACTTTCTCCCCTTTTCGATGCGGGATTCGGTTCTGGGCTATTACAAGCCCACCAGCTTCCACCTGGTTCATCCCCGAACCACAACCCAACTCTGGGCTTCTGCCTGTAGCCTCAACTTTCACTGGTTCAACTCTCCGAACCACATCTACTGAAGGGGGAGCCGCTCTGATACCACTTGTCACACACAGACTCAGAAAAGCAACCATTGGGCCTGACGCACAAAGCACACAGACCCAGAAAACGTCCATTGGGCCTGTGAGCCATGGGTCTTACAGTGTGATAGTGTCCGCTTTGGCTTGGCAGCTTAGCCGCACGGCTTTAAAACACGTCATATCATATTGAATTGGAGACCCACTTATAAACTACAAGGAACTTTCTCCCCTTTTCGATGTGAGATTCGGTTTTGGGCTATTACATTTACAGTCAATTTTTTTCAGGTAATCCGTGGACATTTTTATGGAATATGGGTTTGGAACAAGATTCTTTCCACTGTCATCTAGTTGTTGTTATAAAATTCTCCCACACACTAGGAAGGGCGAAAGAAAACTAAAAGAAATACTACAACCACGAAATCTTCTGAACTTGGTAATCGTAAGGGCATATAGAATACAGAGGTTGAATGACTAAAAAGTAGTTTTGATGTTTGGAATCAAAGGGGTCTCGTACCTCAGGGTGCCCATGTCTTTCATGGCTCTTGTCATTGCTTCTTCGGTGGCTTTAAGGTCATTCAGTTCCTTCAATTTTTCATTCACCAGCTTCATTTCTACCTCAATGTCAAGAGTTGAATTTCCATTCAACATTTCACTCATGTGAAACTCTTTCTCCATTATCAACCCAGAGTTCTCTTTAGTAGCATAAGCTGAGAGACATTAATGAATCGAATGTGAATAGTCAATTCCATAAAATCCAGCTATTTGTTAGGAGTTTAATAATTTATGCCAAGTTATTTAGCCTTGTATTATAGCAACCACGGTAAATTAATAATCACTTCATAGCATGTTTGCCAAATACAAAAATTTTCCAACAAAAAATTTTCAATCTAAAACTTTTGAAAAACCGTAACTGTTCTTTTTTAAATTTTGTTCACATTTTCTCATACAAGTATCATACTTTTCAATCATGTCTACACGACTACATATATAATTGACCTTTCTATTTTAACTTTTTTTTACACATCATCATTATCCCCTGCACATCACAATTTTTTTTACTAATTCAAAAAATTTTCATATAAGAATTTTATCACCTCTCAAACACACTCTCAATAAAAATTTCCTTAGGCAAAATCATCTCCCATGAAGAAGAAAGGAACAATGATCTAAGTTGGCATCGACCTCTTAATACCCACTATACAGATTTTTGGAACCCTGGCCTTACTCTAGAGAACGGTTTTGGTTGACTAAACTCACCAGTGGAAACATGAAGAAGCATCTCCAATTTTGAACACTTCTTTGCAAATTCCAGAACATGTTTAGCTCCCAATGCATTAACACCTAAAGCAATATCATATCTGTGTGCAAATATGACACTCGTAAGGATAGTTTGATGTATGAGGCATGGCTTGATTACAAAAGGACCAAAAACTATTGGGTATTTTCAAAATCATGTGAATGATTTTTTCAAAAGCTTTCACTGCGATGGCAGTAAATACATTTGGCTTTCAAGTAGAGAATTTGGTTCCTTGTGGCTACTTTTTTTTTTATTATTATTATTTCTACATAAACTCTAATATCTTACAAAGCATGTAATAATAAATAGTTTGGAGACCACTCGATGCAGATCCTTTATAAGCACTTGTTACACAACTTGTATTGAGAACATTATAGCCATTTTGTATTTTTTAACGGAAGGGTATTATAGCCATTTGAAATACCCCTACATTTAAAAATACAAAATAAATATATATAAATTAGCTAAAATGATAAAACTTGATTTATAGAAAAAATACACTGATGTTAACAGTTATATAAAAATTTTCAAAAAAAATAAAAAATATGTTTTTAACCCTGTCGCAAATGACCTCATTTTTTTTTCCTTAAAAAAAAATTACCTCATTTTTTACCCGGCCCACAAATAATGTGCCAACATGAATTTAGAAGACAAATTCCATATTCAAATACAAGCCCGTTTGCGTATCTATTGAATCCATCTAAGATTAAAGAGTGTAACGCTGCTCTGGACCTGTACTTATAAATAGAGCTGCTACTCTGGTCTTCTAGATAAGTTTATAAGCAACAAAATCTAGTTCCATAGTACTTTTATGTGCCTTGCTACGAATAACTTTACCTCTCCAGAAAATTTGTGGTGGCAGCTGCATTGACCACAATGCTAACTTCACTCCAAATCTCTTGGACGGTGCATGAATCAGTTATTCCCAAGTTCTGGTAAAGGACGTCTCCTGCAACAGCCGTCACCTTGTTGGAGGTGAACGAATGGAAGTCCTTGTCGTGTTTCTCTCCCAAAATCCTAAACACTTGCTCTTCTATCACCTGCGACAACGTGCACTAAAGTCATTAGCATATCAACTTGGGGTGTGTTTGGCAATTTGAAAAAGTTGTCAAGTTAAAACTTTTCAATCTAAAACTTTTCACTCTACATAACTACTCTTTTTTTAATTATTTTTTACACATATTTCTATACAACAACCCTACTTTTCAATCATTTCTACACAACTACCAATACAACTAACGTATTTATTTTAAATTTATTTTCTTTATTCCTCATCATTACCCCTACAATATCACATCATTTTCTACTGATTTGACAACTTTTACATACAAAACTTTTCATCAAAAGTTTTACTACTTCCTAAATACACCCTTGATCAATTTTGCCGTCATTTACAGTCTAAAACATATATTTTTTAAAAAAATTTATAAAATTGTTATTTCAATTATATTTATATATAAACCAATTTTTTACAATTTTGGAGATGTGTATGTATTTATTTTAGATTTTTAAACATAAAGGTATTTTAGTTATTTTAAATTGTTAAAATATGACTAAAATGCCTCTATGTTTGAAAATCCGAAAAAATATATATCTCTCCAAAATTGGTAAAAATTAATTTATAGATTAAACATAACTAAATTAAATATTTTGCAAAAATATTTTTAAACTTAAAATCAGGACATTTCAAACCCGTTTGAAATGATCATTTTATGAACTTGCAGGACTCCAATTTGATGACTAATATTAACCCAAATTTTAACCCCTTTAAGAAAACTTTTAACTTTTATCCATTTACATCCCATTCATTATAACTTTAACTTCAATATTGATCCTTTTGTTAAAAATAGTTGGGTTGTTGGTTGACCTATAGATATTTTATTATATATCCATTTACATCACATTCGACCTGGGAAAAAAATGTATCTTATAGATATTTTATTATATATATAAACTACCAACTTTATTCTTTTCGAAATTTTAGTATCATGACGCAAAAATTCAAGAATATGAATAATTTATGTGAGCTTTAAAGGATTAAAAAAATATTTATTTTCGGTTGATAATATTTTCATGAAATTAAATTTTTGTTCAGAGAAAAAAAATAAGAATTGAAATTTTTATATTTTTAATGCAATGAATTTCAATCTCATTGACATTTCATAAAAAATTTACATGTTTTTTGTCAAAGTAGCCATAATTACATCCCCAAATTTGAGTAAAAACATTAAAAGGAAAATAACAATGTAGGATAAAGATGCTTAAATCATATGCACTAACTCGGTTTGGAGTTATGCTTTTTAAAGATCACTTAGCACGTCGGGCATAATAACTGGATGTTTGAGAATGTTTCAATAATTTACTAGGCGCGGAGTGGATAATTTGGTTCTAAGCTGATGTTAAATACTTTGGGAATTTGATCATTCTAATATAATGTGGGAAAGGTTAAAGACCGAGTGATTTCTTGTATCTGGACTTGAAGGAAATCAAGAAAATAGGTGATTGGTTGACTTGCCTCATCTTTTGACCATAGGAAGTCTAGGAAGGATGGTTGATGAGGTTAACTCATTGAGTCGACTCAATAGCTTGGTAAGAAAACTCAGTTTCCTCAATTATTCATTAGAAGCTTAGAAAAAGCAGAGTAAAGTGATTGAGTTTGGTTAACTTAGGGCCCATTTGGAATTATCCTAGAGAATTAAATTTAGATAAAGAGCTTGAAGGTGTGTTTGTTTGGAAAAAAATGTCAACTAAAACTTTTCATTCTTCATAACTGCTATATTTTTTAATTTTTTTTTTTACATTTTTTATACAAACTATCTTACTTTTCAATCATTTCTACACAACTATCCATAAATCTAACTTATATATTTTAACTTTATTATCTTTACTCCTCATAATTACCCTTATTAATCACATTATTTTCAAATCAATTTCACAACTTCTACTTCAAAAACTTTTATTCAAAAATTTTATCTCCAACCAAACACACCCTAAATGAAAAGTATTATTGTGCATTAAAGATGATAAATTATATTTGAAATAAGAAAAGTAATATAAAAAAATATAAAAATAAAGTCGTTACATATTAGAAAATAAAAATTATAAGAAAATTTGAACATCATTTTCAAAAAATGGAAAATCTCATTTAATTATATTCAATGAAATGCTCGTAAAATTCCGTTAGCTTGTCAAAACTGTGCAAAAATGAAACAAGATTGATTAGGATTGATTGGATAAATTCACTTAGTAGGTTTGACACAACGATCCGGATGACTCAATTCTTTCAATTTCCCATGAAGAGCTTAGATAGAATACAACTAGGTTTATTAAGTTTGACTTGATGAATTAACTAACAAATTGACTCAACAAGTTAAATTAACTTGATTCTTTCAATTTACCCGTAGGAAATTTAGAAACCTATAGGTTGGGTTTGACTTAGCAATTCAACTCTGCGATTTGAACTCATCAAGTTGGATGGTTCAATTCTTTTAATTGCCTATAAAAATTTTAAGAAAAACCAAGTCGGGGTTGGCTAGGTTTCGCTTTGTGAGTTGAATCTATGTAGACTAAATAAATTTAGGTTCTCTTGGCTATCTCCATTGCTCCCTAAGAAACTTTGGAAGTGCGGGAACAGTTTCATAGGTTTAACTTGGTGAATTGACTTAATGGTTAGACCTATGAAGTTGGATGGTTTAATCATCTCAATTGCCCCTGAAAAACTTAGAAAAAGTGGGACTAGTTTGACACTTTGACTTTTTTTTTTTTTTTTTGAATTGTAGGTTGACTAGCTTTGAGTTAGTGATTTGGACTCAACCAGTTGGGTAGTTTGATTCTCTCAATTTATCAATAAATTTTAGAAAAAGCGGGACATAGAATACTCGATGAGTTGACTTGGTGATGAGTTGACTTGGTGATTTGGACCCAATGAGTTAGATGGGACAAATGCAACATGAACATGGAAGGACAAAGGATGCATGACCCTAAGACATAGCCGAGTGGAGTGTGATAAGCACAACGTAAAAACAGGACGATTATGAAGTTAGTAACCGGAATACCGGTTTGAATGTTATGATTTGCTGGTAGCACGTGGAAATAAGGACATATGCGGGATCTCAGGCGTTGATTCTCCTTGTTTCAATTATTTTGATGGCCAAAAAATTATCATAGCTTATTAAATATAAATCCATTCCACTATCTTGTAAATGCGTCAAGCGGATTGATCATTTACGACCGGTCCGAATCCGGTGATTTCGGACTGGTCTAAAATATTTTTTTTTGAAAATTTTTTATGAACATGTTAATCTAGTTATATTTAATTTATAAACCAAGTTTTATCATTTTTAGATATGTGTATATATTTATTTTGGATTTTTAAATATAAGGGCATTTAAGTCATTTTAAATAATTTTTGAAAAGCAAAAAAAATATATTTTTAGATCGGTAGTAAATGACTGGTGCTCTGTAATAAAATGGTTTATCTTGTAAGCATGTAATAAAATGGTTTAAATTGTATGAAACATAAAGGGAAATCTTTTTATAGTACCAAATTGCAGCGATGTTGTCCAATTAATTTTGGTTAATGCGTCTAATTCGCTTACGTTTTTTTAAAGTCATTTATTTATTATGATGTTAAAAATCATTTCAATCAATTTTTTTATAAACCATATTTTCTCTAAAATATCTATAATCGCATGTAAAATATGAAAATTAGTTAGATCCATTCATAATATTCTTATGATTATAGAATTAGTTATTTATACAATAATAATCTTTCAGACGATATATGTATCTACCTGTGTTCAAATCCCACCATGGGATTTAGATGTATTGGGAGCTTAGTCTCTATTGTAAAAAAGATGAGAGTCTGTTGTTATAGAAGGGAGTTTGTTATCTTCCTAATTGATAGATGACAGTATATCATCTCTTTGAGCTCGATTCTAATATGAAATAAAATGTAATGTATACCTTCAATCAAAAAAATAATATTAAAATAGATATAATATATAAATAAAAAACCTGCATTATAACAATTCGGCATCTCTTAAAAACTAGACTATGGTTGGAATATTTATGAAAAACTATTAATTAATGTTTTTCACATAAGTGCTGGTAATGGAATTTTGTTATGCGTCAATATTAGGTCAAATTTACCCTTAAAAAAGTGGGGTTGGAGGGATCATGGCTTGATAATTGTTACCAATTTAAATAAGACTTTTGAACATGTGAGTAAATAACTTAAGGCATGAGCCAGGATCAAAATCTTCATTACTCTGTTTTTGAATGCACTCACCTCCTTTTCCACGCGCTGTGCGGCATATTTGGCATCGGAAGCTCTTACGAGGAGGAAGACACTCCTCACTTGAGGTTGAATTCTGAGCAACTTCTCCACGAAAACTGCAATCGTCAAAGAAGAGAAATATAAGGCGCTTCTTCACTCAAATCCTATAACCAGCAAGGGGCTAATTATATAAAAATAAAAAATTAATTATGTATTATAATCGTCTTGAATTGATCTTACATTCACCAGATTATTTCTTCATCTGTAGAATAAAATTAATATGTGTCCTTTTTATAGTAAAAAAATGGCAAATGTTAATTCTATTATGCAAATGGACACGTAGTAAACATGTATCCATTTGGTATTGATAAAAAGGGAAAAATAAAGTGGAAACGTGAAGAAAAAAGGATATAAAATGTGAAAATATGAAAAACTGATTAAGAATAGAGCGAATAAAGACATAATATATGTGCCTTCTATGCCATTTGCAACCTAGTCAAAAATATTTTTAATTTTATTTTATTTTTTATATAAAACTGTCATTCTAGATGTATATTCTATAAATCAAGTTTTTACTATTTTGGGAGATGTGTATATATCTTTTTTAGATTTTTAAATATAGAGTTATTTTAGTCATTTTTACGGTTAAAATGATTAAAATATTTATGCGTTTAAAATTTTAAAAATACTTTTTAAAAATGGAAAAAATTTTGGTTTATAGATTATATAAACTAAAGTTATAATAGTTTATAAAATAAAAAATATATATTTTTGGATCAGTCTGATATAGCTGTCATTTTTTATAGGCCTCAAATAATGAGACCCTTGTAATATATTAGATATGGTATAAAAAAGATTAAAAATACAGATAATAAAAAAAATAAAATAGTGAGATAAGTAAGGTATTAGATCGCGTTTACGGGGTCCAAATATTTTTCATCTTTTTTCCTTGTAGCTTTTTCTGATTTTTTTAATAGTTTAATTTAGATGTTGGCTTTGGCTTAAAGACAGCGGTTTGATATGATATGGTTTATCAAAAAAAAAATTTATAAAAGGAATAAATATAGTTGAAAAAACAATTTAAAAAAAGACAATAACCAATTTAAAAAACAGACAGTAATACTAAGAAAAGAGAAGAGAATAGAGTGGAACTCCAAATACGCTTTGCTAGATAACCAGTTGAACCAGTGACAATGATGCTTTTGTTCTTCAGAAATTCTACAATGCCAGCAAACTCCATATTATGTGGCGGATCAGATTGATGCTTTTGTGAAAGATGGGATGGATATAATTACAAACGATGAGTACAAAGGAAGAGAAAGAAAAAGATATAAAAGAGAGAGAGAGAGAGAGAGAGTCTCACTTCACTTGCATTCGTTACATGGTTAGGGGGGTATTTATAGCACTTAAAAGTAGTGGGCATCATTTACATCTGGTGGCAAATGTTCACGCCGCAATAACATACCATCGCCGATAGATATTTCATTTTGATCTGTTTGACCACCAACTTTCGAACATGTCATGTGATGAACATAATACAAGGGGTGCACATAAGTTGCGTTCAACCCCCAACCTATCACACCCCAGCCCATTTAAACCGGGTTAGGGTTGGGTTGGTTGAAAAGGGGTTGGGAAAAGTGGGTTGGGCTCAACCCAGTTTTAAATTTGGTTGGAAAGGCGGGTTGGTTCAACCCGTTATCTTAGCCATCTTCACTCTTCACAACGTGGAGCCTTTGTTCGGTTATTGAGTTCACTACTTTACTGTGGTGTATTCACACTTTTGAATAAAAAAAATCTGGCAACTTTATTTTTTAAAAACCTTGTAGCGGTTTTTCTAATGGAAAAAACTTGCAGCACTTTTGAAATAAAAAAAAAATATATGGCCCTTTAAAGTTGTCTAACCTTTTGGTTTGAGTAATTTGAAAAACAAACTTTGGAGCTCTTGAGTTTACAATATTCTAATAAAACACAACAAAATATCTTTAGAATATGAACTTTTAATAAAAAATTTTAAAGGATAAATTTTTATATTTTAAAAGTGTTTTTATAGATTTTCCACAAATTTTTAGTTTTTGCTATAAGAAAATCCGTATTACAATATTAAATTTTATTTTTTAATATCAGTTATGGTGAGAACTTTCGAAAATTAAAGATACCAAATTAATATATTAATCTAAAAAAATAAAAATTTCTTATAAGATTTTTTCTTGTATTTATGTTAATATGATAGAAGCAAATTTAAAATTATTTATCTCAGGAATTTTCAAACTCTTACACGACCGGATATAGCATTCGCTGTCAACATAGCAAGTTGCTATATGGAGAAACCAAGGAAGCCGCATCTAGATGCAGTTCGGTGCATATTAAAGTACGTAAAAGGAACCATTAACCTTGGTTTCTTATATAAGAAGAATACAATATGTGAGGTAGCAGGGTACTATGATGCTGATTATGCTGGAGACCATGACACAAGGAGATCAACCATTGGATATATATTTGATCTCAGAACAGCAGCAGTCTGATGGTGCAGCAAGAGACAGCTGACCATGTCTCTGTTAACTACTGAAGCAGAGTATAGTGCAGCGGCTATAGCAGCATAAGAAACCAAGTGGCTGATGTAGCTTATGAAAGACCTACACCAACTTATTGATTATTTAGTGCCCCTATACTATGATAATGAGTCTGTTATACGCCTAGCAGAGAATCCAATATTTCATGCCAGAACCAAGCATGTTGAAGTACATTGTCACTTTATATGAGAGAAAGTGCTACACAGAGAAATCAAGATGGAGCACATCAACACAGAAGGTCAAGTTGCAAACATATTTACTAAGGGGCTAACTAGAGCAAAGTTTGAAAACTTCAGAAGTCAAATTGGTGTAACAACCAGAATGGAGGAAAAGAAGAAAGTCGGTGCTAAGGGGTAGAATTGAAAAAGCAAAACCGCCTTAAATCTGGATTTTTCCAGACTGTAGCAGCCGAGCAATGATTTGCACCGCCATTATCTGGATTTTTTCAAATTTGCACAAAGGCCGAAGTTGAGCTATGTACAACTCATTTCACTTAATGCATTAAGGTGGATCAAAGCTATAAAAGGGGCAGGCCTCTAACGAGTGGTGCATGAATTTGGTGAATGCTTAGAGTGTGTGTGCAAGCGTGAATAGTGAGTTGGGAGAGTGAGCTTGGGTGGGCAGTAAGTTGGGTGTGTCTAACGTGAATTCAAGTAGGAGCATTTTGGTGTTAGGAGAAGTATATGTGAGAGCATTTGGTGAGTGTAGTGAGTGCTTGTAGAGTGTGTATAGTAAGAGGGGTAACTTGTGGGTAAGGGTGAGAATCGGGGCGAGTCGGGACGGGTCAAGGTGTGCCCAACTCTGACCCTACATTTAAAAATCATGTTTGACCCTTGTTTTTATACCGGGTCGGGACAAGATCAGTTTGACTCTTTCTTTTTTTTTATAGGTCTTGGTATGTACTTTTGATTAGTATCAGGAGAACGGGTCGGGCTAAAAATGCAGGTCAAGTAGGACAGTTTTAAAAATTTATGAACCTATCAAGTATTAAAACATATCTATTCTAAATTTAAATATTGCATACTTCATCCTATTACTAATTAGTTAAAGTAAAACATCATTACTTAAATGAAAAATGAATATTAGAAGAAGTCAATGAAAATACATCATTTAGAATTCTATTCACAATTTGAAGAACCACTGATTTCTTGAACTCATTTAATATCTTTTGTCATTCACCTTCAACAAAAATAATATGAATGTTACATTTGGAGTTAAAATAAAAATTACTTAAATACACAAAATCATAGCAGTTATATCTGAAAAAAGCAAAAAAAAATTGATAATATTTTTTGCGTATTTTAAAATCCCATAGAAAGCATAACCTGAATAATAGTTGTACAAATGCAATCAATAAAACAAAACTATATCCAACAATATATTCCACTATAATTGGTAACACATATATGCACAAAAAAAAAAACAAAAATCAAATCCCATTTAGTTAATAGCATAAATCATTCATATCTTAATATTATATAGCAATAAATCATTCATAGCTTAAAAAATATAGCAACAAATCATTAACAATTTAATATTATTACTTGCTAACTGCCACACCATTCTTGTCTATCTTTAAGTATCTCCTCATTTGGCCTTGCCCTCATATCTACTACCTTAAATCTTCTGTTATGCCATTGTCAACCTTCCTATGAAGCATTATAAGTTTTTGTAAATCTATGCACCACCAAATTGCCTCATCTCTTTACTATTATTTTTGGTAAGTATTATCAATGGCAGAGATTGTGGGCTGTCAGTTTATGGCAGAAATCCTAAGATTATGGCAGAAATCATGCAGAAATCATGGTTGGGCTGTCAATTGCTAAGAGATTTGTGGGCTGTCAGTTTATGGCAGAAATCCTAAGATTATGGCCGAAATCATGCAGAAATCATGGCTGGGCTGTCAATTGCTAAGAGATTTGTGGGCTGTCAGTTTATGGCAGAAATCCTAAGATTATGGCAGAAATCATGCAGAAATCATGGCTGGGCTGTCAATTGCTAAGAGATTTGTGGGCTGTCAATCATGCAGAAATCATGGCTGAGATTTGAAGATCTAATCTATCATAATTTGTGTAATAGCTGTATATATTCTTACCTAAAATTAGATTAACAGTAATTAGTGTAATTGCTGTAAACATTTTCTTGCCTAAAATAGGTTGTACAACAATTATTATTTAAAGGAAACATCAACAAAGAAAGGGCATTCAGCCATTTTCTCAAACTTTGTTATGGTATCAGAGCCAGTTTTTGAACTTCCTAGCTGAATCTTCGAATCTGTCAGTTTTTTTTTTTTTTGCTTCTGTCTTCCAAAAGTTTCTGGTTTGCTTTCATTTTTTTGGGTTGATTAATTTCTGATCAACAACTTTGGCTTTGAGATTTCATTCTTTTTGGAAGAATGTCTGCTGATAATTTTCTTGGAAGAATGTCTACAGAGACTTTGGCTATCAAATTTACAGGAAAGAATTATGCAGCATGGGAATTTCAGTTTAGAATGTTTCTGAAAGGGAAGGAGCTTTGGAATCACATTGACGGGTCTGCTCCTACTCCTAAAGAAGGTACAGAACTTAGTCAATGGGAGGCAAAGGATGCTCAAATCATCTCTTGGATTTTAGGTTCTATTGAAGCTCATATGGTGAACAATTTACGATCCTTTAGTACAGCTAAGGAGATGTGGGATTATCTACAACGCATCTATCATCAAGATAACACTGCAAGACGATTTCAACTACAACTTGAGATTAGTAACTTCAGTCAAGGTAATCTTTCTATTGAGCAATATTATTCTGGATTTATTAATCTATGGAGCGAATATTCTGGTATTGTTTATTCAAAGGTGCCTAATGAGGCCTTAGCCAGCCTTCGAGCAGTTCATGAAGATAGTAGGCGTGATCAGTTTTTGATGAAACTAAGGCTAGAATTTGAAATCGCACGGGCTGGATTACTGAATAGAAATCCTGTCCCTTCCTTGGATATATGTCTTGGTGAATTGTTGCGTGAAGAACAAAGAATGGCTACACAAGCTGTTCTTGGTTCGTCCAAGGAGACATCTGAGATCGTTAATGTTGCTTATGCTGCTCAAGGGAAGAACCGAGGAAAGGGACAAATGCAGTGCTATAGTTGCAAAGAGTTCGGGCATATTGCCCGCAATTGTGGTAAGAAATTCTGCAATTATTGTAAACAGAATGGACACATTATCAAGCAATGTCCTACACGCCCAGAAAACCGACAAGGCCAAGCTTTTCAAGCTGCTATCTCAGAACCTACCAATATCAGATCTACAGCCACAATTGCTGACACAAATCAATCTTTTGTTACTCCAGAAATGGTCCAACAGATGATTATCACAGCATTCTCTACTCTTGGACTTCAGGGTCAAAGTAAGAGTGTTTCTTCTCCTTGGTTTGTTAATTCTGGAGCATCAAATCATATGACTGGATCACCTGATTGGCTGCATAATCTTCGAAAGTACACTGGTAAACAAAATATTCAGATTGCTAATGGAAGTAATCTTCCAATTACAGCCATTGGTGATATTGGAGCTTCCTTTCGTCATGTATTTGTCTCTCCTGGATTGTCTACTAGTTTAATTTCAGTTGGGCAGTTGGTGGATAATAACTGTAATGTAAATTTCTCTCGTTGTGGTTGTCTTGTACAGGATTAGGGGTCGGGGAAGGTGATCGCGAGGGGGCCTAAAGTCGGCAGATTATTTCCATTGCAATTTATTATTCCTAGAACTTTGTCTTTGGCTTCTATTATTATTGAAAATAAGGCTGAAGTTTGGCATAAACGATTGGGCCATCCAAATAATGTGATATTGTCTCATTTAATGAAGCAAGGTTTTCTTGGCAATCAATGTTCTTCTAATAGTTTATCTCTTGATTGCTCTGTTTGTAAACTAGGAAAGAGTAAAGTGTTACCTTTTCCTACTTATGGCACTCGTGCTAATATATGTTTTGAGATTATACATAGTGATGTTTGGGGTGTTACTCCTATCATTTCCCATGCGCAGTATAAATATTTCGTAACATTCATTGATGACTATAGTCGTTTCACATGGATATATTTTCTGCGTACTAAAGCTGAAGTGTTAACTGTTTTCAGAAATTTTGTGGCTTATATTGAGACTCAATTTTCCACCTCCATTAAGGTTTTACGGTCTGATAATGGAGGTGACTATATGTCACATGATTTCCAAGCTTTCTTACAACAAAAAGGCATCATATCTCAACGATCATGCCCTTATACACCTCAACAAAATGGGGTGGCTGAACGGAAAAATCGTCACTTGCTGGATATGGTTCGCACTTTACTCTTAGAGGCCTCAATTCCGCCTAGATTTTGGATGGAAGCTCTGTCAACTGCAGTTTATCTAATTAATCGGCTACCTTCTCAACAATTGAATTTTGATTCTCCTTACTTCCGTCTTTTTGGTATGCAGCCTGATTATCATATGCTACACACTTTTGGATGTGTTTGTTTTGTCCATTTGCCTTCGCATGAACGTCACAAGCTTACAGCTCAATCTGTAAGGTGTGCATTTATGGGATATAGCACTACTCACAAAGGATTTTTGTGTTATGATGCTGCCACTAATCCACTGCGTGTTTCTAGAAATGTGATTTTCTTTGAACATGAGTACTATTTTCAGCAGCAGGATCTCCCTTCACATGGTGTTCTTCTTCCTAGCTTTGATGATATATCTCCCTCCTTCGAGCGTTTGAAACCTGGTTTTGTCTATCAGCGACGACAGCCCCCATCATTGCAAATCCTTCCCGACCCTGATCCAGTACCCACTTCAGTGGCTCTTCGACGATCTAATCGTATCAGTCGTCCTCTTGATAGGTATGGTTTTTCTGCTATTTTAGATGATATTACAGTTCCTACCTCTTATTCTCAAGCCACTAAACATGTATGTTGGGAGAAAGCTATGCAAGAAGAACTTCAGGCTCTTCAAGAGAATCATACTTTGGCTATTGTTCCTTGTCCTACTGGTATTAAACCCATTGGTTGTAAATGGGTATATTCTATTAAACTGAGATCTGATGGGTCACTTGATCGATACAAAGCAAGGTTGGTAGCACTCGGAAATCGACAAGAGTATGGAGTTGATTATGAGGAGACATTTGCACCGGTGGCCAAAATGACGATAGTGCGACTTGTTCTAGCTATTGCTGCTTCCAAGGGTTGGTCATTACGACAAATGGATGTTAAGAATGCCTTTTTACATGGGGATCTTAAGGAAGAAATTTATATGACTCCACCACCTGGGTTATTTTCTACACCCTCTTCTGATGTCTGTAAACTAAAAAAGTCACTCTATGGTTTAAAGCAGGCTCCACGCGCTTGGTTTGATAAGTTTCGATCCACGCTTATTAGCTTCGCTTTTGTTCAAAGTCAATATGATTCCTCTTTGTTTCTTTGCAAGACTCCTAAAGGAATTGTTTTGCTCCTAGTATATGTTGATGATATCATTATTACAGGGACCGACTCTGAATTGATTTCTCAGCTTCAACAGCGCCTTCAAAGCTCTTTTCATATGAAGGACCTAGGTCCTCTACGCTATTTTTTAGGCCTTGAAGTGAACTCTACAGCGGCTGGTCTTTTCTTAAATCAGCATAAATACATTCATGAGATAATTACATTAGCTGGTCTTCACGATGGTCGATCTGTTGATACTCCCTTAGAAGTGAATGTTAAATATCGTCATGATGAGGGTGATTTTTTACCTGATCCCTCATTATATAGACGTTTAGTGGGGAGCTTGAATTATCTAACTATTACTCGGCCTGACATTTCTTTTGTTGTCCAACAAGTTAGTCAATTTATGCAGGCCCCTCGGCACCTTCACTTGGCTGCTGTTCGTCGCATTGTTCGCTATTTGCAAGGCACTTCTACTCGCGGTCTTTTCTTTCCTGTGGATTCTCCTATTCACTTGATTGCATATAGTGATGCTGACTGGGCTGGTTGTTCTGATACTCGACGTTCCATTACTGGCTGGTGCATGTTCCTTGGCAACTCTCTTGTCTCTTGGAAAAGCAAGAAACAAGATCGGGTGTCGAAATCCTCCACTGAGTCTGAGTATCGTGCTATGTTCTCTGCATGTTCTGAGATTGTTTGGCTTCGAGGTCTATTGGGTGAGCTTGGGTTTCCTCAAATGGAACCTACTCCGCTTCATGCGGATAATACTAGTGCTATCCAAATTACAGCTAACCCAGTGTTTCACGAGCGCACCAAGCACATAGAAGTGGATTGTCACTCTATTCGTGAAGCATATGATGCCCATGTCATTTCTCTACCTCACATCACCACTGATCAACAGACTGCTGATGTATTTACTAAAGCCCTCTCACGACAACGACATCATTTTCTGGTTACCAAATTGATGCTTTCTGATCATCCAGCATCAATTTGAGGGGGGATATCAATGGCAGAGATTGTGGGCTGTCAGTTTATGGTAGAAATCCTAAGATTATGGCAGAAATCATGCAGAAATCATGGTTGGGCTGTCAATTGCTAAGAGATTTGTGGGCTGTCAGTTTATGGCAGAAATCCTAAGATTATGGCAGAAATCATGCAGAAATCATGGCTGGGCTGTCAATTGCTAAGAGATTTGTGGGCTGTCAGTTTATGGCAGAAATCCTAAGATTATGGCAGAAATCATGCAGAAATCATGGCTGGGCTGTCAATTGCTAAGAGATTTGTGGGCTGTCAATCATGCAGAAATCATGGCTGAGATTTGAAGATCTAATCTATCATAATTTGTGTAATAGCTGTATATATTCTTACCTAAAATTAGATTAACAGTAATTAGTGTAATTGCTGTAAACATTTTCTTGCCTAAAATAGGTTGTACAACAATTCTTATTTAAAGGAAACATCAACAAAGAAAGGGCATTCAGCCATTTTCTCAAACTTTGTTAAGTATAACAATATGAGTATGATGAATACCCACGTGACTTGAAGGCACTACTTCCCAATATATAAAGACAGGTCATCAGAGGTTTGGCCAAAATAACATGGGATGTCTAGTTGGATTGACCTCCATAGCTACATTGTTCTTATGCATCTATCTTTTGGTCATCTGATAAACATTTCCCCTAAGGACTGTGGGAATATAAACTTCATTTTCAAAACGCCAGTGGAATTGTCTACCGACATCAAAACTTATTACCTTATTTCGGACAGTGAAGGCTGCCAGAAATGGTGCTGCCGGATATGAAAACAGAGATTTAAAATCCAACAGAAAAAGGAAAATTCGAACAAGTATGGGCAAATCGAAACTTAAAATGGAGAAATGGTTGCACACCTCTGACCTACTCGAGACAAAAGATGCTATCAGAGATGGAAGAGACGACCTACCCAAGGACGCACATCATGCAGCGATGCATCAGGGGCAGACAAACTAGGCCGGGAACACTGGGTGTAGCGATGTTGGTGGTCGAATCGCCAGCTAAAAAGCCATTGCTTAGAACACCCCTTTCATCTCTTTTCTATCCTACTTTATCACAAGTTCATAGCAACATCTTTGTTATTTACACAGGAATTCCAATTCCTCAACTTCTGCACTATTTTTCGCTTCTGGTTTGAAATGCCAGTGTCAGGGTGGATGAACGAACGGAAAGGACTCGCCGGCAGGGGCGAACGAACGACAGCAAGGTTTGGGGCCAACAGTAATGGACTAGGTATCAGACCAACTAGTCATGGGCTACAGTTTCTCTCTTCCTAAAAGAATTAATATTTATATAAAGGGTTGTGTAGGTTAAGAGTGGTACCGAGAGGTCCGGGTAACAGGAGGTCGGCCCTGACCTGAATTTTTTGAAAAACTCTAAACTAGAGACCCGACCCGCCTCACCGAGTAAAAAATACTACCCGTCCTGGTCAAAAACAGGGTCGGGGCAAGGCGGGTCACGGGTTTACCTCCCAATTCCCACCCCTAATTATGGGTAGTGCTAGTATTATATAAGGGTATTCAAATTATTATTATTATTGTTTTTTTGGTGTATTTTCTTGCAATATTTTATAAATAAATTATTTTTAGAGCATCCTTTTCTCAACAATAGCAATTGTACAACTTGTGATGGGAGAGACGATCCATTGCCACCACTACCAATTTTTGCATCTTGTTTGAAACAACCATCCCTATCACTGGCTCCATCATCTGTCACACTCTTAAAACAACCAAACAAAAATACGTTCCAGTGATTTAAAACTAGTTAAAATGGAATTTTAATACCATGGAGCCCTCCCCCACAAACCAAAAACAATGATCTCTTGATTCTAATGGAAATTGAAATATAAGCTTCAAGTATTCAACCATTGTTCCAAATTTTTAAAAACTATAGTGGGCAGTCGGGGAAAATAAACAGAACCAGTTAGAATGTTTATCCTCCCAAGATCGTGTAATGACTCGAAAATGACAGAAAAAAAAAGAGTTAGAAAAACATGTGGATTGAATGGGAAGTGACTTGCTTGTGAGTGTTGTACTTGGATTCCATTCTGACGAGCTCCTACTAAGAGGAGCAAGTATGGCTGCCTTGAGGAACTGCACTTATGTCTCAGAATAGAGGCTTTCCAGCAAGCTAGAGGAGGAGACGACGACAGCAGAAATGCAGGAGGAGACGGCGCCGTCAATGCAGATACAGGCAGCAACGTCGACGGCAACGGCAACAAGGATGCTACCGCTAGCTTTCCCGGAGGCGACTTGCTGTTGGAAAGGTGTGAAAGGGCGATTCCGATTATTGGATGCTGAGAGGGACACAATTCGGGTGGAGGGACGTGAGCCGTCGGAGAGGAGAGAGGAGAGGGGCACGCGATTTTTGGCTCCTGAAATTGGGGATCAAGGGATTTGAAATGGGAGTTACCATTTTGCAAAAAATTAGAGCTTCTCTGACACTCTGACGAGGGATCTGCTCGCAATTATCCCTGCCTCATTGCTGCTGCCGCATCCAACGGCTCCAAATCTTGCGCCGAAACGGGGAAAATTGCGTCATTGACCCTCTAACTATGCGTATTGGCATTTTAGACCCTGACGTTTGCGTATTAGCATTTTAGACCTCCGAAAGTTTTGACCTTTGCATTTTAACCTCTGCGCCCTCACGGTGTCAACAAAACAACATCTGACCGTCCAAAATGACGAAAAAAGACGGAAATACCCTCATGCCTATTGAAGCGCGCTGTGGAGCCTCCTGCAGTTGGGCTTCTCCACTAACTTCCACTAAAATACATGCTAACTTCCAAAAATCTGACCACGCAATTCCAATTTAATCCAAACCGTTCAATATGAAGCGACCATCTAGATTTTTTTTAATGTCCAGAAATTCATACACAAATCAGCAGAAAAATTCAGCACGTCCAGATTTTTCTTTTTACCGTCCAAACCATGCATAATCAGATCGCATCCAAAAATCATGCAAAATCCAGTAGTCCAGCTCAAATTCAAGATCTCAGCCATCCATTAATTTCATTAAATGCAAGTCTCCATGTATCCATGCAATGCAATGCGATCACATCCAGATTCCTCCACCAAATCTGTCCAGAAAATCACAACCTTCCATTCATATCCATTGTCCATAATTCATATCCACAGTCTGGGTCACTTTGTGATGTGCGCGTGAAATGGTCATCTATATATATATATATATGGGATTTATTCTAGTGCATGCGACTGCACCGTGCAGTCCATGCACTGTGGGCCCCACCTGATCATAAATGAAAAATTTACCCCACCCATTGTATTTAGAATTGTTCACTTTAATAGCATACCAATTTTCATCCAAATCCAACATGTATATAGTCCCCATCTTAAAATGGTGCAAAATCAACGTAATAAAATAGTTTAATGTAAATATCAAGTTTAAAGTGGTTTTTTCAACATCTAAACCGTCTAAAGTATGATTTATATATGGATAAATGAGTGTATAAAGTTTCATTACAATCTAACATGTGTGGAGTCCATTTTACAGCGGACTGCACACGATCGGGTCTCTATATATATGTATATATGGGAAATGATCCGGTGCATGCGACTGCACCGTGCAGTCCATGCACTGTGGGCCCCACCTGATCATTTTTCATAAATCCACCCCACCCATTGTATTTAGAATTGTTCACTTTATTACCATACCAATTTTCATCCAAATCCAACATGTGTATAGTCTCCATCTTAAAATGGTGCAAAATCAACGTAATAAAATAGTTTAATGTAAATATCAAGTTTAAAGTGGTTTTTTCAACATCTAAACCGTCTAAAGTATGATTTATATATGAATAAATGAGTGTATAAAGTTTCATTACAATCTAATATGTGTGAGGTCCATTTTACAGCGGATTGCACAGGATCAGTTCCCTACATATATATATATATATATATATGATTTTAAAAAAAAATCTGGAATTGACCCTCAAACAGGTACGCTGGTACTTGTCTCTATACGTGTTGTGATGGGACGTTTTGTGACGTTTTAGGACTTGCTGCGAGGTGCGGTTGGAATTAAAAGATATTCCGGCCTTGACCAACTTAACTCCAAATATCTTTTTCCAAATGACACTTTTCTGAGAATTTAACCACTTGACCACTCGAAATTTTTTTAAAAGCAATAAAGCTCAAAGTCTCTCTTTTAGAAAAGAAATAGTCCAGATTCCAGACGTGTGAGTTGTGACATGTCCTGCGACTAAAAGTAGGTTTTGGATTGGGCTTGTAGATGGTGTAATTAATGTTAGTTGCATGTCTGCCATGGCTAAATTTCGATGGAGTCGAATAATTAATCGATCTTAAATAACCACATTCCAAATAACCAGCGTGATTAGCGTCATGGATTTCCTTTCTGTGCCTTTAAAGTTTAAATGGTAAAAATAATAATAATAATAATAATAAATCCTCCATCCATGGATCATACGGTCGACGCTCCCCCAAATTCCATTTCGGCACTTACCCCTCAAAACCCTGTACTCACATCGGGTTTCGCAAGGAGAAGACGAATACTGGCTGTGGATATGGATGACCATTTCACAAATCATATATATATAAATGACCATTTCACACGCACATCACGAAGTGGCCCAGACTGTGGATATGAATAATGGACAATGGATATGAATGGAAGGTTGTGATTTTCTAGACAGATTTGGTGGAGGAATCTGGACGTGATCGCATTGCATTGCATGGATACATGGAGACTTGCATTTAATGAAATTAATGGATGGCTGAGATCTTGAATTTGAGCTGGACTACTGGATTTTGCATGATTTTTGGATGCGATCTGATTATGCATGGTTTGGACGGTAAAAAGAAAAATCTGGACGTGCTGAATTTTTCTGCTGATTTGTGTATGAATTTCTGGACATTAAAAAAATCTAGATGGTGGCTTCATATTGAACGGCTTGGATTAAATTGGAATTGCGTGGTCAGATTTTTGGAAGTTAGCATGTATTTTAGTGGAAGTTAGCGGAGAAGCCCAACTGCAGGAGGCTCCATAGCGCGCTTCAATAGGCATGAGGGTATTTCCATCTTTTTTCGTCATTTTGGACGGTCAGATACTGTTTTGTTGACGCCGTGAGGGCGCGGGGGTTAAAATGCAAAGTTCAAAACTTTCGGAGGTCTAAAATGCTAATACGCAAACATCGGGGTTTAAAATGCCAATACGCATAGTTAGAGGGTCAATGGCGCAATTTTCCCGCCGAAACGAATGGCATTGGGAGGCCGAGAGCGTGGAGCCTTGGAATCCCCTATTTAGTTGCTACAACTTCTTTTGATTTTTTTTTTTTTTTGTGTGTGTGTATAAGCTGCATCATGTCATCACATAGCACCAACGTTTACACATTTAGCCCACCAAATCCATCTATTTTTTGTTGCATCCTATGTGTAAATTTTTTTTTTTTTGAAACATCATTTGCGTTGCATTTTTCTGTATTAAAAAAGTTACTTTTAATTCACTTCATTTTCATTATTCATATATAAAAAGGATTTTTATTGCATCTGTCATTAGCCGTTATTTTCTGTTTTAAAAAATATATATTTTTACAGCATTGGCATTAGCCGTTCATGTAAATATATACACACAATATATAGCAGCATTCTCTTTTTAAGTTTTTTTATCTATATTTTAAAATCATCGATTAGGCATATCATGCAATAGTTCTTTTTCTTAAAAATTTTTTTAATATCTATCCCATATTGTTATATCTGTGACCATTCCATAATTTAAAAATAATCAGAAAAAAAAAACTCAACCATTAATAGTGTTCGATGCTATGGAACAAAAAAAATTCAGTTATAAGCCTTACTTTTACAACGTCCAATTAGGTGGCTAGCAGGAAAAAATATTATTTTATTTTAAATATTGCACCATCCAGTTATAAGTCTTTCCTTTAAAATATATATAACATTTTTATAAAAAAATCTGACCAACTACTGTAAAGAGAAAATCTCATCCTATAGTAGGGGAGGGAATCAGGAGGGTTGGGTGGGTGAGGGTGTGCCCAACCCTGACCCTACCTTTCAAAAATATTGTTTGATCCCTTAATTTTTTCCGGGTCAGGAACGGGTCGGTTTTGGGACGACAAGCTACGGGTCAAGTAAGAAATTTTAAAAAATTTATGAACCTATCCAGTATAAAAACAAATCTATATTAAATTTAACTACTATATGTTTCAATCTATTACTAATCAGTCAAATTAAAATATAAATACTTAAATAAAACATGAATAATTATTTACCTATGTAAGAACAAGTTAATGAAACATACCTTATTTATATTGGGACATATTGAAATTTAATTCATTGTCTCGAACCATATCCAATATTAACCTGGAGTTTATCTTGGGACATATTGAAAAAAATGAAGTTCAAATTAACCATTTTATGACCCAGTATAAAAATAGAGTTAAATAAAATTTTTAAAACGACGAGTGGTTATCTGATACAAGCAGCCATGATTTCCGCTCCAAGAGCATTGCAAGACTGCCAGCTGAACCATATCACCGCTCCATCTACTATGTACATCCCATTGCATCAATACTACGTAAAACCCAACTTTCCGACAATACAATCTACTAATCTCGTTTAATTTTGATTTTTATGTTTTGTTTATGTATTGGAAAGAAATATCGATGGTGTTGATTTTAATATCTAGATTGAAAATTCATTGCCGACGCATGGTGGATTCTGTATAGCCGATTGGATAAGAGCCATATCATCAATAAATGCCGCGGTCTCGCAGTGTTTTGGGTGAAACCATGTTTCTCACGCGGCCATCGACAGATCTGGACACGGACAGCGTTCTGCCGGAAAGGGAGAGGAAGAAAAGGACGCCAGACGTCAGATGCTGCGGGAGATAGTGACGGGAGATGGGAATCAGCTGCGGATAGAAGGCAGGAAGGCCGGAGAGGAAAGCAAGGATGCCGGAGATGATGCTCACTGCTGCTCGGCAGGAGACAGGATTTGGGGGAGAGAGATCTCATCTGCTGGCGATGGTGAGGGGGCGACGATGAGGGGGACGGCAATGCTGGCGACGATGAGGGAGACGACGATGCTAGAGACAGCCAGGGAGATCGCAGGCAATGTTTTAAAAACCGAACCGGTAACTGAACCGTTTTTGTATCCGGTTCAGGTCCAACCGTGGTTCAAACCGTTTTGAACCGTGACGTCAGCATGACATAATTATGATGTCATAATTATATTTAATTTATTTTAATTATTTTAAAATTAAATTAAATATATAAATTATATGTAATATAAAAATTACACTCGGCATCAATAATACATTTAAGTTCATCATATTAAAATTATCATGCAAATCAAGAAAAAAATAAGACCGACCGAGCGGGAATCGAAACGGGACGGCGAGAAGGGAGAGATGGGACCTACAATCGGCCGATCGAAGTTCGTCTCATCTTCCCTGTTTTCTATTTCGACTTGGCGGAAAAACCCATTTCCCGCGATTTCAGTCCAAGTCGGTTTTCCCTCTTTGCGATTTCGATCCAAGCTTGTCCTCTATATTTGCGATTTTGAACTGGCAAAAGATCCATTTTCTCCTTTGCATTTCGATCGATTTTGACCTGGTAGAAAACCTTTTCCTCTTTGCGATTTCAACCGGCAGCTCATCCTCTTCATATCTAGCTTTTTTTTTTTGCGGCGAAGCGGACAACACCACAACAGGGACTCCTCAATAGACAACTCAACGGCGTCTTCTTCTTCCCTCCAGCAGGCGATGCTGCAGCAACGAGCATGAGCAGCTTGCCTACAGTTTTTGTCGACGATTTTGGCCGGCGGAACGATGTGGAAAGGAGCTGCCAGCGATGTGTTCTCGAAACCCTACAGTCTGTGAGAGAGGGGCCGACCGAGCGGGAATCGAAACGGGACGGCGAGACAGGAGAGATGGGTTTGCGCCGCTAGAGAGAGGGACCTTGCCGGACGTCGATTCTCGCCGGCTGACCGATGGGGAAAGGTCGCCGGCGATGGGTTCTGGAAACCCTAACGCGGAGAGATGAGCGAGAGGGGAAGAAGGAACAGTGGCCAGGCAGAGCGGGACGGCAGGGACGGTCTGGGTCCCCCGCAATATTTTTTTATTTTTAAAACCTGCGAATCGAACCGCGGTTCGACCAGTTTTCACGGTTCGACCGCCCGGTTCAAACGGTTCGCGTGGTTTTCTGTAAAATCTAAGAACCGTAGCCAAACCGAACCGTTCAGCTGCCGGTTTGCGGTTCGACCGGTCGGACCGCCCGGTCCGGTTCGGTTTTCAAAACACTGATCGCAGGTTGCTGGCGTGCAGGAGAGAGACTAAGAGACGAGATTCAAGGGGAGCTCGGGCGGGTACGGGTATCATTAGATGTTAGGTTAGAAAAATAATATTATAATAGGGTGCAGATCAGCAGGTCAACGGGTCGGCATGTATAAGCGGGTCGGGATCTGACAGGTTCGTCTGACTTGCGTTTTGTAAAAAAAATTATACCCTTGACCCGCCCCAATATAAAATAGGGTGGGGCCGGGCGGATCACGGGTTGACCCGCCCCAACTTTCACCCCTATCCCATAGGATGGGAACAAAATTCTTACACCTACTTTTGAATTGAGTTAAGGTTTCATAAAAAGCTTAGGGAATAAAATTCTCGCGATTACCGTCGTGAGCTTTTATGTATGAAAAATATTATTTTTAACACTCCTAGGACCAAGGTACAAAAGGAAAAATAAATTGTATTTATTTTTTCCTAGTTGTGAGTCTACTTACATATTCTCAGTATACAATACTTTATTGTGCATGGTTTAACTTATTTGTTTAGTGATAACTTCCAATAAAATTAATGCATTAATTTTACTTCTCATTTTGTTACTAGTATTCTTACATTTACATGCATTTTAGTCTTATATTTATATGCAATTTACGAACTAATAATTGTGCTTAATTGAAAAATATATTTGTATTTGACTAACTTTACATTATCCAAAAAAATAAAAATTAATAACTTGCACTAGATAAAAACTTAACATTTACATTTTCCTTTTTTGACATCCATGTCTACACTTTTTATCTTTATTCTCATTCTTGATCTTAAACATTTCTTCTACATCTAATTATGACTAATTGATATATTTGATTGACTACTTTTGCTTCATATAAGAAAAACTTTAATAGTTCGCATTATCTAAAAAGCTAAATGCTCACATCTCCCTTATTTAACCCCATCCTATATATTTTCTCTTTATCGCATATATGATCTTGAACTTTTTTTTTTACACCTTTTATCTTTTATTTGCATGTTTAATTTTGTACCTAAATCACATCATATTTTTTATCCATTTATTTTCTTGCACTTCGCGTCATATTTATTTTATGCTCTTGCATGTGCATGTTACATGTTTTAGCATTTTGCATTACGCATATTTTATATTTTTAGGCTCACTTGTTGACCCATCGTAGCGCCCTAAAAAATAACGTGCTATAATTACACTTTTTCTTTTATACTGTTTTCTTTACTCTTAGAAGAAAGTAAAAACACTACTCCGTAATTTTTGAAAAGTATAAAAACTTCTATAAAAATATATTTTACATAACTAACCATATAAAACTCATATTTGATAAATGTAGTAAATCAAATAAATGTAGTAAATTATTTAAATTTTATAAATAGAATATTTCTACAAGTTATGACATATACATTGTTAGAACTTAACAAAAACAAATAAAATTTTAATTTATTAGATTATTTAGTATTTTGATAATATTTATGTAGAGGTAAAATTAAATGGTTGTAATTGACATATTTAACATATTCGATCATGACAAAAATAAGGATAGGAGAGTGTTCATGTGATGCTTGAACACAAGAAAGAAAATGAATATTTAATTGACAAGGATTTATAAAAATATATGTGATGTAGGGAATAACTGCGAGCATTTGAATTCAATCAATTAAGTGATATCTTTCACTTTACCTCTGAATATTTCTTTATTGGCGATATTTTTCTCATGATATACATGATCTTTGGATATAAATTATTATTATGCAATTAAGTAGTATTTGTGAAATAGTAGTTAAGATGATTGAACTCATATAATCTATTTACACTAATTCCAGTAACATGTTATTCACAAGACCCTAACATAAAGTGGGAGCAGGCTGAGGTAAGACTCTTACTATGGATGGGAAGTACACTTGTGTGATTGTAAAACCATTTCACTAGGGTAGTAAGGGTATTCACTGTACTTGAGAAATTATTTGATTGTCCCGAAACTATGTTGCAAATATATCTATATGCAAAATAATATATTTCAAAAATAATGCGTTATATTATATATACTTTGAATTGTATTGTTGATATATCTTCATTGTTTAATTTGATTTTTGAAAGTATTTATCATATATTAAGAGGAGATATACTCACTAAGTGCTGCTAGCTCATCCCAATATGTTTTAACATTTACAAGTGAAATAAGTTATGATGTGCATTATAGTATTGTCCTTAGGCTGGAATATGAAGGATAGGAACACTCTCATTAATTATCCTAGAAAGTTAGTAATTTTATTTTTATTTGAGAGAACTTTGGAGTAACATTGCTATGTATAACAACCAATTCAAGGGTGATTCATTTTAGTTTGGATGCAGATGTAGGATACTATTTATCTAGATTGCTGGTCATTTACCCTAATTCCTATTATGCATTGAAAATTTACTTAATTATTTATTATTGATATAATTTAACCTTGTATTTTTCGTGTATGTCATCATATTGGGAGACAACTTACACCTTAAAAACAAAACAAGGTGTGTTAGTTAATTAGACCCAATTGGATTTAGGATTTGATACTATTTCAATCCAAAGGCCCTCCACTTAAGTGGAGTGCGAAATCCAACTACCAATGGGAATTTCAACTATGTAGACGGCTCAAAGGTTTACATAGGCATCAATGCACTGCCATCCACACCCTCTTGCAATCCTTTGTAATTTTCAATAGAAAATATGAGTTGAGAGTCTTGAGACACAATGGCCAAGAAAACTAAAAGTGCAAATGGAAGTTCGTAATTTTTGTTTGTTCAAATGCGTAAAAATTTCATTTTGATTTATGTCAAGAGGATTACGACAAAAGATGTTTTCTAAGCCATTCGTAATGATTGAAAAGCAAAACAGAGGCATTAGCAAACAGGGGTGGTGGTTGCCATCAATTGGATGGGTGATCTGATGCATGGGTGGTCAATGATTCTACCCAAATGATGCATTAGTGTGGGGCAGTGCTTGATATTTCTACCCGACTAGATCTGTTGGCCAGAATTGATAAGCCCGGTTGCATCTGGAAAAAGGGAGCTGTTAAGGGAGAACCATGGCATGGGATTTGAAGCCTGAAAAAGATGATAATGCCCCCAGTCTTCAAGGGATTTTTCCTTGCTCTCAATCGATCGACCAAACATTGCACCCTGTTGTTAGAGTTGAAGAAAAAAGGAGAGATCACAATGGCCAGATCTGCTCACCGGTCGAGGAAAACGCAACCAAGGTTGAGTGCCCTAACATGAGTTAAAAGAGGAGATTTGAGAGAGAAATAAAAGATAGAGCGAGATTTGAGGAAAAAGCAAAGGGTAGTGACCTAGCCAAAGATTTGAGAGGGAAAGAGAGACACACAGGGGGATTAGAGGGAGGACGAGCGAAGTACGCAAGAATATGATGAAATTGGTTTGCCTTAGTCACAAAAACTGGTTTAATGTCACTAAAATTCATGGCTTTAGTAATAGAAATTTGTTCAATGTTTTTTTATTTTTAATTTTTTAGCGATTAAAACTTTCTTACAAAAGGTTAAATGTAAATAGCTAAAAAAAATTTTGCTTGTATTATGTAGTAACCACGAAGAAGTAGTTGCTGACACTTAATTGACAACCACATTTTGATTTGGTTGCCAAAATAATATTATAAGAGAAGAAATTTTCTTGCCTACCAAGTATCATCATAAACAAGCAATTTTTTTCTTATCTATAAAAGTATCATTTTAAGTAAGGAAAATTTTCCTTATAATTTTTTTTTTTGCTTATAAAGATTTTTCGATAGCTAATAAAAGTTTAAAAAATGTATTCTTGTAGTGCTAGCAACTATAGATTTCTTTCTTGGTATAGATTAATTTTTTTGTAAAAAATGAGCAAATTTTAGTTTTTATTCCCAACATCACCATTAGAACTTCCACGCGAAACCAAAGGAGTCAAAATAAGAAAGAAAAATATGCAACTTAATCCATTGAAACTAGAAGGACAATCCAAATTAATACAACTTAGCATAATGGCATGCGTGCACGCATTCACCAATCTATGTTCTAGTGATACATTGAAGGTAACTAGTTATTGACGAAATGCATCTCTATGTGTTAACTGAGGCATGCATTTATTGAAGAGGCCCAATTATATATAACTAGTTATATATATGTGCTTAACTTACGATATTTATTTTTTCATAAACATGCTTTTTCATATTTATTTTAATCCATATACTGTTCATTAAAAATCCGTGTACTAAGTTTTGTCATTTTGCAATACTTTTCCATATTTATTTTGTATGTTTAAAAATCATCAATTTTAGAGACATAATTCATTTTTCACCCTTTAAAAAAAATGTAATTTTTAGAAATAAAAATAGTTATATAAAAGTATTGTAAAATGACAAGTATATGGATTGAGTTCACTTAGAAAAACAAGTTTATGAAAAAAAAAAATTAAAATTTAAAAATGAATATAGCAAGTTAATCGTATATAAACGGGCCTATTAATGGAACAAACTTCTCCATACTAGATATATAACTGCAGAACTCTAAACAGTGAAGGTAAAGATTCCAGCAAATAGCACTAGTTCATTTGCAAACGTATTTCACAACGCCGGGGATATGAATATTCATCATGTAGTCTTCCCAATCAATGCATCCCGGATCAAACCCCAGCTTTTGAGACTCTTCTATTCCATCCCTGATTGCCAACCTTAGTCTACCCAAGTTTTTGTCATCAAACCTGCACAGAAAGCAATCACAGACAATTAAGACAGATGTAAACATGTATAGTGTGGTTAATGGAATTTATAAGCAGAGATGTAATACATGAATAAAACATCAAGCCATGTTTGAGCAAAGCATTTAGAAAGCCGGCTCTATACCTTCCCTCAAAGAAGACGAATGGTTCATAGATTTGGGCCAAACGCATCACATAGTTGAACTTGCGACTAAGATTTGTATGTACTTCTTGTAATAACTTACAGAAGATTGCATTGACGAAGCCCAGGACCTATACACCAAGAAAAGTTACATGAAAATTATGTTACCAAAGACATCCACAAGCCAGCCCTCCATCAGATTCACTGGACGACTGAGGATCAATTTGAGAAATTTTCAGGACATGTCCAAGATGATCTTATATTTACAAAATCTAAGCATAAGTAAAGCTTTTTTTATGGCCGATCATTTTTAATGGTGTCGAAACACCCTTTTTTGATTTTTTTAAAAATAAAACTCTTTTTTATATCTTTAAAATAAAAATTTTAATCTATGTGTATTATACGTAAATCCAATTTTAACGATTTTAAACATAGGAGTATTATAGTCATTTTCACCCTATGTTTAAAAAAATGAAATAAAATTTATATATATCTAAAATTGTAAAACTTAGATTTATAGATAATATACACATAGATTAACATTTTATGTAAATATTTTCAAAAAATTTAAAAGTGGTATTTCAGACCGGTCATGGCTTAAGATTTTCTTGTTCGCGTATATCAAATGATGTGAAGTTTATTGCTCCTGTTGGTATGAGTCGTGCTAAGCTGAGCTGAGCCTTTGAAAAGAAAATAGCATATTTTCCCTCTCTTCATGAAGTCCCATGATAAGTAAACGAAATTATCCAGGAGTCTCAATAGTAGCCTCTAGTCTAAGATATTCTCACTAACACTGGGCCTGTCTTCAGCCCATAGTATGAGTAAACAAGCAATGTTTATAGCAAAAAGATCATTTCCAAAACATATTTTTTTATATTTATTTTCAATTTCTTTCTAGTTATGTTTAATCTATAAATTATTTTTTACAAATTTTTGAGATGTATATATATATTTATTTTGAATTTTCAAACATAGGGGTATTTTAGTCATGTTTTGACGATTTAAAACAACTAAAATACTCCTATGTTTGAAAATCCAAAATAAATATATACATTTCTCCAAAATTGGTAAAAATTTATTTATAGATTAAATATAATTAGAATAATAATATTGTAAAAAAATGAAAAAAATAAGAAAAATAAATGTTTTAGACCGGTCTAAAAAGCTAACCTTTAATGGAAGCTTGCCAGTAATGATCATGTATCTGTAGAAGCTCTCTTTAGTCTTAAATAGTTTGATCTTTCGAACCTTGATTGGAGTCCCATCTTCTCCAATGCATGGATTTGTAGAAAAATATCTATAGGCACAACTCTCAATTAAGGAGAACTTCAATGGGTTTCTCAAAGACGAGCTCACATGATAGATGAATTGTGAGTGTTGGTTTGAATGAACAATCATTGCTGCAATCATTGCATTTACTACCATGTCCCCAGGAATCTAAATTACCAAGAACAACATAAAAAGATTAGAGAGATGAGAAAAGATGAAAATTTTCCTATAATATAGATTAACTTGTGTGTTTTCCTTTGAAAACATGATATTTTAGTATGTGCATTTCTCTAATTAAGGTGGTTATTTACAACACGTTTCTCAGTAACCAAACAACAAAATTTTCGTAAATGAGAAACTTCATAATCAAACTTACATGATAGTGGTAAAATATTCCAACAATGTTGACAGATTTTTATGAAGGATAATTTGCAAATATACCCACATAGTTTGACCAAAATTGCAAATATACTCATATAGTTTAACGAATTTCAAATAACTCCTACATAGTTTTACCGAAATTGCTAATAACCCTATGTTGACAACTAAATGAGGATGGCTGAGTATAAGCTGTTAAATGAAAATTATCATTCTCAAATTACCCTTCAATTTGGGGCATGAATGGGAGAGATGGTTAAAGCTTCATCATTCAAAAAATAGAAATCTAAGGCTGCAAATGAACAACCGAAAATTCTATACCATGACCACCATTGATGCTTAGATAGTGGGTACTTAATTTGGAGTTTTTTGCTATTGTGGTTGAGATTTGTCTCACAGCCCAAAAAAGAAACCATGCTGAACATGACAAAAAGAAATCTCAAATCACATTGCTTTCCATGCATATAGGTATAGGCGAAATAATTTGTTGGAGAGGAATAATCAAATCTTGTGTTATCTCCAGTATAATCATGCTCGATGAGATCGAGTGAAATTCTGAGATGTACATTGTACACACCAACTATGCTTGCTATGCGCTCTGATAGATGATATATATAATACATTTTCACCCACTTTCAATAACTTTCCAGAATGAATGCCTCCAAATTTCGAGAATTTTTTTCTCATATCTTTTCCTTTTCTTTCCATGACGTCCTCGTCATAAGAAGTACTCCAAAAATTGTACTATATACTGAAACATTTCTAGCAACTATTTACAATAATAAGGAAAAGAATTCATTTGAGATGTCATTGATGGAGATAAAGATTAGTTGGCTTTTCCTTTGGTTTTGGTAGGCATGGTCATCTCCTTGGTGGGGAAGATGATGAGTAGGGTTATTTTTGTCATTTTTATAATTTCAAACCACATATTAACGATAGATGACGGAAAAGTAGGCTCATGGGGGTTATTTGTAATTTTGGTTAAACCGTACAGGTGGAGGTTATTTTAAATTTCTAAAATTATGTAGCCATATATGCAATTTTGGTTATACTGTGGGTATATTTACAAATTATCCTTTTATGAATGACTAGAAAGACTCAGGTGGAATTATGTATGGCAATAGATTGAAATTTTAAAACTCACCACATCTAAAGGTAAGAGTGGATTGAATAAGTAAACTTCACTTTTTGCTTAGCATACCCAAGAATTATGGTGTCCATGGTTCTATCATCACCAAATACAAAAAAGACATTAATAAGAAGCAAATGGGAATGTTAAGATGAATGAGCAATAAAGTAAAAGAACAAGAAAAGACCATTAAACAGAATAATCATGATGATCTGAAGGTAAAACCCACAAACTTTGATGGTTTAATGCAAGCTAGTCTATCAACTTTCAGCTTTATTTTATGCATGACACTACTTTTGACTCTGTAGGAAACATTCATGCTATTCCCAGTAGACTTCTCACTTCTCGAGAAATGTACCTTCATAGAATAATGATAGAAAGTAATTCTCTTATGCTTTGGATTTGATTTCTTGAGGATGCCTTGGGCAAGAGGGAGGAGAAGGAGATTCAATGCTGAACTTGGGAGCTCAAATCCACATTATTTCACAATTAAGGATTTCGAATTGGTTTTCACTCCAGCAAGGAGACATCTAGGGGGGGTAAATTTTTCCTTTAGAAGACTAACCTAGTAGATTTCGAGTGGGGAGTAAAGTAAATGACGCATTTATGGATTAAGAAAAAATTGTATAAAAATAAGTAGATCTGATTACTCAAGCTACATGATCGACTTCATGGAAATTTTTACATGGAATTATATGTGTATTACCTCATTCCTTCTATCCAACCAGGGAATGGCTCTCTATAAGTACTTGTTATAACGGTTGGCCTCAATATAACAAGAGATATATTGTCTCTGTATTGCCCAAGAAGCATCTCTCCCAATGCCTTCGTGAAAACGTAGACATTTGACCAACCAAAGTGCCTAGACCTGCAAGATGCAACACAATATCTTATACAAATCTATTATAGTGTTGTGCATCAGATACCTTGAGGGACAATCCACTACCCCAAGTCAATATCTTATACAAATCAGCTCCTTGTACATATGTTTGCACGGACGTTGTCTCATGTACAGTTACATCTCACCTTTTAAGCTGACTTTTAGGATTGGGAAGGCACTTAAGCCACACCAAAGATTAAAGAATGCAATTCAATTTCCTTTTCTAATTCATCACATAAAATGAGAAAGTAAATCAATAAAGCACAGGAAATACATTTGCTAGAACAGTAGTCTATCAAACTACAAGAGAATATCTAGCTTAAAGGCCCCTGGGTCACGTTTAGATGCTTATGATGTTAACGAAAAACATAATTCAAGATGTCTCCATGCTCTCAATTTTCCTGAAGCATTTCTTATATCATGTCTGATTGCTTTCCATTTTATTTTTCATTTGTTTTGTTTATTTTATGTGTTTGGTTGGCCTCGTTTACGGTCACGCACAGACCTAGAAAAGCGACTATTGGGCCTGACGCACAGAGCGCACAGAATCAGAAAAAGTTCATTGGGTCTATGGGTTATGGGCCTCACAGTGTGATATTATTTGCTCTGGCCTGCCAGCTTAGCCGCATAGCTTTAAAACGCATCACACCATATTAAACTTGAGACCCACTTATAAACTACTAAGAACTTTCTCCTCTTTTCGATGTGGGATTCGGTTCTGGGCTATTACAAGCCCACCAGCTTCCGCCTAGTTCGTCCCCAAACCACAACTCAACTTTAGGTTTCTGCCTGCAGCCTCGACTTTCACTAGTTCAACTCTCCGAACCACATCTACTGGAGGGGGAGCCGCTCTGATACCACTTGTCACGCACAGACTCAGAAAAGCGACCATTAGGCCTAACGCACAAAGCACACATACCCAAAAAACACCCATTGGGCCTGTGGGCTATGGGCCTCACAATGTGATATTGTCCGCTCTAGCCTGACAGCTTAGCCGAACGGCTTTAAAACTCGTCACACCATATTAAACTTGAGACCCGTTAATAAACTACCGGGAACTTTCTCCCTTTTTTGATATGAGATTCGGTTCTGGGCTATTAGAAGTACTTGTCACGCACATACCCAGAAAAGCAACCATTGGACTTGACGCATAAAGCACACAGACTCAAAAAAGTCCATTGGGCCTGTGGGCTATAGGTCTCATAGTGTGATATTATCCGCTCTGGCCTGACAGCTTAGCCGCACCGCTTTAAAACGTGTCACACCATATTGAACTTGAGACCCACTTATAAACTACTTGGAACTTTCTCCCCTTTTCGATGCGGGATTCGGTTCTGGGCTATTACAAGTCCACCAGCTTCCGCTTGGTTCGTCCCCGAACCACAACCCAACTTTGGGCTTCTGCCAGCAGCCCCGACTTTCACTGGTTCAACTCTCTGAACCACATTTACTAGAGGGGTAGCCACTCTGATACCACTTATCACGTACAGACTCAGAAAAGCGATCATTGGGCCTGACGCACAAAGCACACAGACCCAGAAAACATCCATTGGGCTTATGGGCTATGGGCCTTACAGTGTGATATTGTCCGCTCTAGCCTGGCAGCTTAGCCACACGACTTTAAAACGCGTCATACAATATTTAACTTGAGACCCACTTATAAATTACCAGGAACTTTCTCCCCTTTTTGATATGGGATTTGGTTCTGAGCTATTACAAGCCCACCAGCTTCCGCCTGGTTCATCCCCGAACCACAACCCAACTCTGGGCTTCTGCCTGTAGCCCCAACTTTCACTGGTTCAACTCTCCGAACCACATCTACTGAAGGGGAAGCCGCTCTGATACCGCTTGTCACGCACAGACTCAGAAAAGCAACTATTGGGCCTGACGCACAAAGCACACAGACCAAAAAAACGTCCATTGGGCCTGTGAGCTATGGGTCTTACAGTGTGATATTATCCTCTTTGGCCTGGCAGCTTAGCCGCACGGCTCTAAAACACGTCACATCATATTGAACTGGAGACCCACTTATAAACTACAAGGAACTTTCTCCCCTTTCCGATGTGGGATTCGGTTCTGGGCTATTACATTTACAATCAATTTTTTCCAGGTAATCCGTGGACATTTTTATGGAATATGGGTTTGGAACAAGATTCTTTCCACTGTCATCTAGTTGTTGTTATAAATTCTCCCACATACCAGGAAGGGCGAAAGAAAACTAAAAGAAATACCGCAACCACGAAATCTTCTGAACTTGGTAATCGTAAGGGCATATAGAATACAGAGGTTGAATGACTAAAAAGTAGTTTTGATGTTTGGAATCAAAGGGGTCTCGTACCTCAGGGTGCCCACGTCTTTCATGGCTCTTGTCATTGCTTCTTCGGTGGCTTTAAGGTCATTCAGTTCCTTCAATTTTTCGTTCACCAACTTCACTTCTACCTCAATGTCAAGAGTTGAATTTCCATTCAACGTTTCACTCATGTGAAACTCTTTCTCCATTATCAAGCCAGAGTTCTCTTTAGTAGCATAAGCTGAGAGACATTAATGAATCGAATGTGAATAGTAAATTCCATAAAATCCAGCTATTTGTTAGGAGTTTAATCATTTATGCCAAGTTATTTAGCCTTGTATTATAACAACCACGGTAAATTAATAATCACTTCATAGCATGTTTGCCAAATACAAAAATTTTCCAACAAAAAATTTTCAATCTAAAACTTGTGGACAACCGTAACTATTCTTTTTTAAATTTTGTTCACATTTTCTCATACAAGTATCATACTTTTCAATCATTTCTACACGACTGCATATATAATTGACCTTTCTATTTTAACTTTTTTTTACACGTCATCATTATCCCCTGCACATCACAATTTTTTTTACTAATTCAAAAACTTTTCATATAACAAATTTTATCACCTCTCAAACACACTCTCAACAAAAATTTCCTTAGGCAAAATCATCTCCCATGAAGAAGAAAGGAACAATGATCTAAGTTGGCATCGACCTCTTAATACCCACTATACAGATTTTTGGAACCCTGGCCTTACTCTAGAGAACGGTTTTGGTTGACTAAACTCACCAGTGGAAACATGAAGCAGCATCTCCAATTTTGAACACTTCTTTGCAAATTCCAGAACATGTTTAGCTCCCAATGCATTAACACCTAAAGCAATATCATATCTGTGTGCAAATATGACACTCGTAAGGATAGTTTGATGTATGAGGCATGGCTTGATTACAAAAGGACCAAAAACTATTATTGGGTATTTTCAAAATCATGTGAATGATTTTTTCAAAAGCTTTCACTGCGATGGCAGTAAATACATTTGGCTTTCAAGTAGAGAATTTGGGTTCGAGTTTCCTTGTGACTACGGTTTTTTAATTTTTTATTACTACATAAACTCTAATATCTTACAAAGCATGTAATAATAAATAGTTTGGAGACCACTCGATGCAAATCCATGATAAACACTTCTTACGCAACTTGTATGGAGAACATTATAGCCATTTTGTAATTTTTAACGCAGGGGCATTATAGCCATTCGAAATACCCCTACATTTAAAAATACAAAATAAGTATATATAAATTACTAAAAATGATAAAATTTGATTTATAGAAAAATTACACTAATGTTAACAGTTATATAAAAATTTTCAAAAAATAAAAAATGTTTCGCAAATGACCTCATTTTTTTTCCTTAAAAAAAAATTACCTCATTTTTTACCCGGCCCACAAATAATGTGCCAACATGAATTTAGAAGACAAATTCCATATTCAAATACAAGCCCGTTTGCGTATCTATTGAATCCATCTAAGATTAAAGAGTGTAACGCTGCTCTGGACCTGTACTTATAAATAGAGCTGCTACTCTGGTCTTCTAGATAAGTTTATAAGCAACAAAATCTAGTTCCATAGTACTTTTATGTGCCTTGCTACGAATAACTTTACCTCTCCAGAAAATTTGTGGTGGCAGCTGCATTGACCACAATGCTAACTTCACTCCAAATCTCTTGGACGGTGCATGAATCAGTTATTCCCAAGTTCTGGTAAAGGACGTCTCCTGCAACAGCCGTCACCTTGTTGGAGGTGAACGAATGGAAGTCCTTGTCGTGTTTCTCTCCCAAAATCCTAAACACTTGCTCTTCTATCACCTGCGACAACGTGCACTAAAGTCATTAGCATATCAACTTGGGGTGTGTTTGGCAATTTGAAAAAGTTGTCAAGTTAAAACTTTTCAATCTAAAACTTTTCACTCTACATAACTACTCTTTTTTTAATTATTTTTTACACATATTTCTATACAACAACCCTACTTTTCAATCATTTCTACACAACTACCAATACAACTAACGTATTTATTTTAAATTTATTTTCTTTATTCCTCATCATTACCCCTACAATATCACATCATTTTCTACTGATTTGACAACTTTTACATACAAAACTTTTCATCAAAAGTTTTACTACTTCCTAAATACACCCTTGATCAATTTTGCCGTCATTTACAGTCTAAAACATATATTTTTTAAAAAAATTTATAAAATTGTTATTTCAATTATATTTATATATAAACCAATTTTTTACCAATTTTGGAGATGTGTATGTATTTATTTTAGATTTTTAAACATAAAGGTATTTTAGTTATTTTAAATTGTTAAAATATGACTAAAATGCCTCTATGTTTGAAAATCCGAAAAAAATATATCTCTCCAAAATTGGTAAAAATTAATTTATAGATTAAACATAACTAAATTAACTGTTTTGCAATAATATTTTTAAACTTAAAATGAGGACATTTCAAACCCGTTTGAAATGATCATTTTATGAACTTGCAGGACTCCAATTTGATGACTAATATTAACCCGAATTTTAACCCCTTTAAGAAAACTTTTAACTTTTATCCATTTACATCCCATTCATTATAACTTTAACTTCAATATTGATCCTTTTGTTAAAAATAGTTGGGTTGTTGGTTGACCTATAGATATTTTATTATATATCCATTTACATCGCATTCGACCTGGGAAAAAAATGTATCGTATAGATATTTTATTATATATATAAACTACCAACTTTATTCTTTTCGAAATTTTAGTATCATGACGCAAAAATTCAAGAATATGAATCATTTATGTGAGCTTTAAAGGATTAAAAAAATATTTATTTTCGGTTGATAATATTTTCATGAATATTAAATTTTTGTTCAGAGAAAAAAAATAAGAATTGAAATTTTTATATTTTTAATGCAATGAATTTCAATCTCATTGACATTTCATAAAAAATTTACATGTTTTTTGTCAAAGTAGCCATAATTACATCCCCAAATTTGAGTAAAAACATTAAAAGGAAAATAACAATGTAGGATAAAGATGCTTAAATCATATGCACTAACTCGGTTTGGAGTTATGCTTTTTAAAGATCACTTAGCACGTCGGGCATAATAACTGGATATTTGAGAATGTTTCAATAATTCACTAGGCGCGGAGTGGATAATTTGGTTCTAAGATGATGTTAAATACTTTGGGAATTTGATCATTCTAATATAATGTGGGAAAGGTTAAAGACCGAGTGATTTCTTGTATCTGGACTTGAAGGAAATCAAGAAAATAGGTGATTGGTTGACTTGCCTCATCTTTTGACCATAGGAAGTCTAGGAAGGATGGTTGATGAGGTTAACTCATTGAGTCGACTCAATAGCTTGGTTAGAAAACTCAGTTTCCTCAATTATTCATTAGAAGCTTAAAAAAAGCAGAGTAAAGCGATTGAGTTTGGTTAACTTAGGGCCCGTTTGGAATTATCGTAGAGAATTAAATTTAGATAAAGAGCTAGAAGGTGTGTTTGTTTGGGAAAAAAATGTCAACTAAAACTTTTCACTCTTCATAACCGCTCTATTTTTTAATTTTTTTTTACATTTTTTTATACAAACTATCCTACTTTTCAATCATTTCTACACAACTATCCATAAATCTAACTTATCTATTTTAACTTTATTATCTTTATTCCTCATAATTACCCTTATTATATCACATCATTTTCAAATCAATTTCACAACTTCTACTTCAAAAACGTTTCATCAAAAATTTTACCTCCAATCAAACACACCCTGAATGAAAAGTATTATTGTGCATTAAAGATGATAAATTATATTTGAAATAAGAAAAAAAATATAAAAAAATATAAAAATAAAGTCGTTACATATTAGAAAATAAAAATTGTAAGAAAATTTGAACATCGTTTTTAAAAAATGGAAAATCTCATTTAATTATATTCAATGAAATGTTCGTAAAATTCCGTTAGCTTGTCAAAACTGTGCAAAAATGATACAAGATTGATTAGGATTGATTGGATAAATTCACTTAGTAGGTTTGACACAACGATCTGGATGACTTAGTTCTTTCAATTTCCCATGAAGAGCTTAGAAAGAATACAACTAGGTTTATTAAGTTTGACTTGATGAATTAACTAACAAATTGACTCAACAAGTTAAATTAACTTGATTCTTTCAATTAACCCGTAGGAAATTTAGAAACCTATAGGTCGGGCTTGACTTAGCAATTCAACTCTATGATTTGAACTCATCAAGTTGGATGGTTCGATTCTTTTAATTGCCTATAAAAATTTTAAGAAAAACCAAGTCGGGTTGGCTAGGTTTCACTTTGTGAGTTGAATCATTATGTAGACTAAATAAATTAGGTTCTCTTGGCTATCTCCATTGCTCCCTAAGAAACTTTGGAAGTGCGGGAACAGTTTCATAGGTTTAACTTGGTGAATTGACTTAATGGTTAGACCTATCAAGTTGGATGGCTTAATCATCTCAATTGCCCCCGAAAAGCTTAGAAAAAGTGGGACTAGTTTGACACTTTGACTAGTTTTTTTTTTTTTTTTTTTTTTTTTTTTTTTTTTGAATTGTAGGTTGACTAGCTTTGAGTTAGTGATTTGGACTCAACCAGTTGGGTAGTTTGATTCTCTCGATTTATCAATAAATTTTAGAAAAAGCGGGACATTGAATACTCGATGAGTTGACTTGTTGATTTGGACCCAATGAGTTAGATGGGACAAATGCAACATGAACATGGAAGGACAAAGGATGCATGACCCTAAGACATAGCCGAGTGGAGTGTGATAAGCACAACGTAAAAACAGGACGATTATGAAGTTAGTAACCGGAATACCGGTTTGAATGTTATGATTTGCTGGTAGCACGTGGAAATAAGGACATATACAGGATCTCAGGCGTTGATTCTCCTTGTTTCAATTATTTTGATGGCCAAAAAATTATCATAGCTTATTAAATATAAATCCATTCCACTATCTTGTAAATGCATCAAGCGGATTGATCATTTACGACCGGTCCGAATCTGGTGATTTCGGACTGGTCTAAAATATTTTTTTTTGAAAATTTTTTGTGAACATGTTAATCTAGTTATATTTAATTTATAAACCTAGTTTTATCATTTTTAGATATGTGTATATATTTATTTTGGATTTTTAAATATAAGGGCATTTAAGTCATTTTAAATAATTTTTGAAAAGCAAAAAAAATATATTTTTAGACCGGTAGTAAATGACTAGTGCTCTGTAATAAAATGGTTTATCTTTTAAGCATGTAATAAAATGGTTTAAATTGTATGAAACATAAAGGGAAATCTTTTTATAGTACCAAATTGTAGCGATGTTGTCCTATTAATTTTGGTTAATGCGTCTAATTCGCTTACGTTTTTTTAAAGTCATTTGTTTATTATGATGTTAAAAATCATTTCAATCAATTTTTTTATAAACCATATTTTCTCTAAAATATCTATAATTGCATGTAAAATATGAAAATTAGTTAGATCCATTCATAATATTCTTATAATTATAGAATTAGTTATTTATACAATAATAATCTTTCAGACGATATATGTATCTACCTGTGTTCAAATCCCACCATGGGATTTAGATGTATTGGGAGCTTAGTCTCTATTGTAAAAAAGATGAGAGTCTGTTGTTATAGAAGGGAGTTTGTTATCTTCCTATTAATGTTTTTCACGTAAGTGCTAGTAATGGAATTTTGTTATGCGTCAATATTAGGTCAAATTTACCCTTAAAAAAGTGGGGTTGGAGGGATCATGGCTTGATAATTGTTACCAATTTAAATAAGACTTTTGAACATGTGAGTAAATAACTTAAGGCATGAGCTAGGATCAAAATCTTCATTGCTCTATTTTTGAATGCACTCACCTCCTTTTCCGCGCGCTGTGCGGCAGATTTGGCATCGGAAGCTCTTACAAGGAGGAAGACTCTCCTCACTTGAGGTTGAATTCTGAGCAACTTCTCCACGAAAACTGCAATCGTCAAAGAAGAGAAATATACGGTGCTTCTTCACTCAAATCCTATAACCGGCAAGCGGCTAATTATATAAAAATAAAAAATAAATTATGTATTATAATCGTCTTGAATTGATCTTACATTCACTACATTATTTCTTCATCTGTAGAATAAAATAAATATGTGTCCTTTTTATAGTAAAAAAATGGATACATGTTACTTCTATTATGCAAATGGACGTATAGTAAACACGTGTCTATTTGGTAGTGATAAAAAGGGGGAAATAAAGTGGAAACGTGAAGGAAAAAAGATATGAAATGTGAAAATATGAAAAACTGATTAAGAATAGAGCGAGTATAGACATAATATATGTGCCTTTTATGCCATTTGCAACCTGGTCAAAAATATTTTTAATTTTTTTTTTTTATATATAAAACTGTCATTGTAGATGTATATTCTATAAATCAAGTTTTACTATTTTGGGAAATGTGTATAAATCTTTTTTAGATTTTTAAATATAGAGTTATTTTAGCCATTTTTACGGTTAAAATGATTAAAATATTTATGTGTTTAGAAATTTAAAAATATTTTTTAAAAATGGAAAAAATTTTGGTGTATAGATTATATATACTAAAGTTATAATAGTTTATAAAATAAAAAATATATATTTTCGGATCGGTCTAATATAGCTGTCATTTTAGATAGGTCTCAAATAATGAGGCCCTTGTAATATATTAGATATGGTATAAAAAAGATTAAAAATACAGATAATAAAAAAATAAAATAGCGAGATAAGTAAGGTATTAGATCGCGTTTACGGTGTCCAAATATTTTTCATCTTTTTTCTTGTAGCTTTTTCTGATTTTTTTTTATAGTTTAATTTAGATGTTGGCTTTGGCTTAAAGACAGCGGTTTGATATGATATGGTTTATCAAAAAAAATTTTTTATAAAAGGAATAAATATAGTTGAAAAAACAATTTAAAAAAAGACAATAACCAATTTAAAAAACAGACAGTAATACTAAGAAAAGAGAAGGGAATAGAGTGGAACTCCAAATACGCTTTGCTAGATAACCAGTTGAACCAGTGACAAGGATGCTTTTGTTCTTCAGAAATTCTACAATGCCAGCAAACTCCATATTATGTGGCGGATGAGATTGATGCTTTTGTGAAAGATGGGATGGATATAATTACAAACGATGAGTACAAAGGAAGAGAAAGAAAAAGATATAAAATGAGAGAGAGAGAGAGAGAGAGAGTCTCTCACTTCACTTGCATTCGTTACATGGTTAGGGGGGTATTTATAGCACTTAAAAGAGCATTTTCTTATATAAAACAAAGAAGCATTCTGCATCCACCAACTACCATTTATGAATTATCTAACCACCACAAAAAAAAAAAAAAAAGATTATATGGGGCCACACTTTTTTTACGTTTCCAGATTTGGCAGCCGCATATTTAGAACTCAATCATTCCGAAAGTAAATTTTTTCAATTTAACGCAACAAATTTTCGTCAAACATTATTATTTTCTGGAGACCATACTTTTAAAATGAGAGATTTGAAACCTAAATTTACAGATTCTGGTCACTATGTAGCCACTTTTACGTAGCGAAATTTTAATCTGCTACATATATACATAATATAAGCAGCAAATAATGACAACCGATAATACTATATGTAGCCAACAGATATTTGCTGCATATAATAATAATTGCGGCAAAAAAGAAATATGTGGGGAAGTGGTAGTCATTTTACAATTTAGATACAAAAATTTATTTGCAGGAAAATAATAGTAGCGAAAAATTTTCCTAGAAAAAATCATTTTTCTTATAATGAACTAATATAAAGTAGCATTTACATCTGGTGGCAAATGATCATGCCGCAATAAAATACCATCGCCGATTGATATTTCATTTTGATCTGTTTGACCACCAACTTTCGTACATGTCCTTAATGTTATGTGATGAACATAATACAAGTAAGGGGTGCACATGGGTTGGGTTCAACCCCCAACCTGTCACACCCAACCCATTTAAAACGGGTTAGGGTTGGGTTGGGTTGGGAAAAGTGGGTTGGGCTCAACCCAGTTTTAAATTGGGTTGGAAAAGCGGGTTGGTTCAACCCATTATCTGAGCTGTCTTCATGCTTCAGACCGTGGAGTCGTTGCTCGGTGATTGAGTTCACTACTTTACTGTCGTGTATTCATGCTGCGTTTTTTTTTATTATTTTTAAAAAAACTTGCATCACTTTTGAATAAAAAAATCTGGAAACTTTATTTTTAAAAAAACTTGCAGCGTTTAAGAACTTTATTTTTAAAAAAACTTTATTTTCTCTCAAGGTTATTTCAAGAAATTTAAAAATTTTAAGACTGAAGACGTATTTGTGATGTTTTCCATCTTCTTTTTGTAGTTTGCTTTTAAAAGTTCCTTTTTCATCCATTCCTTGACGCGTAAGTGTTTGCAACATGTGTGAATGTTATATCAGTCTTTAGTGATTTATAAGGAACAAGAAAATAGCAATTGAAAATCCAATAATAGATCAGTGTTTAGTGATTTTATAAGTAAAAAGAAAATAACAATTGAAAATAAAATAATGAGCACATCATTTAAAAATAAAGTTTTTTTATCATTTTTTATTGAAAATATTTTTAACATACGACCCAAAGTTGTAAATTATAATATATGAATATATTTTAAATTTAATTTATAAATATAATTTTAACTAAACAGAAATTGGAATGCAATTTTGTTAAAAAAATTTTGAATTTATTTGTAATTGTGACGAGTTGGGTTGGATTATGATGGGTTAGGTTTGGTTGAAGTGTTTTTTAAGTTCAATTAGGTTGGGTTGAGATAAAATAGATTGGGTTGGAAGGCAACCCAACCCATGTGCACTCCTAATTGGGTTAATATAAATTTAGTATTGGTTTCAGTTTAGCCCAGGTTGGGTTGAAGTCTGTTCGTTTTGAAAATTTTTATGTGGGTTTAGACCAACATAGTACTACGTTATACTCATAATTTTAATAGATAAATAATGTGTTCAATTTTTTAAGCCTATTTGAGCTTATTAAATTTATATAATTCTAATTCACGGGGTTAAATTTCAGATCGGATGGTTTAAAATGTAAGGGCGTTATAGATATTTCACAAGATTTAATGATGGTTTTTAACACATGGTCTAAAACAAAACACCTAAGGAATTTTGATTTGAGCTTACTTAGTTTCTGGTTCTCTCCGGTTGGGTTGAAACCGGGTCTAATTTGGAAAACCGGTTTGAATGTTATGATTTGCTGGTAGCACGTGGAAATAAGGACATATACGGGATCTCAGGCGTTGATTCTCCTTGTTTCAATTATTTTGATGGCCAAAAAATTATCATAGCTTATTAAATATAAATCCATTCCACTATCTTGTAAATGCGTCAAGCGGATTGATCATTTACGACCAGTCCGAATCTGGTGATTTCGGACTGGTCTAAAGTATTTTTTTGGAAAATTTTTTGTGAACATGTTAATCTAGTTATATTTAATTTATAAACCTAGTTTTACCATTTTTAGATATGTGTATATATTTATTTTGGATTTTTAAATATAAGGGCATTTAAGTCATTTTAAATAATTTTTGAAAAGCAAAAAAAATATATTCTTAGAACGGTAGTAAATGACTGGTGCTCTGTAATAAAATGGTTTATCTTTTAAGCATGTAATAAAATGGTTTAAATTGTATGAAACATAAAGGGAAATCTTTTTATAGTACCAAATTGTAGCGATGTTGTCCTATTAATTTTGGTTAATGCGTCTAATTCGCTTACGTTTTTTTAAAGTCATTTGTTTATTATGATGTTAAAAATCATTTCAATCAATTTTTTTATAAACCATATTTTCTCTAAAATATCTATAATCGCATTTAAAATATGAAAATTAGTTAGATCCATTCATAATATTCTTATAATTATAGAATTAGTTATTTATACAATAATAATCTTTCAGACGATATATGTATCTACCTGTGTTCAAATCCCATCATGGGATTTAGAAGTATTGGGAGCTTAGTCTCTATTGTAAAAAAGATGAGAGTCTGTTGTTATTGAAGGGAGTTTGTTATCTTCCTAATTGATAGATGAGAGTATATCATCTCTTTGACCTCGATTCTAATATGAAATAAAATGTAATGTATACCTTCAAACAAAAAAATAATATTAAAATAGATATAATATATAAATAAAAAACCTGCATTATACTAATTCGGCATCTCTTAAAAACTAGACTATGGTTGGAATATTTATGAAAAACTATTAATTAATGTTTTTCACGTAAGTGCTGGTAATGGAATTTTGTTATGCGTCAATATTAGGTCAAATTTACCCTTAAAAAAGTGGGGTTGGAGGGATCATGGCTTGATAATTGTTACCAATTTAAATAAGACTTTTGAACATGTGAGTAAATAACTTAAGGCATGAGCTAGGATCAAAATCTTCATTGCTCTGTTTTTGAATGCACTCACCTCCTTTTCCACGCGCTGTGCGGCAGATTTGGCATCGGAAGCTCTTACGAGGAGGAAGACTCTCCTCACTTGAGGTTGAATTCTGAGTAACTTCTCTACGAAAACTGCAATCGACAAAGAAGAGAAATGCACGACGCTTATTCACTCAAATCCTAGAACCGGCAAGCGGCTAATTATATAAAAATAAAAAATAAATTATGTATTATAATCGTCTTGAATTGATCTTACATTCACCAGATTATTTCTTCATCTGTAGAATAAAATTAATATGCGTCCTTTTTATAGTAAAAAAATGGCACATGTTAATTCTTTTATGCAAATGGACACGTAGTAAACATGTATCTATTTGGTATTGATACAAAAGGGAAAATTTTGGGGCAAAAATCATCTTCTCCCACTCATCTTTCTTCGTCTCTCTCATGCAAAATTTGGGGCAAAAATCATGGTGGACATCAATATAGAGATTGTCACTGGTGGGTTTTATTGGAGTGTGGAATCCGTGGTGGCAATAGGTGTTGGAATTGGAAAAAAGGCGGTGATTGTTGCAGGTAGTTGATTTGGGATTTGCTTGCAATAGTTGGATGCAGAAAATTCCACCAAATACTATCGATGATGTACATGAGGCTGATGGATTTTTCTTCGTGGGATGGATGGGGAATGGGGCTATCTATGCGGATATCGAAGAGGAAAGATGGATCTTTGGAGTGCCAAAAATTTCTGCCTTGCGTGGATTTATGGATTGGGGCATTTTTGTTGCCAGCCCTTCCTACAAGATTGGGAGATGCATAATGGCAACTAATCTGTCGGTTTAGATATGTTGGGAATCGATTATGGGAGCCAGATCGGAAATGTAAAAAGATATCTGGATTTTGGAGAAAAAAACACTGCTGCAGATGTTAGATTTTAGCAAGGATAGCTGGAAATTTTCTTGGCCAGATCTAGAAGGGTAAAATACACCAACTTTGTTGACATCGGAGAGAAAAATTGGTGGCCGAAGAAGATGGATTCGTGCAGCCATGGCTTCGGGAGAAGGAAGATGGTGGAGCACCGGAATTTGGTACTTCAATGATGCACGCTGTTTCGGTGCACATGCGGCCCATTTGCAAAATGGAGTATTAATATAATTTTACAATTCTGCCCCGATTATTTTAAAAACTTAGTAATTCCTCCCCAAATTATTTAATTAAATTTTTTATCAGAAAATCGTATTTTTCACAAAATTACACAAAAACGCTTTATTAAATGCAATTTTCATAAATTCAATGTGAAAAAATAGAAATACATATGAAAGTATGGACCTATCAAACTGATTTCTATAATTTAACATCTTTTTTCATAATTAAAAGTGTCATATTAATATAAAATATATAAAAGTATGTAAATCATCAAATAATTCTATAGTATGTAAATCATCAAATAAATTTATCTTTAAATGCGGTTAGATTTTGTTGATTTATTCTATTTTATATGTGTAATCCCAAGTTGTTTCAAAATAAATGTGAAAAATATATCTAAAATTGGATACTGTAGAGATAATTAATTATAGTGTTTGCTGTCTTTTTGGAGTTTTGGAAATAATTAAATAAAAATATTTATTTTAAGTTGACATATCAAAATAATTATTACTATGTACATGACATAAACAATGTAACGCTAATCTACAAATATTTATTTTGTGAGTCATATATTTTTAATTAAAACTTTTATTTTAAAATTAAATTTTAAATTTATTTAAATTTGATTAACTTTGGTTATAATAATAACATATATTAATCTCTTTTCTACCCTATATTTTGAAGATATCATATTGTATTTTAATTAATTTATATTTCTAATTTTATTAATTTCATATTGAAACAAGCTATCGGAGAGTTGACGAATCCTAACAGGTTATTACAAATTTAACCCACTACTTTTGCAAAATACATCAAAATATAAAATTGATAGTGCTTATATTTGATTGAATCTGGTCAACATGATATTGTATGCTTAAAGTATGGATCATTTTTTAAAAAATATATTTTGTAATAATAGTAAATTATCTTATAAAACTTCTATTAAATATAATTATTTTCTAAATTGATCATTTTAATATTTAGTTGAATTGATATTATATTATTTTAATATTATATTACTAAATTTAAAATGTAGTCCATTTCAAATCACGGTTTCATATTTCCAACATGAATTACTAAGTTTATAAATTTTGAAAAATACACAAACTTATGTATTCTATTTTCAAAATGAATTAGTCAATAGTTGATATTTTTAAAATTTTTTAATATAAATATAAGAATGTTATTTTAGATAACTTTTGATAAATTTACAAACTTTCTATTAAATGAATTATAAAATATATATCTTTTATAAAATAAATAAATTTATGTAAAATACTTTCGAAAATTTTAAAAATAAGTGTTGTAATATAATTTATTACAGTTTTATTTTTAAAAAGTCATATATAATAATTATTACGATTTTCTATATTTATTTAAATTTTTATTTTATTATTAAAAATTTTCATGCAAATATAACTCACAAATTAACAGCAATAGAATACGAACATTTAATTTTGAATTTAAGTTTTAAATTTGAAATAAAAACTAAGATTTTATATTTTTATAAAGATTATATTGATAAGGCCTATAAATAATTATTTAATTATAGCAATTAAATATTAAAAAATAATTTAAATTTAAATTATATTTTTGGGGCATATAATTAACTAATTTAATTTTTAATAAATCAAATAATAAATTTATTAAATTTATAATTAATTAACTGATTTAATTTATATTTTAATTATTTTACTTAATTATTAATTTCGGTACATGTAAGTGAATAATCATTTAAATTAAATATTTTGTACCAACCTAAGTTTTGAGACAGTTTAAATTATGATTTTGGGATTACTGTGAAAAATAGAATTACATATAAAAGTTTACAGTTAGATGTTAGATTTATGTGGATTCATTGAATAATTTTTTACTAATATAAAAATACTTAACTATTAAATCAGTCCTAAAATCATATATATTTAGTTTATTTAAATCTAAATTATAGTTTTATATCAAAAACTTTTCATTAGACTTTTGATTTAATTGGACTTTATTTTAGATGTGTTCTACAGCATGAAGATTTTTTATAAATTTTTATTCATACATTGTTTTCACTTGAAGTAAATAAATTTTTATTTTAATAAATTTTATTATAAAATTTCTATTAAATATAGTTATCCTATATTTTTTTGAAAGTTATCAAATTTTTATAGCCCTTCTTTACGTAAAATCATACAACTTTGTTAAGATTTTATAGATATATCGGCTATATTTTTTATTTTTATTTTAAATTATTATTTCTAGTAACAATAAATCACAATTAGTATATTAATATGTCAAATTTTGTAATATTTACTATAATAATATTATTTTATAATTTTAATAAATTTTATTATTAAGTATAGTTTTGAAATGAATTATTAAGTATATATCTTTGCAAAATACATAAACTATGTAAAATATTTATAAAATATCAAAAATTAGATGTTGTTAGATGCTGTTAGATGCGGTTAGATGCTATTAGATGCTGTTAGATTAAGGTGATTTCATTAAATCGTATTATCTAGGTTTTAAATTTTGTAATTAAGGTATAAATGGTCTTATAAGGGGCCTAGGATCATATTACATGCATTAAATTAGAATTAACTTATTAATTTCAAAAATTAGATGCAGTTAGATGTTGTTAGATGCGGTTAGATTAAGGTGGATTTCATTAAATCATATTATCTAGGTTTCAAATTCCGTTATTAAGATATGAATAACCTTATAAAGGGCCAAAGATCATATTACAGGAGTTAAATTAAGATTAACTTATTAATTGCAAAAATTAGATGCGGTTAGATGTGGTTAGATGCGGTTAGATGCTATTAGACGCTATTAAATTAAGGTGGATTTCATTAAATCGTATTATCTAAGTTTCAAATTCAGTTATTAAGGTATAAATGACCTTATAAAGGGCCTAGAATCATATCACAGGTGTTAAATTAAGATTAACTTATTAATTTCAAAAATTAGATATGGTTAGATGCGGTTAGATGCTATTAGACGCTATTAAATTAAGGTGGATTTCATTAAATCGTATTATTTGAGTTTCAAATTCTGTTATTAAGGTATAAATGACCTTATAAAGGGCCTAGAATCATATTACAGGTGTTAAATTAGAATTAACTTATTAATTTCAAAAATCAGATGCGGTTAAACGCTGTTAGATTAAGGTGATTTCATTAAATCGTATTATCTCGGTTTTAAATTCCATTATTAAGGTATAAATAACCTTATAAGGGGCCTAATGTTATATTACAGGTATTAAATTAGGATTAACTTATTAATTTCTAAAATTAGATGATGTTAAATGCAGTTAGATACGGTTAGATGCGGTTAGATCTTATTATATTTGAAAACTAAAAAAATATTAATAAATTTTCAAAAAATCAAAAAAATAAATGAAATTGTTATTCTTGAGAGTACCTTAATTACATTTTAGTAGTTGATCCAACAAATAAATGGAATAGATTAAGATTTTGTATATATATATATATAATATAAATTTTATCAAAAAACCAAACATACTTGCATTTTTAAACAAATATATTCACGCGGTAAAATTACCACAATACCCCTACTTCCTTTTTTTTTCTCTTGGGGAAGGCTTCCCATGGGTTGGAGCTCTTCAGCTATATAAACCGAAAGTGACGTGGCAGCGTGAGATTGGCGGAATCGGGTTACTGGATCATATTACAGGTGTTAAATTAAGATTAACTTATTAATTTCAAAAATTAGATGCGGTTAGATGTGGTTAGATGCTATTAGATGCGGTTCGATGCTATTAGATGCTATTAAATTAAGGTAGATTTCATTAAATTGTATTATCTGAGTTTCAAATTCTATTATTAAGGTATAAATGACCTTATAAAGGGCCTAGAATCATATTATAGGTGTTAAATTAAGATTAACTTATTAATTTCAAAAATTAGATATGGTTAGATGCGGTTAGATACTGTTAGACGCGGTTAGATTAAGATAGATTTCATTAAATCGTATTATCTAAGTTTCGAATTCCGTTATTAAGATATAAATGACCTTATAAGGGGCCTAGGATCATGTTACATGCATTAAATTATGATTAACTTATTAATTTCAAAAATTAGATGCGGTTAGATGCTGTTAGATGTGGTTAGATGCAGTTAGGTTAAGGTGATTTTATTAAATCGTATTATCTGAATTTCAAATTCTATAATTAAGGTATAAATGACCTTATAAGGGGCCTAGGATCATACTACGGGTGTTAAATTAGAATTAACTTATTAATTTCAAAAATTAGATGCGGTTAGATGCTATTAGATGCGGTTAGACGCTGTTAGATTAAGGTGATTTCATTAAATTGTATTAACTCGGTTTTAAATTCCATTATTAAGGTATAAATGACCTTATAAGGGGCCTAAGGTCATATTACAGGTGTGAAATTAAGATTAACTTATTAATTTAAAAAATTAGATGTTGTTAAATGTAGTTAGATACGGTTAGATTTTATTATATTTGAAAACTAAAAAAATATTAATAAATTTTCAAAAATCAAAAAAATAAATGAAATTGTTATTCTTGAGAGTACCTTAATTACATTTTAGTAGTTGATCCAGCGAATAAATGGAATAGATTGAGATTTTGTATATATATAATACAAATTTTATCAAAAAACCAAACATACTTATATTTTTAAACAAATATATTCATGCAGTAAAATTGCCATAATGCCCCTACTTTCTTTTTTTTTTTTTTTGTCGTGAGGAAGGCTTCCCCCGGGGTGGAGCTCTTCGGCTATATAAACCGAAAGTGACGTGGCAGCGTGAGATTGGCGGAATCGGGTTACTGGATTTACTCGCAGGCACTGTGCATGGCAGCCGGAGTGGATTGGTCGGAGAAAAGTCCATTTGAAAGCGACCCACATGTTCGACGGGGTACTGTTAAATAAAAGTGACATCCACAGCCACGGGAAAACTCACTAATGCATTCTTTTTTTTTTTTTTTTTTTTTTTTGATGGTTTATATTTACATACATCTCAACACATATTACATCGTAGTTTGGAGACATTCTTACAAACAAGGAGATACATAACTCCTCCAAAGAAATCTGGAGACACAGCTCCACTAAAGAATTAGGAAGAACAACTTCCATCCAGCCCAAGGGAGACAACAGCTCCCACCCCACCTCAAAGGGAGACCACAGCTCCTACACCATGTTTCCGGGCTGAAATCCCAACGTAGGATTCGAACCCACGATCTGCGGCTAAGAGGTCCAACGCCCCTGCCACCTGCGCTAGCCGCAAGTGACACTAATGCATTCTTTATTTTTGGTACGTTTGGTCGCTGGAAAGAAAGAAAACTTTTTAGGGAAAAGAATTTCAAAAACGTGAGAGAGGGATCTAACATGATATGAGTAATAATTAAGAGGGGAATTATTTCCATTACCAAAAATGATGAGCTCGAGTTTTTCATATTAATGGTAGATATACAGGAGAAACTAAATTCAACAACTTCATTGTTGATCAATAATATTAGCGACAAATTTCATTATTAAAAATAAAATTCATTGTAGTGTTTGACCAGATTTTAAAGCTCGCATAAACATGATTGAACAGAATGTGATAGGACCCTTAAATGTAAGCCTCACTTAATCTAAATGGTATAAATCATTCAAGACGGTTAATAAAATTTAACCAAAGTTAATTAGGCAAAATCTTGGTTACTCAACTTTTGACAAGATAAAGATCATTTTTCAAAATAAATAAAATTCAGAAAGCCGGGCTTTTTGCAAAAATAAAATTTTGAAGCGAAATTTCAAAATCATAAAATGGGATATTAAGTGTCCGTTCTGTAAAAGTTATAAAAATGCTTTGGCCGGCCACAAAATTCCACTTAAAAAATCTTTGATCACTTGTTATCAATATTTTGAGTTTTATCATTTTTGAATATATATATATATATGTAAATATTTTTTAATTTTAAATACAGGAATATTGTAGTTATTTTCACTTGTTTGACGGTAACGATCCTCTTACGGTCATCCAATAAATTTAATTTTTCCTACATTACTTTATCATAGCAAGAGTAGCTTTTCGATTTTAGCTTTCACGAATTTGTAATGGATGAACTGTAATTATATCACCCCAATCTTAATCATCAACCACTTGCAGTGGTAATGCCTAACAAATTTGATGATACAGATCATCGAATTACCAAACTATATATACTATGGAATTGTAAGTGTGCCGGTGTGGCGGATCACTTCCCATGCTAATAGTCGGTGGCATGTACATGTCTTCTTGTAATTATTAAGAAGAAATTTAATTACCAATAATTGGCTGCATATATATTTCATCTACTAAATTTTATTTTGGTTGTCAAAGCATTATTATTGCAATAGTTGTTAAGTAAAAGTATTCTCATTTATGAAAGCACCATCATAAGTAAACAAAATTTTCTTGCTTACAAAAGTATTATCATAAGCAAAAAAATTTTCCTTGTATATATGCATTTTGCTTTGCTAATTTGTGAAGACTTGTTGATCACTAACAAAGAAAGATAAAACCTAATTTTCACTTGCTAAACAAAGAAAGACAAAACCTAATTTTCGCTTTCTAAATAGTGAAGACTTGTTGATCGCTAACAAAGAAAGACAAAAATTAACTTTACTTGCTAATTAGTAACTATTTTTTGGAAGCAACTGGGTCGGGTTGAGCCCGAAACTGATTTTCAACGGTGTTTGAACTTTATTTTTCTAACCCGAGCCCAAGGAACCCTGATTTGTGAATATGACAGGGTTAGAGTTCAAGTAAACTCGAACCCATTTTCCATTTTGTGTTTATTATAAAATATATTAGATACATAATATTAAACTATATTTCTTTATATTTTGCATATTTATGTTATTTATATTTATATTTGAATACAAGTTTTGCATATTATAATTATGTTATAAATAAAATCTATTATTTGTATTTACTTTTATTTTTATCATTTACTTTTATATCCACTAATTTTATTCACTTATCTTATTTTTATGTTAAATTTTTTCTAGAAATATTCTTCGTATTGTTATTTTTTAAAAAATTTGTAATTTCACTATATATTATTATGTTTACTTACATAATTTGTTATTATTATATATTTATACGAAATTCTAAATTTATTACTCATAAATAAAATATAAATTCATCAACATAAATTTCAATTCAAAACTCAATCCGAACTCGATTTTTAAAAATAATTTTCGGATTTAGGTTTTACGAATAGAGTTAAAGTTAGAATTATGGTTAATATTTTATAAATAAGGATAAGATTAAGGTATACCCAAGTTCTATGAGTCTGAATTGCACCCCTATTTCTTGTCCTTAACAAAGAAAGAAAAATTAACTTTTAATTTGCTGGAGTATATATCTTTTTTTATTCTTCTAATTAGAATTTTACTTTTCTTGTCCCTAACAAAGAGAGAAAAATTAACTTTTAATTTGCTGGAGTATATATCTTTTTTTATTCTTCTAATTAGAATTTTACTTACCAAGTCATATTTTTTTTAATCTCATATTACAAATCAAGCCAATGAAATCTTATAAATTTTCTATAATCAACTTACATATAATCAAGAAAGAGACCAACACTCCTTATTATAAATTTTCAATAGTCAACTTACATATAATCAAGAAAGAGACCAACATTTATTCTATAGTCAACTTACATATAATCAAGAAAGAGACCAACACTCTTTAAATGGGATGTGCGACTTTCACTTGAGAGAAATGCTTCCACCGGGTTGTGAACCCAAATCAGTGAAGAAATTGCACACGTCCAGTACCAACCGATCTAACAGCGTAGGTTGGGTTACGGTGTCTGAGCTCACCAGAAAAGACATATAAGTATGCCACTCTAGATCATATTTCTCTTCTGATAATTTTGCTATGCATCATGCAATCGGAATGAACATTATCCATACTATTATAGCTCACTTTATCTTTATTATATAACAAGTAGAAAATAAAATGATACCAAATATTCCAGCTATCCCTCGAAGGGCTAAAAGTTGTTGTAAATTTTAACCTGCGTCCTTATTTATAGCCATATGAATGTGGGATATATGGAAATTGATGAAATCATATCTTCTTGTAGAATTCCAAGACTGACATGTTGTAAGCGGTGCATGCCTTTTTCATTCCGGCGAACCCAGCTCCTTTTGCTAATTTCAGATACTCCTCCTCCGTTCTCTCTTTTCCTCTTGGACAATAAGCAAATACCATCATATCAAGCTGGAAGAGAGAACGCGAACTTGTGCTGGTGTCTGGCACTGATGGAAGAATGTATTCAATCACGATTACCTTTCCATTTTCTGGAAGCGCATCATAGCAATTCTTTAGAAGCCTCCAACACTCTTTGTCGTCCCAATCATGAAGTATCCACTGCGAGTAAATTACATGTAAATATAATTAAATTACGCTCATTTTGAAAATGCCCTTATGGATGTGAGCTACGCTCACCTTAATAATTTAATGGTGGATGAGATGTTTCTTCCTTTCCTTATTGAACAAAATATCTTTTTTGCAACCTGGATTTTTTTAAAAAATAATTTTCAATTATATTCATAAAGTTTAACCATAATTGTAAATATATTCATCTTATTTCAAAAATTATAAATAATCTCACATAGTTTGACCATAATTAAAAATATAATCGTTTGTTATGATGATGTTATTGCACCGCTATGGTGTAGATGTATTTGCAAAGATATGCAAATTATGTGTTTATATTTGACATTACAAAAATTAAGTGAGTATATTTAGTTTTTCCAAATATGTGCTCTCTTATGTGAAACTCTTTTTCTACATAACCGCTTTCATTTTTAACATCTAGATAGTTGATGAAAAATTCACTATATCTATTATATTTAATATCATTTATAATATATTAGAAACTTTTTCATTTGTCTAATATCACTATACACGAGCCCCATTTATAAATGTATAAAATCGTATATGGCTAAAATATCAATTTTAAAATTATATTTTCAAGGTCTAAACCATCTAAAATATCATTTATGTGGTTAAATGATCTCATAAAATATCATTACATTCTAATACATGAGTAAATGAATCTAAACATTTTTCATAATTTACACATGAGTATATATTTGTCAACAAATGTGGCACATGCATATACTTAATTTGGATGAAAATTAGTCTTTTAACGAAACAAATGATATTAAATATAATGAATGAATTGAATTTTATTTCAATTATCAAAATCTTAAATTTTGAAAGAGTTACATGGTTTTACTTTTATATAACTTGGTAACATAAAAGCGAAATCTTTAAAAATATATTTACATATATTTGTATATCCTTGTAAATAGACTCTCGTTGTGATAGTGCAGTAACGAAAATATAAGCTTGAGTATATTTGTAATTATGAATAAACTATATAATATATCTGTAAATTGCCCAAAAAAGTAATCTGCAGTGTTATACCTGGTTTTTGGACTTCAATTTTTAGTCAGACATCCCTTTTGTACATGTTTTAATATTAGCCCCCACCTTTCAATCTTACCTTCATGAGAATGGCTTCTCCGCTAGGGACGCCAGCAAACATGTCTCCAGCAACGTGTTCCACTCCTGTAATTAAACAAGTTTTCTCCATTTCAAGCAAAAGTATATTAATTAAACGAAATTTGAGATTGTTTTCTCCATCTAACCTCGTGATTCGAGCTTATGATACAGCATATATCACTGCAACATTTTATTTGGTATCGATATATATCATCGGTACCGGCAACAATATTATTCAGCAATTAAGCAATGTCGTTGCTGTGCTGATGGGCAGCAACAAAAACAAAAATTGTTGCAGTGCATACTCAAACCAGATCCAAACTGACTGTATTAATTTTTTTTTAAAGATATTTTACTGTGCGTGTAAAAATCATTTCATGGGATATTCAGTGTTGCATAGAAAATATTCCTAACTCGTCAAAATTAAAGATACCGCAAATTATTACATAAAAAAAAAAAGATACCGCAAATTACAGGTTTTTGTTGCCATGGCTCCTTCATGACTAGAATTTTGAATTTAAATGATTTTTACACATAGTTAATTAACCAAATAAGAATAAATAACACGGCTGATTTTATTTAATCAAAAGGTTACATTAAAATTTTGGTTACAAATGGTTTACAAGATATTTCGAAACGAAGACATTAATCACAAGCCGAGATATTTCCAAGATAAAAAGCATGTGTACCTGAATGTGCGGGTGCATGGGCAATGACATGAGGTAAATCGAAGTTTATTGCCTTAATTCTGGGATACTTGCGCACTATCTTGTTAAGCGTTACTCCCAGCCCACCTCCCACGTCCACCAACGAATTTAGTTCTTGAAAACCTGTGTATTTCTCTATAATCTTCTTCATGATCACTGTGGAATGATTCAACATACCTCTGCTGAAAAGGTTTTCAAATCTGGTATCGACTCCAGCATACTCAAACAGATTCATTCCAAGTGTCCTGTCAAAAGGGACCCCGCCTTCAACAACCGCGTCTTTCAAGTGGTACCTAACAAATGACCACATATAATTAATTAGTAAGAACTCAAAAGTCGAGTCCAATTGGGGTCGTGGGGCATCTTAATCCCACTTGGGGTTTAGCAATTAAGATGATAAAGTGATTATTTACTTCACCTATTATATTTAGAATTATTTATTTTATTAATATATCAATTTTTATTTAAATTAAATATGCATATAGGCCCCGTATGAAAATAGTATAAAATTAATTTAATATAAATAACAATTTTAAAGTTTTTTCAATATAAAAACTATTAAGACATCATTTATATATGAATAAATGATTGTACAAAGTAGGGGTGTAAATAGGGTCGGGTTCAACCCGAACCGATTTATACCATGGTTGGGTTGATATTTTGAAAATTCGGTTTTTGAAAATCGGGTTGAGCCGGGTTAGGGGGTCGGTCAACCCGACCCGACCCGATTTGACCAACCCGAACCAACCCGATTTCATAAGATATGTATTTTGATATTTTTATGATAGTGTATTTCATTTATGTTGTTTGGATATTTAAATAAAATTGTGTGGAGTTTGGAAATATGTTTGACAATTTGGTTGTGAAATGTTGTTTGAATTTATTTGGTTTTTAAATATATTTGGTTAATTAGTTGTGAAATTATGTTTGGATTATTTGGTTATGAGTGTGTTTGGTAATGAATAAAACTTTTGATGAAAAGTTTTGGAGAGTAAAAGTTATCAACTGATGTGATATGATAGGGGTAATGATGAGTAATAAAGAGAATAAAGTTAAAATAGATAGGTTAGTTGTGTGGATAGTTTTATATAAATGATTGAAAAGTAGGGTAGTTGTATAGGAAAATGTGAAAAAATAATTAAAAAATATGATAGTTAAAAATATAATAATTGTAGAGAGTGAAAAGTTTTAGATTGAAAAGTTTTAATTGACTTTTTCTTTCAATTGCAAAACATACCCTATATTGCATTGTAAATAGGTTGTTTAGATGTTCGCTTGCATTGGTGATTTGAAATAACGAACAGGTCAATTGGGAATTTGAGATATTTGTAGCTTTGATTGGAAGCCAACTAAAAATGTAAGTAAGACTATGATATTCATTTTTTCATTTTGCATAATTTACTGCAATACTTTTACTTGGCTTTCACTTTTTGACTTGCAGGGGACATCAATTGCTCAAAGAATACAAAAGCGAAAAAATAAATCAATTACAAAACTTATCCTCCACTTTTGAGTTACGTAGAACTTTTTAGTACTTATTTTTTTATAATTATCATTGTTTTTTTGTTATTTTAGAAATTTGGGTGAACAAAAGCTTAACTAACATTGATAATATGTGTAATCTATTAGCCTGATTTCTAACCCGAACCGAACCGATTTGAGGTGGGTTGAAACAGGGTTGGGTTAAGGTGTGAAAAGTAGGGTTGAAAGTAGGGTTGGGTTGAGATTTTACAAGGTGGGTTAGGGTTGTATTTGTCCCAACCCGAGTCAACCCGACCCGATTTACACCCCTAGTACAAAGTATGAATACATTTCATTGAATGTATGACACAATTAGCTAAATATATTATAACTTCTAATACATATAAATGTACATAATCACACAGATATATAACTAAGAAAGTTATGATTTTTTCCTAATAAAATTTTATTTCAAGGTTGCCCATAATTGGTATCATACTACTCATACATCATATAGCAACAATTCCGAAGTTGTTTGATTGTTAATGGTTCGTGATTTTTGTTTTTAGGCAATTAACTTAGTCGCAAAAGCATGATTATAAGAAAAGAAAAAAATTTCTTGTTTATGAAAGCATCATCCTAAGCAACGGATTTTTTCATTGCTGAAAAAATTGGTTTCTAACAAGAGTTATTAATAAAGAAATTTACTGTATATGCTTGTAAGGTAACCAGATGGTGGTTCACTAGTTTTGCAACCATGCTGCCATACATTTGTTCAAATATGGAATGAACAATCGTAGGATGAGGATGGCAAGAATATCTATCTCCCAAAAATATTTTTCTCATCCTAAAAAATAACAATTTATTTTTCCCATTTTTAATATAATTTTTTTTTTCAATTCCAATACAAAACTATTTTTTACATCTCACATCCTTATCCCATCCAAACTGTGAACAGTTGTGGTCCATCAAGAGCAAGGCTGACACTGTTAGAAAGCATGCGAGTCTACTAAGACGGCTAACATATTTGGTCTGTTAAAACATCAGTTGCTCCTTAAAGATTACCATATTTGGTCCTTTGAAATGTTTACTGAATAGTTTTTAGGAGGTCAACTCTCGCTGTCATATATTGTTATGAGTTACGACAAGAAAGCACGGAGACTTGAGCTGCGGTCAACACAACTTATTATATAGCAGGAATTGAAGCAGAAGGCCCATCTAATCTCAGGATTAGATAATTTTTAGGAAGAAGAGAGCCTACCAAGTTTCGAGGAAAACCTTGTCATGGCTGAACTCAAGCAAGGGAGCCATTGAGGCACCTTCTTCGTTACGGACAAGAAACTTACAAACGGGAGCCAAACCATAGACCCTCTCAAGCTGCCCATTCTCCAGTTCGCGATGCGTGCAGGCGACCACCGAGTAGCTCGCGAGGAGACATAGCATGCGATCAAGCATGATGGGTGCTGCTGTATTTTTGGTCGTGATGTGGGCAGCAATCTCGGTTGGAGAAAGTTGGGCCCCAGGGCCAGCTTTGGCAATGATCTCCAGCACGTCCAGCTCGATTGCGGCCTTCAAAGTCATGGGAAAAGCACAGGCAGTGGACAATAACATGGCAAACGTGCACTCTTCTACTTCGCTGGAGGGCTGGATCTGGTCGGTTGTAGAAGCCATGATTACTCGATAATTTCCCGGCGTCCGCACAAGTGAGAGTTGAGATGCATACATGCTTATATACTAATTGCAAAGGGGAGATCAATTATCTCCAGCTGCCGGCGTCAGTGTCACTTGTTGCAATAAAAAAAAAAAAAATTCATAGCCTCACAAGGTTCACGACCCTGGATAACCCTGCATCTAGAGCGTATAAGCCCCGATGGGCATTTGGTAAGTACTATATTAGTTAAAGCTAAAGATTTATTATTATTTACAGTTAAATTTTATTAAATCTATTGACTGCATTTGATGGAAAAAGTACTACATTTAACCAGACGTCACACCACCAAAACAATCAAATATTTACATCTAAATAATAAATTATAGCTAAAATACATTTAATACAGCCGAATATACATATAAGAAGAAGCTACATTGAACCAAATTTTTTATGGTGATTTTATGAATATTAGATACCCTAGTCTGGCCTCAACTAAAAAAAATTCGGTTATTAATAATTTATAATTTTTCAGTTAAGCAACCAAATTTAATTTGGTTGGAAAAAGCTTTATCATAAACAAATACAATTTAATTTGGTTGGAAAAAGCTTTATCATAAACAAATACAATTTTCTTTTCATATGAAAGCCTTCTTATAAGCAAGAAAATTTTTTCTTACCAATAAAAACAACATAATAATCAAAGGAATTTCTTCTTACATATACATTTTTCTTGCTAATAAAATTTTTTTTGTTGTTATTAAAAAAGGCTGTTAAAATTTTTTTTCTTGTGTGTTACTAAATCAAATTAATTCAAACTTACTATGTATGTTGATCTAATGCATAGTCCATTAAATTGGTGTTGTTAAAATTATATTTTAATTGAATGATTAAAATATAATAAGAATCTGCATTCTTCGCAAGTTATGGTAAATTTGACTCATAACGGACCCCATATGCATTTAAATATATTAATATTTTATGTAATCATTTATCTATATATAAATTATATCCTAGATGGTTTACATATTTAAAAACAAACTTAAAATTGATATTTACATCAAACTATTTTATTATAGCGATTTTATACCATTTTTCAGATAGAGCTCATACATATATCTAATTTTGATAAAAATTTGTATATTAATATAAGAAATAATTCTAAACACAATAAGAGAAGTCATGTAATCCCTTAATTTTTAAATATTTTGATCTTTGATAAAAAAATTTAATCCATTCATTGTATTTAACATTATTTGTTTATTTAAGAAACCAAGTTTTACCTCGATCAAGTATTTTTTATGGGCTGCATTTGTTAAAAATATATATATATGTGTAAATTATGAAAATTATTTAGATTGATTTACACATGTATTAGAATGTAAAATACTTTATAGAATTATTTACCCACATAAAAATGATATTTTAGATGATTTAGATGTTGAAAATACAATTTTAAAATTGACATTTAATATTAAACTATTTTATTATATTGACTTTCTATGGGATCCTTGCATAATGATTTTAGACAAATAAAAGAGTTCTCATGATGTTATAAATGAAGTTAAACATAATAAATAGAGTAAATTTTCTATCAATCATTAAAATATTAAAAATAAAGGGGATTACTTAAGAAAATATTTTGTAGAAGGGGAACCGATATGGTGGACATCCAAATTCATCCATTAATGAACTCAATGTCCTTCAACATTTGGTTCATAATACATATTGGAGTTCTAATTTCACACACTTGCTCATATATAAAGCAAACTCAGCCAACAGATGAACTGCATTGTATCTAGAGGTGCAACTTAGGTAGAATACCCATGGGTACCCACCGACCGGACCCTAATTTAGGTATGGTACGGTAAAAAATATTACTCATGGGTATGGATAGAGTACAACTTATTATCCGTCTCCTCAAATAGGGTACGGGTAGGGTAGATACGTTGGGTAACCAGAACCGACCCGCATAGGTATTCATATGGGTAATTAACTAGGTGTATAATTATATATATAATATATGATATAGTTTTGTCTTTAACATCTTATGTGCACACATATTTTAATAAATTCGAATTTAAATGAATTTGTACCTTGTGAAGTATAAATTTAAATGAATTTATATATACATCATTGACTTCCAAAAGACTCTTATAAATACGCTTATGACTTATGATTATAATATATTAATAGTTTTAATGATTGGGTCATGATAGTCTATACTTCATATTTTTATATAATAATATAAACAATAATATATGTATTCATGATTTTAAAATATAAATGAGTATTATTTTATATTATTTAAAATAACATAGAAATTTAAAAAAAAATATTGTATTTGAGTATTAAAGGAACTGATTTGGAATCAAAACCGGAACCGACCCTATGGGTAATGGATAGGGTAGGGTATATTAAGAACCAAACCGACAAATAAATAGGGTAGGGTAGGCTTTTTACAAATAAGGTATGGATATGGTAGACCACTACCTGAACCGAACCGACCCAAGTTGCACCCCTAATTGTATCAACGTGATGGAAGGAAAATCTGTTAAAGTTTCCACAGTCTCTTTTCATTTCCCATGGCAACCTCCTACCATCTAGCTATATTAGACCCATATCCGACCGTCCAAATCTCGATCGGTGATGTACAAGCACCTAAGATCTCTATTCCTCTCATTGATATGGATAGCTTGAAAGGTCCGGATCGCACCAAAGTAGTCCATGAGATTGGATATACTAAATTGTTGCATGTATATAAAGGAAAATATTCAAGTGCAAATGGACTACACCGTAGTAATGATGCAATCTGCCCCAAAAGAGGTCCCATATGCATTAAAATTAACATCTATCTCACTCATTATATTTAGAATGATTTATTTTAATAGCATATCGATTTCTATTCAAATTTAGCATGTGTATATGCCCCATCTTAATATAGTATAAAATCAACGTAATAAAATAGTTTATTGCAAATTTCTATTTCAAAGTAGTATTTTTAATATCGAAACCATCTAAAGTATGTTATTTATATGGATAAATGATCGTTTGAAGTATTTTAATATTCTAATATGTACAGGGCTCATTTTTCCCTAGACTGCACTATAATAATTAGGGGTGTTAATAGTCATAGTCAACTCGTTAACCCGCTTGTTCAACCCATTTATAAATGGGTTTGAGTTGAGATTTTTGAATAGATGCATACTTATTAATTAAATAAACGTGTTATTGTTGAGATTTTATAACTTGTCAATCTGTTTAATAACTTATTTAACCCATTTAATCTGTTTAACTCATTTAACTCATTAAAGTTATATATATATATATATAAATGTAAATTTCTTGATTTTTTTCCTCCCAATAAGTCTTCCTTGTGCCTCCTGATTTTCATTTTTACACTACTGTCCGAATTCTATTTTCCTATTATTGCACTATTTTCATTTATCTTGTCTTAAAAGCACTCTCTCACATCTTCTGTTGAGATTATTGTTTTCTAGAGTCTAGACTTTTAGGTCATTTGCTATACAACCCATTAACAATTTGTCAACCCGTTTATTAAATAGGTTATAGTTAAGGTTTTCTAAATGGGTTCATACACATACTAGAGTTGTGATATTTTAAAGGGATTGGGATTAAGATTAAGCTCCAACCTGTCCAATTCAATTTGTTAACACCCCTAGTAATTATGGTGCAATCTGTCTATACTTGATGGATTCTCATATGTGTGTGTGAAGAGTATATACAACTAAACTGTGTGGGCTGCAAATAATAGTATCGTTAGTAAAATTTTATATTGTTGCTTAAAATTTATTACAACAAATTTTTGGCTGTTAAAAATTACAATTTATAGTGAACATCATATTATTCTTTGGTTTTAGCAATAAAAATTTTTGATATTCTGAACTAGTATCATTTAAAACATGAAAGAGTTAGTTTTAGCTAAAACAATGTTGTAATATTTTAAGGGTGTGTTTGGAAAGAGATAAAACTTTGGATAAAAAGTTTTTAGTGTAAAAGTTTTGAAAATAAGAGAAAATAATATGATATGATAGAGATAATGATGAGGAGAAAATAAAATAAAATAAAAATAAATGTGTTAGTTATATGGATAATTGTGTAAAATAATTAAAAATAAGGTAGTTGTATAGAAAAATATGAAGAAATAATTAAAAAATATATAATATTTGTAGAGAATAGAAGGTTTTGTATTGAAAATTTTAAGCTGAAAAATTTTGGAAAAATCAAACACCCTTTGTTAAACCAAAAAATTTTTTAAATTAAAACTTTTCGCTATTCATAGGTATCTTATTTTTTAACTATTTCTTCATTATTCTTACATAACTACTTTATTTTTAAATCGTTTCTATACAATTATCTATATATCTAACTTATTTATTTTAACTTTGTTTTATTTACTCTACATTATTAACTTTACCATATCACACAACATCATTATCTCTTATTTCAAAAACTTCTATGTCGAAAACTTTTTATTAATAAAACTTTTCAATCTAAAACTTTTCACTTTTTAAAACTACTTAATTTTTTAATTATTTCTTTACATCTTCTAATATAAACTACGATACTTTTCAATTATTTCTATACAACTATCCATATAATTAACTTATCTATTTTAACTTTATTTTCTTTATTTATCATTATTATCATTATCATATTACATCGTTTTCTTTCATTTTGATAAATTTTGCGTCAAAAACTTTTCATTCTATGTAACCACGTTACATACAAGTGATTTTATGTCCCCATCCATTTTCTCATCCTAATTAGTAATGAAAAATTTAGTTCATTTATTGTATTTAATATTTTTTTAGCTAAGGAATGTTCATAAACTAAATTTGCTTAAAAAATGTATATTTATGTAATAAATTAGGAAAAATAATTTAGAATATAATAGAACTTTATGAAATTATTTATCCACGGTAATAATTTAGATATTGAAAATATAATTTTAAAATTGATGTTTAGCGTCCCATTGCAAATGAAATTCATGCACAATGACAATAAATAAATGATGAGTTTTCCGTGACCATATAAATGATGCTAAAATTGATGTTTAGCTTTCATGGAAAACGACAGTTGCTAATTCAGAAGTATTTTGTCTCACTTTCGGTCATCAGTTATTAATTACTTACTATACTTTTTCTCATTATCCATATTTTCGTTTCCAAATTATTTTCACAAAAAATTATTCTATTCATATCATCTCCTATTATATTTTAATTTGTAAGGCTTTTGAAATTTACCTTTCCATACATGCATAGGTGATTTTTGCATCTTTCGTCCAAATTTTTTAATTTTACAAAAATTAATTATAAATTTTATTTGTAAAAAACATGGTTTTTTTACGTCAATAATTATATAGTTTCATCGAAATTACTTTTCGAAAAATTGCATCCATGCTTACATATTTCACTTACATATTAAATTTGTCGACTGTGACGTTGCATATTCTAGTCGTATTTGTATTATTAAATTAAAGATTCCTATTTCAAATTTAAAATATCTTAATTTGATTTTACTCTATCTGTTCTTAATTTTATTTGATTCTATCTGTTCCTTTATTTGGTTTTATTCTCTCTTAATTATCCTATCCTTTTTTTTGACAACTATCCTTTATTTATTTTTATCCTATCGTATCGAATAATTTATTTTAGACGAATTCAGAGAAAAATATTCATTCGAGGCATTTGATCAATAAAGGCAAGCCGAGAACTGGCTGTTAGAGAAAACATTGAGGAACGAAATGAAATTATATGTTTAAAATATGACCAAACAGGCTTATGAATGATTTGAGTATTTTTATTTCCTTATCGGAGAATTTGTGCAAAACTACAAAATAGTTGAATGAGACTTTAATATGCAGTGTGGAGAATGTTTCAATGCACCCTGATGCATTAGGTGCAAAATCCTTTTTTATATGTTTTAAAAAATTTGTTTATAATATTGTTAATCTAGGCGTATTTAATTTGTAAGTCAAATTTTATCATTTTTGGATACATATATACATATATATATATATTAAAAATAAGGATACTTCAGCCATTAAGTGACTAAAATATTCCTTTCTTAAAAAATCAAAAATATATATATTTATATATCTCCAAAAATTGTAAAACTTAATATATATATATATATATAAGTTAACTACACCTAAGTTAGTAATCTTTTAAAAATTTAAAAAAATAATAATAAAATGGGATTTTGCACCCTGATGAATTATAGCAAATTTTATTGACATTGAAAAATCTTTATTAGCAAGAAAAATTTGTATATGAGAAAAATTTTCTTACTTATTATGATGTTTTTATGAGTAAAGAAAACTTTACTTGCAAATTCTTGCTTATAATAATTTTTTGATACACCATACCAAATTTGGTTGCCTACGTACGAAATTCATGAATTATTAGTAACTAATTTTTTCTTAGTAGTCACTACCTAGACTATGTTATAAATCATTAGCAACCAAATTTTTATTTTTTGCAAGGAAATTTTAGTGGCTAGAAATCAAAATTTTGGTAGTGTATGTTGTTGATACTCATAGAATCAAATTCAACAAGTTGATTGTTGGTTCACAACATTAGCAACAAATTTTATTGTCCAAAGTAAAATTTCTTGTAGTATTTTTACCATATCTTAAAGCTCATATAAACTTGATTAAGTCAATGCAATTGGACACTTAAATGGCGCCTCACTTAATTTTAATGATATAATGGACATATTAATTGAATGACACTAATCATTTTCGGTGAGTTATAAAATGTAACCAAAGTCGATCAGGTGTTAAAAGCTTGGTCATTCAGCTTTTGTCTAGATAAAAACTTTTTTGCAAATAAAGTTCCGAAAATAGGCTATTTTGCAAAATAAAATTTTGGAGGGGAATTGCAAAATCACAAACAAGGAGATTAATCAAACAATTAGAAGGTGTTGTCATGTTGTTCACTTATTAGGCTATGTTTGTTAATCATATCCGAGGATTTCTCATGGTTTATTCTCTCCCCCAAACATTCTCTCATAAGCAATTTGGAATTTTTAACTATCTAATAATTTTATTTTTTTAACTTTATTCTTGTATTTCATATCATTTCTATGTTAACGAAGGTGGCCTTAGGTGTTTTTAGATAAGCATGAACTTATTAGTTTTGATGTTATCTGGAGCTGATGGCTAGATCAACAGACACGTGATCTTGTAAATCGCGCGTGCATCACGCCATATCTTTGAGGCATCGTCGAACCTTTCAATTTTGATTTGATTTCCAATATCTACCGCACCTTCTACTTGTCAAGTGATGCAAGCTTTTTTTTAGAAAAAAATAATCTTCCTTCTTTTTGTTTTTAATTGTATGTTACAAATTGTGCGGCCCTAATGATTTATGGTATATTCATATACCATGCGCCAGCCACTCAAATCGCTGGAAATAAAAAAGCGTGAAGTCCGATTGTAGATTCTTTCCCAAAATTTGGTAGATTCTTTGTCCGTGGGAGTTGGGACTGTGGAGTGCCGACCAAAGCTTGTGGTCCATGTTTATATATTATCAGGGAGAAGTCCGGTACTGTTCTAGTGCACCTGGGTGCACTCAACTTCGGTGTGCCAGGGTACAAAAACTTATTTTTTATATTATTTTTTTAAAAAAGTTTTCTACTCTTGGTAACATAAATGTATTAAACATGTACATCGATTTTTACCATTTTAAAATTTTTGAATTTATTCACATGCACTATGCACGGCAGCTGGAGTGGATTGGTATGAGGGAGTACATTTCAAAGCTACCCATATGTTCAACGTAGCAAAAGTGACATTTACAGCAAAGAAAAGTTTCTGGGGAAAAGAATTTAAAAAACGTGAGAGAGTAACTTAACATGATATTATATGAGTAATAATTAAGAGTGGAAGTATTTTTATTACTAAAAATGATGTGGCTCAGTTGGTAACCAGCCATTCAGCCAAAGCGTGCTGAGGCACGTTAGAATTTACATGTCTGCATTTGGTGGCAATGTGTTCCACAGCTTGTGGCGTCCTTAGCTCCCATGTGGGAGCGTCCACAGTGTGAGGAAACATGAGTATTCTTTGTGAGATAAAAATTACAAATTTATTAAATAAATGTAGAATTATATGATGAAACTGTTAAAATATCTCAAGAACTTAATTGTAAGATAATATTTGAGATGATTGTAATATAAATACCATAAAAAATTAATGAGCTTGAGTTTTTCATCTTAATGGTAGATATACAAGAGAAACTAAATTCAACAACTTAATTGTTGATCAATAACATTAGCGACAAATTATATTATTGAATATAAAATTTATTATAGTGTTTGGCCAGATTTTAAAGCTCACAAAGACATAATTGAGGAGAATGTGATTGGACCCTTAAATGTAAGCCTCACTTAGTCTAAATGGTATAAATTATTCAAGATGCCTAATCAAATTTAACCAAAGTTAATTAGGCAAAAGCTTCATTTTTCAAAATAAATAAAATTCATAAAGTCGGGCTTTTTGCAAAATAAAATTTTGGAACGAAATTTCAAAATCATAAAATGGGATATTAAGAGTCCGTTCTGTAAAAGTTAAAAAACAATGCTTTGGTCGGCCGCAAAATTCCATTTAAAATTTTTTTGATTACTTGTTATCAATATTTTGAGTTTTATCATTTTGGAATATATATATAAATATTTTTAATTTTAAATACAGGAATATTGTAGTTATTTTCACCTCTTCCACGGTATCGATCCTCTCACAGTCATCCAATGAATTTAATTTTTCCTTCATTAGTTTCTCATAGCAAGAGTAGCTTTTCGATTTTAGCTTCCAAGAGTTTGTAACGGATGAACCATAATTATGATCACCCCAATCTTAATCATCAACCACTTGCAGTGGTAATGCCTAACAAAATTGATGGTTCAAATCATCGAATCACCAAACTATATACATGTGGAATTGTGAGTGTGCCGGTGTGGCGGATCACTTCCCATGCTTACTATAAAAGTTTTAGATTTCAGCAACAAAAAGTTTCTTAGGAGAAGTTTAAATTTCGTTTCTAAAGAAAGTTTTTGGTGCTAATAGTTGGTGCCATGTATATGTCATCTTGTAATTACTCGGAAGAAATTTAATTACATGTAATTGACCGCATATATATATATATTTCATCTACTAAATCTTAATGTGGTTGTCAAAGCATTATTATTGCAATAGTTGTTAAGTAAAATTATTCTCATTTACGAAAGCACCATCATAAGTAAACAAAATTTTCTCGCTTACAAAAGTATTCTCATAAGCAAAAAAAAAATTTCCTTGTACCTATGCATTTTGCTCGCTAATTTGTTAAGACTTGTTGATCCCTAACAAAGAAAGACAAAAATTAACTTTCACTTGCTAATTAGTAAAGACTTTCTGTTATGGGTGCAATTAGGGTCGAGTTGAGCCTGGACTCGATTTACAACCGTGTTTGAACTTCATTTTTTTCTAACCCGAGCCCAAGGAACCCTAATTTGTGTATATGACAGGATTAGGGTTTAAGCAAACTCGAGCCCGATTTCCCATTTTGTGTTTATTATAAAATATTTTATATATATAATATGTAAACTATATCTCTTTATATTTTGCAAATTTATATTATTTATATTTATATTTGAATACATGTTTGAGTTATTATAATTATGTTATAAATAAAATTTATTATTTTTATTTATCTTTTATTTCTATCATTTACTTTTATATCCACTAATTTTATTTATTTATCTTATTTTTGTGTTAATTTTTTTTAGAAATATTCTTTGTGTTATTATTATTTTTAAAATTTGTAGTTTCACTATATATGATTATGTTTGCTTAGATAATTTATTATTATTATATATCTACATGAAATTCTAAATTTATTTCTCATAAATAAAATATAAATTCATCAACATAAATTTCAACTCAAAACTCAACCCGAACCCGATTTTCAAAAATAGAGTCAGGGTTTAGGTTTTACAAATAGAATTATGGTTAGGATAATGGTTAATATTTTATAAATAGGGATAGGGTTAAGGTATACCCAAGTTCCATGAACCCAATTTGCATTCCTATTTTTTGTCCCCAATAAAGAGAGAAAAACTAACTTTTAATTTGCCGGAGTATATATCTTTTTGATTCTTCTTATTCGAATTACATATAATCAAGAAATAGACCAACACTCCTTAAATAGGATGTGCGGCTCCAAGTTGGGAGAAATTGCTTCCGCTGGGTTTTGAACCCAAGGTTTTGAGAGAGCCTGTGAAACCCGCAATCTTAGAATAACACATAGATTTTTGTACTGATTTTTATGATAAATAAAATTCATGAAATCTTATATTTGCAAATGTGTGTACTAGAGGTTAAAATAATGCAATTAAGAATTTAACCCACGTGAATAGTGTACGTAAATAGTACACGTGAATAGTGAATGTGAATAGTAACTAAGGATTAAGACACGTGATTAAGAGTTAATCACTTGGATTTACCTAATCACAAAAAGACAAAATAGAGATTTAATCACTACAAGGTAAAATAGCATTACTTTTTATTATTTTAATATAAATTTGGATTTTAGTGAAAAAAAATTCATAATTTGCAATCCGGGTGTCGGAATTCGATGAATTTTTTATGGATGGTTAAAAATTCATGATGAACATGATGAATGTGTTAAAATGTAATGAAAATCCAAATCAAAGGTCAAGATGAAGCGTCAAATAGAGATCGAAAAAGTAGCTTAACTTTTAATTAAATCTACTTTTGACTTTTGAATAAAATAAATAATTAAGAAAATAAAAAATTAATTGAAAGGCAGCTGCAGCAGGGGCATGGAAGGCTAGGGTTGCTGCACAAAGCTCCATGCATTTTGAAAATTATAAAAAATATATTTTTATAATTAAATACCTCAAGCTAGGGGGTAAAATCCAATTTTTTGAAAGATCAAGCCTTATAAATAGGGCAGCAAGGGGGACGTACAAGGCATCAAAAATTCAGCTCCATTCGAGCATTTCCCACCCCCCATCACGTTCTAGCCTAGAGAAGAAAGAATATGAGAAAGTTGGAGAGAGAAAGTGTGAAAAAGAGGAATATCTCCACTTCGGGTAAGTGATTTTCATCCAAAATTTTTTTGAATGTTAAGTCGGGTAAACAATGCTTAGATAATTTCTAAGCATGAAAAAATAAGTATAGTAATAATGCTTAATCGGAATTATGCTAAAACATAAAAAATTTAGAGCAAAGATGGAGCATTCGGGAAGATAGTATATGATATGTGAAAATAATGCTCTAAAATTTATAAATGATGATTTGGGATGTATGGATATGATAAATATGATGTTGGAATGATGATATATTAATTTCATGATTTCTGAAATTAAGGATTATGCTTAAGTGAATTTATGTTGATTTTTAGTATATGGAGAAAATGATTTATTTAGCCAAGTAAATGATGATAAATTCAAAATGTATGAAATTTTCCATAATGTACTAAGCATAAGCTATATCATTGTATTTTTTATTTTTGGAAAAAATATCAATTTTTGAAACCCATGAACAGTAACTCACGTTGTTGTGAACAGTAATCTCGGATGAATAGTAATTTGCTACAGTATATAGTGTAATTTTGGAAAAATTTTGAGATTAATATTTAAATCTAAAGATGGAATTTTTAAAAATTTATGGATAAAAATCCATATAAGGAAATAATGACCAAGTATTTTTAAGGTTAACCTCTATAAGAAATTATGAAGGAAAATAAGGTCATAAATGAATATAACATATGTATGATAAAATATGTATATCTTTTTCACTTGTATAGGAAAAGGAAAGGAAAGGATAAAAGATTCAGACTGAAGCAAAACAGAGGTAAGCAAGCAAACTTTTTGAAAATGATTTTATATGTTTTATATTGCAACCATGGAATATGTCGGAATTGCTTTATCATAAGCAAATCCATATGAAAGTAAGGATAAATGTTAAGTTATGTGGGAATTTCTTTATCATAAGCAAATCCTTATGAAAATAAGGAAAAATGTGGAAATGGTTGCATTATAATGGAAAAGGAAAATTTTGATTTTCAAAATAATATGTGATTTTATCAAATGAATTTAAAATGATTTATTAAAATAATTTGAAGCAGATTTAAGGAAGGCCAACCGATAATCGATTTGAATGAAGTTTTTTTTAAGTAATGACCAAGAGATCATATAAGTTTGCCTTCATATAGAAGTATCTCATGTGGTGTGTGGTCAAAGAATATGATATCATATAAAAAAAATAAATTATGCATTGGTATATCCTTTGTTCATGAAAAATTCAGAAATGGGAAGAAATGCGTTTGCAAAATCTTTTGTCTGTTGATATTAAAATATTTTTGAAATTGTTTTATTGCACAAAATTTATTTTAAAACATTTTAGCGAAATTTTAAAATTACTATTTCTCAAATATTTCCTTCAAATATTTTAAATAATTTAGAAATGTGTTATTTAAATGTTTTCAAAATTATTTAAGGTCGATCATCCTTACAAAATATTTTTATTAACTTGTTAACTTGGGTTGTGCCAAGTTTTCAAGTTAGAAAAGGAAATACAGGCTGAGGTCTGTACTATTTTGAAATGACATACTAGCATCAAGTTTTGAAAAGGAAAAATCACGGACTAGGGTTTGTGGAGTTTTATAAAAAGTATGCTAGCATAAGAGTGTGGAAAAGGGAATGTGCACATGAGTTATGTACTAGGTCTACTATAGAGGATATGCAGACCAGACGTGGTTGCAAGATGGGCCCCCTCTACATAGGCCAAGTCACTTCAAAAGACGAAATGCCGGCAGCGCCCTCCCTGAAATGGAAGAAGAACACGGACAACTGCCTGGCTCGCGAGTTATCAATAAAGATAGTTTCTCTCATAAGGAGAAAAGGGTGATCACTTGGTAAGTGTCACCTAACAGATGGACAGAAACGTTATGCATGATGCATATGCTTATTTTAAAAAGGTTTTATGAAAATGTTTTAAGGACATGAGAGTGTCTTTGGAGAAAGAAAGTTTTATGAAAAACGTTTTTATGTTCATAAAAAAGAGGTTTACATGTTAAAGTTTGCAAGCATATGTTTTATGAAAGGTTTGATGAAAAGGTTTCCACTGGTTGATAGTAGTTCATTTGATAAGCGTCCACTATTAAACGGAAGAAATGCATTTAAATGAAAAAAACACTCGCTTATTGAGTTTTGACTTACAATTTGCTTTTCAAACCATAGACAGGTACAACACAGGGCCAAGAAGGAAAAAAAAGAAGGTATGAAGAAAATTTTATGATATGCTGATTTGTATTTAGTATGAATGAACATATGGTAAGGAATTTTCAAATTATGTATGTATCAAAATGATCAGGTGAAAATAACCTGTATTGTACAAAAACAAGTATAAATGTTATCAATGATAATTAAAATTTGATGATAAGTATGTGTCTTTATGTGATGAAAGAAAAGAAAAAAGAAAAAAAATTAGACGAGATTGAATTAAGTACCCGCTGCGTGATCAGGGCAACAATCCTGATTCACACTTACCAATCGACAAGATCTTGGAGTAAGGACAAATGTGACGCCTCGGTTCGAGGCGCCACATAGCCAACCCATGGGAAGCACTTCGCGTTTTTCTCATGGGAAGTGCCATATCCACCATTGATTTCAACTTGACGGATGAGACGTAATTGGGTATTTTCAGTAGTTGAAAATTCGGAAAGGGGGTATTTGTGTGCTTCTACTCGTCAATCGTCTCCTCTCTCTCAAGTCCTTTCCTCCTCCATCCGCTACCAAACTCATATGGGTACTAGATTAGAGATCAACGAAAGAGATGTTCGGCCAATCGGATCTTGGTTGACTTTACGGTTATTGAAACTAGACAAGTTTTCAATGTCACCGTCTTTGAAGAATAAGGCATTGCTAGCAATGGACTGCTTGGATCTGTCATTGGATTTGGGGCCGGAAGCTACTGTCCTAAGATGGAAACAGGGGTTGGATTGTTAGAAAGCTATAATTTGTAGCTATGTGGACGGAGGCTAGTGACAAGATGGTTTTGTGATTTTTGCAGATATCTCATTTTAGGATGATGAAGATGCTCTAGCTTTCCTAATCGGAGGTCCACATAATCCATGCTTCTGCTGAAACTAATCATTTGCAGATTCTAAGAGGAAAATCGAGCGCTAGCTTTCATGGCTGATGGGTTTTTGGAAAGGGGGCGACACTGTTGAAATGTCGGATTTAAGACATGCATCGCCGATTGATGTTGGAGAAGGAGCAGAAGGATTTAGCTTTTGATCCATGCTACTTGTTGGTTGGAGAAGAGGTCTCTTGCCATCGCCAGCAGATGGGTTGACAACGGGAATGGGTTCAAGATGGTGGAGTACCATATTACGTGCTCTTGTGGCTTATCTGAAATCATATTCTTGTTTATTTATTTATCGTTAATTACTTAATTAGTTTTGAAATGTTAATCCAAATCTTTTAAGGCAGAAAAGGAAAGAGCCATATTGGATAAAGGTTGGTGGGATTACCTTGTATTTTTTTTTTAAAAAAATCATTACATGGTCACATTTACATGAAAACAAATAAGCAGTTAAAGTTTAAAAGATTTGTTGGATATATCTAGATTAGATTTCTTAATTTTTCTAAAAATAAAAGGGCAATTTTTTTTATGTTCGACTCCATGTTTATATATTGAAATTATATTATAGGTAAATTATATTATTTTCATATACATTTATGTTTATATTTATATTATTTACCTTTATATTTATTAGTTTTCTTCTTTTATATTATTTTTAAAAGTTAAATTTCTTCTAAAAATATATTATACATTACTAGATATATTAAAAAATTAAAGAATATTAGCAAGATATATTTTATAAATTTAAAAATTTGCTTGAAAAATAAAAACAAAAAAAGTTGGATATTAAATGTAATCATAATATCACATCAATAATTTAAAAAAATTCTAAAAAATATATTAACAAAATACTTACTTTCTATTTTTCATAATTTTTCATATTACCTAATAACTATTGACTTTGCCAATTAGGCATGGTATGTGGATTGATTTTCATATTGCTAGTGTGAAACCCTAATCCAAGTAGGCCATATGTATGCATTGAACATGCATTTGATGATTATTTATGAATTATGGAATTACGAAGGTATTTTATGATTTTTGCTAATTATGGCAATTAGGGTTATGGGTTAGCATTAATGATGTGATTAAGCATTTTGAGCCCAAATGAGATAATGGGTTTAGAATAAATTATTTGTGATTTAAGTATGCAATTATATCATGAAAAATCATTTTTCATGATTTAAAATGAATTATGGAAATAAAGATGGAAATTGACAAGTGTGAAGGAAAATACTAGAAAATTCATAACTCAACGCCCGTAAGGCGGATTCAAGTGAAATTTGAAATGAAGAATGTTAATATTAGGCTTGGTATTATGGAATGAAAATATTATGAAAATTCTTGATGAAATTAGAATTATGAATTTTTTTTAAGTATATGTTTATTTCAATCGTTAACTTTAAACGGCTATATCGGGAGCTAGAAAACTCGGATTGAGTTGAAATTTGAAAAGCTTGAATGAAATGGTGAGATATTTATTTTGAATGGCTTGGATTATGCATGACATGTTGGGAACGTGCCTGCGTAGAAAAAGGTGGCTATGGTTGACTTATGCTCCAAGAGAGTACCATATCATAAATGCAAAGGTGCATAACATGATGGCATGGAATTAAATGAGATATGAGGTGTCCATTGCAGAAATTTTTGAGGAAATTTATACATTTAAATAAAATGCATAATGCCATGAATTATCCATCCATTTAATGCATGAAATGATGAAGCTATGGAAGCATAGGCAAGGTGGCCAAGACATGGACGTCCAAGTGATGATATTGTTGGATTTTTGAGCAATTTTTATTTTATAAATGATGTATATGAATAGCTAACATGTTGGGATTCATAAATAAGCATTTAATTATGTGGAAAAAATCCAAGAAAATTCGTAATTTGCAGCTGCCATGAAAAGTGGAAAAATTGACAGCTTATGTATGCAAATGACATCCCATGTTTGATGCTGCTATAATAGTTTTTCTTAATTTTTTTTAACACCAAATTAATACATGAATTGAGGGGTAATTAGGTGTATAATTTACCCTCAAAATTTTGTTTTAAAAATGGGAGAAAAATCAGAAAATGGGCAGCAGCAAGTGACGGTGGAAATGGAATGCAGAATTCGGTCAAATGATGCAGATTTTGTGGATTTTGTAAAAAGAAAAAATGCAATTTTACTTGGCCCATATTCACCCACCTCATATGGTAGATGAGGGAGCATTGAATGGGTGTGGAATTGCAGCACAAGTGGGGCCCACAGCTGGAGAAAAGCCAGCCCTACCAAGGAGTGCACGTTCACATGAGAGAGAGAGGGGTTTTGGAAATTTCCAAGTGCTGGAAATTCTTCTTCTCCAAGCAACAGAAAGGCACGAATTTTTCCAGCAAAGGAGAAGAGAAAATCAAGGGAAAAGAAGGGGGAAAAGGAGAGATTGCTCATTTGCTCAAGGAAGTATATGATTATTTGATTTCTATGCATCAAATCTGGAAAGTAAATGATGCTGAAAACTAAATTATGGTCGGAATAGTAAATGGATGAATTTGGGCATGAACATTTTTGATAACAATACTCATGGTATGATTAAGAAACTACCCAATTTTCAGCTTAAAATAATATGTATGTTGTAAATTAAAAATCTGTGAATATTAGCCCAAACAGGGTAAAACGGGTTACAGGATCAGCTATAGAAAATTATTTTTAATAATTTTTCTACAAGGATTTTCAGGATGAAAATTTTAAAAGACATACAAGACATATTTGGGATCACATAAAAAATTAAAAATAAGGTTTTTATGTGTGAAAATAGACCCCATAAATAACGTCATTCAGGCTGACTGGAAATGGAGTTTACTGTTCATCAAGGTAAAAATCCCCAAATAAATATGTAATGTCAATATTTCGTGCTGAAGATTTTATAAAAGTTAATTTATGAAGTTATTAGAGTATGGTATAAATTTCAAATCAAAAATAATTGATTGGATATTAATTAAAGATTTTAAGATTTCAGCACGCCTGATTTCAGCATATATGGTTAGTTTGAGAAAAAAATCAAAAAGAAATATGAAACCTATGTATAAATGATACAAATTTATTTATTTGTTAAATAATTAAATATGGATCAATAAAAGTGAGACTATATGCTGAAATTTCGGATTTATATAATGACCGAAGGTTATGTGTCAAAAGACACGTTAAACGGGTGAAAAGTGGGTTCCAAACTAACTGTTTTGGAAACCTATGGAACATGGATTTAAACCTCATAAAAATACCTTAAATGCAGCGGTAATTAAGGTTAATTAAGCCGCTAAAATATGGATTAAACCTCTGACTTAGAAAAGTTTATGAAATCCATTATGTATATGTTGCCTAATGGGCATATATGAAAGAACAGATATGCAAGGGTGATCAATAACTTGTGAAATTTAATTTTGTGCATAAATGCATGAAAATATGATGTATTTCATGAATATATATCTTTTTAGCACTTCATGAGGTTAATTTCTAATTTTGGAATTATATAATGAAGCCTAAGGTTATAACGGGCGCTCGGAACGGGCACCAACGTATGAATTTTGAAAAAAAATGTGAAAGTGGTAAATAAAGGTTAATGAGCCTATATATGATAGTTAATGGATGAATTTTGTATGGTTGAATGGATACCCTATTTATGGGGTTATATATGTTATGTGTTAGCCAACGAAATGCATAAAAATGTGCTATTTATGTTTAATGACTTAGAAGACAAATGAAGGATATATGTTAATGAAAATGGGTTGGAAAACTAAATGGAATGCAATGAAAATAAATATATGAAAAACCATATTATGTTCATGTAGGCAAGGAAAAGAATGGAAGGAAAAGGGATTATGGCGATCTCAGGTAAGCAAGCAAACTTTATAAAATGTCATTTTCTTTCTATGTGATTGATATGATTTAAATGTCTATGTTTATGCTTATGTTTTATTGAAATGGGCAAGCACAAGTTTTGAATATGACGGCTTTAATGCAAAGCCATAAGTTTTGAAAAAATGATGACTTTAATGAAAAGTCTTGAGGTTGCTTCATGGGAGGAAAGCGACACTTTTTAAGATAAATAATTTATCCTAAGTGTTGCCAAGGATGGGAATGCTTCATGTTAATGGAATTGAGAAATTTTGCTTATGAGTAAGCAAGTTCTCCATGCTAATGTTTTTTTAAGGATTTCATGTTTGATACTGATGGTTTTAAGAATTTTCTTTTAAGAAAGCAAGTTCTATATGATATTGTTTCAACAGCATGTTATAAGAAAAAAAGGGAATTTTATCCTTTTTCATAAAATATTGTTTGTAAATGAGTTTTGAGTTATTTTTACAATAACTCGCGATAAACAATGATGAAAAAGATTTGTTTTATTAGGTCAAGATAACTAAATAGTAAATGATGGTTTGGACATAGTCCATATGTTTTGAAATGATGTTTGAAAAGTTTTGGTTTCCTTTAGACAAGGAAATCTATGTTGAAAATGTTGAAAAGATATTTCTACGGATGTGTTGAAAGGGATTTATGGATGACCAACCTCCTATGATTGATTTCATAAAATGGTTTAATTTCAGGTTGCTTGATGGCATGCAAAAGACTATGCAATTTTCCTCTATGCAAAAATGATTGATATGTGGATAATTGCATAACTTTTGTAAACAAAAGTTCCTGAAATAGAAACTAAGAAAATATTAGAGAAAAATATGTTTTATTTGTGGAAATTTAAAGGATTTGAAATTCTTTTGATTAAAAGGATTTTAAAATGTATGAGTTCTCAAATGTTTCAAATGTTTATCAAAATACTTTACTCAAAACGTTTTTGAAAGAATTTAAGGAAGGTCATCCTAAAACTGGATTTCAAATAACAACTTGTTAAAGTGGGTACACTCGCTTACAAGTTGACACGGACTGCGGTCTGTGATGTGTTTTTGAAAATAATTGTTAAATATAGACTTCGGTCTATGATTTTTGTGCATATGGATGCAGGCTGCGGTCTGTGATCCCGGTTTAAAAGAACATGGGTTGCGGCCTGTGGTTCTTCAAACCAAAACGGACTGCGGTTCGTCAGGATAACGTACGGTGCACCGGTACAAGGAATAGGCTGGTTGTAGAGCAAGGTTGGGATGACCGGGGCCCACTCTACATAAGGCCAAGTCGTTAAGGGATGGCAGGAGTGCCAGCGGCGCCCTCCCTGAGATGGGAGCAGGATGAATAAACAGCCGCTGGGCTAGCGTGTTGTTAAGGATTCTCTTCCAAAAGGTAGCATGATCACATGCTAAGTGTCACTACTGGATGGAGAGAAATGCATTTGCTTATGTTTTATTTCTGAAAAGCCCAAAGATTGGGTCATGAAAATATGATTTTATGAAAGTATCCTAAAGGGATTTTTATGAAATGGTTACCCTAAAAGAAAGAGTGTTTTACACAAAAGTGTAAATAACAAGAATTAAAGAAAATGTGGTTATTCAAATGCATTTATGAAAACGGTTTACGTATTTTATTTTCCTTGTTTGCTATAAACAAGCCCCAAGACGGGGAATTATGAAAAGGATTTATGTTCATTTGTAAGAGAGCCTAAATAAAGAATGTTTTTCGACATAAAAATGTCATTTGCCGAGAAAGGCTTATGTGATTGATGTTTAAGGACATATGAATGTCCATTGCCAATAAGGTTATGTAAAAGATGTTTTAAGACATGAAATGTCTCTTGATTTTATGATGGCTTATGTGAATGATGTTATGAGACATAAAATGTCTCTTGGCTAAAGAATTTTATGATGACTTATGTTAATGATGTTTTGAGACATGGATGTCTCTTGTGCCTAAGTATTTATGTTGTTTTGGATGTAAAATGTCCACTGGCAACCGATTGATTTCATGTAATGGCTATGAACATTAAAAATGTTCATATAAGATTTAAGGGAACTCATCATCAAAGGTAAAATGTATATGTTTTGCCTAAACAAGCCCAGGCGTGACTTGTAAATGATGTTAAGAATGAATGCTTTATGAAAAAGTTCAGGGACATAGAATTGTCCTCAGGAACACGGAATTTCATGATGATTTTTTTAGGACATATACATGTCCTTAGGAAAAAGGTATTCCCAATGTTTATGAAAAAAGGGTTTTCAAGAAGCCTTGCCCTAAAGATGCTTGCTTACTGATTTGTCACTCACGTTTTGTTTTCCCAACCCTTAGACAGGTACCGAGGAAACTCAGAAGGTTGCAAACCTCAGACGTGGAGGAAGGTACATGATGATAGCCTTGAAGGCTATGAGGAATGGAAAAGCATAAATATGCTAAGGTAAGCTAATGTGTATGTGAACTTAATGAGAATATTAAGTTCTGTATATGATTTAATGGTTGAATGTATGGATATATGATAGAAAATATGATACTTAGGACAAGGAATCTTTCACTGCAGAAAGGTAGGTAAAGATGCTATGTGTTTATGTATACCCGAACTTGGCTAGAGTTCTAAGTTCCATGTGAATTAATGACTGAATGTATGAAAGTATGATTTATACAATGATTCAGTGTATAATGACAGACATGTAAAGATGCTTTGAATGAAATGATGAATTTTATTACAAGTAAAATATCATAATGTATGATGATTGCCATGTCAAGATTATGAATGATGACAGATGAATAATCGAAATTTTTTTTGGACATATTCCAATTAAGAACCCGCCGCGTGATCAGGGCAACAATCCTGATTCACATTTACCAATCGATAGATCTTGAGGTAAGGAAGTGACGTCTCGGTTCGGGGCGCCACAGAGCTTGGTATCAGAGCAAGAATTGGTAAACAGGCATGGAATGGAGAAAATAAAGGATTATGAAAGGATAGGTCTGATGCCACAGAAGTTGATATTAGAATATGGATTGATAAATAGACATGGAAAGCAAAGGCTTGATATCACAAAGATGATATTTCAACGAAGATTGATTGACAAATATAGAAGAAAAATAGATTTTAAATGATGCAAGAAATAGATTGTGACTATAAGACACATACGATATGTATTGTCTTATATTGTGTGTCATTATGACACAAGGATATGGTTAATTAAGGAAATGTAGTTGGTCGCTATGTTTTATGAAATATATGGTATACGAAGGAAAAATGATATGAGGACAATGAGATGAAGTAGGAGATAAGAGAGTTTAAGAAAAGACAAAGGATAGAAGAGAATCAGAACAGATGACGGGTTATGGAACTCTACATAGAGACCCCTCATACCTAAGGTTGACCACACCTTACCTAAGATAGCACGTGACTGTGCTATATGATACATATATTTAAGGTGTAGAGCCATGGTGACATATGGAAGGCATCAAGGTGCCAACTTTCTAAGTGATATTTAGTCTAGAATTATGTTTATGATAAAATGACAGATTATGCAAATATAATCTGTATGTGTAGGGAAAAGCGAAAAGCAACCTTACACTATGAAAGGTAAAGATAGAAATGAGAAAGGTAGAAAAAGGGAGTTTCTTTTGACTCCTAATATTTGATGTTATGGAAATATGAATGCATTTGATTTTATTCAAGTGCTAAGTGTATATGAAAAAGGAAAGATCAGTGATCTTTCTAGATTATGTTATTGACAATGTATGATGATTCCATGATCAGAAATGATCATGTTGACTATGTGTAATATGAATGAAAATTATAATGAGAAATGCTATTGCCATAATGTTATGTGCTGCATTCTACTAAATGCTTATCGCCTTTGTTTTGAACAAGGGATAGGCGGTTATTGATATGAGTCAACAAGGAAGAAGAAAAGCTAATAGCAAATCTAAATGACCAGGACAAGTGAGTCCATAAGCTCATTAACGACGGGTAACTATAAACTCTAAGTCAAAGGATTTGAGGTGTTACCGCAAAGAGTAATATCTCACAGGTAGAAAGAGCTATGCAGTAGGCCGCCCAAGATTGTGTGGCTTAGATAGAAAGAATAATACAGGACCTTTGGAAAAATACCCAACAGGACCAATTAGAAGCAGGTGGAAAAGATAAAATGGTATAGGTAATAAATTTTTACCTAGTACCCAAACCCTTAAAGATTGATAATGATAAGATAGAAGTAAATGGGAAGGTTATTAATGCCTTTCTAGCTCGGTATCCACCTAAGTTCTCAGGTGAATTAGATTTCATTCAAACTGAGTAATGGATGAGTGAACCTAAGAACATGTTCAAGGTTTGAACATGTAGTTAAAATATAATGTCCAAGCATTGATTGGCAATGCTTATCAGTAATAGGAAACCCTAAATGGCTATTATGCCATGATCAAATAAGGTAATTTGGAAGAATTTGTTAAGAAATGTCTTCCAATAGAACATCAGGATATACCACATGTTGGTAATTAACATGTATAGTCAGGGCAAGGATACATTGCCACTGAAAATTAAAGAACCTGGTGTAAGAAAAGAAATGAATAAGAAAGGTTAACTTAACCGATAGTTATAACTGATAGGAAATCTCTGCAAATTATTGCAGAAAAGTGCAGTAAAACATGTCCAGTTAACATGCATAGAAGGAAAAGGAGATTACACATATGATACCACAAAAGTTGGTACCTATCATAGCAAGAGATGGTAGAAAAATGAAGAAGAACGAAGGCAAGAATGATTGTCGGAATGCTCCTCAATCCCAATGTGATTGAAAGATAGATACGAGAGAAATGATTTCTCTATGATATCCATAAGAAATGAGGTTAGGAAAATTTGAAAATGATAAGGACCCTTACTAGTTTATGGAAACTAGAAAGGGAACTGAGGAAGAAAATATTTTAGACTGGTTCATACCGGTATTCCTAATTGATAGTCTACGATGGTAAAATCTAATGGTAGACATTATGAGAGGAGAAGGAATGGTTAACTTGGCAAAAGTGACTTTTGCTAAGACATGTATGAAAAGACATGTATGAAACTCTATATGAGAGCAACTTTTGCTCTGTATTATAGAATGAATGTACTATGTTAAATTGATAATATGTGAAAATGATGGCTATAGATTTTTATGAATGAATGGGTTAGCAAGGTGTCTTTGCTAAAATGTATATAAAATTGTATGTGAGAGCATTTTGCTCTTTTGTTATAGAAATGAAGATATTCATATTATATGAATCGTATGTGTAACAAGGGAAATGATTGTCATAGATCTTTATTTGATATGTTGAAATGGGTAACTTAAGACTTACCCTATGATAAGATGGGAAATGATGCAATTTCTCCATGTATAAGGAAAAATAGTGTGAAATGACACAAATGAAGGACAAATGCAAATGAAAAACCCAAGTGTAAACAAGGAATAATAGAGACAAGTGATGGGTCTGTTAGACAAAGGCTAAAAATGCCACTAAGACAGAGTAGCGCAGTGGAAGTGTAGTGAACCATTGAAAGATTGGAGGAAGACGATGAATTAGCAATTTTATATGAGCCTTACCCCGATATTTGCAATGTAATAGGTTTCGGGACGAAACCTGTTATAAGGGGGGGAGGATTGTGAAACCCTAACCAAAGTAGGCCATATGTATGCATTGAACATGCATTTGATGATTATTTAGGAATTATGGAATTATGAAGGTATTTTATGATTTTTGCTAATTATGGCAATTAGGGTTATGGGTTAGCATTAATGATGTGATTAAGCATTTTGAGCCCAAATGAGATAATGAGTTTAGAATGAATTATTTATGATTTAAGTGTGGAATTATATCATGAAAAATCATTTTTTATGATTTAAAATAAATTATGGAAATAAAGATGGAAATTGACAAGTGTGAAGGAAAATACTAGAAAATTCATAACTCAACGCTCGTAAGGCGGATTCAAGTGAAATTTGAAATGAAGAATGTTAATATTAGGCTTGGTATTATGGAATGAAAATATTATGAAAATTCTTGATGAAATTAGAATTATGAAATTTTTTTTAAGTATATGTTCATTTCAACCGTTAACTTTAAACGGCTATATCGGGAGCTAGAAAACTCGGATTGAGTTAAAATTTGAAACGGTTGAATGAAATGGTGATATATTTATTTTGAATGTCTTGGATTAAGCATGACATGTTGGGAACGTGCCTGCATAGAAAAAGGTGGCTATGGTTGACTTATGCTCCAAGAGAGTACCATATCATAAATGCAAAGGTGCATAACATGATGGCATGGAATTAAATGAGATATGAGGTGTCCATTGCAGAAATTTTTGAGGGAATTTATGCATTTAAATAAAATGCATAATTCCATGAATTATCCATCCATTTAATGCATGAAATGATGAAGCTATGGAAGCATAGGCAAGGTGGCCAAGACATGGACGTCCAAGTGATGATATTGTTGGATTTTTGAGCAATTTTTATTTTATAAATGATGTATATGAATATCTAACATGTTGGGATGCATAAATAAGCATTTAATTATGTGGAAAAAATCCAAGGAAATTCGTAATTTGCAGCTGCCATGAAAAGTGAAAAAATGGACAGCTTATGTATGCAAATGACATCCCATGTTTGATGCTGCTATAATAGTTTTTCTTAATTTTTTTAACACCAAATTAATACATGAATTGAGGGTTAATTAGGTGTATAATTTATCCTCAAAATTGTGTTTTAAAAATGGGAGAAAAATCAGAAAATGGGCAGCGGCAAGTGACGGTGGAAATGGAATGCAGAATTCGGTCAAATGATGCAGATTTTGTGGATTTTGTAAAAAGAAAAAATGTAATTTTACTTGGCCCATATTCACCCACCTCATATGGTAGATGAGGGAGCATTGAATGGGTGTGGAATTGCAGCACAAGTGGGGCCCACAGCTGGAGAAAAGCTAGCCCTACCAAGGAGTGCACGTTCACATGAGAGAGTGAGGGGTTTTGGACAAGGAAATCTATGTTAAAAATATTGAAAAGATATTTCTACGGATGTGTTGAAAGGGATTTATGGATGACCAACCTCCTATGATTGATTTCATAAAATGGTTTAATTTCAGGTTGCTTGATGGCATGCAAAAGACTATGCAATTTTCCTCTATGCAAAAATGATTGATATGTGGATAATTATTAAATTTTTAGGTTATTGACAAGGGGATAGCATAATTGCATAACTTTTGTAAACAAAAGGTCCTGAAATAGAAACTAAGAAAATAATAGAGAAAAATATGTTTTATTTGTGGAAATTCAAAGGATTTGAAATTCTTTTGATTAAAAGGATTTTAAGATGTATGGGTTCTCAAATGTTTCAAATGTTTATCAAAATACTTTACTCAAAACGTTTTTGAAAGAATTTAAGGAAGGTCATCCTAAAACTGGATTTCAAATAACGACTTGTTAAAGTGGGTACGCTCACTTACAAATTGACACGGACTGCGGTCTGTGATGTGTTTTTGAAAATAATTGTTAAATATAGACTTCGGTCTATAATTTTTATGCATATGGATGCAGGCTGCGGTTTGTGATCCCGGTTTAAAAGAACATGAGTTGCGGCCTGTGGTTCTTCAAACCAAAACGGACTGCGATTCGTCAGAATAACGAACGGTGCACCGGTACAAGGAATAGGCTGGTTGTAAAGCACGGTTGGGATGACCGAGGCCCACTCTACATAAGGCCAAGTCGTTAAGGGATGGCAGGAGTGCCAGCGGCGCCCTCCCTGAGATGGGAGCAGGATGAATAGACAGCCACTGAGCTAGTGTGTTGTTAAGGATTCCCTTCCGAAAGGTAGCATGATCACTTGCTAAGTGTCACTACTGGATGGAGAGAAATGCATTTGCTTATGTTTTATTTCTGAAAAGCCCAAAGATTGGGTCATGAAAATATGATTTTATGAAAGTATCCTAAAGGGATTTTTATGAAATGGTTACCCTAAAAGAAAGGGTGTTTTACACAAAAGTGTAAATAACAAGAATTAAAGGAAATGTGGTTATTCAAATGCATTTATGAAAATGGTTTATGTATTTTGTTTTCCTTGTTTGCTATAAACAAGCCCTAAGACGGGGAATTATGAAAAGGATTTATGTTCATTTGTAAGAGAGCCTAAATAAAGAATGTTTTTGGATATAAAAATGTCCTTTGCCGAGAAAGGCTTATGTGATTGATGTTTAAGGACATATGAATGTCCATTGCCAAAAAGGTTATGTAAAAGATGTTTTGAGACATGAAATGTCTCTTGATTTTATGATGGCTTATGTGAATGATGTTATAAGACATAAAATGTCTCTTGGCTAAAGAATTTTATGATGGTTTATGTTAATGATGTTTTGAGACATGGATGTCTCTTGTGCCTAAGTATTTATGTTGTTTTGGATGTAAAATGTCCACTGGCAACCGATTGATTTCATGTAATAGCTATGAACATTAAAAACGTTCATATAAGATTTAAGGGAACTCATCATCAACGGTAAAATGTATATGTTTTGCCTAAACAAGCCCAGGCGTGGCTTGTAAATGATGTTAAGAATGAATGCTTTATGAAAACGTTCAAGGACATAGAATTGTCCTCAGGAACACAGAATTTCATGATGATTTTTTAGGACATATACATGTCCTTAGGAAAAAGGTATTCCCGATGTTTATGAAAAAAGGGTTTTCAAGAAGCCTTGCCTAAAGATGCTTGCTTACTGAGTTGTCACTCACGTTTTGTTTTCCCAACCCTTAGACAGGTACCGAGGAAACTCAGAAGGTTGCAAACCTCAGACGTGGAGGAAGGTACATGATGATAGCCTTGAAGGCTATGAGGAATGGAAAAGTATAAATATGCTAAGGTAAGCTAATGTGTATGTGAACTTAATGAGAATATTAAGTTCTGTATATGATTTAATGGTTGAATGTATGGATGTATGATAGAAAATATGATACTTAGGACAAGGAATCTTTCACTGCAGAAAGGTAGGTAAAGATGCTATGTGTTTATGTATATCCGAACTTGGCTAGAGTTCTAAGTTCCGTGTGAATTAATGACTGAATGTATGAAAGTATGATTTATACAATGATTCAGTGTATAATGACAGGCATGTAAAGATGCTTTGAATGAAATGATGAATTTTATTACAAGTGAAATATCACAATGTATGATGATTGGCATGTCAAGATTATGAATGATGACAGATGAATAATCAAAATTTATTTTGGACATATTCCAATTAAGAACCCGCCGTGTGATCAGGGCAACAATCCTGATTCACATTTACCAATCGATAGATCTTGAGGTAAGGAAGTGACGTCTCGGTTCGGGGCGCCACAGCTAGCGTAGTTTTGAGTGTCTCCACCGTGAGTTCCCGTTATTATTAGTGGAGCTTTGTCTTTTAAAAGAGAATTTGTAGAACTTAATGTATCTTCCATATATGAATGAGCTTGGTATGTAATATTAAATGTCATGTTCTGCGTTATCCATAAAAAAATTACTAGTTTTTTAAAAACATCTTTAACTTATAAGTTTCGTTCCAAAATATAACTCCTATTGTGGTATGTGGAATTTATCTATCCATGATATATAGATCAAAATAAATATAGTTCAAATTTATCTATAATAAATTTTAACTTGCTATTTGATTGAATAAATATATTATTTATTTTTGAACTAAAATATCAAAATAATTATTTTATATCTATTCAATTTGATTTTTGATTGTATTTAAATTAATATTTATTTTATGAATATTTTGTAATTATATCTAGAATTTTAATATTCTGAATTTTAAAATAAAAGCAAAGGCGATATAGTTTTTGTCAATATAATAATTTTGATGCTTCTCTTGGATTGAGCTATTATTTACGATGATGGTGGCCGGGCAAATTTATAAAATTTTATTTGTTAATATTCAATTTATAATTTAAATAAATATAATTTATTACAATTTTAGTTTTAAAAAATCATACATATAATAAGTATTACAGTTAATTCTAATATATATAAAACCTAATAATAAGAAATTTAAAATATTAATTACTAAATATTTGTATAAATTTAAAATGCTTAATATGTATTTAATCAAAATAATAATTTACTTTAAAAATAAAATTCAATAGTTGATATGTTTTTGAAAGAGAAAATTAATTTCATCTAGTCGTGTAGTTAAATTTTAAATTTAAAATAAAAACTAAGATTTTATATTTTTATAAAGATTATATTGATGAAGCCTATAAAATAATTATTTAATTATAAAATTTAAATATTAAAAAATAATTTAAATTTAAATTATAGTTTTGGGACATATAATTAACTAATTTAATAATTTGTTTTTAATTTAAATTAGTTAATATTTTTAATTATAACTTTATATATTTATTTAGTTTTAAACTTATTTAAAAATTTGCGTAGTTCTGAAATCAATTATTAAGTATACATCTTCTGCAAAATACACAAATTAGGTTAAATATTTACAAAATGTCAAAAATTAGATGCTGTTAGATGCGGTTAGACGCGATTAGACGCTGTTAGATTAAAATAATTTCATTAAATCATATTATCTGGGTTTGAAATTCCGTAATTAAGTTATAAATTACTTTACAAGGGGCCTAGGATTATTTTACAGGTGTTAAATTAGAATTAACTCATTAATTTCAAAAATTAGATGCAGTTAGATGCAATTAGATTAAGGTAATTTCATTAAATCGTATTATCTAAGTTTCAAATTTTGTAATTAAGATATAAATGACCTTATAAGGGGCCTAGGAGCATATTACAGGTGTTAAATTAGGATTAACTTATTAATTTTAAAAATTAAATACAGTTAGATGTTGTTAAATACAGTTAAATGCTATTAGATGAGATTAGACGTTGTTAGATTAAGGTAATTTCATTAAATTGTATTATCTGAGTTTCAAATTCCGTTATTAAGGTATAAATGACCTTATAAGGGGCCAAGGATCATATTATAGGTGTTGAATTAGAATTAACTTATTAATTTTAAAAATTAGATGCGGTTAGATTCTATCATATTCGAAAAATAGAAAATATTAATAAATTTTCAAAAAATCAAAAAAATTAAATGAAATTGTTATTTTTTAGAGTACATTAATTACATTAACTTTAAAAAATATAAAATATATTTTTCGACTTTACCAATTATAATGAAATCTTATTAAAAATAATTTTTTGTTCACAAATATTTTTTAAAATTGTCAAATAATGAAAAATTATGTCTAAATACGTTTTAGTAGTTGATCTGGCAAATGAATGGAATAGAATGAGATTTCATATGTATATAATACAAATTTTATCAAAAAATCAAACATACTCACGTTTTTAAACAAATATACTCACGCTGTAAAATTACTACAATGCCCATACTTTCTTTTTTTTTCTCATAGGGAAGGTTGGGGCTCATGTAATGATATTAACCTTATTGCTAGCCCCTGTGGATTTGAGTGGGCTAATTTGGGCTTCTAAAAAAGAAAAAAGAGCATGGAAGTCGGCTAATTTGAGCTTCTAAAAAAGAAAAAAGTGCATGGAAGTCGTCCCCCAATTTTCTCACGGGAAACTCATCTCCAGCTGTCAATTTCTATCAAACGATTAGGATTAAAAGGGGCATTTTTGGTCTAATGAAAAATTTGGGCAGAGGGTATTTTTCGCAGCATCAACTATACGCATGCTACAGTCAGTGAGGGATGCGAAGCTGGCAAAGAGCTGTTGGGTTTGAGCAGCCAGCAGAGGGCTATTGAGTTTGAGAAGTCGGTAGAGGGCGACAGTGAAGCCAGTAGCGTTGAGCGGCGGTTAGCAGCAGCAACAGGCGACGAAGAAGAATATCAGCGTAGTTTTCTTAGATTCAAGCAACTAGAGAATAAATCTGGTCCTACGAGTCAGGCACTAGAGTTAGGAAGCCTGCGTTGATTCATTGGTCAATTCTGATCGACAATCCATCTTCGGTAGGTTGGTGGGTTTTGATGCAGCGGCGGTGGCGTGTTGGATGATGGACATGGCTACTACCAGAGAAGAAACCGCTACTACCGAACTTTAGGCATTTTCACGAGCTTTCGGTCCAATGACTCTGATCATCTGATTGAAGTTTGGCAGCATCAGATTTGGAGGGGAATGAATTTTGCGGTAGAGCCATGGCTTCCTCCATCCATCGTCAACGATGGAGCACCAAAGCGTGGTGATCCAGCGGTGGACATCAAACCATACACATGCAGCAACATAACTTGCAAATATTATCCCCATAACTGAAAAGAACGAGTGTATGTAAGTTTCATTCAAATTAATTTGATGTATAAAAATAAGGGATAATAAAGAGTTTACATGGTATAATTTTTGTCATTAAAATAATTTAGATCTTCCTTTTTATTTTAACTTGGTATAATTTCATCACTAAAATAATTTAGATATTCCTTTTTATTTTAAATTTTTTATTTTTAGCTTAATATTTATTTTCGTGAATTTACAATAAAATGTATACTCAATCTAAATTTTCATCGTAAAAATAATTCAGATATTTTCTTTGCTTAAGTTAAAATAATCAACTTATTGTAGATATAAACTTAATTTCAATATATTCATTTTTGTAGAGTTTCAATTTAAATTAATTTAGTTCATAAAAATGAGAGACAATTTTTAATAACCCTTGGCTCGATGCTGAATAATGTTCAATCTAACTTTTACCTATTTTTATTTAATTCAAGGATCATCCTATATACCTTTTGAAAATTATAAAAATTTTATGGGCCTCATTTACGTAATATCATATTACTGTGTTAAGATTTTATGGATATATAGATTATATTTCTTTATTTTTTAAAAAATAATTATTTTATTTTATATCATTTGCTTTTATGTTTGAGTGCATGTTTATGTATCGAAATTATATTGTAGATAAAGTTTAAAATATGACATTTTTAAAATATAACATTTATAGGTTTATTATATTTATTATTTATAATTTAAGAAATCACATGTATTAGAATTTTTATAAATTATATAGATATTATATTTTTATACCACATTTATTACCAATTAACTATTTATGGATAATGCAAATAAAAGCTAATAATTATATTATTAAATATAAATTGCACTTATATATGATTTAAATAGATATAATCATTACATTTTTACTTTCAAAAAGTCATATATAATAATTATTATAGTTTTATATATTTATGTAAATTTCTATTTCATTTAATTTAAATTAGTTATTATTTTTAATTATACCCCGGAAGCGACGCGCCACAACAACGTCTGGTTGTGGCGAAAAGTCAACAAATGTTCCCATGTCTTTATGGACATGGTTTTGGGAAGATGGTGATATCAAAACACAAGATCCGTTTTGCCTCATGGAATGTTGGGACTCTTTCAGGAAAAAGTACGGAAGTAGTAGATGTTATGAGAAGGAGAAAAATTAATATAGCATGTCTTTAAGAGATTAGGTGGAAAGGAGAGAAGGCAAAAAAGATTAATGTATTCAAATTATGGTATATAGGAAAGGATGGTAATAGAAATGGTGTAGGGATAATCGTAGATAATAATTTTATAAATAAAGTTGTAGATGTCAATAGAGTAAATGATAGAATTATTCAAGTAAAACTTGTATTAGGTGCAGAGATCTTAAATGTGATTAGTGCCTATGCACCACAAGTAGGATTAGATGATAGAATCAAGAAACAATTTTAGGATGACTTAGAGAGTATTATGCAAATGACATCTAACCAAGAAAAGGTTGTGATAGGTGGAGATTTAAATGGACATATAGGAAAGGAGAATGTAGGATATGAGAGAAGTCATGGAGGTTTCGGCTTTGGAATAAGAAACGAAATGGGGAATGCCATTTTGGACTTCGCTATAGCATGTGATTTAGTTATAACAAATACCTTATTTCAAAAACGAGATGAACACTTGATAACTTTTAAGAGTGGGACCAATTCTAGCCAAATAGATTATTTCCTTATAAGAAAATTGGATAGATCCCTTTGTATAAATTGTAAAATTATCCCAGGTGAGAGCTTAGCTATGCAGCATAGATTATTAGTGATGGATATATATATATACAAAAAAGTTCAACAAAAACTAAAGGCAATGTAATTTCAAAAATTAAATGGTGGAATTTAAAAGGAAACAACATAGAACTTTTTAGAAAAAGAATGATAGAAGAAGTAAAATGGGACATACAAGAAGATAAAGTAGAATCGATGTGGGATAAAATGACGACTAACAAAAAAAGTAGGACAAAGTATTGTAGGTATATATAAAAATCGTAGATCCCCACATTGAGAAACTTGGTGGTGGAATAAGGATGTTGAAAAAGCTATAAATGCTAAACAAGAAAAGTTTAAAATATAATAGAAAAATAAAAATGATACAAACTTACAACAATACAAACTAGCAAAAAAAACTACTAAAAAAATTATTGGTGATGCTAAACACAAAGCTTATGAGAACTTATATGACAGATTATGAACTAGACAAGATAAAAATGATATTTTTAAGTTGGCTAAATTAAGAGAAAATAAGGGCAAAGATTTAACACATGTTAGATGTATTAAAAGTGAGGGCGAAAGAGTTCTAGTCAAAGATGATAATATTAAGGAAAGATGGAAAACTTATATTTATAGTTTACTAAATGATACCGCACACGAACATTTAACTTTAGATGTTAGTTTAAATAGAGAAGAAAATAGGAATATCAGTTATTTCACAAAAATTCAAATATCTGAAGTAAAGAAAGCTCTAAGGAAAATGAAAACAGGAAAAGCCTTAGGCCCAGATAATATACCAATTGAGGCATGGAAGTGCATGGGAGATGCAGGTGCAACATGGCTAACAAATTTTTTTAATAACTAACAAATTTTTTTAATAAGATTATAAAAACGAAGTTAATGCCAAGTGAATGGAGGAAAAACATTATAGTTCTAATTTATAAAAATAAGGAAGATATTCAAAATTGTGTAAATTATCATGGAAGGAATAAAATTAGTGAGTCATACTATGAAATTATGGAAAATAGTAATTGAACATAGACTAAGACGGGAAACTAATGTATTTGATAATCAATTTGGTTTTATGTCAGGAAGATCAACCATTGAAGCTATTTTCTTACTTAGACAACTATTTGAAAAGTATAAGGAGAAGAAAAAGAACTTACACATGATTTTTATTGATTTAAAAAAAGCTTATGATTGAGTACCAAGAAAGTTAATATGGCAAGTGATGAGAAAAAAAAGAAATTAATGACAGATACATTAATATTATTAAAGATATGTATGAGGGGGCTGTTACAAATGTGAGGACCATTAGTGGAGATACTAATGTCTTCCCAGTTAAAATAGGTTTACATCAAGGTTCAGCCTTGAGTCCTTACCTTTTTACCTTAGTAATAGATGAAATTACTAGACATCTCCAAGAAGAAGTACCTTTGTGTATATTATTTGCAGATGACATTGTTCTAATAGATAAAACTAAAGAAGGACTAAATTTAAAATTGAATAGGTGGGTAGATGCTTTAGAATCTAATAGTTTTAGAATTAGTCGCGCAAAAACTGAATATATGAAATGTAATTTTAATAATAGTAAGAACCCGGATAAGGAACCAATTAAGATTTTAGATCAAGCAGTAACAAGAACTAATCACTTTAGGTACTTAGGATCAATCGTTCAAGAGAACGGCGAAATCGAGAAAGGTATAATACATAGAATTCAAGCAGGATGGAAGAAATGGAGAAGTGCGTCAGGAATTTTATGTGACCGTCGAGTTCCAATCAAATTAAAAGAAAAATTTTATAAGACTGCGATTAGACCTGCTATACTTTATGGGGCAGAATGTTGGGCAGTTAAAGAACAACATATACAAAAAATGAGCATAGCGGAAATGAGAATGTTAAGGTGGATGAGTGGTAAAATAAGAAAAGATAAAATTAGGAATGAAATAATTCGAGAAAACTTAAAAGTGAGACCAATTTATGATAAAATGAGAGAAAATAAATTAAGATGGTTTGATTATGTTAAAATGAGGCCTAAAGTAGCACCGGTTAGGAAAACAGAGTCTATCCAAGTAGAAGGTGGTAGGAGAATGAGAGGAAGACCCAAAAAACATAGATGAAAATAATTAAACAAGATTTAAAAATATTACAAATTACAAAAAATTTAGTCTTAAATCGCCAAGAATGGCGTAACAGAATCCATGCAGCCGACCCCACATAGGTGGGAAATGGCTTATGATGACAATGATGATGATCATTATTTTTAATTATAACTTTATATATTTATTTAGTTTTAAAATTATTTAAAAGTTTACGTAGTTCTAAAATGAATTATTAAGTTTATATCTTTTACAAAATACACAAATTAGGTAAAATATTTATAAAATATCAAAAATTAGATGCGGTTGTGGTTAGATGCTGTTAGACGCTGTTAAATTAAGGTGACTTCATTAAATCGTATTATATGGGTTTCAAATTCTGTAATTAAGGTATAAATGACCTTATAAGGGGCTTAGGATCATATTACAATTGTTAAATTAGGATTAACTTATTAATTTCAAAAATTAGATGTTGTTAGATGCTATTGGATGAGGTTAGATGCGGTTATATGCTATTAAATGCGGTTAGATGCTGTTAGACGCTATTAAATTAAGATGATTTTATTAAATTGTATTATCAGGGTTTCAAATTCTGTTATTAAGGTATAAGTGACCTTATAAGGGGCCTAGGATCATATTACAGGTGTTAAATTAAAATTAACTTATTCATTTCAAAAATTAGATGCGGTTAGATGCTGTGAGATGTGGTTAGATGTTGTTAGGCGCTGTTAGATAAATGTGATTTCATTAAATCATATTATATGGATTTTAAATTCCATTATTAAGGTATAAATGATCTTATAAGGGGCCTAGGATCATATTACAGGTGTTAAATTAGGATTAACTTATTAATTTCAAAAATTAGATGCGGTTAGATGCTGTTAGATGCGGTTAGATATTATTAGACGCTGTTGGATTAAGGTCATTTCATTAAATAGTATTATCTGAGTTTCAAATTCCGTTATTAAGGTATAAATGACCTTATAATGGGTTTAGGATCATATTACAAGTGTTAAATTAATATTAATTTATTAATTTAAAAAATTAGGTACGGTTAGATTCTATTATATTTGAAAAATAAAAAATATTAATAAATTTTCAAAAAATCAAAAATAATAAATGAAAATTGTTATTTTTGAGAGTACCTTAATTACATTAACTTTAAATAATATAACATAACTCCTAATATAAAATATATTTTTCAACTTTATAATGAAATTTTATTAAAAACAAATTTTGTACACAATTTTTTTTACAAAATTGTCAAATAATGAAAAATTATATCTTCATACGTTTTAGTAGTTGATCCAGCAAATGAATGGAATAGATTGAGATTTTGTATATATATAATACAAATTTTATCAAAAAACCAAACATACTCACGTTTTTAAACAAATATACTCACGCTGTAAAATTACCTCAATGCCCCTACTTCCTTTTTTCTCATGGGGAAGGCTTCCCATGGGTTGGGGCTAAAATAATGGCATATTTTCTCTCTCCACTGTTATAATTCCTGAAGTCCCATGACTAAATGAAATTATCCCGATGTCTCGAAACTGGCCTTTAGTCCAAGATACTCTTACCGATACCATGAGTCAATGACATGTTTCTAGCCCACAGCCCACTCTATGAGTAAACAAGCAGAATCTATAATTCCTCTTCTGAAAAGTTAACCTTAAGCTTGCAAGTAATGGTCATGTATCTATAGAAGTTCTCTTTGATCTTAAATAGTCTAATTCTTCGAACCTTGATTGGAGTCCCATCTTTTTCAAAGCATGGATTTGTATAAAAATATCTATAGGCACAACTCTCAATTAAAGAGGTCTTCAATAGGTTTCTCACAGAGGAGCTCACATGATAGAGGAATTGTGAGTGTCGGTTTGCATTTACTACCATGTCCCCTGAAATCTGAATTACCAAGAACAAACCTAAAAAGATGAGAGAGATGAGAAAAACTAAAATTTTTCCTACAATATAGATTAAGAGTGTGTTTGGAAATGGATAAAATTTTTGGTGAAAAATTATGGAGAGTAAAAGTTGTCAAATAATGTGCTATAATAGGGGTAATGATAGGAAGTAAAGAGGATAAAGTTAAAATAACTATGTTAGTTGTATAGTTAATTACGTAGAAATGATTGAAAAGTAGGGTAGTTGTATAGGAGAATATGAAAAAATAATTAAAAAGTATAATAGTTATGGAGAATAGAAAGTTTCAGATTGAAAAGTTTTAACTTAACATTTTATACCCATTGCCAAACACATTCTAATTTGTGCACTTTTCTTTCGAAACATGATAATTCAGCATGTATGTTCCTATAATTATGGTGATTATTTACAGCATGGTTGTCCAATAACTAAACAATTTATGTTAGTGGGAAACAAACTTACATAATAGTGATAGCATATTATAACATTATTAATAGATTTTTATGAATGACTAGAAAAACTAGAGCAGAATTATGTATGACAATATATTAGAAAATTTAAAACTACCCACATCCAAAGGTAAGAGTGGACTGCCTAGGTTTCTACCATATCCAAATACAAAACAGACATAAAAATTCAAATCAAAACAATAAGATGAATGAGCAATAAACTAAAATAAAACTAAGAAAAGACAATTAGAAATAGAATAATCAGGATGATCTGAAAGTAAAACTGAGCAAACAATCATTTACGACTGGTAGTAACTAGGCATACCACCCATTTTTATTTTTTCAATTTTTTTAATAAAACTATCAACTTGGGTGTATATTATCTATAAACCAAGTTCTACAAATTTTAGAAATGTATGTTTATTTTATATTTTAAATGTGCATGGTCATTTTTAGATCATAATCATTTTTACCCCTATGAAAATGATCACAATACTCTTATATTTAAAAAATATAAATAAATGTATACACATATTCAAAATAGTAGAATTTAGTTATAGATAATATACACCTAAGTTGATAGTTTTATTAAAAAATTTCAAAAAAAATAGTCAAAAATTGATTTTAGACTAGTTTGAGATCACAACCCAACCTATAAATAATAAAATGAGAGAATATAGACTTAGATGGTTTAACGCAAGCTAGTCTATTCACTTTCAGCTTTTTTTTACACACTACATTACTTTTTTTATGATGATGTACGACACTACTTTTGTGTAATACCCTGCTGGCTAGTAACTTTCCTTTTTTATAACTTCCAGTCAAATGCTCTCCTTTATTAAATTGAATTTCTAACCGTAGCTTTTCCTATATTTTATTTCAAAAAAATTAATTTATATAAATTCTATCTATCAAACCCCGTCTATATATCAATTTCCATAAAATTAATACTACTCATTCATATCATATACAAATGAAATGATAAATATTAAATTCACTTCAATACTTTCATATTATACCATATCTTAAAACATGCCTCATAAATATTACTATCATCCATAAAACTCCATCCTAAAGATACCTAAGTAGAAACCTATGTAAGTGGGTGTCTAAAAGTTAAATGAAAAAAATATATGCCCAAGAGTGCACGATTCTCCACCTATTTTACATGTCTCTATATTCGATGGTCAAGTTCAAAAATCAAGTCATTATCTTCCCTGTATGTCATTTCTAGTTTCAATTCAAAATTATCTATTTGTAAGCCCCACACATTAAATTGAAAATTATATATTCTTCTAAATTGTTTACTTGAACACTAAACCTTTTCATTTATGACCAAAGCATTTAATCATCTAAACAACCACAACTTACCATATTAGGGTTATCATATTAGGGTTAATATAATACTTAAGCCTATTTTATATTAAACCCCCTATAAAACTCATCTAGTATTCAAACTTGGGTGTTTTAAGCCTAAAAGCTCACTAATAATTTAGGCTCATAAAATAAATAATATAATCAAGATAACTACTTCCATTAACATGAAATCTCCACATCATTCTATCAAAAATTGTACTTTCTGTAAATTTCAAAATCGCCCCTAATTCTTTTGTATATTAAAAATCAATCCATTATTAACTTATAAATATAAAATCATCAAAATTTACACAATTAGCAAATCTTGATTCATCTATTCATATGATAGTAATTTAAAAAAAATGATTTAGAAATTAGGGGTTGTACATTTTGACTTTACAAGAAACATTCATGTTGCGACCAGTGGTCTTCTCACTTCCCAAGAACTGTGCCTTCATGGAATTAGGATAGAAACTAATTCTCTTGTGCTTGTGGATTTGATTTCTTCAGGATGCTTTTAGCAATTTTGGTTGTGACCCTGCGGGGAGAAGGAGAATCAATCCTGCAATTGGGAAATTGAATCCACATTTTTTCACAATAGAGGATTTTGAATCGATTATCACTCCAACAAGGAGATGTCGAAGGGGTAATTTTTCCTTTAGAAGACTACCCGAATAGATTTTCGAGTGAGGACTAAAGAAAATGATGCATCTATGGATTACGAAAAATAAATATAAATATGAGTAAATCTGATTCTTCAAGCTACATGACCGACTCCATAGAAATTATAATGAGAAAATGATGTATTGTATATTGCCTCGTTCCTTCTATCCAACGAGGGAATGGCTCCATGTAAATATATATTTTTTGAAGTAAGCTCGATGTAAGTAGTTGTTATAATGGTTGGCCTCAAGATAATAAGAGATACATTGCCTCTTTGTTGCCCCGAGAAGCATTTCTCCTAGTGGCTTTGTAAAAACATAAACATTCCACTAACCAAAGTGCCTAGATCTGCAAGATGTAACACAATATAGGAAATTCATGAGGTCAATAAGCCAACTCTAAGGCTATGTTAGGCCGTGTGTTAAGTGGATAATAAGTCCGCGGACAAATTTGCTAGGTATTTGGCATTCATAGCTTCCACCTTGGGAACTAAATTTTAGGAGAAAAAGTGAAAATTCCACATTTGCTGGAAGAAAAATTAATTAGCTTTCTGAAACAGTCATTACAATTGGTCTGTTCTATAGGAATAATGCGGGGCCAAAATACAAGCCTAAATCTTGTACTGACAAACCTATTAGCTGTTGTGCATCAGATACCTTGGGTAAAAATCCACTGCCCTAAGACAATATCTTTCAAAAATCTGGCTCCTTGTATTTTTGCAAACGTTGTCTCATGTGCAATTGCATCTTATTGTCTAAGTTGATGTTTACGGTTGAGAAGACACATACACACCCAAGATTAAAGAATGCAATTCAACTTTTTTTTTTTTTCTGATTCATCACATAAAATGAGAAAGTAAATCGATGAAGTACGGGACATACACCTACTAGCCTAGTAGACCATTAGATTACAAGGGCAATATCTGGTCTTAAGGCCCTTGGGCTACGTTTAGATTTATGATTTTGACCAAAAAATAATTCACCAATTAGACTTCAATATTTTTTTATTTTTTTCTTCATATACTTATTTATATATATACATATATGTTTAAAAATTTTAAAAAAATATACACGTATCCAAAAATAGTAAAACTTGATTTATATATTAAAGACATTTAAATAAACAAGTGCAAAAAGAAAAAAATGTTGTATATAGATTTTTTGAGATGAGCTAAACAATGAGAGGAAGACTTTGAGGAATTCGATGACTTGAGTTTTGGGTTCCACTTTTCTTCTTTTCTTGCATCCTTCTTTTTTCTTATTATGGGTGTGTTTGGTATTTGATAAGTTTTTTTATATATAAATTTTTTTAAAAATGAGAGAAGTGATATGATATAATAAGGATAGCAAAGAGAAATAAATATAATAAAGTTAGAATAAATTGATAATTGCATATACATTTATCAAGAGATACAAAGATATGAAGAAATAATTAAAAATAAAATGGTTATAGAGTATGAAAGTTTTAAATTGACAAGTTTTTGTAATTGTCAAATGTATATTCGTAATCATGATATTGTCAGGAAGTTTGGGAGGAATTTAAAGCGGATAGATTTTGTTATCAAGTGATTAAAGAGTTCTGTCGAACGTGCGAACTGGGATCTTTTTAGCCTCGAGCTGCTTGAGGTTGCAGGGCACTCATTTTTTGTCTCTCATTAATTTGTAGAAAATAAAAAGCCCAAATGTGGGCAATGATTATTTAGCTCTCTTTTTTCCCCTTTCTTTCTGTACGATATTTTGATCCTATTTATCTTGTTTATGATTTTCATTTTATGGTACTCTAGTTTATGTTTTGACATTGCTGTATTGTTTGAAATAAGTTATAATATCTGAAATGAGTTGTAATATATAAACTCAATAAAAAAAATATATCATACCACCACTATCTCATTAGCCTTCAATACTTAAGTTCTTTGTAAAGCAAAAAGGATATGTTTACAAAACTTAATAATATAACAAATAGTATACCATTAAGATATTAAATAATATATTAACTTTTCTAAATTGTCTCATTCTCTTTTAGCTTCTCATACAACTCATAAGTCAATTCCTACGTAATCTTTGTCTAGAAATTATCAGGAAAACTTAAACTTCTAGATATCTTTAGACCAATTTCTCCTCCATTAAAGTTAGACTATCTAATTATGCTGGATCACCTCAATCAAACCCTGATTCCAATTTACATCATCTTTAAAATGGATGGTCCATTAGGCTTGGGCATCACCGACGTTAGTGACTAAGCATTGGGCTCTAGCCTCTTGTGTTTTTCTTGGGCTTGAACTGTTTCTGTCTGCTGCAATGAATTGGGCTGAACTTAGATTAGCCCAGTCTAGCCTATAGTGCTTTTATTGAGCTTACTAAGGGTTTGGCCCAACAAACGAAAAGCACTGAAGCATCCTGCTTTTTAAGGGTGTGTTTGGTTGGAGGTAAAACTTTTGATGAAAAGTTTTAGAGGTAGAAGTTGTCAAATTGATAGAAAATGATGTGATATAATAGGAGTAATGATGAGGAGTAAAGATAATAAAGTTAAAATAGATAGGTTAGTTGTATGGGTAGTTGTGTAGAAATGATTGAAAAGTAGGGTAGTTTGTATAGAAAAATGTGAAAAAATAATTAAAAAATAGAGTAGTTATGAAGAGTGAAAAGTTTTGTGTTGAAAAGTTTTAATTGACAAGTTTTGGCCCCAAACAAACACACCCTAAGTATGTTTGGCATAACTTATCCATTCTTCCCCAAATTTTTACAATAAAAGTTGAAATAGTGTTATAAGGATAAGCTCCAATTAATGCTTATTGTTTAAAGGGAAGCTTTGCGGAAACTTTATTACATGGCTAAATAGGACCTAAGTGCTAAAGCCTATTCCAACTCCTCTAAATTTGCACAACTTCCTACATTTCTTTTATTTTAAAAAAACCTTGATGACAAGCTAGTTTTTCAAAAATTCCTAGGAAAAATTAACATTTTCTAAAAACTATCAGATTACGACTGACAACTTTTGAAGAAGGACTATGAACACCTAGGAGTTCGTTTACATATACATAACTTATGCTTTTTCAAATGACTGATAAATTATTAATAACCCTATGCAAATAAAATTATTCATGTTATTGTTTAGAATTAAAGCTAGCTAATCCAAGAATTTTGCATGGTGCTAACTTCATTATGAATTGATTTAGACTCTAATTACAATTTAAATATAGTTGTGTTCAGTTTGCATTTAATTAGCATTCATATAGCATTTCATCTTTCATGTATCATTTTTTAATATATTTTGATATGTTTATGTAGGTGGGAAAGAATGGAAGTGAGAGACTTGCTTGGAGGAAGACACTCAAATACAAAGCAAACCCATTGCTATGGGTTACAACCATGAGTGGGCGGCGCGACATCCACTTGTTCAGGTTGAAATATTATGTAACTTATTTTCTAAGCTACTAGATATAAAAAGATGCCCAAACCATGTTAGTGTGTTCCTTTTGCAAGGAATAAGTTCTAAAAAAAGTTGTAGGGAGAAAAAGAGGATAAGAGGAAGAAAACAAGTTTAGGGGAGAAATCTTCAAGAGTTTTTTGTTTTTGTTTTTTTTCTCTTTTCTCTGTCTCTTTCCTTTACTTTTCATCTTTTTTCGGTATGACTTTGTATGAGGTACTTATTTTTAAGGATTTTCTACACAATTCATGAACTATTTTCTTTATTAGGGCTATGATGGAATTTAGCATAGATTAATAATTTTATCTTCTTCATCTATGTGATTTTGTGATTGGGTTATCCATCCAATTTTTGCTCAGTGCTTCCATGAGTGTGGCAATCTTGTGGATAGCAATCTTGTGATTGTTGTGGAAACTCTGATAAACTTGTAAAAGCTAGCATATGGTTGGACAAAGCTTGAATAACATGAGTTCATCTCGCTATACTAGGGATAGTTTATCTCGACTAATAGATGATTTAATTTATTAGCTTAGATAGGAATATATCAGTTAATCTCATGTAAAAATGGTTAGAACTTGTCATTAATAAAATAAATTATTTTTCTCATAGGAATATAGAAACTAAGATTCTTTTGTTAGGTTTATACATATTCAAAAGGCTAGTTTAAATATTATAGTGTCCTTGCTTAATAAACTATAAATATTAATTACATTAAGAGAAGTAAGCCATAAAATTATTATGAAGTGTTGAAGGAAATTACAACTTTAATCCTTTCATACACACAAATCGTACTTTTGTAATGGAATTTTTCCATTATTTGTTTTAGTTAAATTTTATTTTATACACTCTTATAAACCAATTATGTCAATGGAATTCAAACATCAAATTTGGTATTAGACAATTTAATATTTAGTTTACTTCTTCATAAAAATATTGCTTTCTCGTCACTTTGTTAATTGTATAGCAGTGTGCGCTTGCATAGTAACACCATAATATTTGTTTGCTACCAATTATATATAAAAATTCATTTCATAATTCTTGTTAACGCACATATGTTAGGCCCTATTTTAATGAATAATTTTACTTTGCATAATTATACATCTAAATTAATTTTCTCGAAATATAACCCAAACTTATAATTAAAGTTGTCCAAAAGTTATACAATTCAATGGAAATATAGGCTCTAAGTACATCATACATAATTCATTAATATACTAATATACATGTTAATTGTCACACAGGTGATGGCAGTGTGGTAACCGAGGCGTCTGATTTTCAGTCATCTTCAATTTAAAATCTCCTCTTGCATTGAGGGGGTCTTTTGCCATTTAGTTTCCCCTATGTGCGGGGGTTTTAAATTCTCCCATAGCGAGGAGTTTTTATAGAATTTCCTCCGTATAGGAATGTACTTAGGTAAAAATTTCTCTCTAAGGTACGAGGGATGTGAATATACTCTATTGCAAAATTAAGATGTCACATTGTATTGTATATAAAATACCAAAAAAATAATATACATGCTAATTAAGTTTTTTGAAAATACAACTTCATCTAATATAATTAATAATTATTTATTCTCATGCATCTTGTTTAGCATAATTATGCAACGATCCCACTTTTAGGTTACATAGAAGAGGTTACATGGAACTCATTTCATTTTTAATATTTTGATACTTGATAAGAAAATTTTGTCGTTCAATATATTTAACATCATTTATTTATCTAAAAGACTAAGTTTGATCTAAATCAAATACATGTATGGATTACATTTGCTGAAAACTATATGTTCATGTGCAAATTATGAAAAATATTTAGATACATTTGCATATATATTAGAATGTAAGGATACTTGATATTTTAGATGATCTAGATATTGAAAATACAAATTAAAATTGATAGTTAGCATTAAACCACTTTACTGAATTGATTTCATACATTTAAAGATGAAAACTATGTATAGTAATATTAGACAAATAAAAGAGCTTCTATGAAAATATAAATGATGATAAATATAATGAATAGATTAGGTTCTTTGTTAAAAATCGAAATATTAAAATACAAAGGTTACATAGAAAAGAATTTCGCATAAGCAAAACCGATTACGTAAAATCACCAAGAAATTAATCAAACATATCAAACAAATTATATGGAATAAATACATATGATACAATTAAGCGTAGAAAACAACTTGAAGAAGGCATATCCTTCTTACCCTTAGTGTTCCCTTGCTCTAACTCAAGATTTTCTCTTTACAAATCATGAGCTTAACTTCCTTAACAACAAAAGTTGCTGAGTTAAATATTATAAATATTTTATTTAAGTACTTGTTAAACTTAAATGAATTTAATGGGCATTACACAATAACTTTCTACTTCTTTTTGGCCCATTGTTCAATCAAGAGGTCAATAATCAAAAGTAACAAGTTATGCTAATTGACACATCATCTATTAACTAGTTAACTCATAATTAATTTTTAATAATTACACAAACACATGAGCTACTTTCAAAAATTCCTATCTAATCCTATAAATCGAATATGTCTTGTGACAAAGCATTCATTAAAGATACAAATAGAATAACTCACGCTCATTCTATTTATATGTTACGTATATTTTCAATTAAAACACTCACAACCTCATGATATCATATAAAGTACATGATATGTCCTCCCTTTCCAGGCTTCTTTCTCATACTTCACTGAGGGTGTATTTGGGAAGTGATAAAATATTTAAATAAAAAGTTAATTTTTGGTGGAAAAGTATTTGAAATTTAAGAAAATAATATGAAATGATAGAGATAATGATAAGGAGTAAAGAAAATAAAGTTAAAATAAATAGATTAGTTGTATATGTAGTTGTGTGAAAATGATTAAAAAGTATGATAATTGTTTAAGAAGATGCAAAAAATAATTAAAAAATATGATAATTATGGAGAATGAGAAGTTTTAAATTGAAAATTTTCAGTTGGAAAAACTTTTTATATAGCTAAATATATTCTAAATTTTAAACTAATATCTTGTTACCCTATTACGTAGAAGAATTTCATTGGTATTGACATATAATTAGGACTAACTTAGACCTTGATACTTTGTACTTGGGTGTACTTAATTTCGCTGCACTCGGGTGAAAAAAATTATTTTTAAATTTTTCTTAAAGTTTTTTTATACAACTATTAATCTAAATGTATTTAATATATGTATCAAATTTTATCTTATTGATTTTTTCAAAAATAGGGGTATTTTAGTCATTTTTCTATTTTTAAAAATTCAAAAAATGTTTAAAAATCTCCAAAAATGTTAAAATTTGTCTATATCTTAAATGAAAATGATCTTGTTAACCCAGGCTAAGTAATTTTTTTTTTTTTTTTTTGCTTTTTTCTTTATACATTTGTTTACCTAAGTGTGTTGAATGTATAAACCAAAAGTGTACAAAGGAAAAAATAAAAAAATTATTGTAAATGAATTTTTTAAGGTGAGCTATGTAGGGTGTTTACTTATCCCGGGTTAACTGGATTATTCTTCATCTTAAATATACTTAGATTAATAATTTTATCAGAAAAATAAAAAATGAGTTGCACACACTTTGGTGTATCAAAGCTAAGTTCACCTGCATGACTTTTATGCATTCAAATAAATAAATAAAAGTATCGAATTAAATCGACTTTATGTGGACTCCATTTTAAAAAAATCATCAAAAAATAAAAAAAGATTTTTGACCTTGCCTACGTGAGATGACCAGCCATTTTATAAAGCCATTTGAGGAATGTTGACAAGGAGTTTATCACACACGTAAAAGTGAATTCTGTCACAACTTGGATGATAAAATGGCTTATATGAACATGTACAGGATGTTATGGATGTTAATGCATGGAAGTTCTGGTTTTGAAGTTGTGTAACTAATCGTCCAAGGTAGATTAACCATTAAAAAAAACAACAAAAAAATAAGGGATAATTTCTCTCATACCCATACAATTGCACTTAATTCCTAATATAACTACAATATTTCATAAATTCCTCTTATACCCATAACAGTTTACTTTAAATTCCTCTCATGTCTATGCCGTCAATATAATTATTATCTACCTCGTTGAAAAGACAATTTTGTCCATTTAAAATTTTTTAATTGAGATAATTGAATTGATGATAGTAAATCATTAATTTAAGATATTAAACTATTTAAAAGTCATATTAAGGTTAAATTATTGTAATTAGAAAAAATTTTAAAAGAGAAAAATCGTTAAAATCGACTTTTCAATGGGGTAAATAATGGTAGTTTTAACGGCATTGGTATAATTATAAATTTATATATTTATTTAGTTTTAAAATTATTTAAATATTTTTGTAGTTTTGAAATGAATTATTAATTATATATCTTTTGTAACATACAAAAATTAGGTAAAATATTTATAAAATATCAAAAATTAGATGCGGTTAGACTCGGTTAGATGCTGTTTGATTAAGGTGGATTTTATTAAATCGTATTATCTGGATTTTAAATTCCGTAATTAAGGTGTAAATGACCTTATAAGGGGCCTAAGATCATATTATAGGTGTTAAATTAGGATTAACTTATTACTTTCAAAAATTAGATGTTGTTATATGTGGTTAGATTCGGTTAAATGCTGTTAGACGTGATTAAATGATGTTAGATTAATGTGGATTTCATTAAATCGTATTATCTAGGTTTCAAATTCCGTAATTAATGTGTAAATGACCTTATAAGGGGCCTAGGATCATATTACAGGTGTTAAATTAGGATTAACTTATTAATTTCAAAAATTAGATGCGGTTAGATGCAGTTAGACGTGGTTAGACGCTGTTAGATTAAGGTGGATTTCATTAAATCATATTATCTGGGTTTCAAATTCCGTAGTTAAAGTGTAAATGACCTTATAAGGGGCCTAGGATCATATTATAGGTGTTAAATTAGGATTAACTTAATAATTTCAAAAATTAGATGCGGTTAGACGTGATTAGACGCTATTAAATTAAGGTGGATTTCATTAAATCATAGTATCTAGATTTCAAATTCCGTAATTAAAATGTAAGTGACCTTAGAAGGGGCCTAAGACTATATTACAGGTGTTAAATTAGGATTAACTTATTAATTTTAAAAATTAGAAGCGATTAGATGTAGTTAGATGTTGTTAAATGCGGTTAGACACGGTTAGACACTGTTAGATGAATGTGATTTCATTAAATCGTATTATCTGGATTTCGAATTCTGTAATTAAGGTATAAATGACCTTATAAGGGGCCTAGAATCATATCACAGGTGTTAAATTAGGATTAAGTTATTAATTTCAAAAATTAGATGAAGTTAGATGTGCTTAGGTGTTGTTAGATCCGGTTAAATGCGGTTAGATGCGGTTAGATTTTATTATATTCGGAAAATTAAAAAATATTAATAAATTTTCAAAAAATAAGAAAAATAAAAGAAATTGTTATTTTTTAGAGTACCTTAATTACATTAAATTTAAATAATATAACATAACTCCTACTAAAAATTATATTTTCTAACTTTACCAATTATAATGAAATCTTATTAAAAAATAATTTTTTGTACATGAATAGTTTTAGAAATTGTCAAATAATGAAAAATTATGTCTACATACATTTTAGTAGTTGATCCAGCAAATGAATGGAATAGATTGAGATTTTGTATATATATAATACAAATTTTATTAAAAAATCAAACATACTCACGTTTTTAAAATAAATATACTCACGCTGTAAAATTATCACAATACCCTTACTTTTTTTTTTCTCATGGGGAAGACTTTCCATGGGTTGGGCCTCGGTGCGAAGAGTCCCAACCCATAGGAAGCACTTCCCTTGGGTAAAAAAAAGGAAGCTGGGCATTTTGGTAATTTTACAGCGAGAGTATAATAACTTAAAAACGTGAGTATGTTTGGTTTTTTGATAAAATTTGTATTATATATATACAAAATCTCAATCTATTCCATTCATTTGCTAGATGAAATATTAAAATGTATGTGGACATAATTTCTCATCATTTGAAAATTTCTAAAAAAATTTTTGTACAAAAAATTATTTTTTAAAAAGATTTCATTATAATTAGTAAATTTAGAAAATATAAATTTTATTAGAAGTTATTTCATATTATTTAAAGTTAATGTAATCATGGTACTCTCAAAAATAACAAGTTCTTTTATTTTTCTCGAATTTTTGAAAATTTATTAATATTTTATTATTTTCTGAATAAAATCGGATCTAACGGCATCTAACAGCATCTAACGGCATCTAACAGCATCTAACAGCATCTAATAACATCTAACAGCATCTAACAGCATCTAACAGCATCTAATTTTTAAAATTAATAAGTTAATCCTAATTTAACACCTGTAATATAATCCTAGGTCCCTTATAATGTCATTTAGACCATAAATTCAGAATTTGAAACTCATATTATATGATTTAATAAAATCATCATAATCTAACAGCGTCTAACAGCGTCTAACAGCATCTAACAGCGTCTAACAGCGTCTAACAGCGTCTAACAGCGTCTAACAGCATCTAACAGCATCTAACAGCATCTAATTTTTGAAATTAATAAGTTAATCATAATTTAACACCTGTAATATGATCCTAGGCCCCTTATAAGGTCATTTAGACCTTAATTTCTGAATTTGAAACCCAGTTAATATGATTTAAAGAAATCCAACTTAATCTAACAGCGTCTAACGGCATCCAACGGCATCTAACAGCATCTAACAGCATCTAACGGAATCTAACAGCATCTAACGGCATCTAACAGCATCTAACAACATCTAATTTTTGAAATTAATAAGTTAATCCTAATTAAACACCTGTAAGATGATCCTAGGCCCCTTATAAGGTCATTTAGATCTTAATTACGGAATTTGAAACCCAGTTAATATGATTTAAAGAAATCCAACTTAATCTAACAGCGTCTAACGGCATCTAACCGCATCTAACCGCATCTAACAGCATCTAACGGAATCTAACAGCATCTAACGCATCTAACAGCATCTAACAGCATCTAACAGCATCTAACGGAATCTAACAGCATCTAACCGCATCTAACAGCATCTAATTTTTGAAATTAATAAGTTAATCCTAATTTAACACCTGTAATATGATTCTAGGCCCCTTATAAGGTCATTTAGACCTTAATTACGGAATTTTAAACCCATATAATATGATTTAAAGAAATCCAACTTAATCTAACAGCGTCTAATGGCATCTAACAGCATCTAATGACATCTAACAGCATCTAACAGCATCTAACGACATCTAACAGCATCTAACAGCATCTAATTTTTGAAATTAATAAGTTAATCCTAATTTAACACCTGTAATATGATCGTAGGCCCCTTATAAGGTCATTTAGACCTTAATTTCTGAATTTGAAACCCAGTTAATATGATTTAAAGAAATCGAACTTAATCTAACAGCGTCTAACGGCATCTAATGGCATCTAACAGCATCTAACAGCATCTAACGGAATCTAATGGCATCTAACAGCATCTAACAGCATCTAACTGCATCTAACAGCATCTAACAGCATCTAATTTTTGAAATTAATAAGTTAATCCTAATTTAACACCTGTAATATGATCGTAGGCCCCTTATAAGGTCATTTAGACCTTAATTTCTGAATTTGAAACCCAGTTAATATGATTTAAAGAAATCCAACTTAATTTAACAGCGTCTAACGGCATCTAACGGCATCTAACAGCATCTAACAGAATCTAACAGCATCTAACCGCATCTAACAGCATCTAACCGCATCTAACAGCATCTAACGGCATCTAACAGCATCTAACCGCATCTAACATCATCTAACAGCATCTAACATCATCTAATTTTTGAAATTAATAAGTTAATCGTAATTTAACACCTCTAATATAATCTTAAGGCCCTTATAAGATCATATATGTCTTCAAAACCAAATTTGGAACCCAAATAAATATATTAAATTATAATTAAAAATATTAACTCCACTTGATTTAATGAAATAAAAATTTATATAAAGAAATAAAATAGTAATAAATATTATATATATTTTGGATGCCCGCAGGACACATGATTATTTTTGTAAAAAAAATATTCATTTGTTAAGGCCCGTAGGACATTTATATATTTTAAAAAAATAATACATTTATTTTTGGAGGCCCGTGGGACACATTTATATTTTTATAAAATATTATATTGAATTTTGGACGCCCGCGGGACACGTATATATTTTTATAAAAATAAAATATTTATTTTTGGAGGGCCGTGGGACATTTATATATTTTATAAAAACATTACATTCATTTTTGGAGGCCCGTGGTACACGTATATATTTTTATAAAAATAAAATACTCATTTTTTGAGGCCCGTGGGACATTTATACATTTTAAAAAAATAATATATTCATTTTTGGACGCCCGCGAGACACGTAGATATTTTTATAAAATATTATATTCATTTTTGGACGCCCACGGGACACGTATATATTTTTATAAAAACAAAATACTCATTTTTTGAGGCCCGTGGGACATTTATATATTTTAAAAAAATATTATATTCATTTTTGGACGCCCACGGGACACGTATACATTTTAATAAAAATAAAATATTCATTTCTTTAGACCCGTGGGACATTTATAAATTTTATAAAAATAATACATTCATTTTTTATAAAACATTATATTCATTTTTGGACGCCCACGGGACACGTATATATTTTTATAAAAACAAAATACTCATTTTTTGAGGCCCGTGGGACATTTATACATTTTAAAAAAATAATATATTCATTTTTGGACGCCCGCGGGACACGTAGATATTTTTATAAAACATTATACTCATTTTTGGACGCCCACGGGGACACGTATATATTTTTATAAAAACAAAATACTCATTTTTTGAGACCCGTGGGACATTTATACATTTTAAAAAAATAATATATTCATTTTTGGACGCCCGCGGGACACGTAGATATTTTTATAAAGCATTATATTCATTTTTGGACGCCCACGGGACACGTATACATTTTAATAAAAATAAAATATTCATTTTTTTAGACCCGTGGGACATTTATAAATTTTATAAAAACAATACATTCATTTTTTATAAAACATTATATTCATTTTTGGACGCCCACGGGACACGTATATATTTTTATAAAAATAAAATACTCATTTTTTGAGGCCCGTGGGACATTTATACATTTTTAAAAAATAATATATTCATTTTTGGACGCCCGCGGGACACGTAGATATTTTTATAAAACATTATATTCATTTTTGGATGCCCGCGGACATATATATATTTTTATAAAAACAAAATATTCATTTTTTGAGGCCCGTGGGACACATTGAAATTTTTATAAAACATTATATTCATTTTTGGACGCCCACAGGACACGTATATATTTTTATAAAAACAAAATATTCATTTATAAAAATATAAAACATTTATTTTCGGGTAGCCCGTGGGATACATATATATTTTTAAAAAACAAAATATTCATTTTTGGAAGCCCGCGGGACACATATATTTTTATAAAAAAAATATTTATTTTTTGAGACCTGCGGGACACATATATATTTTTTAAAAATAAAACATTCATTTTTTTAGGCCTGTGGAACATTTATATATTCTAAAAAAATAAAACATTCATTTTTGGTGGCCCGTGGGATACATATATATTTTAAGAAAATAAAATATTCATTTTTAGAAGCCCGGGGGACACATATATATTTTTTGAGGCCTGTGGGACACATATATCTTTTTTTAAAAATAAAATATTTTTTTTGAGGCCTGCGGGACACATAAATATTTGTATAAAATAAAACATTAATTTTTTTAGGTGCGTGGAACATTTATATATTCTAAAAAAACAAAACGTTCTTTTTTGGAAGCCCGCCGGACACATATATATTTTTATAAAAATATAATATTCATTTTTTGAGGCTCGCGGGACACACATATATATTTTTATAAAGCAAAACATTCATTTTTTAAGGCCCGTGGGGCATATATATTTCAGAAAAACAAAATATTGATTGTTTGGACCCCGCGGGCACATATAGAAATTAAAATTGTCATTTTTTAATGCCCGTGGGAGGCATATACATATTTTAGAAAATAAAATATGAGATTTTTTATGGCCCGCGGGACACATATAATAATAAAATTTGTCCAAATTATATAATAATGTTATTACAGTTTATATTACAAAGAATATAATAATTGTAATTTTCGGTTACCATTATCTATTAAATTAAACTAGTAATACAAATTTATTTACTCCAAATGAACTCAATGTGGACAAATAATCTAATTAAAATTTTCGTTGAATATAAAATTGATACAAAATTTTATGTTATATAACACCTCTAAAAATGTACCCTTGTGTTATACCTCAACATAAATTTTCGATTGACATTTATATATTTTTAAAAAATAATATATTCATTTTTGGACACCTGCGGGACACGTATGTTTTTTTATAAAAACAAAATATTCATTTTTTGAGACCCGTGGGACATTTATATATTTTATAAAAACAATATATTCATTTTTCGACGCCCACGGGACACGTATATATTTTTATAAAAAAAAATACTCATTTTTTGAGGCCCGTGGGACATTTATATATTTTTAAAAAATAATATATTCATTTTTGGACGCCTGCGGGACACGTATATTTTTTTATAAAAACAAAATATTCATTTTTTTAGGCCCGTGGGACATTTATATATTTTAAAAAAATAATATATTCATTTTTGGACGCCCGCGGGATACGTATATATTTTTATAAAACATTATATTTATTTTTGGACGCCCACGGGACACGTATATATTTTTATAAAAGCAAAATATTCATTTTTTGAGGCCCGTGGGACACATATATATTTTTAGAAAATAAAATATTCATTTTTGAACGCCTGCGGGACATATATATTTTAGAAAATAAAATATTTATTTTTGGAGGCCCATGGGACATATTTATTTTTAAAAAATAAAATATTTATTTTTGGAGGCCCACGGGACACATATTTATTTCTAAAAAATAAAATATTCATTTTTGGATGCCCGCGGGACAGACATATATTTTTAGAAAATAAAATATTCATTTTTAGACACCCGCGGGACATGTATATATTTTAGAAAAATAAAATATTCATTTTTGGAGGCACGCGGGACACATATATTTTTAGAAAACAAAATGTTCATTTTTGGAGGCCCGCGTGACACATATATATATTTTAGAAAATAAAATATTCATTTTTGGACGCCCACGGGACATGTATATATTTTAGAAAAATAAAACATTCATTTTTAGAGGCCCGCGAGACACATATATATTTTTAGAAAATAAAATATTCATTTTTGGAGGCCCGCGGGACACATATATTTTAGAAAACAAAATATTCATTTTTAGAGGCCCACGTGACACATATATATTTTTAAAAATAAAATATTCATTTTTGGACGCCCGCGGGACATGTATATATTTTAGAAAAATAAATATTCATTTTTGGAGGCCCGCGGGACACATATATATATTTTAGAAAACAAAATATTTATTTTTGGAAACCCGCGTGACACACATATATATTTTAGAAAATAGAATATTCATTTTTGGACGCCCGCGGGACATGTATATATTTTAGAAAAACAAAACATTCATTTTTGGAGGCCCGCAGGACATACCCGCGGGACATATATTCTTATAGTTTATATAAAAATTTTATAAATATCAACTCCTAAATTTAAATAAAACAAAGATTAATTTAAATTAATTTATGTGAATATAAAATTATGAATTTAACAAACATTTTGTTAAATAGAAAGTTTGTAACAAAATTCTTGGATGTTTCTTCAATTATTATAATAAGTATTAATTTGAAATTAGAATTTTTTTGAAATTAATTTGAAAATAATACAAGTTTATAACCCACCATACAACACAAAATTCGTGAATTTTACCGTTAACGACTGAAAATAAATTGTTACATTTTACCTGATTCTTTGCCTTGGATTTTATAACAAAAATAGTTTCTTATAGTTGATTCTCTGCCTTCAATCACGGAAATGAATTCAACATTTAATGTCAATTAATTCTTACAAATGTTGCATTTCAATTGATTTTTTGCCTCTGGCTTTGCCGAAAACAGATTCTTTCACTGATTTTCTGCCTTTGTTCGTGAATTGCCAGAAATCTGGTGGTACATGCATTGAAATTGTCATGCTGAATTTGACAAGGTGAACATGAACATACTAAGCATGCACTATACGTGTAATCTGTCGAAAGTCTACAAGTATTACATAGAATTATAAATAAGTTGTACATAGAACGTGAAGAAAACATCCCGTGAGTGTAAAATTTTATGAAAAAGAGAGAATAAAAGAGAGGAATTCAACAACAAATTGTGCACTAATTTTCACACAAAATATTATTAGGGACAAGAAAGAAGAAATGTTATTGGAACATTAATAAATGAAAGCTAGCCAAAAGAAATAAAAAGATCTACGCTTGTAAGAAAATAGGAGAACCATCGACCATCAAAGACAGAGCTTAAACACCTCCCGATCTTCAATGGAAAGAGAGCCTCCTTGGCAGATAACATGGAAAGAGAGATGTCAAGTTGATGAATAGCTTCGTTTGAGATCTTTACATCCTCCACTTATATGTTCTGATTCTGAGCTGCATAAATTTTGAAGAACTTGATCAGACCGTGATAATCTTTGTATCAACTTTATTGCAACGTGAACCTGTCACTACCATTCTTTTGTTTGGTTATCCTTTTCACCAATATTGATTGCTGGAGCAGACCTTTGAAATTCAGACGAAGTGCCAGATTTTTCTCCAAGAATGCTCGATAAGCTTCTGCATAACTGGTGATCAGATCAATGCTCAGTGAAACCAACATCTCATCAGTTGTTTGTAACGACGATATGCTTCCAAAGAGAAGATAATTATTTATAACTCTTTGTACACCGTCAATTCCGCTGAAGACTGAGCTATTTCAACCACACAGTTCGTAGGTGTAACCTCTATTATCTGAATACAAAGGACAGTCAGGCTTGCAGAGAAGAAAGTGAGGATGATTTTGTAAATGCAACATAGAAATTTTTGCCATGTGATGATCAATTGGATTTCCAGGTTGGTGCTATTATTCTGTTACCTCTGCCGATAAGGTGCAATTTGATCTACATCTTAGCAAGGTTTTTGTGTTATGGAGTTTAACCTGCAACAATAATAGACCATCCAACCATAATGAGGATTTTGCTTTCCCGCATTCAGTTCTAAGAAAAACTAGCAACCATTACCTTACAACTGTTCAATTTTGCAACAGATAGTAGTGTATCCTTTGCTGCAACTTTGATCTTTTCAATGGTCTCATGGATGGGGTGTCCTGAGCCAAGCCTTATTTTTAATTTTTCATTATCCTTCAGAACAGAAGAAAAGTAAAGAAAAATATATTTTCCAGTTCCAAGTAAAGCTGTTCAGTTATGATACTTCATGCTATCAGGTCCTATCAAACTCACCCAATTAAAATGATGTAATATTTTTTTTCCTCTGTAGGATTTATTATCTATTCTCCAAATTCCAGCAGCCATAATATTAAATAGAAATTTAGATTTCTAATGCAATTTAAGGAATAGCTTTCTCCTTACTATTACTGTGAGATACATAAAACCATATTTTGCTCGAGCTTAATTGACCAATTGAATCCAAATGCAAGCTTCAAAATGTTCAAAGGTTACCTCTTCTTCAAACGGGCCTGACAAATTGAGGTCATTTGACATTGCTATCAGTTGGAAAGCATGGATGAAACCTGGTGACTTGACTTTATGTGTCTCGGTGATGCTCTCCTGTATTCAATTTAGAAGAAATCTTCAAAACTACAGATCTCATAAAATTGACATTGACAGAATTTGAACTTGCAGGGATTAGAATCCTTACTCCCACAGATGCCATGTTGAAGTCGGCCAAAATTATGCTTTCTTCATGATCAATTCCAATCGAAGGCTTGTAGTCAATTTTAAACCATTCATCTTCTAGAATCCCTGCTATTGTTATTCTCTGTATTCAAAGGGCCAAGCTTGATTGCTTGAGAAATTCCATTTCTAATTTATCTGTGAAAGAAATTTTGATTCTTGGAAGAATAATGGTGCTTGAGATGGGCCAATTCACACACGAAATTGGTAGGCATCTTCGATATTGAGGAAAGTCATCAGGTGAATTTGTGCCGGGTGATTAGCTAGTGTATTTACCGTATAGCCACATGTAGCACCATATCTTGCAAGCATGTGCAGTCAAAGCATGTGGTTTCAGGAGATAAAGGGAGTACCCATCTTGGAGAGGGATTGAGTATTTTGCGTAGCAGTTTTCTCTGTTTGCTTGTAAACCATTCAGGACATGTATATTCGGCTATTGATATCTTAAACAAAAGGAAAAAAGAAGGGGAAAAATATTAGTAAAATAGAAAGAGTGGCAATGAGAATCCTCGACTTGAGAAGTTGGACATGCATGTTTGTCAGACGTCTTACCTTTCTATATAGGCTTGTCAGATTTCAATCATCGAATGGCAAAAAACCTGAGAGTAATTCAAAGAGAATAACTCCGCAAGACCAAATATCTGCTGCCGATCCTTCGTATCTCTTATCGGTGATTACCTGTCAAACGGATAATGCAACCTCTCATGTATACTGAAAACGATTTAAAAGCTAGTGCTAGTATAAACAAACAGTTGAAATTATATTCTCACCGAAAATGTGCTCAGGCATGCCTAATATATTGATAGCATAATACAAAAAAATATATGCAACCATTATCATCATCATCAACCTTAATCCAATTCCCAAGTCCCAACTAAATGTGATCAACTTAATGATGACTAGCTAGGAACTTGGGTACTTGCGAACCTGCTTTTGGGTAGCATGGGTCTCACATTTCCTAACCATTGGGGTTGGGCAGGTTCCATTTTTATTGTCCATAGGTAGGGTCATCCGCCCATGGGTCACGGAAGCATTGAATTGAGTAATTATTCAATGTTTACCTCATTCCTTCTTCATATACTCATCATTTTTAAGGATTTTATTTGTTATGACGATTCAATCAATTCTCTTTTGGTATTTGTGTTCATATTTCATATTGGTATTCAATCTCATCCTTGAGATAAAAATTACATGAGATCAAATATTTAAAAAAACACAATGTATCAAATATAAATATAAACATTGAAGATCAAGCCACAATGCCTGAGGCGTAGTGGTAACATCGGTGGCACTTTTTAGTTGTCTGTTCGAGTCTCCTCCTTTGGTGAGGAGTTTTATATGATAGTTCTCCTGAAATATGGGTTTTACAATTTCCTCCCAAGGTGGAGGTTTAAAGAAAATTTTCTCTCCACGGTGTGAGGGCGTGAATGCACTTTCAGCATAACATCAAAATGTCACATTGTATACAAATATCCAATTTAAAAAAAAATTGAAGATCGAATGCAAAGGACAAAGTATGTGATACCTCAGGAGCTACATAACTGGGAGATCCACATGATGTAGATAGCAAGTCCCCAGGCTGCTGCACATTGAGAAACTGATGAGCATTTCTTTATGGCAAAAAGATTCATATTTGACTGGAACAGTTAGAAAACCTCTGATCTACCTCACCTTCTTTAGGACACTAAGCCCGAAGTCAGAAACCTTCAAATTTCCTTTGTAGTCTAAGAGCAAATTCTCAAGCTGTTTTTGAGAAGCAGACAAGACCCACAGTGGGGAAATATTTAATCACAGTGGCGGGATTGCAAGCATTGAGGGAAAAACGGGTCCCTACCTTTAGATCTCTGTGATAGACTCCTCGGCAATGGCAATAGTCAACAGCATCGATCAACTGCTGGAAATATTTTCTTGCTTCATCTTCACTCAATCTCTTAGTGTATGCCTGCAAGAAACATGACAAACGATTGGAAGCAGATGTCACAGCGGCAAACAGATAACTCTGTTCTTCATCATTTCTTGCCCTATGTAGACTATTGAACTCACCATCTTATCAGAGAGCTGCCCACCAGAGACGTATTCCATTACAATATAGATCTTTGTCTTTGTCGCAATCACCTTCACATAAAAATCAATAGAAAAGATCAATTAAACAAGACCCAAACACCCTTTCAGATCCTAAATGGGTAAAACAATGACACCGCACCTCATAAATTCGGACAATGCTCGGATGATGCAAAAGCTTCATTGTGTTGATTTCTCTTTTCACCTAAAACCCAAGCCCCAATTCTTCAGGGAACTGTCTAATTAAACACAAACATACCCAAATTCTAGAAATCAAAACAAAAAAAAAGAGCAAGAGAGCGACCTGATCCATGAGCTTTTTGTTCATCACCATCTGTTTGTCAATAATCTTTATGGCTACAAATTGTCCTGTCTCGGTGTTCAATGCCAACTTCAACTTAGCAAAGCTTCCTTCGCCGATTGTGCGCCAAAGACTGTACTTTCCGACATTAGTTAAGAAACCCAAGTAGGTGGTAATATGACATAGCTACTTTCCATTTCAAAAATGGCAACAAACATGAAAGGAATAGCCTGCCTGCATCTGTGATGGAAAGCCCATGTATAAAAAATGAAAAACAACTGAAAGTGATAGTGCTACAGACAATCAAACACGCAAAAAGCCGGTAAAATGACATAACTAAGTTGCTACCAATTTCAAAATGGTGGGAGAAAATAGAAAATGAAAGAAGCAGCTTACCAGCGTCTGCAGTGGAAAGGCTCACATCATAAAACATGGAAAAGAAGTATAACAGAGCAGAAAAAGAAGTGCGCAAGAAGATTACGACTGGGCATAACAGTCTGGTGTACTGCTCCAGCACGCACGAACCGCACGCAGCGCCTTCTTTCTCCAGTTTCATTTTCAACGCTGCTAGCCGCTCTCCAAACGTCGCCAGAGCTTCCGCACTCGATGAATCAACTGCGAAAGAAAGCCACAAGCTTGTCAGAGGGGCGGGAATATGATGGTCTGGATACAAGGCAAACGAAGCAGAGAACATATTAGAATAGTCAACGAGGAACGAACCCGTTTGTGAAAGCACTGGAGGTCCTACGGAGTTAAACCGCGATTTTTTCATGGCGCACAACTGGAATTTGGAGAAATGTCTTCGGTGAGTGGTGGGAAGGAAGTGAAGGTAGGTACGGATAAGGAGGACGTGGGGAAAGAGGAAGGGAGGCGTGGTGGGGAAGCATTTCAGCAGGTTTTTGGAGCTCATGAGAAAGCGGTTGCTGGAGAGAAGGGTGTGGAGAGGACGGTGAGGAAGAGGCATGCTCCCGCTCCTTCTAAGCCTGCCTCTCCCAACGCACACGCCTTGGCGTGTTTGCAGAAGCAAAAGAGGAGGGAGGAGAGGGAGACGGGCTAGAGAAACCCTAGAGGGAGACACGACTGTCGAACGAGAAAAAGGGAAAGGAGATGCGAGTCGCGAGTGCCGAGTGCCGGTCGATGTCTGTCTCACATTTTCACTTACCGAAAATGCCCCGTTCGATCTCAGCCATCAACGCAAAATGAACGGCAGATATGGCACTTCCCCTGGAAAAAGCATGGAAAGCGCTTCCTATGGTTGGGCCTCCGGTGCGAAAGGGGGATTCCAATTGTTGGATGCGAAGAGGGACGAGATTTGAGTGGAGGGACGAGAGGCATGGGAGCTACCATTTTACAAAAATGGGAGCTTGTCTGACACTCTGACGAGGGACCTTCTCGCAATTATCCCTACCTCGTCGCTGCTGGCACAGCCAACAGCCAAAATCGCGCGCCAAAACCAACGGCATGGGGAGGACGAGAGCATGAAGCCTCCAAGATCATACGATTCGAATCCCTTTTTATCGCATACACCCTTTTTTTTTGAAATTTTTTTTATAATATTGTTAATCTATGTGTATAAATTTTTACTATTTTTAGAATATTTTAGATATTTATTTTAAATTTTTAAAAATCAGTAGCATTTTAGGTAATTTATAAAGATGTTAAATACACTTATATTAACAGTTTTATAAAAAAAAATTCAAATTTTTTTTAAAAAATAGATGTATGTACTCGGGAGCATACGATGGGGCTCCTTTTATGGCAACTTCTTTTTTTTCCCCTTGCGTGTCGATGTCATCACATGGCATCAATGTTTACACATTTAGCCCACCAAATCCATATTTTGTTGTTGCATCCTATGTGTAAAATAATTTTTTTTTCGTTGAAACATCATTTGCGTTGCGTTTTCCTGTATTAAAAATAGTTATTAATTTTCATTATTCATATATAAAAAGGATTTTTTATTGCACCTCTCATTAGCCGTTATTTTCTGTTTTAAAAAATATTTTTTTACAGCATTGGCATTGGCCGTGTTTTCTGTTTTAAAAAAAATAGATCATGTAAATATATACACACAATATATAGCGGCATTCTCTTTTTAATTTTTTTATCTATATTTTAAAATCATCAATTAGGCATATCATGCAATAGTTCTTGTTTCTTAATTTTTTTTTTAATATCTGTCCCATATTCTTATATCTGTGACCGTTCCAAAATTTAAAATGAATTAGGAAAAAAAACTCAGCCATTAATAGTGTTCGATGCTATTGAAAAAAAATTCATTTATAAGCCTTACTTTTACAACGTCCAATTTGGTGGCTATCGAAAAAAAACATGATTTTATTTTAAGTATTGCACCATCTAGTTATAAGTTTTTCCTTTAAAATATATATAACATTAAAAAAAATTCTTACCAACCACTATAAAGAGAAAGAAAATCTCATCATATATGATGGAAATAAAATTTTTGCACCCACTTTTGAATTGAATTAAGGTTCCATGAAAAGCTTAGGAAATAAAATTCCTACATTTACCCTCCTGAACTTGTATGTATGGAATATATATTATTTTTAACACTCCTAGGACCAAGGTACTAGAGGAAAAATAAATTATTTATTTTTCTCCTAGTTGTGAGTCTACCTAGATAATCTCTTTCTTCAATACTTTATTATACATGATTTAACTTATTTGGTTACTGGTAACTTCCAATAAAATTAACGTATTAATTTTATTTCTCGTTTTGTTGCTATTATTCTTATATTTACATGCATTTTAGTCTTACATTTACATGCATTTTACTAACTACTAATTGCGCCTAATTGAATTTTACATCATACAAATTTTTTTTAATAACTTGCATTATATAAAAACTTAATGTTTGGGTTTTCCTTCTTTGATATTCATGTCTACACTTTTTATCTTTATTCTCATTCCTGATCTTAAACCTTTCTTTTACATCTAATTGCGACTAATTGATATACTTAATTAACTAACTTTTGCTTCACATAAAAAAAACTATAATAGTTCGCATTATCTAAAAAACTAAATGTTCATATTTCCTTTCTTTAACCTTCATTCTATATATTTTCTCTTTATTCGTATTTCTGATTTTGAACTTTTTTCTAAACCTTTTATTTTTTTATTTGCATGTTAAGTTTTGTACCTAACATCATATCTAACTTGCTAACTCGCATTGTATATTTAATATTCAGTCTCACATTTACCCATTTATTTTCTTGTACTTTGTGTCATATTTATTTTATGCTCTTACATGCGCACATTTACATTTCAGCTTAGCACACATTTATTTTCATTTTTTAGCATTTTGCATTGCGCATATTTTATATTTTTAGGCCCACCTGTTGGACCATCATAGTGCGCTAAAAAACAACATGCTATAATTGCATATTTCTCTTTTTGACTATTTTCTTTATTAATAGAGAAAGTAAAAATAATACTTAGTAATTTTTGAAATGTATAAAAACTTTCGTAAAAATGTATTTTACATAACTAACTATATAAAACTTATATTCAATAATTGTAGTAAATTAAAAAATGTAGTAAATTATGTAAAATTTATAAATAGAATATTTCTACAAGTTATGACATATACATTGTTAGAACTTAACAAAAACAAATAAATTTTTTAATTTATTGGAGTTTGTATTTTGATAATACTTATGTGGGGGTAAAATTAAATGGTTGTAATTGATATATTTAACATATTCAATCATGACAAAATAAGCGTAGGAGAGTGTTCATGTGATTCTTGAACACAAGAAAGAAAATGAATATTTAATTTACAGGGATTTATGAAAATATATGTGATGTGGGGAATAATTGTGGGCATTTGAATTCAATGAATTAAGTGATATCTTTCACTTTACTTGTGAATATTTCTTTATTAGTGATATTTTCCTCATGATATACATGATCTTTGGATATGAATTATTAATAATTAAGTAGTATTTGTGAATAAGTGATTAAGATGATTGAACTCATGTAATCTATTTACACTAACTCCAATAACATGTTATTCATAAGACCCCAACATAAAGTGGGAACAGGCTAAGGTAAGACTTTTACTATGGATGGGAAGTACATTCGTGTGATTGTAAGACCATTTCACTAAAGTAGTGAGGGTATTCACTGTACTTGAGAAATTATTTGAATGTTACGAAACTACGTCACAAATAGATTTATATGCAAAATAATATATTTCAAGAATAATGCATTATATTATATGTGCTTTGAATTGTGTTGTTGATGTATCTTCATTGTTTAATTTTATTTTTGAAAATATTTATCATATATCCAGAGGAGATATACACTCACTGAGTGTTGCTAGCTCATCCCAATATGTTTTACCATTTACAAGTGAAACAAGTTATGATGTGCATTATAGTATTGTCCTTAGGCTGGAATATGAAGGATAGGAACACTCTCATTAATTATCCTAGAAAGTTAGTAATTTTATTTTTATTTGAGAGAACTTTGGAGTAACATTGCTATGTATAACAACCAATTTAAGGGTGATTCATTTTAGTTTGGATGTAGATGTAGGGTACTATTTATCTAGATTGCTGGTCATTTACCCTAATTCCTATTATGCATTGAAAATTTACTTAATTATTTATTATTGATATAATTTAACCTTGTATTTTTAGTGTATGTCAACATATTGGGAGACAACTTACACCTTAAAAACAAGGTGTGTTAGTTAATTAGACACTATTGGATTTAGGATATGATACTATTTCAATCCAAAGGCCCCTCCGCTTAAGTGGAGTGTGAAATCCAAAATGCTAACAATGGGAATTTCAACTATGTAGACGGCACCAATGCGCTGCCATCCACACCCTCTTGCAATCCCTTGAAATTTTCAATAGAAAATATGAGTTGAGACATAATGACCAAAAAAACTAAAAATGCAAATGGAAGTTGGTAATTTTTGATTGTTCAAATGCGTAAAATTTTCATTGTGATTTATGTCAAGAAGATTACGACAAAAGATGTTTCCTAAGCCATTTGTAATGATTGAAAAGCAAATCAGAGGGATTAGCAAACAGGGGTGGTGGTTGCCATCAATTGGATGGGTGATCTGATGCATGGGTGGTCAATGATTCTACCCAAATGATGCATTAGTGTGGGGCAGTGCTTGAATTGATAAGGCCGGTTGCATCTGCAAAAAGGAAGCTGTTAAGGGAGAACCATGGCATGGGATTTGAGGCCTGAAAAAGATGATAATGCCCCCAGTCTTCAAGGGATTTTTCCTAGCTCTCAATCGATCGACCAAACATTGCACCCTGTTGTTAGATTTGAAGAAAAAAGGAGAGATCACAATGGCCAGATCTGCTCACCGGTCGAGGAAAACGCAACCATGGTCGAGTGCCCTAACATGAGTTAAAAGAGGAGATTTGAGAGAGAAATAAAAGATAGAGCGAGATTTGAGGAAAAAGCAAAGGGTAGTGACCTAGCCAAAGATTTGAGAGGGAAAGACAGACACACAGGGGGATTAGAGGGAGGAGGAGAAAAGTACGCAAGAATATGATGAAATTGGTTTGCCTTAGTCACAAAAACTGGTTTAATGTCACTAAAATTCATGGATTTAGTAATAGAATTTTGTTCAATGTTTTTTATTTTTAATTTTTTAGCAATTAAAATTTTCTTACAAAAGGTTAAATGTTAATAGCTAAAAAAAAAATTTTGCTTGTATTATGTAGTAACCACGAAGAAGTAGTTGCTGACACTTCATGGCTTTGTGTCTAGACAACCAGATTTTGATTTGGTTGCCAAAATAATAGTATAAGAGAAGAAATTTTCTTGCCTACCAAGCATCATCATAAACAAGCAAAATTTTTTCTTATCTGTAAAAGTATCATTCTAAGTAAGGAAAATTTTCCTTATAATTTCTTTATAAGCTTTCTTTTTGCTTATAAAGATTTTTCGATAGCTAATAAAAGTTAAAAAAATGTATTCTTGTAGTGCTAGGAACTACAGATTTCTTTCTTGGTATAGATTAAATTTTTTGTAAAAAAATGAGCAAATTTTTGTTTTTATTCCCAACATCACCATTAGCGCTTCCACGCGAAACGAAAGGAGTCAAAATAAGAAAGAAAAAATATGCAACTTGATCCATTGAAACTAGAAGGACAATCCAAATTAATACAACTTAGCATAATGGCATGCTTGCACGCATTCACCAATCTATGTTCTAGTGATAAATTGAAGGTAACTAGTTATTGATGAAATGCACCTCTATGTGTTAACGGAGGCATGCATTTATTGAAGAGGCCCAATTATATATAATTAGTTATATCTATATATATATATGTGAGTAACTTACCATATTTATTTTTTCATAAACATGATTTTTCATATTTATTTTAATCCATATACTGTTCATTAAAAATCTGTATACTAAGTTTTGTCATTTTGCAATACTTTTACATATTTATTTTGTATTTTTAAAAATCATCAATTTTAGAGACATAATTCATTTTTCAACCTTTAAAAAACTTAATTTTTAGAAATAAAAATAGATATATAAAAGTATTGTAAAATGACAAGTATATGGATTAAGTTCACTTTGAAAAACAAATTTATGAAAAAAAGATTAAAATTTAAAAATGAATATAGCAAGTTAAGTCTATATACGACTAATTGTATATAAACGGGCCTATTAATGAAACAAACTTCTCCATACAAGACATATAAATTCAGAACTCTAAACAGTGAAGGTAAAGATTCCAGCAAATAGCACAAGTTCATTTGCAAACGTATTTCACAACGCCAGGGATATGAATATTCATCATGTAGTCTTCCCAATCAATGCATCCCGGATCAAACCCCAGCTTTTGAGACTCTTCTATTCCATCCCTGATTGCCAACCGTAGTCTGCCCAAGTTTCTGTCATCAAACCTGCATAGAAAGCAATCATAGACAATTAAGACAGATGTAAACATGTATAGTATGGTTCATGGAATTTATAAGCAGAGATGTAATACATGAATAAAACGTCAAGACATGTTTGAGCGAAGCATTCAGAAAGCCGGCTCTATACCTTCCCTCAAAGAAGACGAATGGTTCATAGATTTGGGCCAAACGCATCACATAGTTGAACTTGCGACTAAGATTTGTATGTACTTCTTGTAATAACTTATAGAAGATTGCATTGACGAAGCCCAGGACCTATACACCAAGAAAAGTTACTTGAAAATTATGTTACCAAAGACATCCACAAGCCAGCCCTCCATCAGATTCACTGGACGACTGAGGATCAATTTGAGAAATTTTCAGGACATGTCCAAGATGATCTTATATTTACAAAATCCAAGCAAAAGTAAAGCTTTTTTTATGGCCGATCATTTTTAATGGTGTCGAAACACCCTTTTTTGATTTTTTAAAAAAGTAAAACTCTTTTTTATATCTTTAAAATAAAAATTTTAATCTATGTGTATATTATACGTAAATCCAATTTTAACAATTTTAAACATAGGAGTATTACAGTCATTTTCACCCTATGTTTAAAAAAATGAAATAAAATTAACATATATCTCAAATTGTAAAACTTATATTTATAGATAATATACACATAGATTAACATTTTATTTGAATATTTTCAAAAAATTTAAAAGTGGTATTTCAGACCGGTCATGGCTTAAGATTTTCTTGTTCAAGTATATCTAATGATGTGAAGTTTATTGCTCCTGTTGGTATGAGTCGTGCTAAGCTGAGCTGAGCCTTTGAAAAGAAAATAGCATATTTTCCCTCTCTTCCTGAAGTCCCATGATAAGTAAACGAAATTATCCAGGAGTCTCAATAGTAGCCTCTAGTCTAAGATATTCTCACTAACACTGGGCATGTCTTCAGCCCACAATATGAGTAAACAAGCAATGTTTATAGCAAAAAGATTATTTCCAAAACATATTTTTTTATATTTATTTTCAATTTCTTTCTAGTTATATTTAATCTATAAATTAATTTTTACAAATTTTTGTGATGTATATATATATATATTTTTTGAAATTTCAAACATAGGGGTATTTTAGTCATGTTTTGACGATTTAAAACAACTAAAATACTCCTATGTTTGAAAATCCAAAATAAATATACACATTTCTCCAAAATTAGTAAAAATTTATTTATAGATTAAATATAATTAGAATAATAATATTGTAAAAAATGAAAAAAATAAGAAAAATAAATGTTTTAGACCGGTCTAAAAAGCTAACCTTTAATGGAAGCTTGCCAGTAATGGTCATGTATCTGTAGAAGCTCTCTTTAGTCTTAAATAGTTTGATCTTTCGAACCTTGATTGGAGTCCCATCTTCTCCAATGCATGGATTTGTAGAAAAATATCTATAGGCACAACTCTCAATTAAGGAGAACTTCAATGGGTTTCTCAAAGATGAGCTCACATGATAGATGAATTATGAGTGTTGGTTTGAATGAACAATCATTGCTGCAATCATTGCATTTACTACCATGTCCCCAGGAATCTAAATTACCAAGAACAACATAAAAAGATTAGAGAGATGAGAAAAGATGAAAATTTTCCTATAATATAGATTAACTTGTGCGTTTTCCTCTGAAAACATGATATTTCAGTATGTGCATTTCTCCAATTATGGTGGTTATTTACAACACGTTGCTCAGTAACCGAACAACAAAATTTTTGTAAATGAGAAACTTCATAATCAAACTTACATGATAGTGGTAACATATTCCAACAATGTTGACAGATTTTTATGAAGGATAATTTGTAAATATACCCACATAGTTTGACCAAAATTGCAAATATACCCATATAGTTTAACTAATTTCAAATAACTCCTACATAGTTTTACTGAAATTGCAAATAACCCTATGTTGACAACTAAATGAGGATGGCTGAGTATAAGCTGTTAAATGAAAATTATCATTCTCAAATTACCCTTCGATTTGGGCATGAATGGGAGAGATGGTTAAAGCTTCATCATTCAAAAAATAGAAATCTAAGGTTGCAAATGAACAACCGGAAATTCTGTACCATGGCCACCATTGATGCTTAAATAGTGGGTACTTAATTTGGAGTTTTTTGCTATTGTGGTTGAGATTTGTCTCACAACCCAAAAAAGAAACCATGCTGAAGATGACAAAAAAGAAATCTCAAATCACATTGCTTTCCATACATATAGGTATAGGCGAAATAATTTGTTGGAGAGGAATAATCAAATCTTGTGTTATCTCCAGTATAATCCTGCTCGATGAGATCGAGTGAAATTCTGAGATGTACATTGTACACATTGCTATGCACTCTGATAGATGATATATATAATACATTTTCACCCACTTTCAATAACTTTCCAAATGAATGCCTCCAAATTTGGAGAATTTTTTTCTCATATCTTTTCCTTTTCTTTCCATGACTGACATCCTCGTCATAAAAAGTACTCCAAAAATTGGACTATATACTCAAACATTTCTAGCAACTATTTACAATAATAAGGAAAAGAATTCATTTGAGATGTCATTGATGGAGATAAAGATTAGTTGGCTTTTCCTTTGGTTTTGGTAGGCATGGTCATCTCCTTCGTGAGGAAGATGATGAGTAGGGTTATTTTTGTCATTTTTATAATTTCAAACCACATATTAACAATAGACGACGGAAAAGTAGGCTCATGGGGGTTATTTGTAATTTTGGTTAAACCGTACATGTGGAGGTTATTTTAAATTTTTAAAATTATGTAGGCATATATGCAATTTTGGTTATACTGTGGGTATATTTGCAAATTATCTTTTTATGAATGACTAGAAAGACTTAGGTGGAATTACGTATGGTAGTAGATTAAAATTTTAAAACTCACCACATCTAAAGGTAAGAGTGGATTGAATAAGTAGAACTTCACTTTTTGCCCAAGAATTATGGTGGCCATGGTTCTATCATCACCAAATACAAAAAAGACATTAATAAGAAGCAAATGGGAATGTTAAGATGAATGAGCAATAAAGTAAAAGAACAAGAAAAGACCATTAAACAAAATAATCATGATGATCTGAAGGTAAAACCCACAAACTTTGATGGTTTAATGCAAGCTAGTCTATCAACTTTCAGCTTTATTTTATGCATGACACTACTTTTGACTCTGTAGGAAACATTCATGCTATTCCCAGTAGACTTGTTACTTCTTGAGAAATGTACCTTCATAGAATAATGATAGAAAGTAATTCTCTTATGCTTTGGATTTGATTTCTTGAGGATGCCTTGGACAAGAGGGAGGAGAAGGGGATTCAGTGCTGAACTTGGGAGCTCAAATCCACATTATTTCACAATTAAGGATTTTGAATTGGTTTTCACTCCAGCAAGGAGACGTCTAGGGGGGGTAAATGTTTCCTTTAGAAGACTAACCTAGTAGATTTCGAGTGGGGAGTAAAGTAAATGACACATTTATGGATTAAGAAAAAATTTGTATAAAAATAAGTAGATTTGATTACTCAAGCTACATGATCGACTTCATGGAAATTGTAATATGGAATTATATGTGTATTACATCATTCCTTCTATCCAACCAGGGAATGGCTCTCTATAAGTACTTGTTATAACGGTTGGCCTCAATATAACAAGAGATATATTGTCTCTGTATTGCCCAAGAAGCATCTCGCCCAATGCCTTCGTGAAAACGTAGACGTTTGACCAACCAAAGTGCCTAGACCTGCAAGATGCAACACAATATCTTATACAAACCTATTATGTTGTTGTGCATCTGATACCTTGAGGGACAATCCACTACCCCAAGCCAATATCTTATACAAATCAGCTCCTTGTACATCTGTTTGCACGGATGTTGTCTCATGTACAGTTGCATCTCACCTTTTAAGCTGACTTTTAGGATTGGGAAGGCGCTTAAGCCACACCAAAGATTAAAGAATGCAATTCAATTTCCTTTCCTAATTCATCACACAAAATGAGAAAGTAAATCAATAAAGCACAGGAAATACATTTACTAGAATAGTAGTCTATCAAACTACAAGAGAATATCTAGCTTGAAGGCCCTTGGGTCACGTTTAGATGCTTATGATGTTGAAAAAAAACATAATTCAAGATGTCTCCATGCTCTTAATTTGCCTGAAGGATTTCTTATATCATGTCTGACTGTTTTGTTCTATTTTATTTATTTTATGTGTCTGGTCGGTCTCATTTACGGTCACGCACAGACCTAGAAAAGAGACCATCGGGCTTGACGCACAGAGTGCACAGACCACAGCCCCAAAAAAAGTTTATTGGGCCTGTGGGCTATGGGCCTCACAGTGTGATATTGTCTGCTCTGGCCTGCCAGCTTAGCCACACAGCTTTAAAACGCTTCACATCATATTAAACTTGAGATCCACTTATAAACTGCTAGGAACTTTCTCCCCTTTTCGATGTGGGATTACGTTCTGGGCTATTACAAGCCCACCAGCTTCCGCTTAGTTCGTCCCCAAACCACAACCCAACTCTGGGTTTCTGCTTGCAGCCTCGACTTTCACTGGTTCAACTCTCTGACTTTCACTAGTTCAACTCTCCGAACCACATCTACTGGAGGGGGAGCCGCTCAGATATCACTTGTCACGCACAGACCCAGAAAAGCGACCATTGGGCCTGACACATAAAGCATACATACTGAGAAAACACCCATTGGGCCTGTGGGCTATGGGCCTCACAATGTAATATTGTCTGCTCTGGCCTCGCAGCTTAGCCGCACGGCTTTAAAACTCGTCACACCATATTAAACTTGAGACCCGCTTATAAACTACTGGGAACTTTCTTCCTTTTTTGATATGGGATTCGGTTCTGGGCTATTATAAGTACTTGTCACGCACAGACCCAGAAAAGCAACCATTGGGATTGACGCACAAAGCACACAGACCCAAAAAAGCAACCATTGGGATTGAAGCACAAAGCACACAGACCCAAAAAAGTCCATTGGGCCTGTGGGCTATGGGTCTCACAGTGTAATACTATCCGCTCTGGCCTGACAGTTTAGCCGCATGACTTTAAAATGTGTTACACCATATTGAACTTGAGACCCACTTATAAACTACCAAGAACTTTCTCCCCTTTTCGATGCGGGATTCGGTTCTGTGCTATTATAAGCCCACCAGCTTCCGCTTGGTTCGTTCCCGAACCACAACCCAACTTTGGGCTTCTGCCAGCAGCCCCGACTTTCATTGGTTCAACTCTACGAACCACATTTACTAGAGGTAGCCACTCTGATACCACTTATCACGCACAGACCCAGAAAAGAGACCATTGGGCCTGACGCACAAAGCACATAGACCTAAAAAACATCCATTGGGCCTATGGGCTATGGGCCTTACAGTGTGATATTGTCCACTCTAGCCTGGCAGCTTAGCCACACAGCTTTAAAACGTGTCACATGATATTGAACTTGAGACCCACTTATAAACTACCAGGAACTTTCTCCCATTTTGATGTGAGATTTGGTTCTGAGCTATTACAAGCCCATCAGCTTCTGCCTGGTTCATCCCCGAACCACAACCCAACTCTGGGATCTGCCTGTAGCCCCAACTTTCACTGGTTCAACTCTCCAAATCACATCTACTGAAGGGGGAGCCGCTTTGATACCACTTGTCATGCACAGACTTAGAAAAGCAACCATTTGACCTGACGCACAAAGCACACATACCTATAAAAACGTCCATTGGGCCTGTGAGCTATGGGCCTTACAGTGTGATATTGTCCGCTTCTGCCTGACAGCTTAGTCGCACGGCTTTAAAACACGTCACATCATATTGAACTGGAGACCCACTTATAAACTACAAGGAACTTTCTCCCCTTTTCGATGTGGGATTCGATTCTGGGCTATTACATTTACAGTCAATTTTTTTCAGGTAACCCGTGGACATTTTTATGAAATATGGGTTTGGAACAAGATTCTTTCCACTGTCATCTAGTTGTTGTTATAAAATTCTCCCACACACCAGGAAGGGCGAAAGAAAACTGAAAGAAATACCGCAATCACGAAATCTTGTGAACTTGGTAATCTAAGGGCATATAGAATACAGAGGTTGAATAACTAAAAAGTAGTTTCGATGTTTGGAATCAAAGGGGTCTCGTACCTCAGGGTGCCCATGTCTTTCATGGCTCTTGTTATTGCTTCTTCGGTGGCTTTAAGGTCATTCAGTTCCTTCAATTTTTCATTCACCAGCTTCATTTCTACCTCAATGTCAAGAGTTGAATTTCCATTTAACGTTTCACTCATGTGAAACTCTTTCTCCATTATCAACCCAAAGTTCTCTTTAGTAGCATAAGCTGAGACACATTAATGAATCGAATGTGAATAGTCAATTCCATAAAATCCAGCTATTTGTTAGGAGTTTAATAATTTATGCCAAGTTATTTAGCCTTGTATTATAGCAACCACGGTAAATTAATAATCACTTCATAGCATGTTTGCCAAATACAAAAATTATCCAACAAAAAATTTTCAATCTAAAACTTTTGAACAACCGTAACTATTCTTTTTTAAATTTTGTTCACATTTTCTCATACAAGTATTCTATTTTTCAATCATTTCTACACGACTACATATATAATTAACCTTTCTATTTTAACTTTTTTTTACACGTCATCATTATCCCCTACACATCACGTTTTTTTTTACTAATTCAAAAACTTTTCGTATAAGAATTTTATCACCTCTCAGACACACTTTCAATAAAAATTTCCTTAGGCAAAATCATCTGCCATGAAGAAGAAAGGAACAACGATCTAAGTTGGCATCGACCTCTTAATACCCACTATACAGATTTTTGGAACCCTGGCCTTACTCTAGAGAACGGTTTTGGTTGACTAAACTCACCAGTGGAAACATGAAGAAGCATCTCCAATTTTGAACACTTCTTTGCAAATTCCAGAACATGTTTAGCTCCCAATGCATTAACACCTAAAGCAATATCATATCTGTGTGCAAATATGACACTCGTAAGGATAGTTTGATGTATGAGGTATGGCTTGATTACAAAAGGACCAAAAACTATTATTGGGTATTTTCAAAATCATGTGAATGATTTTTTCAAAAGCTTTCACTGCGATGGCAGTAAATACATTTGGCTTTCAAGTAGAGAATTTGGGTTCGAGTTTCCTTGTGACTACGGTTTTTTAATTTTTTATTACTACATAAACTCTAATATCTTACAAAGCATGTAATAATAAATAGTTTGGAGACCACTCGATGCAAATCCATGATAAATACTTCTTATGCAACTTGTATGGAGAACATTATAGCCATTTTGTAATTTTTAACGCAGGGGCATTATAGCCATTCGAAATACCCCTACATTTAAAAATACAAAATAAGTTTATATAAATTACTAAAAATATAAAACTTGATTTATAGAAAAAATACACTAATGTTAACAGTTATATAAAAATTTTCAAAAAATAAAAAATATGTTTCGCAAATGACCTCATTTTTTTTCCTTCAAAAAAAAATTACCTCATTTTTTACCCGGCCCACAAATAATGTGCCAACATGAATTTAGAAGACAAATTCCATATTCAAATACAAGCCCGTTTGCGTATCTATTGAATCCATCATGATTAAAGAGTGTAACGCTGCTCTGGACCTGTACTTATAGATAGAGCTGCTCTTCCATCACCTGCGACAACGTGCACTAAAGTCATTAGCATATCAACTTGATCACTTTTGCCGTCACTTATAGTCTAAAACATATATTTTTTAAAAAATTTGTAAAATTGTTATTTTAATTATATTTATCTATAAACCAATTTTTTACCAATTTTTGAGATGTGTATGTATTTATTTTAGATTTTTAAACATAAGGGTATTTTAGTTATTTTAAATTGTTGAAATATGACTAAAATGCCTCTATGTTAAAAAATCCAAAAAATATATATATATATATCTCCAAAATTGGTAAAAATTAATTCATAGATTAAACATAACTAAATTAACTGTTTTGCAAAAATATTTTAAAGTTAAAATGAGGACATTTCAAACCAGTTTGAAATGATCATTTTATGAACTTTCAGGACTCCAATTTGATGACTAATACTAACCCAAATTTTAACCCCTTTAAGAAAACTTTTAACTTTTATTCATTTACATCCCATTCATTATAACTTTAACTTCAATATTAATCCTTTTCTTAAAAATAGTTGGGTTGCTGGTTGACCTAAAGGTATTTTATTATATATCCATTTACATCCCATTCGACTTGGGAAAAAAATGTAACTTATAGATATTTTATTATATATATAAAGTACCAACTTTATTCTTTTCGAAATTTTAGTATCATGATGCAAAAATTCAAGAATATGAATCATTTATGTGAGCTTTAAAGGATTAAAAAAACTAAATATTCATTTTAGGTTGATAATATTTTCATGAATATTAAATTTTTGTTCATAGATAAAAAAAAATAAGAATTGAAATTTGTATATTTTTAATGCAATGAATTTCAATCTCATTGACATTTCATAAAAAAATTTGCATGTTTTCTTGTCAAAGTAACCATAATTACATCCCTAAATTTGAGAAAAAACATTAAAAGGAAAAATACAATGTAGGATAAAGATGCTTAAATCATATGCACTAACTCGATTTGGAGTTTTGCTTTTTAAAGATCACTTAGCACATCGTGCATGATAACTCGATATTTGAGAATGCTTCAATAATTCACTAGGCGCGGAGTGGATAACTTGGTTCTAAGCTGATGTTAAATACTTTGGGAATTTGATCCTTCTAATATAATGTGGGAAAGGTTAAAGACCGAGTGATTTCTTGTATCTGGACTTGAAGGAAATCAAGAAAATAGGTGATTGGTTGACTTGCCTCACCTTTTGGATGGTTGATGAGGTTAACTCATTGAGTCGACTTAATAACTTGGTGAGAAAACTCAGTTTCCTCAGTTATTCATTAGAAGCTTAGAAAAGGCAAGCCTAAAGTGATTGAGTTTGGTTAACTTAGGGCCCGTTTGGAATTATCCTAGAGACTTAAATTTACATAAAGAGATTGAATGAAAAGTGTTATCGTGCATTAGAGATGATAAATTATATTTGAAATAAGAAAAGTAATATCAAAAAAATATAAAAATAAAGCCGTTACATATTAGAAAATAAAAATTATAAGAAAATTTGAAAATACTTTTTAAAAATGAAAAATCTCATTTAATTATATTCAATGAAATGTTCTTGCGATTCCCTCAGCTTGTCAAAACTGTGCAAAAATAATACAAGATTGATTAGGATTGATTAGATAAATTCACTCAGTCGGTTTGACTCAACGATGTCGATGACTCAGTTCATTCAATTTCCCATGAAGAGCTTAGAAAGAGTAGAACAAGGTTCAATAAGTTTTGACTTGATAAGTTAACTCAACAACTTGACTCAACAAGTTAAATTAACTTGATTTTTTCAATTAACCCATAGGAAATTTAGAAGCCTATTGGTCGAGTTTGACTTAGTAACTCAACTCTGTGATTTGGAACTCATCAAGTTGGATGGTTCGATTCTTTTAATTACCTATAAAAATTTTAAGAAAATCTAAGTCGGGTTGTCTAGGTTTCACTTTGTGAGTCGAATCATTAGGTAAACTCAATAAATTTAGGTTCACTTGGCTATCTCAATTGCTTCATCAGAAACTTAGGAGGTGTAAGACCATTTTCATAGGTTTAATTTGGTGAATTGACTTAATGGTTAGACCCATCAAGTTGGATGGTTTAATCATCTCAATTGCCCCTGAAAAACTTAGAAAAAGTGGGACTAGGTTGACTAGTTTTTTTTTTTTTTTGAATTGTAGGTTGACTAGATTTGAGTTAGTGATTTGGACTCAACCAGTTGGGTAGTTTGATTCTCTCAATTTATCATTAAATTTTAGAAAAAGCGGGACATATAATGGCTTTTACTCGATGAGTTGGCCTGGTGATTTGGACCCACTGAGTTGGATGGGACAAATGCAACATGAACATGGAAAGACAAAGGATGCATGACCCTTAGACATAGCCGAGTGGAGTGGGATAAGCACAATGTAAAAACAGGACGATGATGAAGTTAGTAACGGGAATACCGGTTTGAATATTATGATTTGCTGGTAGCACATGGAAATAAGGACATATACGGGATCTCAGACGTTGATTCTCCTTGTTTCAGTTATTTTGATGGCCAAAAAATTATGATATCTTATTAAATATAAATCCATTCCACTATCTTGTAAATGCGTTAAGCCGATTGATCATTTACGACATGTCTGAATTTGGTGATTTCGTACCAGTCCAAAATATTTTTTTATTTTTTTGAAATTTTTTTATAAATATGTTAATCTAATTATATTTAATCTATAAACCAAGTTTTAACATTTTAAAATACATGTATATATTTATTTTGAATTTTTAAATACAGAGGCATTTAAGTCACTTTAAATAATTTTCGAAACATAAAGGGAAATCTTTTTATAGTACCAAATTGCAGCGGTGTCGTCCTATTAATTTTGGTTAATGCGTCTAATTCACTCACGTTTGTTTAAAGTCATTTGTTTATTATGATGTTAAAAATTATTTCAATCAATTTTTTTATAAACCATATTTTCTTTAAAATATTTATAATCGCATGTAAAATATGAAAATTAGTTAGATCCATTCATAATATTATTTTAATTATAGAATTAGTTATTTAAACGGTAATAATCTTTTAGATGATATATGTATCTACCGTTGTTTGAATCCCACCATGGGATTTAGACATATTTGGAGCTTAGTCTCCGTTGTAAAAAAGATGAGAGCCTCTAGTTATTTCCTTGAGGAATAGAGGGAAGTTTGTTATCTCCCCTGTTGATAGATGAGAGTATATTATCTTTTTGAGTTTGATTCTAATATGAAATAAAATGTAATGTATACCTTCAATAAAAAAAATAGCATTAAAATTGATATATAAATCAAAAACCTGCATTATACTAATTCAGCATCTCTTAAAAACTAGACTATGGTTAGAATATTTAGGAAAAACTACTAATTGATGTTTTCCATGTAAGTGCTAGCAATGGAATTTTGTTATACATGAATATTCGGTCAAATATACTCTTAAACAAGCAAGGTTGGAGGGATCATGGCTTGATAATTGTTACCAATTTAAATAAGACTTTTGAATGTGTGAGTAAACCGCTTAAGGCATGAGCTAGGATCGAAATCTTCATTGCTCTATTTTTGAAAGCTCTCACCTCCTTTTCCACACGCTGTGCAGCAGATTTAGCATTGGAAGCTCTTACGAGGAAGAAGACTCTCCTCACTTGAGGTTGAATTCTGAGCAACTTCTCCACGAAAACTGCAATAGTCAAATAAGAGAAATGTATGGTGTTTATTCGCTCAAATCCTATAATCAACAAGCGGCTAATTATATAAAAATAAAAACTTAATTATGCATTATAATCATCTTGAATTGATCTTACATTCACTAGATTATTTCTTCATCTGTAGAATAAAATTAATATGTGTCCTTTTTATAGTAAAAAAATGGACACATGTTACTGTTGGCCCCGAGTTAATGGCAAAACCCAAGAGGGGAGGGGTGAATTGGGTTCTTAAAAAATTCTTTGGTAACTTAAAAAACTTAACCCCTTAAAAGTTTAATCCCCTTGATTGAAGAAACGAAATGGAAAGCAATATAATGTAGAGCAGAAATAAAAATCAAGCAGACAAGATTTTTATAGTGGTTTGGGCAACCTCCCTACTCCACTCTTCCAAGCTCACACTCCTTGTGACTTAGGTTTCACTATTGTATTCCTCAAATACAATTAGAGTCATTGCTCTCTTCTAGATTCCAGCTCTAGGGGGCTTCAACAAATCTCAGCACAAGTGGGTGATGAGTTCCACTCCAATCACACACTATTTTGCTTTCACTTGATCTTAGTTCCTCAAACTAAATCAAGTTCAATACAAACAAATGAAATAATAAAAGAAGTCTACACTTTACAGATGTGTAGAAGCAATTTGGCGCAGAGAAGAACTCGTAGTATTGGCTTTGAAGATTCAGAAGTTGAGCTCTTGCAGTTAGAAGCAAAGTTCTTCTTCTTGGAATGGCTTGATCTCTTTAAAGCTCTTGTAGATGAGAGTTAAGCACACTTAATGATTCTCAACTACTTCTCTCGTCCACAATGAATGCCTTTTATAATTTTGGAGGGAATCCGAACATTTGAAGGTAGGTGGCGCGCATTAAATGTGCCAGCGTTCGAATAATATCCGACCGTTGCGACCCAAGTCGCAGGCAGAGTCGACTTTGGATGCAACTTCGCCCAAGTCGCAAATGAAGTCGACTTCGGGTGCGACTTCGCCTCTCCGTCGCAACTTCATGTTTCAGATCGGGTCGACTTGGGCATCGACTTGACCGAAGTCGCAAGTGGAGTCGACTTCAGTGTGCGACTTCACTTCGGCAAGAAGATTTATGAACTTGGAATGCTTGGTTCCTTCATTTCCTTTTAGATCATTGTTTTCTTTTGGTTTCTTTCTTTGATCATTTTCATTCTGGAATGACTTCGCATATTTGTAGTCTTTGTGAATCTTGAAGAACTTATTTTTGATTCATCCATCTTGCTTTCGATACTAATCTTCATGACTTGAGTTTCTTCATCTTAAAATATACTTGAAGCTTTTCCTTGGACTTGATAAACTTGATTTGATAATGAGCTTGTATCCTTGATTTGGTCTTGAGAGATCTTAAGTTGATCTTGGAAATGAGCTTGAATCTGCATCACTTGAACTTAGAATACCTCAAGTCGAACTTGGGGTCGACTTCGTCTACGACTTCACCCAAGTCGCAACTGGAGTCAACTTCGTTTGCGACTTCGGTATCTTTCTCTCCCAAATTCAACTCTATAGTGATTTTGGCATCTGAAGTCGATGTTGGAGTCGACTTCGTTTGCGACTTGGCTTCCCAAGTCGCAAGTGGAGTCGACTTGGCCTGCGACTTCACCTGCTCTTCTTCCATTTTCAACTCTGGACAGATTTGGCTCCTTGAAGTCGATGTTGGAGTCGACTTGAGGAACGACTTGGCCTTCCATGCTCTATTTTCTTCAAATGTATATGCCTTAAACATTTCCACAAACAAGTTAGTAGTCAAGACTTACTCAAATTGATTTGTTAATCATCAAAACATAGATTGAGCTTGTTTTCCACATATTTCCAACAGTTACTTCTATTATGCAAATGGACACGTAGTAAACATGTGTCTATTTGGTAGTGATAAAAAGGGGAAAATAAAGTGAAAAGGTGAAGAAAAAAGGATATATAATGTGAAAATATGAAAAACCAATTTAGAATAGAGCGAATAAAAACATAATATATGCGCCATTTATGCCATTTGCAACCTGGTCAAAAATATTTTTTTAATTTATTATTATTTTTTTTTTATAAAACTATCATTCTAAATGTATATTCTGTAAATCAAGTTTTTACTATTTTTGGACATGTGCATATATTTTTTTATATTTTAAATATAGAGTTACTTTAGTCATTTTTATGGTTAAAACGACTAAAATATTTATGCATTTAAAAATTTTTAAAAATGAAAAAATTTGTTGTCATAATAGTTTATAAAATAAAAAATATATGTTTTTGGATCTGATATAGTTGTCATTTTAGATTGGTCTAAAATAATGAGGCCCTTGTAACATATTAGATATGGTATAAAAAAGATTTGAAATACAGATAATAAAAAGAAAAACAAAATAGTGAGATAAGTAAGGTATTAGATCGCATTTACGGGGTCCAAATATTTTTCATCTTTTTTCCTTGTAACCAAATGGGTAAGGGTAGCTTTTTCTGATTTTTTTTTATAGTTTAATTTACATGTTGGCTTTGGCTTAAAGAGAGCGGTTTGATATGATATGGTGTATCAAAAATTTTTTTATAAGAGGAATAAATATAGTTGACAAAAACAATTTAAAAAAAGACAATAACCAATTTAAAAAAGAGACAATAATACGAAGAAAAGAGAAGGGAATAGAGTGGAACTCCAAATACGCTTTGCTAGATAACCAGTTGAACCAGTGACAAGGATGCTTTTGTTCTTCAGAAACTCTACAATGCCAGCAAACTCCATATTATGTGGCGGATCAGATTGATGCTTTTGTGAAAGATGGGATGGATATAATTACAAACGATGAGTACAAAGGAAGAGAAAGAAAAAGATATAAAGAGAGAGAGAGAGTCTCACTTAAGTTGCATTCGTTACATGGTTATGGGGGGTATTTATAGCACTTAAAAAGAGCGTTTACTTATATAAAACAATTCTGCATCCACCAACTTTCATTTATGAATTATCTAACCACTACAACAAAATTGATTACATGCAGCTACAATTTTTTTACGTTTCCATATTTGGCAGCCGCATATTTAGAACTCAATCATCCCGAAAGTAATTTTTTTTTTATAATTTAGAATAATATGTGGGGAAGTGGTAGTCATTTTGTAATTTAGATACAAAAATTTATTTGCAGGAAAATAAAAGTAGTGAAAAATTTTCCTAGAAAAAATCGTTTTTCTTATAATGAACTAATATAAAATAGTGGGCCGATCATTTACATCTGGTGGCAAATGATTATGCCGCAATAAAATACCATCGCCGATAGATATTTCATTTTGATCTGTTTGACCACCAACTTTCGTACATGTCCTTAATGTCATGTGATGAACATAATGCAAGTAAGGGGCGCACATGGGTTGGGTTCAACCCCCAACTGATCACACCCAACCCATTTAAACCGGGTTGGGGTTGGGTTGGGTTGAAGTCGTTTGGGAAAAGGGGGTTCGGCTCGACCCAGTTTTAAATTGGGTTGGAAAAGAGAGTTGGTTGAACCCATTATATGAGCCATGTTCATGCTTCAGAATGTGGAGTAGGGGTGCAACTTGGGTCGGGTAGGTCCGGGTACGGGTGGAACCTACCCTTACCCATTTTGTAAAAACTTTTACCTTACCCTATTTTAGACTGGGTCGGTTTGGAGCCTACACTACCCAATTTTCTTAAGAGCGGGTCGGTTCCGATTCAGTTCCAAATCGGTTCCTAGAACACGATCTATAAGAAAATGCAACCTGTGTAAAAAAATTCAATTAATATATACTAAAACATGAAATCCGTTAAAAAAGTGCAATCGTACATAATGAAATTTGTTAAAAAAATCAAATAACACAAGAATTATTATCTCATTAGAATATACTACTTTTAACAATCATAAGTCTGTCTAATCCAATAAAAAAACTGTTTGAAAAACCGATACAACACATACACAATAGAAATGAATACAACTCAAATCAGATTGATTAAAATATGTAACCATTTACATCCAAAAATATATCATGTAAAAATATATCTGCACCATATACGGTCTTTTTACTAAATGCTATGAAATATCATCACACATCTTTAATAACATTAGACAGTATTGAACATCACACGCTGCCAAAATAATTTTTTAAAAATACAAGCAAAAAAAAGCTCTAGTTGGAATTCTGTGAGAACCACAAGCCACAAGAGTTCTTAGGGTTAAAAATCAAGAGGGAAGAGAGGGATGAATTATAGGAAAATTACTCACGGGGAGGCGCAGACGGGGAGGACAGGGAGGTGCAAATGGAGGGAATTGGAGGGAAATTTGCCAAAGGTACAGACAGGGAGGTGCTCAAGCTCAGACAGGGAGGCAGCACGCGATACGGGAGAGTGCTCTGGTCGGGACTCGAGAATCGCCTGCTGTCGAGATGAGATCGGAAATGCCAAGAAGTGGAGATTCTAGAAGGAGAGGATCCAGAGGGTTGGACGCATCCCGCGGCCGAGAGCGTGGAGGGCAAAGATGGAAATCTGCTCCTGGCCGAAGAGATCGAGAGACTAGAGGCGAAGGTTGGAGGCAGCGAGGGAGCAGACGATGGGACGAGGGCTGTAGGGCGTCGAGGGTGTCCAACGTCGAAGCGGACAAGGGCGTCCAAGGGGAGTGGACGAGGGCATCGGCCGTCGAGGGCGTCGATCGTGAGCGATGATCGCGGAGGAGAAGACAAGATAGCGGCAGTGGCAATCTAGCAGAGAGTGGAGCATCGTCCGATGGAGAGAGGAGGGAGTATAGTAGAGGGAATGGCGGATCTAGCCAACTGATGAGAGTTGGTGGCGGACGAGGGTGGATTTGGAGACTAGGGAGAGGGGTTTAGGAATTAGGGCATCGATCGCATAGGGCTGCCGAATGCCGATATTATATTATATATATATATATTAATAAATATAATATGAAATCCGGGTCGGTTCTGAGTACCCAGCACTGGAACCAACCTTAACTCGAATTTGAACGAGTATTTAATTCCTAGAACCAAACCGACCTTATTTTGGGTACCTAGTGGGTTGACCCGCGGGTACTCGGACCAAGTTTCACCCCTAACGTGGAGTCTTTGTTGGGTTATTGAGTTCACTACTTTACTATCGTGTATTCATGCTGCGTTTTTTTTATTATTTTAAAAAAAACTTGCATCACTTTTGAATAAAAAAAATCTTGCAACTTTATTTTTAAAAAACCTTGTAGCATTTTTTTATTGGGAAAAACTTGCAGCACTTTTGAATTAAAAAAAATCTGGCCCTTTAAAGTTGTCTAATCTTTTGGTTTTGAGTAATTTGAAAAACAAACTTTGGAGCTCTTGAGTTTACAACAATATAATAAAACATAACAAAATATCTTTAGAATATAATCTTTTAAGAAAAATTTTTAAAGCATAAATTTTTATATTTTAAAAGTATTTTTATAGATTTTCCATAAAATTTTAGTTTTTGATATTAGAAAATCCCTGTTATAATATTAAATTTTATTTTTTAATATCAGTTATGGCGAGAACTTTCAAAAATTAAAGATAACAAATTAAAATATTAATCTAAATAAAAATAAAAAAATCTTGTAAGATATTTTCTTGTATTTATGTTAATATGGTAGAATCAATTTTTAAAATTATTTGTTTTAGGAATTTTCAAAATCTGAAATACATGAAATTATTCCATTTAATATGAGAAATATTTTAAAATAATTCAAGATATTTACAAAAATAATCCTATGAGTATGGTTTATTATTTTTTCATTGATGATTTGAATTATATAAAATTAATTTTTGAAGTTTTAAAGTAGCGCAAAAATAACTTTAGATATTTCCATCCATTCAAAATTATAAATATTTATTTTCTAACAATGTTTTCTCTCAAGGTTATTTCAAGAAATTTAAAAATTTTAAGACTGAAGACGTATTTGTGATGTTTTCCATCTTCTCTTTGTAGTTTGCTTTCAAAAGTTCCTTTTTCATCATTCCTTGATGCATAAGTGTTTGCAACATGTGTGAATGTTATATCAGTCTTTAGTGATTTATAGGTAAAAAAAATAACAATTGAAAATACAATAATAGATCAGTGTTTTGTGATTTATAAGTAAAAAAAAAATAACAATCGAAAATACAATAATAGATCAGTGTTTAGTGATTTTACAGGTAAAAAGAAAATAACAATTGAAAATACAATGATGAGCACATCATTTAAAAATAAAGTCTTTTTTATCTATGTTTATTGAAAATATTTTTAATACACATATGTAAAGTTGTAAATTATAATATATGAATATATTTTAAAAAATTTTGTTAAACATTTTTTGAATTTATTTGTAATTGTGACGAGTTGGGTTGGGTTTGGTTGAAGTGTTTTTTAAGTTCGATTAGGTTGGGTTGAGATAAAATGGATTGGGTTTGAAGGCAACCCAACTCACGTGCACTCCTAATTGGGTCAATATAAATCTAGTATTGGTTTCAGTTTAGCCCAGGTTGGGTTGAAATCTGTCCATTTTGAAAATTTTTAGGTGGGTTTAGACCAACCTAGTACTAAGTTACACCTATAATTTTAATAGATTAATAATGTGTTCAATTTTTTAAGCATATTCGAGCTTATTAAATTTATATAATTCTAATTTATGGGGTTAAATTTCAGATCGGATGGTTTAAAATGTAAGGGCATTATAGATATTTCACAAGATTTAATGACGATTTTAACACATGTTCTAAAATGAAACACCAAAGGAATTTTGATTTGACCGCTTAGCATAAGAGTGCAACTTGGGTTGGGTTGTACCAAGTGTAGATAAACTCGATCTTAAGCCTACTAGAGTTATATGAACCTAAACTTTAACTATAATATTAGATTTTAGATTCGGGTCGGGTACGGACCAAGTAAGCATTGATTTGGTTTACAAGTCAAGTTTTTAAACCGAGTTGATGTAGAACGATATTAGTTTCGGGTTCTCTTCGGTTGGGTTGAAACCGAGTCTAATTTGGAATTTTTCTAAAAAGAAATCCTAAACTTAATTTTGAAAGTGGGTCGAGTTAAGCAAGTTCAAATTGACCCAGTACCAAGTTGCACCCTACTTGGGAATTGTTTTTGTAGTTTATGCAATAAGCAATTTTGCTGAAAAAGTTTTGAATTTGTTTGCAATAAGATCAAATTAGTTAGGGTTGGGTCGGGATGAAAATGGGTTAGAATTGGGTTAGGTTCCACCCATGCACACCCCTAGATACAATCGACTATAGATAGCAAACCGTCTTTGGAATTGGACAATGCGCATGCATTGGTAGATCAAAACTACTAGTTATATAAAAATAAAAAACATATGTTTTTGATTGACTAGTTATGACTGCCATTTTAGATTGGTCAGAAACGATCAGGCCTCTACAATAAATATAAATGTGATATGAAAAATGATTAAAATGTAGATAATAAAAAGAAAAATAAGATAGTGAGATAAGTAAGATATTATATCTCATTTACAAGTTTCATTTTTTTCCTTCTAACCAAATGTGTAAAGGTAGCATTTTCTATTTTTTCTATTTTAATTTTCGTGTAAGTTTGCCACGACGCATGTGATCTCTGGAGCAAGATGCCAACACAGGTTTGATAGTTGGCGGCAACAAGTCTTCTTGAATTTTGTGGGAATGTCAACCAAGTAAGAAAAATTAGAAATATTGTTAAATATTTATTAGAATATTATATGAAAATTGTAAAAATGTATTAGAGTATGACTGTAAATCTGTAATATTAGTTGAGATGGCTATAAAATATCCATCAAAAAAATTTACATTCTGGCTTTGGGTTAAATATTGCAATTTGATGTGATATGTTGTGTCAAATTATTTTATATAAAAGAGAATAAATATTGTTGAAAAGAAATTGTTTTTAAAAAAGACAATAATACCAAGAAAAGAGAAGAGAATAGAGTGGAACTCCAATTACACTTTGCTAGATAACTAGTTGAACCAGTGACAAGAATGATTTTGTTACTAAAAAATTCTACAATGCCGGCAAAGTCCATATTGGTTGATGCTTTTGTGAAAGATGGAATGGATATAATTACAAGCAATGAGTACAAAGGAAGAGAAAGAAAATATAATAATTAGGAAAAAACGATGAGTTGACTATTCAACTGATGATGTGTCCACTGATGTGACAGCCTGACCATTGACCATTTGACCAAGCAATGGGCCAAAAATAAGTGGAAGGTCATTGGTCTAGCCCCAAATAAACCACTTAGAATGATGGGTTGAGCTATATAAAATATCGTGAGTATTTAACTCAACAGCCCAAGGTGCTTAAGTAGTTAAGGTAACGTCTTTGGTAGAGGAGGTCTTGAGTTTGAGTTCCAAAGAGTATATAAATAATGTATTTTGCCTTTTTGGGCTCTGTAAGCCTCACTAGTTTGAAATTCGAATTTAAAATTTGATTTAAGATCGGATTGCGATCAGGGATCTTGAAATTCGAATTTGAAATATATTTGAGATCGGATTGCGATCGGTGAACTTGAATTTCAAATTTGAATTGAAATCGGATTTCGAGCGAAAAATCTGCCGGTGAATTCTCTGGTGAGCTATAAATAAATGACTTGAGTACTCGATAAAGATATCAGAAGAAAGAGGAAGAACGCTGCTGCAAGAGAAAGGAAAAGGCCGATCCAATCCATTCAAGCGATCTATTTCATTTTCTTCTTTAAGGTAAGGGGGACTTTGCCTTTTTAGCCTTTAATTATGACATGATTTAATGAGGATTTATCACATAATTATTTAGTGGTTTTACTAATATGTGATTTTTATTAGCCATTAATCATGCTAGGATGATATGAGATATTATATGCTTAATTGCATTTGGAGTGGATGCCACATAATTATTTGAGAAATGTATTATTTACATTAAACTAATTATGTGATGATTTATCAATAATTTTGAGGATGTATAACATAAATGTAATTTTGGGCAAGATGGAAAGCATAATGGCATAATTATAATTTATTTTGAGTAAAATTATGTACGTTATATTATGCTTGGATGGCCTAAAATTAAATATGTTAGCCAAATTATTTATGAGATGAATTTTTAATGCATTTTAATGCATTTAACATGTTTAAAGGTGATATATATATGAAAATAATATTAAAATATTATTATATATATCTTGTATAAATGGGCGGATGAAAAAAATGGATATTACTGCCTATTTTTGAGTTTTTGGATATTTTACAATTCTGCCTGATGGTTTTTCTGAAAAATCATAAGTTGTCAAGGAGTTTCTGTAAAATCAGAAAACAGCAGGATAATCTGTAAATTTCCAGAAGATGGTACGGACTTCAGGGAGTGGGCTGGATCCAGGCTGAGCCCAGCTGTAGATGAGCCCAACTATTGCAATGGGCCTCAGAAGGAGGATCCAGTGAGCCAACCCATGGCTTAGAGCCCAGAAATGATACCCAGGCAGGAGCCTAGGCAGTAAAGCCTAGAGCGCGGCCCATCGGGAAGCCCAGCAGAACCACCGGCGGCGAGGGATGCGTCCATCTTCAAATTGATGTAAATTGAGCTCTAGAGGTCCGTTTTGAGTGATCCAGGGGTCATTTCCTACGGATTTGGACATTTTGAGTTCAATGGAAAGGCTAGATTAGCCAAATGATGTCTAGAAGTTTGATTTTTGGGGATAGAGGAGTATCCTAAAGGTTTTAAGGTCTTAAATCCTTAGGGTAGTCCCCACATTTTAAGTTGAGTACTTCTAGGAAGAGATGATGGCATATAAAATGTATTAAAGGCTCTAGAAGTTGAGCAATTGAGTAAAGATGATGTGTTCTTATGATCTTAATTGCAGGGCATAATCCTACTTACTGAGTTCTTGTGAACTTACCCATTTTTCCTTTGACTCTCAGATGATCCCGTGGATGGTGGCCAATGAGATGGTGGTGGCGTGATAATGAATAAATCTATTTATTTATTTATTTCTATGTAATGAGTGGCTTGACTTGGATGTAAAGAATTTATTGAAGTGGGCATGTTTGTAATAACTCTATGGACTTGGATGTAATAATGCAAATTTATTTCTTATTGCATAAATGAGATGGTTTAATCGTTGCGTGGGAAGATCCTGGAGTTTTAAAACGACTTGGACCGAAAATTCAGGCAAAAACCTTGATTTTTAGTTCAGGCTGTTATAGAAAAGGATATAAAATGTGTGTGAGACAGCGCGTACTTTTTTATGGTTATTTTTATACCATCTCAATTAGTATTACAATCAAGCTCGAGAGACATTCTTATAATTTCTTACACATATCTAACAAATGTTCCTAATTTTCACCTATCAGTATATTCTAAATATCCTAACTTGTAGACTCCCCCACAAAAATTTTGAGGACGTCACAACAAATATTTTTGCCACAATATTCTAAATATCCTAACTTGTAGACTCCCCCACAAAAATTTTGAGGACGTCACAACAAATATTTTTGCCACAATACTGCTGGCATGCTTTGAACTAGGGACACCCACTGCATGGAACAGTCCCGGTACCAACTGAGCTGCTGCTCAGTTAGCGAGAAATAGCATACTTAAAGAGCATTCTGCATGCACCAACTTTCATTTTATGAATGGTAAAGGACATAAATGTGTGTGAGAGAGAGAGAGAATACTTAAAGAGCATTTTGCATGCACGAACTTTCATTTATGAATTGTAAAGGACATAAAATGTGTGTGAGAAAGAGAGAGAGCATACGTAAAGAACATTTTGCATGCACCAACTTTCATTTATGAATTATCTAACCACCAAACAAAATTGATTATATGTAGCCAGACATTTTCATGTTTCCATATTTGAAGCTGCATATGTAGAACTCAATCATCCCAAAAGCAAAATTTTCCAATTTAAGGAAACAAATTTTCATCAAACATTATTTTCTGGAGACCATGCTTTTAAAATGAGAGATTTGAAACCTAGATTTACTGACTGCGGTCACTACGTAGCCGCTTTTAGGCAGTGAAATTTTAATCTGCCACAATTATATAAAATATAAGCAGCAAACAATGACAACCTGTAGCCAATAGATATTTGCTACATATAATAATAATTGCGGCAAAAGAATTATATGTGAGGAAGGGGTAGTCGTTTTATAATTTAGACACAAAAATTTATTTGCAGGAAAATGATATTCATTTCGTAGCGAAAAAATTTGCTAGAAAAATAAAATCTTTTTCTTGTAGTGAACCAATATAAAATAGTAAGCTGATCATTTACGTCTGTTATTATGCATCATAGGATATGTTTGGCCACCTACTTTCATATATGTCATTAATGTCATGGGATGAACATGACACAACCGACTATGGATAGCAATCCGTCTTTGGAATTGGACTGCCTTATCTACGGATGTGTCGGAGGCCAATCGGGGAACACGAGGAAATGTGAAAGTGAAAATGGGGGTATCCACGTTGGCGCTACTCTTGCAAGGGCACTCTCGATCCAATGGGGGAGGACGGTTGTCGCCCTGCTCCCACCAATGTTCCCTTTAGACAGTGGCGCAATTGTTCTAATCTTCCGTCGGTATTTCGAAAAGCATACCTTAAAACATAGGGTAGAAAAGTACAGCGGAGTCCAATCTAATACTCAAGTGAGTCTTTTTCTCGATTTTTTTAAAAAAGAAAAATTTAGCATTCATATGACATATCAAATGGTGCGTTCTTCTCAATAAAAAAAATAGTACATTTTTTTTTCATTTTAAAATTCAAAAGATTTTAAAAATAAAAACTTAGCAAAGTGGCATGGGTGCATGTATGCACCAATGTATATTCTAGTGATCAATCAAAGGTAACTAGTTATTCATGAAATGCACCTTTGTCTATTAATAGAGCACGCATTTATTGAAACAAACTTCTCCATACAAGATATCGAAAAAAATTTTAAAAATAAAAACTTAGCAAAGTGGCATGGGTGCATGCATGCACCAATGTATATTCTAGTGATCAATTGAAGGTAACTAGTTATTCATGAAATGCACCTTTGTCTATTAATAGAGCACGCATTTATTGAAAGAAACTTCTCCATACAAGATACCTAAAAAAGTTTTAAAAATAAAAACTTAGCAAAGTGGCATGGGTGCATGCATGCACCAATGTATATTCTAGTGATCAATTGAAGGTAACTAATTATTCATGAAATGCACCTTTGTCTATTAATAGAGTACACATTTATTGAAACAAACTTCTCCATACAAAATACGTAAATGCAGATTTCTATAAACAGCAGATGTGATCATTTGCAAACGTGTTTCACAACGCGAAGGGTATGAATATTTATCATGTAATCCTCCCAATCAATGCATCACAGATCAAACGGATTCAAACCCCAGCATTTGAGACTCTTCAATTCCATCCTTCACTACCAACCATTGTCTACCCAAGTTCTTGTCATCAAACATGCACAGAAAAGCAAGCACAGATAATTAAGTTAGATGATGGAAATGTAAACATGTATAGTGTGGCTGATGAAATTTATAAGCACAGATATCAGACAAGAATAAAACATCAAGTCATGCTTGGGCAAAGCATTTAGAAAGCCAGCTCTATACCTTCCCTCAAAGAAGATGAATGGTTCATAGATTTGGGCCAAACGCATCACATAGGTGAACTTGCGATTGAGATCTGTATGTACTTCTTGTAATAACTTGCAAAAGATTGCATTGACCAAGCCCAGGGCTCATACACCAAGAAAGTTCCATGAAAATTGTGTTACCAAACACATCCACATCCCAGCCCTCCATCAGATTCACAGGACTTTTAGCACGTTTATCAGGCCTAATAGATGGACGACTGAGGACCAATTTGAGAAATTTTATGGACATGCCCAAAATGATCTTCTTCTTTTTTTTTTTTTTGGAACGAATGTCCAAGATGATCTTTTATTTACAAAATCTAACCAAAACTAGCGATTTTCTTGGTTTTGAGTATATCTAATGATGAGCGCCAACCCATCGGAAGTTGTTCCACCATTTTTTTTCAGGGGAAGCTATATCTACACCATTCGTTTGAGATAGATGGCTAAGATCAATTTGGGTATTTTTGGTAATTCAAAAAATCAGATGGAAGGCATGGGAATCTTGCTACGTACTCAATCCTCTTCTCCCGCTCATCTTTCTTCCTCTCTCTCATGCAAAATTTGGGGCAAAAATCATGGTGGACGTCAGGATAGAGATTGTCACTGGTGGGTTTTATTGGAGTGTGGAATCCGTGGTGGCAATAGGTGTTGGAATTGGAAAAAAGGCGGTGATTGTTGCAGGTAGTTGATTTGGGATTTGCTTGCAATAGTTGGATGCAGAAAATTCCACCAAATACTATCGATGATGTACATGAGGCTGATGGATTTTTCTTCGTGGGATGGATGGGGAATGGGGCTATCTATGCGGATATTGAAGAGGAAAGATGGATCTTTGGAGTGCCAAAAATTTCTGCCTTGGGTGGAATTCTGGATTGGGGCATTTTTGTTGCCAGCCCTGCCTACCTGATTGGGAGATGCATAATGGCAACTGATCCGTCGGTTTAGATATGTTGGAAATCGATTATGGGAGCCGGATCGGAAATGTAAAAAGCTATCTGGATTTTGGAGAAAAAACACTGCTGCAGATGTTAGATTTTAGCAAGGATAGCTGGAAATTTTCTTGGCCAGATCTAGAAGGGTAAACTACACCAACTTTGTTGACATCGGAGAGAAAAATTGGTGGCCGAAGAAGATGGATTCGTGCAGCCATGGCTTCGGGAGAAGGAAGATGGTGGAGCACCGGAATTTAGTACTTCAGTGATGCACGCTGTTTCGGTGCACATGCGGCCCATTTGCAAAATGGAATATTAATATAATTTTACAATTCTGCCCCGATTATTTTAAAAGCCTAGTAATTCCTCCCCAAATTATTTAACTAAATTTTTTATCAGAAAATCGTATTTTTCACAAAATTACACAAAAACGCTTTATTAAATGCAATTTTCATAAATTCAATGTGAAAAAATAGAAATACATATGAAAGTATGAACCTATCAAACTGATTTCTATAATTTAACATCTTTTTTCATAATTAAAAGTGTCATATTAATATAAAATATATAAAAGTATGTAAATCATCAAATAATTCTATAGTATGTAAATCATCATAAATTTATCTTTAAATGTGGTTAGATTTTGTTGATTTATTCTATTTTATATGTGTAATCTCTAAAATTGGATACTGCAGAGATAATTAATTATAGTGTTTGCTGTTTTTTTGGAGTTTTGGAAATAATTAAATAAAAATATTTATTTTGAAGTTGATATATCAAATAATTATTACTACGTACATGAAATAAACAATGTAACACTAATCTACAAATATTTATTTTGTGAGTCATATATTTTTAATTAAAACTTTTATTTTAAAATTAAATTTTAAATTTATTTAAATTTGATTAACTTTGGTTATAATAATCACATATATTAATCTCTTTTCTACCCTATATTTTGAAGAAATCATATTGTATTTTAATTAATTTGTATTTCTAATTTTATTAATTTCATATTGAAATAAGCTATCGGAGAGCCGACGAATCCTAACAGGTTATTACAAATTTAACCCACTACTTTTGCAAAATACATCAAAATATAAAATTGATAGTGCTTATATTTGATTGAATCTGGTCGACATGATATTGTATTCTTAAAGTATGGATCATTTTTTAAAAAGTATATTTTGTAATAATAGTAAATTATCTTATAAAATTTCTATTAAATATAATTATTTTCTAAATTGATCATTTTAATATTTAATTGAATTGATATTATATTACTAAATTTAAAATGTAGTCCATTTCAAATCACGGTTTCATATTTCCAACATGAATTACTAAGTTTATAATTTTTGAAAAATACACAAACTTATGTATTCTATTTTCAAAATGAATTAGTCAATAGTTGATATTTTAAAATTTTTTAATATAAATTATAAGAATGTTATTGTAGATAACTTTTGATAAATTTACAAACTTTCTATTAAATGAATTATAAAATATATATCTTTTATAAAATAAATAAATTTATGTAAAATACTTTCGAAAATTTTAAAAATAAGTGTTGTAATATAATTTATTACAGTTTTATTTTTAAAAAGTCATATATAATAATTATTACTGTTTTCTATATTTATTTAAATTTTTATTTTATTATTAAAAAAGTTCATGCAAATATAACTCACAAATTAACAGCAATAGAATACGAACATTTAAATTTGAATTTAAGTTTTAAATTTAAAATAAAAACTAAGATTTTATATTTTTATAAAGATTATATTGATAAGGCCTATAAATAATTATTTAATTTTAGCAATTAAATATTAAAAAATAATTTAAATTTAAATTATATTTTTGGGACATATAATTAACTAATTTAATTTTTAATAAATCAAATAATAAATTTATTACATTTATAATTAATTAACTGATTTAATTTTTATTTTAATTATAAATAATATTTACTTTTATTATTATACTTAATTATTAATTTCGGTACATATAAGTAAATAATCATTTAAATCAAATATTTTGTACCAACCTAAGTTTTGGGATAGTTTAAATTATGATTTTGGGATTACTGTGAAAAATAGAATTACATATAAAAGTTTACAGTTAGATGTTAGATTTAGGTGGATTCATTAAATAATTTTTTACTAATATAAAAATACTTAACTATTAAATCAGTCCTAAAATCATATATATTTAGTTTATTTAAATCTAAATTATAGTTTTATATCAAAAACTTTTCATTGGACTTTCGATTTAATTGGACTTTTATTTTAGATGTGTTCTACAGCATGAAGATTTTTTATAAATTTTTATTCATACATTGATTTCACTTGAAGGAAATAAATTTTTATTTTAATAAATTTTATTATAAAATTTCTATTAAATATAGTTATCCTATATTTTTTTGAAAATTATCAAATTTTTATTGCCCTTATTTACGTAAAATCATACAACTTTGTTAAGATTTTATGGATATATCGGCTATATTTTTTATTTTTATTTTAAATTATTATTTCTAGTAACAATAAATCACAATTAGTATATTAATATGTCAAATTTTGTAATATTTACTATAATAATATTATTTTATAATTTTAATAAATTTTATTATTAAGTATAGTTTTGAAATGAATTATTAAGTATATATCTTTTGCAAAATACACAAACTATGTAAAATATTTATAAAATATCAAAAATTAGATGTTGTTAGATGCTGTTAGATGTGGTTATATGCGATTAGATGTTGTTAGACGCTGTTAGATTAAGGTGATTTCGTTAAATCGTATTATCTGATTTTTAAATTTCGTAATTAAGGTATAAATGGTCTTATAAGGGGCCTAGGATCATATTACATGCGTTAAATTAGGATTAACTTATTAATTTCAAAAATTAGATGCGGTTAGATGTTGTTAGATGCAGTTAGATTAAGGTGGATTTCATTAAATCATATTATCTAGGTTTCAAATTCCGTTATTAAGATATAAATGACCTTATAAAGGGCCTATAATCATATTACAGGTGTTAAATTAAGATTAACTTATTAATTTCAAAAATTAGATGCAGTTCGATATGGTTAGATGTTGTTAGTTGTGGTTAGATGTTATTAGACGCTATTAAATTAAGGTGAATTTCATTAAATCGTATTATCTGAGTTTCAAATTTTGTTATTAAGGTATAAATGACCTTATAAAGGGCCTAGAATCATATTACAGGTGTTAAATTTAGATTAACTTATTAATTTCAAAAATTAGATGTGGTTAGATGCGGTTAGATACTGTTAGACGCGGTTAGATTAAGATAGATTTCATTAAATCATATTATCTGCGTTTCAAATTTCGTTATTAAGGTATAAATGACCTTATAAGGGGCCTAAGATCATATTACAAGTATTAAATTAGGATTAACTTATTAATTTCAAAAATTAGATGCGGTTAGATGCTGTTAAATTGCCTCGTATACATATCGGGCATTTTGTTGCCGTAAGTGCGTTATAATGCCCATAAAGAGAAGGATTGCCCTTTATCCCAGTGCTTCAATATCTCCTTTGTTTTGTTCATCTTTGCATGACCGTTTGTCCTGTCCTCCTCAACTGTGATTATTATTGTAGACTACTAAAGTTTCATCCAAATGAAAAACCTGCATAGGCCATATTATTTGAAAACATATATATTCATATGTAAATTGTGAAAAAAAAACTTAAATCTTTTACCATATGCATTAAAAAGTAACAATACTTTATAAAATTTAATGATATTTTAGACAGATTAGATATTGGAAACACCTCTTCGATTATTTTGTTAGGTTGATTTTATATATTTGTACATAGAGGCCATGCGTAACAATATTATAATACTACACAAATGACAAGATTTTTATTAAAATATAAATAATGTTATATGCATAGACGGAGTAAATTTCCCAACGATGCAAATAGCGCTAAATATAACGAATGGATTAAATTTCCGTGGATAAAATAGATGAGGTTGGTGTTTCGTAGAAGTGTAACTCTGTATGTTGATATGATTATAAACTATCCGTAATTGTTTACAATATACGCAATTTTTTACATTACGAAAAGGCGCATGTGTTTCATCTATTTTTGTAAATAATTATTACAATCTCAAATGATAATCTGCCAACCTAAAATTGTGCCCCCATTACTTGAATGCAGCCTTATTCTTCCCCCAACTCAGCATTGGTAACAAAGGCCATTTGGCCTAGCCACAAGATAAGCTTAAGTCTACAGCAGAAGTTGCCCTCGGGGCCAACACATCAATGGAGTATAAGCAATTAGAGCAGCAGAAGTTTTCTGCTCTGAAAATTCAGGCCTTCTTTCCAAGGGAAACAGAGTCCTCACCTAGAAAGGATTGGGACAGTTATTAAAATAAAGTTGCACCATCCTAGGCCCAAAATACTGCCTGGTCCATAAACATAGGTAAGTTACACCAAAGTGTTGTAAGCCCTTTATTTATTTATTCATTTTCATGCGGGCCTGCATGTGTTGAGTTCACAAATAAATTTACCCTTTTTTGGACCTTTATATCCATTTATTTTTATAATTTAAACCAACCCACTTTAAAATGGGAGGGATTATTGACTTTTTTAAATTAAAAGAACATATATATTTATATACACGAAAATTCAAAATGTTTATTTTAATATATTTATATTTGGGAATGAATAAAACTTTTAATGAAAAGTTGTAGAGGGTAGAAGTTATCAATAATTTGATATTATAGAGGTAATGATAAGAATTAATAGGATAAAGTTGAAATAGATAAGTTAGTTATGTTGTTAATTATGTAGAAATGATTGAAAAGTATAATAATTGTATAGAAAAATATGAAAAAATGATTAAAAAATAGAATAGTTGTGGAGAGTGAAAAGTTTTAGATTGAAAAGTTTTAACTTGACAACTTTCACTTATTACCAAACATACTTATAAAATAAATATACATTAGTTCACTTAAAATGAAAAAATAAATAAATGGCTCAAAACACCTAGGCACTGCTAATCAAAGTTACAACTAGGTGCAAAGCATCATTATCCATAATTGGGATCGCAAAAACTTTTAGGGGTCGCCAAACACAATCGAGTTGCCCACCCCATCCCCATGTTGAAGAGACACCAAAACTCATCTTCCGCCATAACTTCGGAAGGCAAAATGCCTTTCTTTGGTGTACCCATCTTTGTATGATTATTGAACATAAACAATTCGTATTTGGATAAACAACATGAATAAACCTGATGGGTGGTAAAGCCCAGTAGAAGCAAGGAAAAGACAGGAGATTGTTTTAGATAAACAGACAGCACTAGCACATATAAGTTCTACCATTAAATATCAAACGAAAAAAAAAAAAAAAAAAGTCATTACAACATTAGAGTCATTTTACAAGTTAGCAGCTTGTACAAGCAGCTGATTGGTTGGAACTGCAGATATAAAATGTAATGCAGCAGCAACTGTCATGACATTCGAACATGGATAGGTAACATATGCATCAACACCCACGTTAGGGGCGAGCATTAGAAAGGAAATGAAAATGAGCATGAGGACAACAAACATAACTACTCGGCATTTTCTTTAACCAGGAAAACGAAATCGAAGAACAGTATGTACCAATACCTCAATCCATTCAGCACAAATTAGTCTGAAGTCCATAATGTAAAGACTATCATTTAAGATGTGCCATGCTTGGGTCAGTTACAGCCAGCTGCCGAACTTGCAGCCACAAGGAATTTCCTTGTGCCCCCCTGATCCTCATGTAACACCACAACATCCCTGACCTTACAAATCAGCTCCTCCAAATTATTTACTCCAAAGCTACTATAATTAAGTGCCTTCTTGTACCTCTGCATATATAATTCTTCAAACTTTCCTAGCAAAATTTTGCATGAGTAGCTCACAAGAAGCTCTTGTAGCTCTGTTCTGAAACATTCAAGATGACTATCAATTTCATTGTTGGGCCCTGAAACAGTCTCTATATTCCTTTCCTCCTGTTCATTGGCCCGTTCATCATCTGAATATTCATCTGAAGAACAGGCAACGTCGCCACATCCAGCAATGTTATCATCCAGAGCTCCCTTCACTTTCTTGTCCTTCCTAGGAACTGTTGGCCCAAGTTTGTTACGAAGACAAATGGACTTCCGATTTCCCTTACCCTCTACTGTCATCACATCTGACATCTTCCTGAGAAGATTCACAAGTTTACATGCACCATACTCAGCCACATACAGCGGACGCCCAAATAGTTTATGGTACTCTGATGGGAGTCGTACAAGGGCCAAGCTCCCTCCTGACAGCTCAAGTAATGTCACTAGTTGACCTTTCAAACCCTGCAGGTCACCAGGCTGCACAAACCTCTTAGCATCTTGGAAGTCAACTGGTTCACTAGGGCAAGGACAACCCTCGTTCAGTCCTGATGGGAGACTCTGGGAACGTGATGAAGGAAAAGGCAGAGTGAATGTATTGCTTGTGTACTCAGACATTGAGTGTGATGTTCTTGAGTAGTCCCTTGAGACATGATGGGATGCATTAACACAATAAACCTGGTTAACATTTGTTCGAGTAGTGCAATCACTTTGTGAGATCCCTCTGTACACAATTGCTTCTTCATCAATCTGCATATCTGGAGTATCATTGAGGTGGCAACCCATGAGATAGCCAGAAATTTCAGGACCTCGTGATATGAAAGCCTTTGGGGGCACAAAACCTTCTCCACGGGCCACACTAGGCCAATCCCACACAAACCTACCAGCATTGCTCAGAGCTGATGAAACACCCACACCTGCTGGGATGACAAGAATAATCGTGTATCCACGTTGACCAAGTATATGCAATGCTGGTGCAAAATCTACATCCCCTGATATTAGTAAGATTGTAGAGGGAGGACGGTTATCAAGTGCAAATAGGAACATGTCCACTAAGATAGCTTTATCGGCAGCATCCTTTCTACCATTTGGTACATCTATGAGTTTGACACCAGTTCTCTGACAGCTTTCTCTCAGCCTTCGAGGGAATGCATTGAAATCCCCATAAGCAGAGAACATTGTTACTGCACCATTGATTACAGGGTGCACCCGTAGTGCCATCCGGATGTTACCCGCTACCTCATCAGGTCGGACATCACTTGGCACTGGACAGTTCTCAATATCCCAAAGAATAGCCACAGGTCCATTCAAGCCTCCAGGTTCTTGATTGTATGAGCCTGCATTTGAGTTTGATGGAGTCACTTCTGACACGTTTGTAGTCTCTGATGACAAGTTCTTCGGGTATGGATTTGTGGTCATCATGATCTTTGGCACTTTGAATGAGGAAACCCAAGCTTCCTGAATTTGACAAAAAGAAGTGAGATACATATGGTAAACCCCCTAAAACGAGCAACCAACGAAGAAATTACTCTAGTTGCTTTGGAACATGATAATTTCATGAAAAATTTGCATTTGGCTAAATAAAAGTCCCAGTCATCTACCATCTTTGGAATGATCACTAAAATTAAACAACAATCTATAAATCCTAGAAAATGGACAGGATCATTTTTTGTGGTACATTGGTCATATTCTAAATGAACCAGATATACAAACAACAAAAAGGATAAATATTTGAAAATGACGTACTATAAATAAGATATCCACTTGGGAACATTATTGAAACACATTGAACTAATATTAAATGAGCATAGCATTATAAAACTTTAAAGAAGGTAACATATAGCATTACTTCTGCATATGAACTAATCTTTAAGATCATAGAAAAAATGATAACTGATGAGACACATCATTTCTTGAAGTTGCCAGACTTAGACCAGGATACATGATGTAGGATCTAGGAAGTTTAATAAATTAGATTTGATTAATGGTTTGAATTCAAAAATGAAGTTTTTCTTTATAATGATGTTAGGTTTTTTCATTTATAGCCATTCAAATTAGAATTTTACTTATATAAGGATTTTCTTTAGAAATTTATTTATAGTTACCATTAATTTATTGGAGAACGATCTTGTTAGCTCTGGTTAACACGAACTCCTATTAGCCCAAGTTGCATTTCTATTTTTTTCACTTCTTTTCATGACATGCGGACTCAAGTGTATTTAGGGTATGTTTGGCATTTGATAAAACTTTCGAAATTTCTTTTAAAAAAAAATTGGAGAAAGTAATGTGATATGATATGGATAATAATCAAGAGTAAAAACAATAAAGTTAGAATCGTCAAGATTGTTGTACGAAAAGTTGTGAAAATGATTTAAAAGTTGGATAATTGTATAAGAAAATACGAAGAAATGATTGAAAAATAAGGTAGTTGTAGAGGAAAAAAATTTAAATGGAAAAGACATTTTCTATTGAGACATTTTCTATTGAATACCAAACACACCCTTAATTTACATACCAAAATTTACAACTTTTCATGTGTAAATAATTGTTTCTAACTTAGAAAAAATAACAATTTTTACCCAAAATTTTAAAACTGGAGAAAGTAATACGATGTGATATGGGTAATAATGAAGAACAAAAAGAATAAAGTTAAAATTGATAAGATTATTGCATGAAAAGTTGTCCAGAATGATTAAAAAGTTGAGCAATTGTATAAGAAAATATGAAATAATGATTCAAAAAGCTTGCTATGGAGGGAAAAAAAATTAAATGGAAAAGACATTTTCTGTTAAATACCCAACACGCCCTTAATTTACATTCCAAAATTTACAACTTTTTCATGTGTAATTTTTTTCTAACTTGCAAAAATCAACAATTTTTAGCTGAAAATTACTTCAAATACCCTCTAAAATTACTCATGATTGAAAATTCAAATATATATAGACATATCAGAAAATTTTAAATTTTAATATTTGAATTAAATACATTTGGGTCCAATTTTCATGAAAAACAAAATAATAATAAAACCTATGTTCCCAAGCTGACATGATCGGTCTTAATTTATTTATATTTTATATTAGGTTTTGTTTATATCATGATATTAAGTTTTATTTTTGTTATTGCCGTTAGTGCCAAAGCTAGGATCTCTAGCCAGGCTCAGGTGATATAGATGGGGGAAAATATAAAAATAAATTTTAAATCTTTGAGGAGAATTTTTCAAATTTCAAAAACTGAGCCCTCGATTCCACATAACTCCACCACTGGTACCTGTTCAATTTTTTTAGCTTCTACATCAATACATGTTATATAGTCGTATGAAGCATGAAGCCAAACAGCAGAAATGTAGAGTCTTTGTATTGCTCGTTTCAAATAGTTGGCATGATGAAAGTGGAAATAGCTTACAACCAGTAATGCGCATCTGAAGTTGAAAGCAGTACCTAAGAGATGATTTGTGCAACAGAAATTATCATATATTTTATTCAGGCTAATTATCCTTGCTTGCAACATGTTCTGTACTCTTTTCATTCCGTAAAATTATTTTCTCCTTTACCACAAGATTTACAAATTACAATCTTCTTTTGTCCAAATATTGTGTAGTACAGAGTCATCACGTTGCACATCATGAGTGAACCTCCAATGGAGTGGTCATTGGAGGGAACTCAAACACCACTTTAGCTACATGTAATATAAATCGTAATGGTATTCAAGATCCTAACAGTCATCAACCGGCCAGAATAAGCATTCATCAGTCAGAAGTACATGCATGAAATGGATATTTGAAGCTTGAATATTCCAATTGTCAAACCTCAGCTAATCTTGCTTGGTTTGGAGGCATCTTCAATGAATCCAAAACAGTGCCCATCACTATATATATATATAAAGATTCCTCGTCCTCATCATGCATGTGTAAACTAAAGGGTGTGCATAAATCCAAATATCTCTACACAGCATGTCTGTCTATAGGAGGCTTAGGAGCATTTCCGTGGTAGCAGGTATATCCTACAATGTTTTGCTTTTGGGTCCATCGTAATGTTTTGATTGGGTTCATGCAGCAGTCATAACCTTATTCTCCATGCATAAAATCATCTTCATTGCAAACTTAGGAGAGCCATGAAAACGAAAACTATGATGCCAATGAACATCCTAATTAACATTTAGCTGAGATATAAAAATAGAAATACTTAGAAGGGATCATATAAATGAAATGACTCTTTGTGACCCACCTAAATTTCCAATTTTGATAACATTGGTTGTGACTAAAATATAAAATGTTAACTACTTATTGCAAAAAATTAAAATTATTATAAACATAAAAAATTTCAAAAAAAACAACAAAGTACATAGTCATATGAAAAACTATTGAAAATGTGTACTCATAGGTAGAATTTCGTATAAAATATGTAGTCATAATCAAAAAGTACCTAATGAATAACGATAAACCAAATTAGTCCTATCAAATTTAAAACATATGATACAAAGAAACAATATGCTCCAATAATTTCTTGCAATGAAGCATTTTCTGTGTATATTTGAAACATTTAATATCTGAAATTGATGTCATATCCATAAGTTCAGGTGTTACGTTTCATGGAGGATTGTTCTCAACAAAATGTGTTTGAGATTGGATTAAGTACTCGCCTTCTACCAGGATAGGTGACTAGTGACTGATCTTGCAATAGTTTTTATAGCATCAAGCTCGACCAAGAAATTTAAGAAGGAAAAAATGTTCCAAGAACGACGTCTCAGTGTAGGTTTTCAATCATATTGGAAAAATTTTTAGATGAAATGAAATTTAGGATATTTTAAAACCTTTTTCTTGCTATACAACCTAGAAGGAACTCAACACTTTTGCGTCAAGACATATGCTTGGTGCAACCAATATAAAAAAACAAATTTGATAAGAAATTGTACATGGCACCACAAGTATGCAAAAATTAAACAACGATAGGTCTCAGAATTTCAAGAATTTTAATATTCAGAAAAGCAGGAATCACTGTCACAAATGCTCCTATGTTGGTTTGGAAGTGATCTAGAGGGAACAAGATAGAGAGCATGCAAACATGGATGCAAGATGACACACAAACTAGCAGCAAGATAACCAAATTGTAGTCAAACACAAACTTCCACAGTTCAGTAATAAAGCAAATTCAAACAATTTCAACCTCATAAAAATTTCAAAAATTAGATATTAATATGTGTAATATACCACTCTATAAACATGACCTCCTCCATTCAAAAGAACAAGGCATATGTCCTTATGTGAACAAGAAATTTTTTTAAAAGAAATTTCTTCATGTAAGAAGAAATCTCAACATTTTTCCATGTCATTAGGTAAAATGAAGCAGATCAGACAACCAACTTCTTGGTGATTTACTGGTCATAAACAGTCTTTCTTCTAATTTGACATTGGGGAGGAACTAAAGATTGTTCAACTTGTTTCCAAACTTGTCAAATTTACAGCATTCAAACTTGCCCAAAAAATGGCAAACAAAATAAAGAGTACACATTATGTAGGACCATGTTCAATCTAGCTAATAAACACTAGCATAACACTCCAACCTTAATCTACCATGGAGGATTTGTCCGCTTTCCACTGGCAAGTAGACCTCAAAGAGGAAGGTGTACTCCACGTATACACTAACATCACTCCCACCAAAGATAATTTCCACAAAAGCAACAAACGACTGATAAAAAAATGCCAAAGAAGAGCCAGCTGATCAAAATTTCCAGGCACCAAACAAATCCATTCTGTAAGGCCCCTGGCCTTGGAAACAAAGCACGTTCGAAAATATTCTAGAAACTATAATAGCACACCCAATTTTAGAAACCGCCTCATGCCCACAAATTCATCATCATAAACCGCTTTGAACTTGCAGATAACAACAGGAGCACAGGCTGACAATGGCATGCCCTTCATCAACCGAAACAAACCCCTCCATCCGACCTCCAAACTCCCACCACACCGATTCAACTCACACCAGCATACAAGTCTCAAGGAGACAAATATCAATTCCATTTCTCATTGGGAGGATGAATTGCTCAAAAAAAAAAAGAAAAGAAAGGGCAGGCATCAAAGGCAGGCATCTAAACCCGAGATGAAATGCCTCACCCAATTCAGTTAATCGAATTTCCGAAACGAAGCAAATATAACCGAAATCCATAAACGACATTCGCAACAGAAAGAGCTGATAAAGAATCGATTTTGACCCATCTACGTATCAAGAACGCCTCATATCCAATCAAGGGGGAATGAAAACGAAATAATTTTTCCTCGGCTGCACTTACCCAATCGCAGCCTAGCTAAGGAATTGCCGAATCGAGATGGGAGTGGGTTTGATTTGGGAAGGATCGCTTTCGATTTTTTTTTTTTTTCCTCCCCCTCTCTGCCCTACGGCGAGTTACAGTGAAATCCAGCAATCAGGTACGGCAGCCGACCTGCGTCTTTCGCACGAGATAATGACTAGGCAGAAATGCTTGCATGATGCTCTAGCGGAGTGCGTCTGATGATACACTGGCGCTCGTACAATATTTGATTTACTTGGAGGGCATTGCGAATGAAAACCTCTGATAAAATCATTTGGGATATTTGCAAATTGTCCATTTCGGAATTTTGAAATTTACATCCTATTGCTTTGAATATAGCAATAACCTCTCACTTTCTTTTTTGTTGTTGTTTTTTTTTAGTGGTCCATCTGCCTTGGACGATTAGTTACACAACTTCAAAACCAGAACTGCCATGCATTAACATCCTGTACATATTCATGTCAGCCATTTTATAATCCAAGTTGTGGCAGAATTCACTTTTACGTGTGTGATAAAATCCTTGTCAACATTCCTCAAATGGCTTTATAAAATGGCTGGTCATCTCACGCAGGCAAGGTGAAAAAAAAAAATTTTGATGATTTTTTTAAAATGGAGTCCACCTAAAGCCAATTTAATTCGATAATTTTTTTTATTTATTTGAATGCATAAAAGTCATGTAGGTGCACTTAGCTTTGATACACTAGAGTGTGTTTAACATTTTTTTTTATAAAATTGTTAATCTAAGTGTATTTAAGATAATGAATAATCTTATTAGTTTGGGCTAAGTAAACGCGCTACTTAGCACACCTTAAAAAACTCATTTACAATAATTTTTTTATTTTTTCCTTTATACACTTGTTTATCTATGCGTATTTAATAAATAAACTAAGTTTTACTATTTTTAGATATTTATATATATATTTTTTAGATTTTTAAAGATGAGGGTATTTTAAATACATATATGTACATAGATTTTTTAAGATCTCAAAAAAATATATACACATATCCGAAAATAATACAATTTGGTTTATATGTTAAATACACTTAGATAAACAAATGTATAAAGAAAAAAATAAAAAAATTATCGTAAATAGGTTTTTTGATGAGACATACTTAGCCCGGGCTAGCATGATCATTTTTCATTTAAGATATAATTTTAACATTTTTGAAATTTTTGAAATATTTTTTGAATTTTTAAAAATAAAAAATGACTATAATGCCCCCGCTTTTGAAATTTTCAAAAAGGTAAAATTTGATACATATATTAAATACATTTAGATTAATAGTTATATAAAAAATTTAAAAATTAAAAATAAATTTTTTCACCTAAGTGCACCGAAATTAAGTATACGCATGTACAAAGTATCATGATCTAAGTTAATCCAAATTACACCTCAGTACTAATGAAATTATTCTGTATAATAAGGTAACAGGATATTAGTTTAAAATTTAGAATATGTTTAGCTATATAAAAAGCTTTTCGAACTTAAATTTTTAATTTAAAACTTTTCACTCTCCATAATTATCATATTTTTAATTATTTTTTTACATTTCTTATATAATTATCCTATTTTTTAATAATTTCTACACAACTACGTATACAACTAACCTGTTTATTTTAATTTTATTTTCTTTACTCCTCATTATTACATCTATCATATTATATTATTTTTTTATATTTCAAAAATTTTTACACCAAAAAATAACTTTTTCTGTAAATATTTTATCACTTCCCAAATACAACCTCAATGAAGTATGAGAGAGAAGCCCGGAAAGGGAAGACCTATCATGTACTCTATAAGATATCATGAGGTTGTGAGTGTTTTAATTGAAGATATATGTAATATATAAATAGAATAAGTGTGAGTTATTCTATTTGTATCTTTAATTAATGTTTTTTCACAAGGGATATTCGATTTACAGGTTTCGATAGGAATTTTCGGAAGTAACTAGTGTGTTTGTGTAATTATTAAAAATTAATTATGAGTTGACTAGTTAATAGATAATGTGCCAATAGGCATAACTTGTTATTGTTGATTATTGACCTCTTGATTGAACAATGGGCTAAAAAGATATAAAAAGTTATTGGGTCATGCCTAGTAAATTCACTTAATTTTAACAAGTACTTAAATAAAATATTTATGAAAAACTCAGCCACTTTTGTCGTTAAGGAAGTTAAACTCATGATTTGTAAAAAGAAAATCTTGAGTTAGTGAAGGGGAACACTGTAGGTAAGAAGGATATGTCTTCTTCAAGTTGTTTTTTTACACTTAACTGTATCATATATACTTATTCCATATAATTTATTTGATATGTTTGATTAATTTCTTGGTGATTTTACATAATAGGTTTTGCTTATACAAAATCCTTTTCTATGTAACGCTTTGTATTTTTAATATTTTGATGTTTAACAGAGAACCCACTCTATTCATTATATTTATCATCATTTACATTTTCACAGAAACTCTTTCATTTGTTAGGTATTACTATGCATACTTTTCATCTTCAAATGTATGAAATCAATTCAGTAAAGTCGTTCAATACTAATTATCAATTTTAAGTTGTATTTTCAATATCTAGATTATCTAAAATATCAAGTACCGTTACATTCTAATATATATGCAAATGTATTTAAATATTTTTCATAATTTACACATGAATATATAGTTTTGAGCATATATAATTTGTGCACGTTTTTGATTTAGATGAAACATAGTCTTTTAGATAAATAAATAATGTTAAATATAATAAATGAAGAAAATTTCTTACTAAGTATCAAGATATTAAAAATGAAATGAGTTACATATAACTTGTTCTATGTAACCTAAAAGTGGGATTGTTGCATAATTATGCTAAATGAGATGCATGTGATTAAATAATTATTAATTATATTCGATGAAGTTATATTTTCAAATAATTAATTAGCATGTATATTAATTTTTGATATTTTATATACAATACAATGTGACATTTAATTTTACAATAGAGTATATTCACATCCCTCGTACCTTGGAGGAAAATTTTTACCTAAGTACATTCGTTTGTAAAGAAAATTCTATAAAAACTCCCCACTAGGGGGGAATTTAAAACCCCCGCACATAGGGTCAACAGCCTCAGTTACCACACTGCCATCACCTGCTTGGCAATTAACATGTATATTAGTATATTGATTAATTATGTATGATGTACTTAGAGCCTATGTTCCCATTGAATTGTATAACTTTTGTACACTTTAATTATAAGTTTGGGTTATATTTTGAGAAAATAAATTTAGATGTATAATTATGCAAAGTAAAATTATGCATTAAAATAGGGCTTAACATATGTGTGGTAACAAGAATTATGAAATGAATTTTTATATATGGTAGCATGCAAATAGTATGGTGTTACTATGCAAGTGCATACTGCCATACAATTAACAAAATGACGAGAAAGTATTATTTTTATGAAGAAGTAAACTAAATATTAAATTATCTAATACCAAATTTGATGTTTGAATTCCATTGAGATGATTTGTTTATAAGAGTATATAAAATAAAATTTAACTAAAACAAATAATGGAAAGATTCTATTACAAAAAGTATGATCTGTGCATATGAAAGGATTAAAATTGTAATTTCCTTTAACACTTCATAATAATTTTATGTCTTACTTCCCTTAATGCAATTAATATAGATAGTTTATTAATCAAAGACACTATAATATTTGAACTAGCCTTTTGAATATGTATAAACCTAACAAAAGAATCTTAGTTTCTATATTCCTATGAGAAAAATAATTCATTTTATTAATGAAAAGTTCTAACCATTATTACATGAGATTAATTGGTATATTCTTATCCAAGCTAATAAATTAAATCACCTATTGGTTGAGATAAACTATCCTTAGTATAGCGAGAAGAATTCATGTTATTCTGTCCAACCATATGCTAGCTTTTTCAAGCTTTACCAGAGTTTCCATAACAATCCACAATATTACCACACTCATGGAAGTAATGAGAAAAAATTGGATGGATAACCTAATCACAAAATCACATAGATGAAGAAGATAAAATTATTAATCTATGCTAAGTTCCATCACAACCTTAATAAAGAAAATAGTTCATGAATTGCGTAGAAAATCCTTAAAAATAAGTACCTCATACAAAGTCATACCAAGGAAAGACGAGAAGTAAATGAAAGAGACTGAGAAAGGAGAAAGAAAAAAATAATAATAATAATAATTCTTGAAGATATCTCCCCTAAACTTGTTTTCTTCCTCTTATCTTCTTTTTCTCGCTAAAACTCTTCTTAGCCATTATTACTTGCAAAAAGAACACACTAACATGATTTTGGGCATATTTTTTATATCTAATAGCTTAAAAAATAAGTTACAAAATATTTCAACCCGGACAAATTGATGTGGCGCAGCCCAGCTCATGGCCGTAACCCATAGCAATGGGTTTGCTTTGTACTTGAGTATGTCTTCCTCCAAGCAAGTCTCTCGCTTCCATTCTTTCCCACCTACAGAAACATATCAAAAGACATTAAAAAATGATACATGAAAGATGAAATTGTATATAAATACTAATTAAATGCAAAATGAACACAACTATATTTAAATTGCAATTAGAGTCTAAACCATTCACAATGAATCTAACGCCATGCAAAATTCTGGGATTAGCTAGCTTTAATCCCAAACAATAACATGAATAACTTTATTTGCATAGAGTTATTAATAATTTATCAATAATTTGAAAAAGCGTAAGTTATGTATACGTAAACGAACATGTTAGGTGTTCATAGTTCTTCTTCAAAAGTTATCGGTCATAATCTGATAGTTTTTAGAAGATTTTTTAATTTTTCCTTGGAATTTTTGAAAAACTAGCTTGTCATCAAGGGTTTTTTTTTTAAATAAAAGAAATGTAGGAAGTTATGCAAATTTAGGGTAGCTGGAATAGGCTTTAGCACTTAGGTCCCGTTTGGCCCTATAATAAAGTTACCGCAAAGCTGCCTTGTAAACAATAAGCACCAATTTGGAGTTTATCCTTATAACGCTATTCCAACTTTTCTTGTAAAAATTTGGGGAAGAATGGATAAGTTGTGCTAAAGATCCTTAAAAAATCAGACTTCAGCTCTTTCCATTTGCTGGGCCAACCGTACCCTTCGTAAGCCCAATAAAAAGGCTATAGGCCTAGTACTGGGTTGACCTAAGTTCAGCCCAATTCTTGGGCAAATTGCAACAGGTATAAGCCCAAGGAAAACCCAAGAGGATGAGCCCAATGCGTAGCACTGACGTAGGTGATGCCCAGGCCCAATGGACCATCTATTTTAAGGATGATGTAAATTGCACTCAAGGTTTGATTGAGGCGATCCAAGAGTTACTTCCAACATAATTAGATGGTCTAACTTTAATGGAGGACAAATTGGTCTAAAGATATCTAGAAGTTTAAGTTTTCCTGATAACAGTATATTTTAAAAGATTCAAAGCACTAAATTCCTACGATGATCCATACTCACAGGCTGAAATTTCTAGACAGATTACGTAGGAATTGACTTATGAGTTGTATGAGAAGCTAAAAGAGAATGAGGTAATTAAGAAAAGTTAATATATTATTTAATATCTTAATGGCATACTATTTGTTATATTATTAAGTTTTGTAAACATATCCTTTTTGCTTTACAAAGAACTGAAGTATTGAAGACTAATGAGATGGTGGTGGCATGATATATTTTTTTTTGATTGAGTCTATCTGTTACAACTCATTTCAAATGATACAGCAATGTAAAAACATAAACTAGGGTACCATAAAATGAAAATCATAAACAAGATGAACAGGATCAAAAGATCGTACAGAAAGAAAGGGGAAAAAGAGAGCTAAATAATTAGCACATTGCCCACATTTGGGCTTTTTCTTTTCCAGAAATTAATGAGAGACAAAAAGTGAGTGCCCTGTAACCTCAAGTAGCTTGAGGCCAAAAAGATCACAGTTGACACGTTTGAGGGAGCTCAGTCGCTTGATAACAAAATCTATTCACTTTAAATTCCTCCCAACTTTCTGACAATATCATGATTACGAATATACGTTTGTCAATTACAAAAACTAGTCAATTCAAAACTCCAACCGTTTTATTTTTAATTATTTCTTTATATCTTTGTATCTCTGGGTAACTATATATGCAACTACCAATTTAATTTAATTTTATTCTCTTCATCCCTCTTCACTACCATTATTATATCATATCAATTCTCTCATTATTAAAAATAAAATTATATCAAAGAAAAAATTATCGAATACCAAACACACCCATAATAAGAAAAAAAATGATGCAAGAAAAGAAGAAAAGTGGAACCCAAAACTCAAGTCATGGAATTCCTCGAAGTCTTCCCCTCATTGTTAGCTTATATTAAAAAATTCATTTATAATATTTTTTTACTTTTCTTCATGCACTTATTTATCTAAGTGTATTTAATATATAAATTTAAGTGTAACTTTTTGGATACATATATATATTTTTGAAATGTTTAAACATCTGTGTATATATATAAATAAGTGCATGAAGAAAAAAATAAAAAAGTATTGTAGTCTAATGGGTGAATTATTTTTTCGTCAAAATCATAAATCTTGCCCTTGTAATCTAATGGTCTACTGGGCTAGTAAGTGCATTTCCCGTACTTCATCGATTTACTTTCTCATTTTATGTGATGAATCAGAAAAAAAGTTGAATTGCATTCTTTGATCTTGGGTGTGTATGTGTCTTTTCAACCCTAAACATCAACTTAGACAATAAGATGCAATTGCACATGAGACAACTTTTGCAAAAACACAAGGAGCCAGGCTTTTGAAAGATATTGGCTTAGGGCAGTGGATTTTTGCCTAAGGTATCTGATGCGCAACAGCTAATAAGTTTGTCGGTACAAGATTTAGGCTTGCATTTTGGCCCCGCATTATTCCTATAGAATAGACCAATTATAACGGCTGTTTCAGAAAGCTAATTAATTTTGTTTCTTGCAAATGTGGAATTTTCACTTTTTCTCCTAAAATTTAGTTGTCAATGTGGAAGCTATGAATGCCAAATACTTAGCAAATTTGTAACACAATGCCTAACATAGCCTTAGAGTTGGCTTATTGACATCATCAATTTCCTATATTGTGTTACATCTTGCAGATCTAGGCACTTTGGTTAGTGGAATGTTTATGTTTTTACAAAGGCACTAGGAGAAATGCTTCTCGGGGCAATAAAAAGGCAATGTATCTCTTGTTATCTTGAGGCCAACCATGATAACAACTACTTACATCGAGCTTACTTCAAAAAAAAAAAAAGAATTTACATGGAGCCATTCCCTTGTTGGATAGAAGGAATGAGGCAATATACAATACAATCTTCACATTATAATTTCTATGGAGTCGGTCATGTAGCTTGAGGAATCAGATTTACTCATATTTATATTTATTTTTCTTAATTCATAGATGCATAATTTTCTTTAGTCCTCACTCGAAAATCTATTCGGGTAGTCTTCTAAAGGAAAAATTACCCCCTCGACATCTCCTTGTTGGAGTAGCAGGATTGATTCTGCTTCTCCCCGCAGGGTCACAACCAAAATCGCCAAAAGCATCCTGAAGGAATCAAATCCACAAGCACAAGAGAATTAGTTTCTATCCTAATTTCATGAAGGCACAGTTCTTGGGAAGTGAGAAGACCACTGGGCGCAACATGAATGTTTCTTGTAAAGTCAAAGTGTACAACCCCTAATTTCTAAATCATTTTTTTTAAAATTACTATCATATGAATAGATGAATCAAGATTTGATAATTATGTAAATTTTGATGATTTTATATTTATAAGTTAATAATGGATTGATTTTTAATATACAAAAGAATTAAAGGCGATTTTGAAATTTATAGAAAGTACAATTTTTGATAGAATGATGTGGAGATTTCATGTTAATGGAAGTACTTATCTTGATTGTATTATTTATTTTATGAGCCTAAATTATTAGTGAGCTTGTTGGCTTAAAACACCTAAGTTTGAATACTAGATGAGTTTTATAGTGGGTTTAATATAAAACAAGCTTAATATAAAGTGGGCTTAAGTATTATATTAACCCTAATATGATAAGTTGCGGTTGTTTAGATGATTAAGTGCTTTTCTTATAAATGAAAAGGTTTAGTGTTCAAGTAAACAATTTAGAAGAATATATAATTTTCAATTTAATGTGTGGGGCCTACTAATAGATAATTTTGAATTGAAACTAGAAATGACATACAGGGAAGATAAGAATGACTTGATTTTTGAACTGAGAAGTTGACCGAAGAGGAGGACGTGTTGAACTAACCAATTATATAGGCATGTAAAATAGGCAGAGAATCGTGCACTATTGGGCATATTTTTTTTTATTTACTTTTTAGACACCCACTTATATAGGTTTCTACTTAGGTATCATTAGGATGGAATTTTATGGATGATAGTATTATTTATGAGGTATGTTTTAAGATTTGGTTTAATATGAAAGTATTGAAGTGAAGTTAATATTTATCATTTCATCTGTGTATGATATGAATGAGTAGTATTAATTTTATGGAAATTGATATATAGATGGGGTTTGATACATAGAATTTATATAAATTAATTTTTATGTGATACAATATAGGAAAAGCTAGGATTAGAAATTCAATTTAATAAAGGAGAGCATTTGAATGGAAGTTATAAAAAGGAGAGTTACTAGCCAGTAGGGTATTACACAAAAGTAGTGTCGTACATCATCATAAAAAAAGTAATGTAGTGTGTAAAAAAAAAGCTGAAAGTGAATAGACTAGCTTGCGTTAAACCATCTAAGTCTATATTCTCTTATTTTATTATTTGTAGGTTGGGTTGTCATCTCAAACTAGTCTAAAAACTATTTTTTACTATTTTTTTGAAATTTTTTAATAAAACTGTTAATCTAAGTATATATATTATCTATAAACTAAATTGTACTATTTTGAATATGTGTATACATTTATTTATATTTTTAAAATATAAGGGTATTGTGATCATTTTCATAGGGGTAAAAATGATTATGATATAAAAACGACCATGCACCCTTATAGTTAAAATATAAAATAAAAATATAAAATAAACATACATTTCTAAAATTTGTAGAACTTGGTTTATAGATAATATACATCTAAATTGATAGTTTTATTAAAAAAAATTGAAAAAATAAAAATGGGTGGTATGCCTAGTTACTACCAGTCGTAAATGATTGTTCGCTCAGTTTTACTTTCAGATCATCATGATTATTCTATTTCTAATTGTCTTTTCTTAGTTTTATTTTAGTTTATTGCTCATTCATCTTATCGTTTTGATTTGAATTTTTATGTCTGTTTTGTATTTGGATATGGTAGAAACCTAGGCAGTCCACTCTTACCTTTAGATGTGGGTAGTTTTAAATTTTCTAATCTGTTGTCATACATAATTCTGCTCTAGTTTCGCTAGTCATAAAAATCTGTTAACAATGTTGTAATATGTTATCACTATCATGTAAGTTTGTTTCCCACTAACATAAATTGTTTAGTTATTGGGCAACCTTGCCGTAAATAATCACCATAATTATAGGAACATACATGCTGAATTATTATGTTTCGAAAGAAAAATGCACAAATTAGAGTGTGTTTGGCAATGAGTATAAAATATCAAATTAAAACTTTTCAATATGAAACTTTTCACTCTCCATAACTATTATACTTTTTAATTTTTTTTTTTTTTTGCATTCTCCTATACAACTACCCTACTTTTTAATCATTTCTACGCAATTACCTATATAACTAACATATTTATTTTAACTTTATCATCTTTACTCTCTATCATTACTCCTATCATATCACGTCACATCATTTAACAACTTTTACTCGCTAAAATTTTTCACCAAAAATTTTATCCACTCCCAAACATGCTCTTAATCTATATTGTAGGAAAAATTTTAGTTTTTCTCATCTCTCTCATCTTTTTAGGTTTGTTCTTGGTAATTCAGATTTCAGAGGACATGGCAGTAAATGCAAACCGACACTCACAATTCATCTATCATGTGAGAAACCCATTGAAGACCTCCTTAATTGAGAGTTGTGCCTATAGATATTTTTATACAAATCCATGCTTTGAAAAGATGGGACTCCAATCAAGGTTCGAAGAATTAGACTATTTAAGATCAAAGAGAACTTCTATAGATACATGACCATTACTTGCAAGCTTCCATTGAAGGGAATTATAGATTCTACTTGTTTACTCATAGAGTGGGCCGTGGGTTAGAAACATGTCATTGACTTGTGGTGTTGGTGAGAGTATCTTGGACTGAAGGCCATTTTTGAGACTTCAAGATAATTTCATTTAGTCTTGGGACTTCAGGAATTATAACAATGGAGAGAGAAAATATGCCATTTTTTTAGCCCCAACCTATGGGAACCTTCTCCATGAGAAAAAAAGGAAGTAAGTGTTGGTCCCGAGTTAATGGCAAAATCAAAGAGGGGAGGGGTGAATTGGGTTCTTATAAAATTCTTTGGTAAATTAAAAACTTAACCCTTTAAAGTTTAATCCCCTTGATTGAAACAAATAGAGAGCAATGAGATAATGAAAGTAATAAAGAAAAACAGTAGGCAAGATTTATAGTGGTTCGAGCAACCTTTCCCTACTCCACTCTTCCAAGCTCACACACCGTTGTGACTTGGGTTCTACTATGTATTCCGCAAATACACTTAGAGTCTCTGCTCTCTTCTAGATTCTAGCTCTAGGGGGCATATGCAATCAGAGCCTATGCTCTCTTCTAGATTCTAGCTCTAGGAGGCTTATACAATTGACACAAGTAGATGATGAGTTACACTCCAATCACAACTCTACTTGCAACGTCTTGGTTTGATAAACCAAACTCAAACCAAGCACCAAAAACAAACAATAATGTAAGAATAAGGAAGATCTATACTTTACTGAGTTGTGTAGGCAAGTTTCAGCTTGAGGAAGAATCTGTAGAACAACCGGTTGTGTTTCGTTGAAGCTACTTGCAACTTTGAAGCTTGTTCTTCCTTTGAAAGTGTATAGATCACTCAAATTTAGAGAAAAGAAAATAAGAACTCTTGCTTGCACTTCTTTCCTCTCTTTAGACTCTATATTGTGTCTATTCACGTTTGCTTGAGTGTCTATTTATATAGGAGGGAAGATTTTGAACGTTATACAAGTGGTTGGAGTGCAATAAATGTTCCAACGTTCGAAAATTCGAACGTTACTTTCCCAAGTCGCAGGTGGAGTCGACTTCGTCTGTGACTTCGCCCAAGTCGCATGCTGGAGTCGACTTCGTGTGCGACTTCGGCTGCTCTCCCGGTTTCCAAGTCTGAGTTCTGGGTCGACTTGGTTTCAGACTTGGCCTCAAGTTGATTTCGGAGTCGACTTGGGGTGCGACTTGACCAGTTCTTGTGCCAAATCATTTTGATCCTTGTTTGATTCTCCTCTAGCTTGCTTAGCCTTTTTCCTTCGATTATTTTCATTCTGGATTGGCTTCATATTTTGTAAACCTTGTGAATCTTGGAGAGCTTGAAAACTTGTATGGTTAATTTCTCTTTGATTTGGAACGAGTTCAAGCACCTTGCTTGCTTTAGATTTATATTAGTCTTCATATCTTGAGTTGTCTTCATCTTGAAATGAGCTTGAACCTGTGTCTTAAACTTTGAGCACCTCAAGTCGATCTTGGGGTCGATTTCGTCTGCGACTTCGCCCAAGTCGCATGCTGGAGTCGACTTCGACTGCGACTTCGGAATGTTCTGTCCCAAAATCAACGCTGGAAGGAACTGTGCATCTTCAAGTCGATACTGGAGTCGACTTCGTCTGCGACTTGACTTCCAAGTCGCAAGTGGAGTCGACTTGGCCTGCGACTTCAGCTGTTCACCTTCCAAATTCAAATCTGTCCTTCAGGTTCCGTTTGAAGTAGAATGTGGAGTCGACTTCGGGATCGACTTCACCCTAAGTCGAAGTCTGAGTCGACTTGGAAATCGACTTGGATAATTTCATTCCTTAAGACATTCAACTCATTCATTAGTAATCATTTGTACTCAAATTTGACTTTGTTAATCATCAAAACTTATGCTTTGGTCAATTTTGTTTTGTTTTAAACATTGTTTCCAACAGTAAGGGCATTATGGTAATTTTACAACGTCAGTATATTTGTTTAAAAACGTGAGTATGTTTGGTTTTTTGATAACATTTGTATTATATATATACAAAATCTCAATCTATTCCATTTATTTGCTGGATCAACTACTAAAATGTATTTAGACATAATTTTTCATTATTTGACAATTTTTAAAAATATTTGTGTATAAAAAATTATTTTTAATAAGATTTCATTATAATTGTTAAAGTTGAAAAATATATTTTATTTTAGGAGTTATGTTATATTATTTAAAGTTAATGTAATTAAGGTACTCTTAATAATAAATTCATTTATTATTTTTGATTTTTTGAAAATTTATTAATATTTTTTTATTTTTCGAATATAATAGAATCTAACCGTATCTAACAGCATCTAACCGCATCTAATTTTTGAAATTAATAAGTTAATCTTAATTTAACACCTGTAATATGATCCTAGGCCCTCTATAAGGTCATTTATACCTTAAAAATAGATTGAAACTCAGATAATACTATTTAATGAAATTACTTTAATCCAACAGCGTCTAACAATATCTAACCGCATCTAACTTTTGAAATTAATAAGTTAATCCTAATTTAACACCTGTAATATGATCTTAGGCCCCTTACAAAGTCATTTATGCCTTAATAACGGAATTTGAAACTCAGATAATATGATTTAATGAAATCACTTTAATCTAACAGCGTCTAACAACATCTAACCACATCTAACAGTATCTAACCGCATCTAACAGCATCTAACCGCATCTAATTTTTGAAATTAATAAGTTAATCTTAATTTAACACTTGTAATATGATCCTAGACCCCTTATAAGGTCATTTATACCTTAATAACGGAATTTGAAACCCAAATAATACGATTTAATGGAATTACCTTAATCTAACAGCGTCTAACAACATCTAACCGTATCTAACAATATCTAACCGCATCTAACAACATATAACCGCATCTAACCGCATCTAACAGCATCTAATTTTTGAAATTAATATGTTAATCCTAATTTAACACTTGTAATATGATCCTAGGCCCCCTATAAGGTTATTTATAACTTAATTACAGAATTTAAAATCCAGATAATACGATTTAATGAAATCCACCTTAATTTAACAAAGTCTAACAACATCTAACCGTATCTAACTGTATTTAACAACATCTAATTTTTGATATTTTATAAATATTTTACCTAATTTGTGTATTTTGCAAAAGATATATACTTAATAATTCATTTCAGAACTACCCAAACCTTTAAATAATTTTAAAACTAAATAAATATATAAAGTTATAATTAAAAATAATAACTAATTTAAATTAAATAAAATAGAAATTTACGTAAATATATAAAACTATAATAATTATTATATATGACTTTTTGAAAGTAAAACCATAATAATTATATCTATTTAATTATATATAAGTGTAATTTAGATTTAATAATATAATTATTAGATTTTTTTGCATTATCCATAAATAGTTAATTGGTAATAAATGTGGTATAAAAATGTAATATCTATATAATTTATAAAAATTCTAATACATGTGATTTCTTAAATTATAAATAATAAATACAATAAACCTATAAATGCTATATTTTAAAAATGTCATATTTTAAAATTTATCTACAATAAATTTCGATATATAAACATGCACTCAAACATAAAAGCGAACGATATAAAATAAAATAATTATTTTTTTAAAATAAAGAAATGTAATCTATATATCCATAAAATCTTAACACAGTAATATGATTTTACGTAAATGAGGCCCATAAAAATTTTATAATTTTCAAAAGGTATAAGGATGTTCCTTGAATTAAATACAAATAGGTAAAAGTTAGACTGAACATTATTCAGCACGGAGCCAAGGGTTATTAAAAATTGTCTCTCATTTTTATGAACTAAATTAATTTAAATTGAAACTCTACAAAAATGAATATATTAAAATTAAGTTTATATCTACATTAACTTGGTTATTTTAACTTAAGCAAAAAAAATATCTGAATTATTTTCACGATGAAAATTTAGATTGTGTATACATTTTATTGTAAATTCATGAAAATAAATATTAAGCTAAAAATAAAAAGGAATATCTAAATTATCTTAGTGATGAAATTATACCAAGTTAAAATAAAAAGGAAAATGTAAATTATTTTAATGACAAAAATTATACCATGTAAAGTCTTTATTATCCCTTATTTTTATACATCAAATTAATTTGAATGAAACTTACATACGCTCTTTGTTTTTAGTTATGGAGACACTATTTTCAAGTTATGTTGCTGCATGTGTATGGTTTGATGTCCACCGCTGGAGCACCACACTTTGGTGCTCCATCGTTGACGATGGATGGAGGACGCCATGGCTCTACCGCAAAATTCATTCCCATCCAAATCTGATGCCGCCAAACTTCAATCAGATGATCGGAGTCATTGGACCGAAAGCTCGTGAAAACTCCTAAAGTTCGGTAGTAGCGGTTTCTTCTCCGGTAGTAGCCATGTCCATCATCCAATACGCCACCGCCGCTGCATCAAAACCCACCAACCTACCGAAGATGGATTGTCGATCAGAACCGACTGATGAATCAACGCAGGCTTCCTAACTCTAGTGCCTAACTCGTAGGACCAGATTTATTCTCTAGTTGCTTGAATCTAAGAAAACTGCGCTGATTTTCTTCTTCATCGCCGGTTGCTGCTGCTAACCGCCGCTCAACGCTACTAGATTCATTGTCGCCCTTTACCGGCTTCTCAAACTCAATAGCCCTCTGCTGGCTGCTCAAACCCAACAACTCTTTGCCAGCTTCGCATCTCTCATCGACTGTAGCATGCGTATAGTTGATGCTGCGAAAAATACCCTCTGCCCAAAATTTTTGTTAGACCAAAAATGCCCCTTTTAATCCTAATCGTTTGATAGAAATTGACGGCTGGAGATGAGGTTCCCATGAGAAAATTAGGGGGACGACTTCCATGCTCTTTTTTTTTAAAGCTCAAATTAGCCCACCTCAAATCCACAGGGGCTAGCTTCGTATCATTAGATGAGCCCCTACCCATGGGAAACCTTCTCTATGAGAAAAAAAGGAAGTATGGACATTGTAGTAATTTTACAGCGTGAGTATATTTGTTTAAAAATGTGAGTATGTTTGATTTTTTGATAAAATTTGTATTGTATATATAAAAAATCTCAATCTATTCCATTCATTTGCCGGATCAACTACTAAAACATATTTAGACATAATTTTTCATTATTTGACCATTTTTAAAAATATTTGTGTACAAAAAATTATTTTCAATAAGATTTCATTATAATTGGTAAAGTTGAAAAACATATTTTATATTAGGAGTTATGTTATATTATTTAAAGTTAATGTAATTAAGGTACTCTGAAAAATAATAATTTCATTTAATTTTTTTATTTTTTTTGAAAATTTATTAATATTTTTTTATTTTTCGAATATAATAGAATCTAACTGCATCTAATTCTTGAAATTAATAAGTTAATCCTAATTCAACACCTATAAAATGATCCTAGGCCCCTTATAAGGTCATTTATACTTTAATAACGGAATTTGAAACTCAGATAATACGATTTAATAAAATCACTTTAATCTAGCAGTGTCTAACCTCATCTAATAACATTTAACTGTATCTAACATCATCTAACCGCATCTAATTTTTAAAATGAATAAATTAATATTCTAGGCCTCTTATAAGGCCATTTATACCTTAACTATGGAATTTAAAATCCAGATAATATTATTTAATGAAATTACCTTAATCTAACAGCGTCTAACCGCATCTAACTGCGTCTAATTTTTTAAAATTAATGAGTTAATCCTAATTTAACACCTATAATATGATCCTAGGCCCCTTACAAGGTCATTTTCACCTTAATTACAGAATTTGAAACCCAAAAAATACGATTTAATGAAATCCACCTTAGTCTAACAGCGTCTAACCGTATCTAACCGAATCTAACCGCATCTAATTTTTTAAATTAATAAGTTAATCCTAATTTAACACCTGTAATATGATCCTAGACCCTTATAAGGTCATTTATATATTAATCACGGAATTTGAAACCCAGATAATATGACATAATGAAATCCACCTTAATCTAACAACATTTAACCATATCTAACCACATTTAACCACATCTAACTGCATCTAACCGCATCTAACAACAATTAACCGCATCTAACTGCATCTAATTTTTGAAATTAATAAGTTAATCCTAATTTAACACTTGTAATATGATCCTAGGCCCCTTGTAAGGTTATTTATACCTTAATTACGAAATTCGAAACCTAGATAATGCGATTTAATGGAATTACCTTAATCTAACCGTATCTAATTTTTGAAATTAATAAGTTAATCCTAATTTAACACCTATAATATGATCCTAGACCCCTTATAAAGTAATTTATAACTTAATTACGGAATTTGAAACCCAGATAATACGATTTAATGAAATTACCTTAATCTAACAGCGTCTAACCACGTCTAACCGCATCTAATTTTTGATATTTTATTAATATTTTACCTAATTTGTGTATTTTGCAGAAGATGTGTACTTAATAATTCATTTCAGAACTACGCAAACTTTTAAATAATTTTAAAACTAAATAAATATATAAAGTTATAATTAAAAATATTAAATAATTTAAATTAAAAATAAATTATTAAATTAGTTAATTATATGTCCCAAAACTATAATTTAAATTTAAATTTTAAAATTAAATAATTATTTTATAGGCTTCATCAATATAATCTTTATAAAAATATAAAATCTTATTTTTTATTTTAAATTTAAAATTTAACTACACGACTAGATGAAATTAATTTTCTCTTTCAAAAACATATCAACTATTGAATTTTATTTTTAAAGTAAATTATTATATGGTTTAAATATATATTAAGCATTTTAAATTTATACAAATATTTAGTCATTAATATTTTAAATTTGTTATTATTAGGTCTTATATATAATAGAATTAACTGTAATACTTATTATATCTATGATTTTTTAAAAGTAAAATTGTAATAAATTATATTTATTTAAATTATAAATTGAATATTAACAAATAAAATTTTATAAATTTGTCCGACCACCATCATCATAAATAACAGTTCAATCCAAGAGAAGTATCAAAATTATAAAATATCGCATTTCCTTTTTATTTTATATCGCATTTGCTTTTTATTTTAAAATTCATAATATTAAAATTCTAGATATAATTACAAAATATTCATAAAATAAATATTAATTTAAATGCAATCAAAAATCAAATTGAATAGATATAAAATAATTATTTTGATATTTTAGTTCAAAAATAAATAAATAATTTATTCAATCAAATAGCACGTTAAAAATTATTATAGATAAATTTGAACTATATTTATTTTGATCTATATATCATGGATAGATAAATGCCACATACCACAATAGGAGTTATATTTTTGAACGAAACTTATACGTTAAAGATGTTTTTAAAAAGCCGGTAATTTTTTTATGGATAATGCAAAACATGACATTTAATATTACATATCAAGCTCATTCATATATGGAAGATACATTAAGGAAGATACATTAAGTTCTACAAATTCTCTTTTAAAAGACAAAGCTCCACTAATAATAACGGGAACTCACGGTGGAGAGACTCAAAACTACGCTAGAAGTATGAGAATCAATGCATGTACCACGCCTAATTGACAAAGTTGATAGTTATTAGATAATATGAAAAATTATGAAAAATAGAAAGTAAGTATTTTTTAATATATTTTTAAGAATTTTTTAAAATTATTGATGTGATATTATGATTACATTTAATATCCAACTTTTTTGTTTTTATTTTTCAAACAAACTTTTAAATTTATAAAATATATCTTGCTAATATTCTTTAATTTTTCGATATATCTAGTAATGTATAATATATTTTTAGAAGAAATTTAACTTTTAAAAATAATATAAAAGAAGAAAACTAATAAATATAAAGGTAAATAACATAAATATAAACATAAATGTATATGAAAATAATATAATTTACCTATAATATAATTTCAATATATAAACATGCAGTCAAACATAAAAAAATTGCCCTTTTATTTTTAAAAAATTAAGAAATCTAATCTAGATATATCCAACAAATCTTTTAAACTTTAACTGCTTATTTGTTTTCATGTAAATGTGACCATGTAATGATTTTTTTAAAAAAAATTACAAGGTAATCCCACCAACCTTTATCCAACATGGCTCTTTCCTTTTCTGCCCTTAAAAGATTTGGATTAAGATTTCAAAACTAATTAAGTAATTAACGATATATAAATAAACAAGAATATGATTTCAGATAGGCCACAAGAGCACGTAATATGGTACTCCACCATCTTCAACCCATTCCCATTCTCAACCCATCTGCAGGCGATGGCAAGAGACTTCTTCTCTAGCCAACAAGTAGCATGGATCAAAAGCTAAATCCTTCTGCACCTTCTCCAACATCAATCGGCGATGCATGTCTTAAATCCGACATCTCAACAGTGTCGGCCCCTTTCCAAAAACCCATCAGCCATGAAAGCTAGTGCTCGATTTTCCTCTTAGAATCTGCAAATGATTAGTTTCAGCAGAAGCATGGATTATGTGGACCTCCGATTAGGAAAGCTAGAGCATCTTCAGCATCCTAAAATGAGATATCTGCAAAAATCGCAAAACCATCTTGTCACCAGCCTCCGTCCACATAACAGCAAATTGTAGCTTTCTAACAATCCAACCCCTGTTTCCATCTTAGAACAGCAGCTTTCGGCCCCAAATCCAACGACAGATCCAAGCAGTCCATTGCCAGCAATGCCTCATTCTTCAAAGACGGTGACCATGAAAACTTGTCCAGTTATGGTAGCCATAAACTCAACCAAGATCCGATTGGCCAAACATCCCTTTCGCTAATCTCTAATCCAGTACCCATCTGAGTTTGGTAGCGGATGGAGGAGGAAAGGACCTAAAGAGAGAGGAGGCGACTGACGAGTAGAAGCACACAAATACCCCCTTTTTGAATTTTCAACTACCGAAAATACCCAATTACGTCTCATCTGTCAAGGTGAAATCAATGGTGGATATGGCGCTTCCCATGAGAAAAATGCAAAGTGCTTCCCATGGGTTGGCTCTGTGGCACCCTGAACCGAGGCGTCATATTTGTCCTTACTCTAAGATCTTGTCGATTGGTAAGTGTGAATCGGGATTGTTGCCCTGATCACGTGGCGGGTACTTAATTCGATCTCGTCTAATTTTTTTTCTTTCATCGCATAAAGACACATACTTATCATCAAATTTTAATTATCATTAATAACATTTATACTTGTTTTTGTACAATACAGATTATTTTCACCTGATCATTTCATACATACATAATTTGAAAACTCCTTACCATATGTTCATTCATACTATATACAGATCAGCATATCATAAAATTTTCTTCATACCTTCTTTTTTTCTTTCCTTCCTGGTCCTGTGCTGTGATACCCTGACCCAAGAAAGAGTTATGTATATGCATTTGGCATATACATATGAATTATGAATGGTTTAGTGGAATTATAAATGATTTTCATTTCAATATTGATGATTTATTACAATTAGGGCAAATGATTATGAATGATCAATATAAGCCGATATGGGTTAATGTGATTAAAGAGGATAAATGAGGATTAGGGAATATTTATATATTGAAGATAATTACCGCATATATTATGGCTTAATTTATGGAGATTAAGTTGATAGTTATAGGTTTAAGGTGGCAAATGCCAGAAAATGCATAACTTGACGCTGGGAAGGCGGATTAAGATGAAAATTGAAAGGCAAGCACATAATTTTGTTCTTAATCATATGAAAATGTTAGATTATGAAAATAATGATGAAATTAGGGTAAAAATTGATCATCACCGTTCAAAAATTCAAATGATCATAACTTGAGCTATAAAAGTCGGATTGAGACGAAATTTGAAACGAATAGTTAAAATTATGAGATCTATGCAATGAGAGGCTTGGATTAAGAAAATGAAAATGGGTACATAATTATCGATTTTTGTGGACCAAAAATGTGAACTTGTGTTTATGTTAAAGTAAGGTGATTAACTATATGATTAATGGTATAAATGAGGTGTCAAAAGGAGGTAATTACACATGGATTTTATGAATTAATTTAATTGAAAAAATTCATGATAAATTCAAGTGATTAATGACATGATTTAGTGGCTAATGGATTAGCTCAAAAGAGCTTGATGTAAGTGGCATGAAATGGACGCCAAATGGGTTGTTTACATGGAATTTTTTATTTTTAAAAATTACAAAATATAGAATTAAGTGAGCTACATGAAAAGGGTAGTTAATTATACATTAATTAAATTAAAATGGTGTGGAAAAATCGTGCAAAGAGCTGCTGCAAGTGGACCCCACAAAAGTGGACAGCAAGTGCACAACAGGAGATGTGGACGGTTAGGCTGTTGTATTTGATTTTTTATGATTTTTTTAATAATATAAATGGTCCCCTAATTAGGCTAATACCTAGGGTAATTAACTAGCCATAAATTAAAGAAAACATTCATGGAAAAAAATGACATATAGCAGCTGAAATGGACATTGCATGATATGGACAGATTTTGTCCATTAATGAGGTGGATATTAATGGATTTATTAAAAATAATTTGCTAATTTATATGACCCATATTTTTCCATGTCAGAAATAGGGGATAAGAATTTATTAATCATTCTTTAAATAAAGCAAAAATTGGGGCCCACAAAGCTGGAAAATCCAGCTACATCAAGGGTGATCGTCCATATGGTTTAAGGGGATGAGAGAGAGAGAAAAGTCAAAGGGAAAACCCCCCTGAAATTTCCAGCAATGCACGACCATTTTCCATTAGCTTGAGGAGGAGGAAAAGAGGATAAATGGAGAAGAAAAAATGGGAAGAAAGAAGAGGATCCAAGCTTGAAAAAATATGATTTCAAGTTGATTCACTTCCAAGTAAGTATACTCTTTGATTTTGGGTTGAAAATCATGGATGGAATTTTCTTAAATCTTATGAGATGTTGCTGTTTTGATGTTTAATCATGATTATATGATTATTCATGGTTAGATGAATTATATAAGTGATTTATAAAGTTTAATTTCGAGATTAATCAACCCATATCATCTAATCTACACTTAAGTGTAGTAAATCTGAACTAGGAAAGAAAAATATGGAAGAAATAGTAAATGAATGCATTTTATCATGACAATTTGTGAGAAGATTAATTCAGAGGTTATTAAGGAATGAACAAAGTTTAAGCTCAAAAGGATAAGCATGTTGGAAATTAAAAATCTGAGAAAATCAACCTGAACAGGGTTGAATGGGTGTCAGGATCAGCTGCACTAAATGATTTTCAATAATTTTAATAAAAATAATTTTAAGCTGAAATTTTTAAAAGATATATAATACATATTTAGTATCACATAAAAAAATTAAAAATTTATTTTTTAATGGTATAAATATAGAAAATAAATAACGTGATATGGACTGTCTGAAAAGGGATACTGCTATCCAGCAGAGTAAAAATACCAAAATAAATAGAAATGCTAAATATTTCTTGCTGAAAATATTTATTTTGGTTAATTCATGTCTTTATTAAGGAATTTTAGAAAATACTTTATTTGATATTAATTTAAGATTTTGAGAATTTAATGTGCTTGAATTCAGCATTATGGACAGCTTAAAGAATAAATCAAGAAAAATATTAAATTCCAGATTTTGGGGATGTAATTTAAATTATAATGGGATATAAACAAGTATCATAAGTGATTATGAGGATTTAATCTATTAAAGGTGAGTTTTAGAAAGGATGGAACTTAGGGTTAAGTATAAGACCTGATTTCCACGTTTTGATGTTGAAAATGATAAACGGATTATGTGAAGTGTTAAAATGCAAAAATGCATACAAATATGATTGAAAACGTGGATTAGGTTTCTGTTTTAATAAATGGTGATGATCTAAAAATTTGAGATTATTATATGATGTCTAAGTTAGCAACTAAGTGCTTAAAATGAACACCGATGAGTAATAAATGGAAAATATGCTAAAAATGATAAATGGAAGTAACGAACTTCCAAATAATGATTTAATGAATGATTATTATGTTTATGTAACATTACCCTACATAAGGGTATTAAAATAAATGAATGGATGATTGATATGTATAGGCTATGTGCTAAGTATGAATACCCGTCTTGAAGGACAAGCGAGTCAAGCTAAGTCCAAATGAATTTATATAGGTTAGAAAACCTAAGGGATTTGCGTATTTGAAGTTAATGTGAATAAATAAAATATTATATTCATTTATCTAGGCAAAATAAAGGAAAAGAATGGAAGAAAGGGATTATGGCGATCTCAGGTAAACAACCGAACTTTTCAAATTACTGAAATTTTCTTATGTGATAAAATGATGATATGTCGATGTTTTATGAATGTTTTACAAGTGGGCAAGCACAAGTTTTGGAAAATGATGGCTTTAAATAAAAAACTTTAAGGTTTGCTTCATGGGAAGTAAGCAACACTGTTTAAGATAAATAATTTATCTCAAGTGTTGCCAATGTTGGGAATGCTTTATGTTAATGGATTTGAGAAATTACTTATGAGTAAGCAAATTCTCCATAAATATAATTTTAAAGGGTTTTATGTTTTATGTCGATGTTTTTTTTTAAGGAATTTTCTTTTATGCGTTTGTTTGGGGCAAAAAATGTCAATCAAAACTTTTCAATTCAAAACTTGTCACTCTCCATAACTACTTTATTTTTTAATTATTTATTCACATTTTCCTATACAAACTATCCTACTTTTCAATCATTTCTACACAACTACCCATACAACTAACCTATCTATTTTAACTTTATTCTCTTTACTTCTCATCATTACTCCTATTATATCATATCATTTTCTATCAATTTGACAACTTCTACTTCAAAAACTTTTCGGCAAAAGTTTTACCCATAACCAAACACACCCTAAGTAAGCAAGTTCTACATGATGTTGTTTCAAAAGTATTTTATGAGAAAAAGGGAATTTTGCCCTTTTTCACAAAATAACAATTGTAAATAACTTTTGAATTTCTCTTATGATGTTTTACTATAAATGATTAGGATTATAAAAGAGAAAGATTAATTTTCTATGTCAAGATATTTAATTATAAATGATATTTTAGACATAGTCCGTATGTTTTGAAATGATATTCTAAAAGTTTTGATTTCCTTTAGGTAAGGAAATCTATGATGAAAATGTTTTCAAAAATGTTTATACGAATATTGTTGAATGAGATTTAAGGATGACCAACCTAATAAGTGATTTCATAGAATGGTTTAATTTCAGGTTGCTAAATGGCAGACAAAAGACTATGCGATTCCCCTTTATGTAAACAATAGTATAATAGATATGTGGACAATAATATAATTTTTAGGTTGTGGAGAAGGGGATAGTATAATTGCATAATTTTGTAAGCCAAAGGCCCTGAAATGGAAACCAAGAAAATATTAGAGAAATATATGGTTTATTTTTGAAAATCAAAAAGTTTTGAATTTCTTTTATTATAAGGGTTTTTAAGATTTACTGTTTCTCAAATATTTCAAAATGTTTTACTCAAAATGATTCTAAAAGAATTTAAGGAAGGTCATCCTAAAACTAGATTTCAAATAACAACTTGTTAAAGTGAGTGCACTCGCTTACAAGTTGACACAGACTGCGGTCTGTGATGTGATTTTAAAAATTATTCTTAAATATAGAGTTCGGTTTACGATTTTTGTGCATATGGATGCAGGCTGCGGTCTGTGATCCCAGTTTAAAAGGACATGGGCTGCGGTCTATGGTTCTTTAAACCAAACGGACTGCGGTCCGTCAGGATAATGTACGATGCACCGGTACAAGGAATAGACCAGTTGTAGAGCACGGTTGGGATGACCGGGGCCCTCTCTACATAAGGCCAAGTCGCTATGGGATGACAGGAGTGCCAGCGGTACCCTCCCTGAGATGGGAGCAGAATAAATAAACAGCCGCTGGGCTAGCGTGTTGTTAAGGATTCTCTTCCAAAAGGTAGCATGATCACTTGCTAAGTGTCACTACTGGATGGGGAGAAATGCATTTACATATGTTTTGCTTTTCAAAAGCCCAAAAATTGGGATATAAAAGCATATATACAAAAAGTTATCCTAAAAGGAATTTTTATGAGCTAATATGCATATGTTACCTTAAAAGACGGGGTGTTATACACAAAAGTATAAATAACGGGGATAAAAGAAAATATTTTTATGCAAATGCAGTTATGAAAATGATTTATGTATTTTATTTGCCTTATTTGCTATAAACAAGCCCCAAGACGGGGATTATGAAAAAGATTTATGTGAAACGTGGATTGGACATAAGAATGTCCATTTCTAAAAAGAGCTTAAATAATAAGGGTTTATGGACATGAGAATGTCCAATGTTAATGTGTTTAAATAAAAAGTATTTTAGGACATATGAATGTCCATTGCTAAAGAAAGTTATATGAAAAATGTTTTGAGACATAAAATGTCTCTTGGCTAAGGGATTTTATGATGGTCTATGTTAATGATATTTTGAGACTTGATATGTCTCCTTTGCCTAAGTATTTATGTTGTTTTAGACGTAAAACGTCCACTGACAACCGATGATTTCAAGTAATGGCCATGAACATTAAAAATGTTCATATAAGATTTAAGGGAACTCATTATCAAAGGTAAAATGTGTATGTTTTGCCTAAATAAGCTCGGGTGTGGCTTGTAAATGATTTAAAGAATGAATGCTTTATGAAAACATTCAAGGACATAGAATTGTCATCATAAACAAAGGATTTCACGATGGTATTTTAGGACATATACATGTCCTTAGGAACAAGGTATTCCCGATGTTTATGAAAAAAAATTTCAAGAAGCTTTGCCCTAAAGATAAAATGCTTGCTTACTGAGTTGTCACTCACGTTTTGTTTTCCCAACCCTTAGACAGGTACCAGGGAAACTCAGAAGGTTGCGAACCTAAGACGAGAAGAAAAGTACATGATGATAGTCATAAAGGCTATGAGAAATGGAAAAGCAGGAATATGCTAAGGTAAGCTAAGATATTATAAGTTTCATGTGCTAAGGTAAGCTAAGGAGTATGTGAACTTAATTAGAATTTTAAGTTCTATATATGATTCAAAGATTGATTGTATGAATATATGAATGTAAAATGTGATGTTTAAGTCAAGGAAACTTTCACTATAGAAAGCAGGTAAAGATGCTATGTGTATGTATATCCGAACTTAGTTAGGATTTTAAGTTCTATGGGAATTAATGACTGAATGTTAATGACAGGCATGAAAAGATATTATGAATGAATATGATGAATTTCATTACAAGTCAAATGTAACGGTGTGTGATGATTGTCATGTCAAGTTATGAATGATGACAGATGAATAAACGAAAAAAAAATTTAGACGTATTCCAATTAAGAACCCGCCGCGTGATTAGGGCAATAATCCTGATTCACATTTACCAATCGATAGATCTTGAGGTAAGGAAGTGACGTCTCGGTTCGGGGCGCCACATGTGTTGTACTTGTCTATGGTTTGAAAAGCAAAACGTGAGTCGAAACTCAGTAAGCAAGCATTTTTTTCATTTAAATGCATTTCTTCCATTTAATAGTAGACACTTATCAAATGAACTACTATCAACCAGTGGAAACTTTTTCATAAAACCTTTTATAAAACATATGCTTGTAAACTTTAACATGTAAATCTCTTTTTCATGAACATAAAAATGTTTTTCATAAAACTTCATTTCTCCAAGGACACTCTCATGTCCTTAAAACATTTTCCATAAAACCGTTTTAAAATAAGTATATGCATCATGCATAACGTTTCTATCCATCTGGTAGGTGACACTTACCAAGTGATCACCCTTTCCTCCTTAGGAGAGAAATTATCTCTATTGATAACTCGCGAGCTAGGCAGTTATCTATATTCTTCTCCCATTTCAGGGAGGGCGCCGCTGACATTTCGCCTTTTGAAGCGACTTGGCCTATGTAGAGGGAGCCCATCTTGAAACCGCGTCCGATCTGCATATCCTCTATAGTAGACCTAGTACATAACTCATGTGCACATTCCGTTATCCACATTCTTATGCTAGCATACTTTTTATAAAACTCTACAGACCTTAGTCTGTGATTTTTCCTTTTCAAAACTTGATGTCATTTCAAAATAGTACAGACCTCGGCCTGTATTCCCTTTTCTAACTTGAAAACTTGGCATAGCCCAAGTTAACAAGTTAATAAAAATATTTTGTAAGGATGACCAACCTTAAATAATTTTAAAAACATTTAAATAACACATTTCTAAATCATTTAAAATATTTGAAGGAAATATTTGAGAAATAATAATTTTAAAATTTTACTAAAATGTTTTTAAATAAATTTTGTGCGGTAAAACAATTTCAAAAATATTTTAATATCTACAGACAAAAGATTTTGCAAACGTTTTTCTTCTCATTTTTGGATTTTTCATGAACAAAGGATATACCAATGCATAATTTATTTTTTTATATGATATCATATTCTTTGACCACACAACACATGAGTTACTTCTATATGAAGGCAAGCTTGTATGATCCTTTGGTCATTACTTTAAAAAAAATCTTCATTCAAATCAATTATCGGTTGGCCTTCCTTAAATCTGCTTCAAAACATTTTAATAAATCATTTTAAATTCATTTGATAAAACAACATATTATTTATAAATCAAAAATTTCCTTTTCCATTATAATGCAACAATTTCCACATTTTCCCTTATTTTCATAAGAATTTGCTTATGATAAAGAAATTCCCACATAACTTAACATTTATCCTTACTTCCATATGGATTTGCTAATGATAAAGCAATTCTGACATATTCCATAGTTGCAATATAAAACATATAAAATCATTTTCAAAAAGTTTGCTTGCTTACCTCTGTTTTGCTTTAGTCTGAATCCTTTATCATTTCTTTTCCTTTTCCTATACAAGTGAAAAGGATATACATATTTTATCATACATATGTTATATTCATTTATGACCTTATTTTCCTCTATAATTTCTTACAGAGGTTAACCTTAAAAATACTTAGTCATTATTTTCTTATATGAATTTTATCCATAAATCCTTAAAAATTTCATCCTTAGATTTAAATATTAATTTAAATTTCTTTCCAAAATCACGCTGTTTACTGTATTAAATTAGTGTAGCAGATTACTGTAATAAATCACTGTTCATCTGAGGTTACTGTTCATAGCAACGTGGGTTACTGTTCATGGGTTCCAAAAATTGACATTTTTTCTAAAAATAAAAAATACCATGATATAGCTTATGCTTAGTACATCATCATTAATTTCATATATTTTGAATTTATCATAATTTACTTGGCTAAATAAATCATTTTCTCCATATACTAAAAATCAACATAAATTCACTTAAGCATAATCCTTAATTCCAGAAATCATGAAATTAATATATCATCATTCCAATATCATATTTATCATATTCATACATTCCAAATCATCATTTATAAATTTTGGAGCATTATTTTCATATATCATATGCTATCTCCCGAATGCTTCATCTTTGCTTCAAATTTTTGATGTTTTGGCATAATTCCGATTAAGCATTATTACTATACTTATTTTCTCATGCTTAGATATTATCTAAGCATTTTTTTATCCTACTTAACATCCAAAATAAATTTGGATGGAAATCACTTACCCGAAGTGGAGATATACCTTTTTTTCTCACACTTTCTTTCTTCGACTTTCTCCTTTTCTTCCTCCTCAAGGCTAGAACGTGATGGGGGGTGGAAAATGCTCAAATGGAGCTGAATTTTTGATTCCTTGGACGTCCCCCCTATTGCCCTATTTATAGGGCTTGATCTTTTAAAAAATTGGATTTTACCCCCTAGCTTGAGGTATTTAATTATAAAAATATATTTTTTATAATTTTGAAAATGCATGGAGCTTTGCGCAGCCACCCTAGCCTACCATGCCCCTGCTGCAGCTGCCTTTCAATTATTTTTTTATTTTTTTAATTATTTATTTTATTCAAAAGTCAAAAGTAGATTTAATTAAAAGTTAAGCTACTTTTTCGATCTCTATTTGGCGCTTCATCTTGACCTTTGATTTGTGATCTTCATCACATCTTAACCCATTCATCATGTTCATCATGAATTTTTAACAATCCATAAAAAATTTCATCGAATTCCGACACCCAGATTGCAAATTATGAATTTTTTTCTATTTTCGCTAAAATCTAAATTTGTATTAAAATAATAACAAGTAGTGCTATTTTGTCTTGTAGTGATTAAATTCCTATTTTGTCTTTTTGTGATTAGGTTAATCCAAGTGATTAACTCTTAATCACGTGTCTTAATCCTCAGTTACTATTCACGTGCAGTATTCACATGGGTTAAATTCTTAATTGCATTATTTTAACCTCTAGTATACACATTTGTAAATATAACATTTCATGAATTTTATTTATCATAAAAATTAGTACAAAAATCTATTTGTTATTCTAGGATTGCGGGTTTCACAGGCTCTCTCAAAACCTTGGGTTCAAAACCCAGCGGAAGCAATTTCTCCCAACTTGGAGCCGCACATCCCATTTAAGGAGTGTTGGTCTATTTCTTGATTACGTGTAAATTGATTATAGAAAATTTATAAGATTTTATTGGCTTCCTTTGTAATATGAGATTAAAAAAATATGACTTGGTAAGTAAAATTCTAATTAGAAGAATCAAGAAGATATATACTCCGGCAAATTAAAAGTTAGTTTTTCTCTCTTTGTTAGGGACCAGAAATAGGGATGCAAATTGGGTTCATGGAACTTGGGTATACCTTAACCCTATCCCTATTTATAAAATATTAACTATTATCCTAACCCTAATCCTATTTGTAAAACCTAAACCCTGACTCTATTTTTGAAAATCGGGTTCGGGTTGAGTTTTGAGTTGAAATTTATGTTGATGAATTTATATTTTATTTATGAGTAATAAATTTAGAATTTCATGTAGTATATAATACTAACAAATTATCTAAGTAAACATAATCATATATAGTGAAACTACAAATTTTTTAAAAAATAATAATACAAAGAATATTTCTAGAAAAAATTTAACATTAAAAATAAGATAATAAATAAATAAAATTAGTGGATATAAAAGTGAATGATAGAAATAAAAGATAAATAAAAATAATAAATTTTATTTATAACATAATTATAATAACTCAAACATGTATTCAAATATAAATATAAATAATATAAATTTGCAAAATATAAAGAGATATAGTTTAAATATTATATATATAATACATTTTATAATAAACACAAAATGGGAAATCGGGCTCGGGTTTGCTTGAACCCTAATCCTGCCATATACACAAATTAGGATTCCTCGGGCTCGGGTTAGAAAAAAATGAAGTTCAAACACGGTTGTAAATCGAGTTCAGGTTCAACTCGACCCTAATTGCACCCCTAACAAAAAGTCTTTACTAATTAGCAAGTGAAAGTTAATTTTTTTCTTTCTTTGTTAGGGATCAACAAGACTTAACAAATTAGCAAGTAAAATGCATAGGTACAAGGAATTTTTTTTTTTGCTTATGATAATACTTTTGTAAGCAAGAAAATTTTGTTTACTTATGATGGTGCTTTCGTAAATGAGAATGATTTTACTTAACAACTATTGCAATAATAATGCTTTGACAACCACAATAAGATTTAGTAGATGAAATATATATATGCGGTCAATTATTTGTAATCAAATTTCTTCCGAGTAATTACAAGATGACATATACATGCCACCAACTATTAGCACCAAAAACTTTCTTTAGAAACGAAATTTTAACTTCTCCTAAGAAATTTTTTGTTGCTGAAATCTAAAACTTTTATAGTAAGCATGAGAAGTGATCCGCCACACCGGCACACTCATAATTCCACATGTATATAGTTTGGTGATTCGATGATCTGAACCATCAATTTTGTTAGGCATTACCGCTGCAAGTGGTTGATGATTAAGATTGGGGTGATCATAATTACGGTTCATCCATTACAAATTCTTGGAAGCTAAAATCGAAAAGCTACTCTTGCTATTAGAAAGTAATGCAGGGAAAATTAAATTCATAGGATGACTGTGAGAGGATCGTTACCGTGGAAGAGGTGAAAATAACTACAATATTCCTATATTTAAAATTAAAAATATTTATATATATATATATATTCCAAAATAATAAAACTCAAAATATTGATAACGAGTGATCAAAGATTTTTTTAAATGGAATTTTGCGGCCGACCAAAGCATTTTTTTTAACTTTTACAGAACGGACTCTTAATATCCCATTTTATGATTTTGTAATTTCTCTCCAAAATTTTATTTTGCAAAAAGCCCGACTTTATGAATTTTATTTATTTTGAAAAATGAAGATCTTGCCTAATTAACTTTGGTTAAATTTGATTAACCATCTTGAATGATTTATACCATTTAGACTAAGTGAGGCTTACATTTAAGGGTCCAATCACATTCTCTTCAATTATGTCTTTGTGAGCTTTAAAATCTGGCCAAACACTACAATAAACTTTATATTCAATAATAAAATTCGTCGCTAATGTTATTGATCAACAATCAAGTTGTTGAATTTAGTTTCTCTTGTATATCTACCATTAAGATGAAAAACTCAAGCTCATTAATTTTTTATGGTATTTATATTACAACCATCTCAAATATTATCTTACAATTAAGTTCTTGAGATATTTTAACAGTTTCATCATATAATTCTACATTTATTTAATAAATTTGTAATTTTTATCTCACAAAGAATACTCGTGTTTCCTCACACTGTGGACTCTCCCACACACATGGGAGCTAAGAACGCCACAAGCTGTCGCACACATTGCCACCAAATGCAGACGTGTAAATTCTAACGTGCCTCAGCACGCTTTGGCTGAATGGCTGGTTACCAACTGAGCCACATCATTTTTAGTAATAAAAATACTTCCACTCTTAATTATTACTCATATCATATCATGTTAAGTTACTCTCTCACGTTTTTTAAATTCTTTTCCCCAGAAACTTTTCTTTGCTGTAAATATCACTTTTGCTACGTTGAACATATGGGTAGCTTTCAAATGTACTCTCTCATACCAATCCACTCCAGCTGCCGTGCATAGTGCATGTGAATAAATTCAAAAATTTCAAAATGGTAAAAATTGATGTATATGTTTAATACACTTATATTACTAGGAGTATAAATTTTTTTAAAAAAAATAATATAAAAAAAATAAGTTTTTGTACCCTGGCATACCGAAGTTGAGTGCACCCGGGTGCACTGGAACAGTAACGGATTTCTCCCTGATAATATATAAACATGGACCACAAGCTTTGGTCGGCAGTCCACAGTCCCAACTCCCACGGACAAAGAATCTACCAAAATTTGGGAAAGAATCTACAATCGGACTTCACGCTTTTTGATTTCCAGCGATTTGAGAGGCTGGCGCATGGTATATGAATATACCATAAATCATTAGGGCCGCACAATTTGTAACATACAATTAAAAACAAAAAGAAGGAAGATTATTTTTTTTCTAAAAAAAAGCTTGCATCACTTGACAAGTAGAAGGTGCGATAGATATTGGAAATCAAATCAAAATTGAAAGGTACGACGATGCCTCAAAGATATGGCGTGATGCACGCGCGATTTACAAGATCACGTGTCTGTTGATCTAGCCATCGCCTCCAGATAACATCAAAACTAATAAGTGCAGGCTTATCTAAAAACACCTAAGGCCACCTTCGTTAACATAGAAAAGATATGACATACAAGAATAAAGTTAAAAAAATAAAATTATTAGATAAAATTCCAAATTACTTATGAGAGAATGTTTGGGGGAGAGAATAAACCATGAGAAATCCTCGGATATGATTAACAAACATAGCCTAATAAGTGAACAACAGGACAACACCTTCTAATTGTTTAATTAATCTCCTTTTTTGTGATTTTGCAATTCCCCTCCAAAATTTTATTTTGCAAAATAGCCTATTTTCGGAACTTTATTTGCAAAAATGCTTTTATCTAGACAAAAGCTGAATGAACAAGCTTTTTACACCTGATCCACTTTGGTTACATTTTATAACTCACCGAAAATGATTAGTGTCACGCAATTAATATGTCCATTATATCATTAAAATTAAGTGAGGCGCCATTTAAGTGTCCAATTGCATTGACTTAATCAAGTTTATATGAGCTTTAAAATCTGGTAAAAATACTACAAGAAATTTTACTTTTGACAATAAAATTTGTTGCTAATGTTGTGAACCAACAATCAACTTGTTGAATTTGGTTCTATGAGTATCAACAACATACACTACCAAAATTTTGATTTCTAGCCACTAAAATTTCCTTGCAAAAAATAAAAATTTGGTTGCTAATGATTTATAACATAGTCTAGGTAGTGACTACTAAGAAAAAATTAGTTACCAATAATTCATGAATTTTGTACATAGGCAACCAAATTTTGTCTGGTGTATCAAAAATTATTATAAACAATTTTTTTTTTTGTCTATGATTGTATCACCAAAGGCAAGTAAAATTTTCTTTACTCATAAAAACATCATAATAAGTAAGAAAATTTTTCTCATATACAAATTTTTCTTGCTAATAAAGATTTTTCAATGTCAATAAAATTTGCTATAATGCATCAGGGTGCAAAATCCCATTTTATTATTTTTTTTGAAATTTTTTAAAAGATTACTAACTTAGGTGTAGTTAACTTATATATATATATATATATATATATTAAGTTTTACCATTGTTGTAGATATATAAATATATATTTTGGATTTTTTTAAAAAGGAATATTTTAGTCACTTAATGGCCAAAGTATCCTTATTTTAAATATATATATATATATGTATCCAAAAATGGTAAAATTTGACTTACAAATTAAATACGTCTAGATTAACAATATTATAAATAATTTTTTTAAAACATATAAAAAAGAATTTTTCACCCAATGCATCAGGGTGAAACATTCTCCACACTACATATTAAAGACTCATTCAATTATTTTGTAGTTTTGCAGAAATTCTCCGATAAGGAAATAAAAGTACTCAAATCATTCATAAGCCTGTTTGGTCATATTTTAAACATGTAATTTCATTTCGTTCCTCAATGTTTTCTCTAATAGCCCGTTCTCGGCTTGCCTTTATTGATCAAATGCCTCAAATGAATATTTTTCTCTGAATTCGTCTAAAATAAAGGATTCGATGCGATAGGATAAAAAAAATAAAGGATAGTTGTCAAAAAAAAGGATAGGATAATTAAGAGAGAATAAAACCAAATAAAGGAACAGATAGAGTCAAATAAAATTAAGAACAGATAGAGTAAAATCAAATTAAGATCTTTTAAATTCGAAAAAGGAATCTTTAATTTAATAATACAAATACGACTAGAATATGCAACGTCACAGTCGACAAATTTAATATATAAGTGAAATATGTAAGCATGGATGCAATTTTTCGAAAAGTAATTTTGATGAAACTATATAATTATTGACGTAAAAAAACCATGTTTTTTACAAATAAAATTTATAATGAATTTTTGGAAAATTAAAAAATTTGGACGAAAGATGCAAAAATCACCTATGCATGTATGGAAAGGTAAATTTCAAAAGCCTTACAAATTCAAATATAATAGGAGATGATATGAATAGAATAATTTTTTGTGAAAATAAATTGGAAACGAAAATATGGATAATGAGAAAGAGTATAGTAAGTAATTAATAACTGATGACCGAAAGTGAGACAAAATACTCCTGAATTAGCAACTGTCGTTTTCCATGAAAGCTAAAGACCGAAAAGTCGGACAATAATACAAAATATTTACTGGACCTTGGCTTAACACGTGTGTGACAACTCGCAACTTATCACGGGGCGAACTTTTCATCCGGGTTCCATTGATATTTTATAATTACCGTCATTATGCTAATGGGCAACTAGCGCCGTGTACTTTGAAACCTATGAGTCACGTTATAAAAATAAATATTTCTTTTTTTCACATCAACTTCAGTGGCAAGAGTTCTTTTACAAAAGACATATATGTCCTTTCATACGAAGCGCAGATATGGTTGATCCAACATTGATCAGACAGGAAGATCTGTTTTAGGATATTTTATAATCCTTCGAAGATTAGAAGACTCGTTTTGCGATATATACCTAAAGGGCGTTGTATAATTTAAAATCAATCAAAGCTAATCTTACTTTTATGTAATCCCATCCATTTTTAGTCTTAATGGTTCATTAGTAATCTATTTCATTTATTACATTTAGCATCATTTATATGGTCACGGAAAACTCATCATTTATTTATTGTCATTGTGCATGAATTTCATTTGCAATGGGACGCTAAACATCAATTTTAAAATTATATTTTCAATATCTAAATTATTACCGTGGATAAATAATTTCATAAAGTTCTATTATATTCTAAATTATTTTTCCTAATTTATTACATAAATATACATTTTTTAAGCAAATTTAGTTTATGAACATTCCTTAGCTAAAAAAATATTAAATAAAATAAATGAACTAAATTTTTCATTACTAATTAGGATGAGAAAATGGATGGGGACATAAAATCACTTGTATGTAACGTGGTTACATAGAATGAAAAGTTTTTGATGCAAAATTTATCAAAATGAAAGAAAAAGATGTAACATGATAATGATAATAATGATAAATAAAGAAAATAAAGTTAAAATAGATAAGTTAATTATATGGATAGTTGTATAGAAATAATTGAAAAGTATCGTAGTTTATATTAAAAGTTGTAAAGAAATAATTAAAAATTTAAGTAGTTTTAAAAAGTGAAAAGTTTTAGATTGAAAAGTTTTATTAATAAAAAGTTTTCGACATAGAAGTTTTTGAAATAAGAGATAATGATGTTGTGTGATATGGTAAAGTTAATAATGTAGAGTAAAGAAAACAAAGTTAAAATAAATAAGTTAGATATATAGATAATTGTATAGAAATGATTTAAAAATAGAGTAGTTGTGTAAGAATAATGAAGAAATAGTTAAAAAATAAAATACCTATGAATAGCGAAAAGTTTTAATTAAAAAATTTTTTTGGTTTAACAAAGGGTGTTTGATTTTTCCAAAAATTTTCAGCTTAAAACTTTTCAATACAAAACCTTCTATTCTCTACAAATATTATATTTTTTAATTATTTCTTCATATTTTTCTATACAACTACCTTATTTTTAATTATTTTACACAATTATCCATATAACTAACACATTTAATTTAATTTAATTTTATTTTCTCCTCATCATTATCTCTATCATATCATATTATTTTCTCTTATTTTCAAAACTTTTACACTAAAAAATTTTTATCCAAAGTTTTATCTCTTTCCAAACACACCCTTAAAATATTACAACATTGTTTTAGCTAAAACTAACTCTTTCATGTTTTAAATGATACTAGTTTAGAATATCAATAATTATTATTGCTAAAAGCAAAGAATAATATGATGTTGACTATAAATTGTAATTTTTAACAGCCAAAAATTGTTGTAATAAATTTTAAGCAACAATATAAAATTTTACTAAAGATACTATTATTTGCAGCCCACACAGTTTAGTTGTATATACTCTTCACACACACATATGAGAATCCATCAAGTATAGACAGATTGCACCATAATTACTAAGGGTGTTAACAAATCGAATTGGACGAGTTGGAGCTTAATCTTAATCCCAATCCCTTTAAAATATCACAACTCTAGTCTATGTATGAACCCATTTAGAAAACCTTAACTATAACCTATTTAATAAACGGGTTGACAGATTGTTAATGAGTTGTATAGCAAATGACCTAAAAGCCTAGACTCTAGAAAACAATAATCTCAACAGAAGATGTGAGAGAGTGCTTTTAAGACAAGATAAATGAAAATAGTGCAATAATAGGAAAATAAAATTCGGACAGTAGTGTAAAAATGAAAATCAGGAGGCACAAGGAAGACTTATTGGGAGGAAAAAAATCAAGAAATTTACATTTATATATATAACTTTAATGAGTTAAATGAGTTAAACAGATTAAATGAGTTAAATAAGTTATTAAACGGGTTGACAAGTTATAAAATCTCAACAATAACACATTTACTTAATTAATAAGTATGCATCTATTCAAAAATATCAACTCAAACCCATTTATAAATGGGTTGAACAAGCGGGTTAACGAGTTGACTATGACTATTAACACCCCTAATTATTATAGTGAAGTCCAGGGAAAAATGAGCCCTGTACATATTAGAATATTAAAATACTTCAAACGATCATTTATCCATATAAATAACATACTTTAGATGGTTTCGATATTAAAAAAACTACTTTGAAATAGAAATTTGCAATAAACTATTTTATTACGTTGATTTTATACTATTTTAAGATGGGGCATATACACATGCTAAATTTGAATAGAAATCGGTATGCTATTAAAATAAATAATTCTAAATATAATGAGTGAGATAGATGTTAATTTTAATGCATATGGGACCTCTTTTGGGGCAGATTGCATCATTACTACGGTGTAGTCCATTTGCACTTGAATATTTTCCTTTATATACATGCAACAATTTCGTATATCCAAGCTGTCCATGTCAATGAGAGGAATAGAGATCTTAGGTGCTTGTACATCACCGATCGAGATTTGGACGGTCGGATATGGGTCTAATATAGCTAGATGGTAGGAGGTTGCCGTGGGAAATGAAAAGAGACTGTGGAAACTTTAACAGATTTTCCTTCCATCACGTTGATACAATTAGGGGTGCAACTTGGGTCGGTTCGGTTCGGGTAGTGGTCTACCATATCCATACCTTATTTGTAAAAAGCCTACCCTACCCTATCTATTTGTCGGTTTGGTTCTTAATATACCCTACCCTATCCATTACCCATAGGGTCGGTTCCTGTTTTGGTTTCAAATCGGTTCCTTTAATACTCAAATACAATATTTTTTTAAAAATTTCTATGTTATTTTAAATAATATAAAATAATACTCATTTATATTTTAAAATCATGAATACATATATTATTATTTATATTATTATATAAAAATATGAAGTATAGACTATCATGACCCAATCATTAAAACTATTAATATAATATAATCATAAGTCATAAGCGTATTTATAAGAGTCTTTTGGAAGTCAATGACGTATATATAAATTCATTGAAATTTATACTTCACAAGGTACAAATTCATTTAAGTTCGAATTTATTAAAATATGTGTGCGCATAAGATGTTAAAGACAAAACTATATAATATATTATATATATAACTATACACCTAGTTAATTACCCATATGAATACCTATGCGGGTCGGTTTTAGGTACCCAACGTATCTACCTTACCCGTACCCTATTTGAGGAGATGGATAATAAGTTGTACTCTATCCATACTCATGAGTAATTTTTTTTACCGTACCCTACCTAAATTAGGGTCGAGTCGGTGGGTACCCATGGGTACTCTACCCAAGTTGCACCTCTAGATACAATGCAGTTCATCTGTTGGTTGAGTTTGCTTTATATATGAGCAAGTGTGTGAAATTAGAACTCCAATATGTATTATGAACCAAATGTTGAAGGACATTGAGTTCATTAATGGATGAATTTGGATGTCCACCTATAGGTTCCCCTTCTACAAAATATTTTCTTAAGTAATCCCCTTTATTTTTAATATTTTAATGATTGATAGAAAATTCACTCTATTTATTATGTTTAAATTCATTTATAACATCATGAGAACTCTTTTATTTGTCTAAAATCATTATGCAAGGATCCCATAGAAAGTCAATATAATAAAATAGTTTAATATTAAATGTCAATTTTAAAATTGTATTTTCAACATCTAAATCATCTAAAATATTATTTTTATGTGGGTAAATAATTCTATAAAGTATTTTACATTCTAATACATGTGTAAATCAATCTAAATATTTTTCATAATTTACACATATATATATTTTTAACAAATGCAGCCCATAAAAAATACTTGATCGAGGTAAAACTTGGTTTCTTAAATAAACAAATGATGTTAAATACAATGAATGGATTAGATTTTTTTTATCAAAGATCAAAATATTTAAAAATTAAGGTATTACATGACTTCTCTTATTGTGTTTAGAATTCTTATATTAATATACAAATTTTTATCAAAATTAGATATATGTATGAGCTCTATCTGAAAAATGGTATAAAATTACTATAATAAAATAGTTTGATCTAAATATCAATTTTAAGTTTGTTTTTAAATATGTAAACCATCTAGGATATAATTTATACATAGATAAGTGATTATATAAAATATTAATATATTTAAATGCATATGGGGTCCGTTTTGAGTCAAATTTACCATAACTTGCGAAGAATGCAGATTCTTATTATATTTTAATCATTCAATTAAAATATAATTTTAACAACACCAATTTAATGGATTATGCATTAGATCAACATACATAGTAAGTTTGAATTAAGTTTTTTTAGTAACACACAAGAAAATTCTTTTTTAACAGCCTTTTTTAATAACAATAAAAAAAAATTATTAGCAAGAAAAATGTATATGTAAGAAGAAATTCCTTTGATTATTATGTTGTTTTTATAGGTAAGAAAAAATTTTCTTGCTTATAAGAAGGCTTTCATATGAAAAGAAAATTGTATTTGTTTATGATAAAGCTTTTTCCAACCAAATTAAATTTGGTTGCTTAAGTGAAAATTATAAATTATTAATAACCGAATTTTTTTTAGTTGAGGCCAGACTAGGGTATCTAATATTCATAAAATCACCATAAAAAATTTGGTTCAATGTAGCTTCTTATTAATAGCATACAATATATATTCGGCTGTATTAAATGTATTTTAGCTATAATTGATTATTTAGATGTAAATATTTGATTGTTTTGGAGGTGTGACGTCTGGTTAAATGTAGTACTTTTTCCATCAAATGCAGTCAATAGATTTATTAAAATTTGACTGCAAATAATAATAAATCTTTAGCTTCAACTAATATAGTACTTACCAAATGCCCATCGGGGCTTATACGCTCTAGATGCAGGGTTATCCAGGGTCGTGAACCTTGTGAGGCTATTAATTTTTTTTTTTTTTCCTTTTGCAACAAGTGACACTGACGCCGGCAGCTGGAGATAATTGATCTCCCCTCTGCAATTAGTATATAAGCATGTATGCACCTCAGCTCTCACTTGTGCGGACGCCGGGAAATTAAGAAGCTCAGATCGAGCAATCATGGCTTCTACAACCGACCAGATCCAGACCTCCAGCGAAGTAGAAGAGTGCACGTTTGCCATGTTATTGTCCACTGCCTGTGCTTTTCCCATGACTTTGAAGGCCGCAATCGAGCTGGACGTGCTGGAGATCATTGCCAAAGCTGGCCCTGGGGCCCAACTTTCTCCAACCGAGATTGCTGCCCACATCACGACCAAAAATACAGCAGCACCCATCATGCTTGATCGCATGCTATGTCTCCTCGCGAGCTACTCGGTGGTCGCCTGCACGCATCGCGAACTGGAGAATGGGCAGCTTGAGAGGGTCTATGGTTTGGCTCCCGTTTGTAAGTTTCTTGTCCGTAACGAAGAAGGTGCCTCAATGGCTCTCTTGCTTGAGTTTTGCCATGACAAGGTTTTCCTCGAAACTTGGTAGGCTCTCTTCTTCCTAAAAATTATCCAATCCTGAGATTAGATGTGCCTTCTGCTTCAATTCCTGCTATATAATGAGTTGTGTTGACCGCAGTTCAAGTCTCCGTGCTTTCTTGTCATAACTCATAACAATATATGACAGCAAGTGGTGACCTCCTAAAAACTATTCAGTAAACATTTCAAAGGACCAAATATGGTAATCTTTAAGGAGCAACTGATGTTTTAACAGACCAAATATGTTAGCCGTTTCAGTAGACTCGCATGCTTTCTAACAGTGTCAGCCTTACTCTTGATGGACCACAACTGTTCACAGTTTGGATGGGATAAGGATGTGAGATGTAAAAAATAGTTTTGTATTGGAATTGAAAAAAAAAAATTATATTAAAAATGGGAAAAATGAATTGTTATTTTTTAGGATGAGAAAAATATTTTTGGGAGATAGATATTTCTTGCCATCCTCATCCTACTATTGTTCATTCCATATTTGAACAAATGTATGGCAGCATGGTTGCAAAACTAGTGAACCACCATCTGGTTATCTTACAAGCATATACTGTAAATTTCTTTATTAATAACTCTTGTTAGAAACCAATTTTTTCAGCAATGAAAAAATCCGCTGCTTAGGATGATGCTTTCATAAACAAGAAATTTTTTTCTTTTCTTATAATCATGCTTTTGCGACTAAGTTAATTGCCTAAAAACAAAAATCATGAACTATTAACAATCAAACAACTTCGGAGTTGCTGCTATATGATGTATGAGTAGTATGATACCAATTATGGGGAACCTTGCAATAAAATTTTATTAGGAAAAAATCATAACTTTCTTAGTTATATATCTGTGTGATTATGTACATTTATATGTACTAGAAGTTATGATATATTTAGCTCAAAATGTGTCATACATTTAATGAATTGTATTCATACTTTGTACAATCATTTATTCATATATAAATTATGTCTTAGAAAGTTTTTGTATAGAAAAAACTTTAAAATTGTTATTTATATTAAATTAATTTTATATTATTTTCATATGGGGCCTATACACATATTTAATTAAATAAAAATCGATATATTAATAAAATAAATAATTCTAAATATAATAGGTGAAGTAAATAATCACTTTATCATCTTAATTGCTAAACCCCAAGTCGGATTAAGATGCCCCAGGACCCCAATTGGACTCGACTTTTGAGTTCTTACTAATTAGTTATATGTGGTCATTTGTTAGGTACCACTTGAAAGACGCGGTTGTTGAAGGCGGGGTCCCTTTTGACAGGACACTTGGAATGAATCTGTTTGAGTATGCTGGAGTCGATACCAGATTTGGAAACCTTTTCAGCAGAGGTATGTTGAATCATTCCACAGTGATCATGAAGAAGATTATAGAGAAATACACAGGTTTTCAAGAACTAAATTCGTTGGTGGACGTGGGAGGTGGGCTGGGAGTAACGCTTAACAAGATAGTGCGCAAGTATCCCAGAATTAAGGCAATAAATTTCGATTTACCTCATGTCATTGCCCATGCACCCGCACATTCAGGTACACATGCTTTTTATCTTGGAAATATCTCGGCTTGTGATTAATGTAACCTTGTGATTAATTTCGGCTCAATTACCATGATGTTTTGATTAAATAAAATCAGCCTATTCTTATTTGGTTAATTAACTATGTGTAAAAATCATTTAAATTCAAAATTCTAGTCATGAAGGAGCCATGGCAACAAAAACCTGTAATTTGCGGTATCTTTTTTTTTTATGTAATAATTTGCGGTATCTTTAATTTTGACGAGTTAGGAATATTTTCTATGCAACACTGAATATCCCATGAAATGATTTTTACACGCACAGTAAAATATCTACTAAAAAAAAAAATACAGTCGGTTTGGATCTGGTTTGAGTATGCACTGCAACAATTTTTGTTTTTGTTGCTGCCCATCAGCACAGCAACGGCATTGCTTAATTACTGAATAATATTGTTGCTGGCACCGATGATATATATTGATACCAAATAAAATGTTGCAGTGATATATGCTGTGTCATAAGCTCGAATCACGAGGTTAGATGGAAATTCCTGGTATTTCCTTTTTAACTCATACAATCTCAAATTTCGTTTAATTAATATACTTTTGCTTGAAATGGAGAAACCTCGTTTAATTACAGGTGTGGAACACGTTGCTGGGGACATGTTTGCTGGCGTCCCTAGCGGAGAAGCCATTCTCATGAAGGTAAGATTGAAAAGTGGGGGCTAATATTAAAACATGTACAAAAAGGACGTCTGACTAAAAATTTGTGAAATCCTGATTTTAGGACCATGTATGAATCCCTAAGGTTATAAACCTTAGGTAATATATTTAATCTTTATATGAAATATATTGATGATATTTTTGCAATATGTGAAATTAGAAGATTAAATTACTAATTATGGAATGTTAATTCGGATGAATGGTGCACGTGAATAGTGCATGTGAATAGTAAATGTGAGATTAAGGAATATGTTAAGTTAATCATTTTGAATTAACTTAATCATAAAAGACAAAAAAGGAAGCTTCCCACTAAAGGAAAAAAGTGTTTTTTGGATTAAATTATTAATTTTCGGATTTTTATGGATTTTTGTGAAGAAAACATAGAAAAATCCATATTTTGCAATCCGGACATCGGATTAAGGTGAAATTTTTTATGGATGTACTTTTATGATTAACATGATTAGTGGTCCAAAATTGATCAAAAATCATATATCAAGGGTCAAGATTAAACGTCATTTGAAGATAAAAAAATAGCTTTACTTTATCATTAAATTAGGATTGACTTTTGATTAATTTTAATTAATTAAAACTAACACAAGACTCAAGCAGGGCAGGGGCATGGGATTTGGAGCCAAAATCAATGGCCCAAAATCATTCTCATTAAGAATCAACAGTTGAGATTTAATTAGCTTTAAAATATGATTTTTAATAAATCAAAAATTATTAATTAAATAGGATAGCTAGGGTGGAATGAACAGTATCTAGAGGGTGCTGTACATTGCTCAAGACAAATCATGAAAATTGAAAAAAATATTTAGAATTAAGTACCTCAAGCAAGGGGGTAAATTATAATTTTATGAAAAATGAAAAACTATAAATAGGGGTGCATGGGAACGTCCAAGGCACACCCAACCAAGTTCAAAATTGAAAAATGCAAGCACTCCCACCTCCCAAATTCATTTTTAGCCTTAGAGAGGAGGAAAGGAAGTTAAAGAGAGAAAGTGAGAAATGAGGAATGATATCTTTACTTTAGGTGAGGGAATTCTTCTCAAATTTCTTTTGAATATTAAGTAGAGTAAAACTTTACTTAGATAATTCCTAAGCAAAAGAAAATAAGTATAGGTATACTGCTTAATTAGAATTATGTCAAAATATCAAAACTTTGGAGTGCAAATAGAGCATTTGGGAAGATCATGTATAAAATCAGTAAATAATGCTCCAATATTGATAAATGATGATTTGGGATGAATGTTTATGATAATTATGATGTTGGGAATGATGATATATTGATCTCATGATTTTTGAATTTAAGGATTATATTTAAGTAAAATTATGATGAATTTTAGTATATGGAGAAAATGATTTAATTGACCAAGTTAATGTTGATAAATTCAAAATTCATGAATTTTTCCATGATATATTAAACATAAGCTATGTCATAGTATTTTTTATTTTTGGAAAAAATGTCAATTTTTGAAACCCATGAACAGTAACTTTCAACACCGTGAACAGTAACCTATTACAGTAACAAGAACAGTAATCTACTACAGTGATCTGCTGCAGTAATCATGAACAATGATTTTGAATAGTACCATGAACAGTGAACAACACGATTTTGAAGAAAATTTAAGATTAATATTTGAGGATTAAAACATCAACTAAGTACTTAAGAATGAGCACAATGTGCGAAATATAGAAAATAAGTGAAAAATGATAAGTGAAAGTAATAAACTTCCATAAGATGTCAAATGAATGATTAATGAATGTGTTATGGTATATGGGAATAATACCTTAAACATGGGTATTAAAAATATAGTGAAATGAATGGTATAATGCATAAGTTACGATGTGTATGTATACCCAACTTGGAATTCAAGTGGGTTGTGAATGTTAATGGAAATAGGTTGGAAAACTGAGTCGAATGCAAGCAAAAGAAGTATATGAATGCTATGTCATTCTTATATGTATAGGTAAAGGCAAAGAGTTAAGCGAGATAGAAAGCTAAGCAAGAAAACCTTTTTAAAATGTGATTTTATATGATGTTATGTTGCAACCTTGGAATATGTTGGAATTGCTTCATTGTAAGCAAATCTTTATAGAAGTATGGAGAAATGTGGAAATGGTTGCATCATGATGGAGAAAAGAAAACTTTGATTTTTAAATAATATTTGATTTTATCAAAAGAATTTGAAACAAATTGCTGAATATTTTGAAAATGAGATTTTTAAGAAAGGCCAACTAATAAACCGATTGTACAAAATGATTTGAGTAACGGTAATAATCAAAGGATGATGTAAGCTTATATTTATAGAAATAAACAATGTGTCATGTGGATAATATATATGATAATAGATGGGAAAATGATGTTTATATATCCTTTGTTCATTAAAACTCAAAAATGGGAAGAAAAATATTTTCAAGAAGTCTTTTGTTTTTAAATTATTAAAATATTTTCAAAATTATTTTATCATTTAAAAATTATTTACAACCATCTTAGCAATGTTTTGAAAATATTATTGCTCAAATGCTATCTTCAAATATTTCAAATGATTTATAAAAATGTTGTATAAATGTTTTCAAATTTATTTTAAGATTGGCCATTCTTACAAAATATTTTTATTAACTTATTAACTTGGGTTGTGCTAAGTTTTCAAGTTATAAAAGGGAATACAGGCCAAGGTCTGTACTATTTTTGAATGACATAGTAGCATTAAGTTTTGAAACGGAAAAGTCACAGATGAGGGTCCGTGGAGTTTTATAAAAGCATGCTAGCATAAGAATGTGAAGAAAGGAATGTGCACATAAGTTATGTACTAGGTCTACTGTAGAGTATATGCAGACCGGATGCGATTGCAAAGTGGGCCCCCTCTACATAGGCCAAGTCGCTTGAAAAGGAAAAATGCCTGCGACGCCCTCCCTGAAATGAGAGAAGGAGCGGAAAGCCGCCCAGCTAGTGGGCTATCTAATGAAAGGGTTCCTCTCCTAAGGAGGAAAGAGTGATCACTTGGTAAGTGTCACCTACCAGACGGACAAAAACGTAATGCATGATGCATATGCTTGTATTGAAAAATTTTTATGGAAAATATTTTAAGGACATGAGAATGTCCTTGGAGAAATGAAGTTTTATGAAAAATATTTTTATATCTATGAAAAAGAGGTTTACATGTTAAATTTGCAAGCATATGTTTTATGAAAGATTTTCATGAAGGGTTTATAAAAAGGTTTCTATTCCATTGGTAGTTGATCACTTGGTAAGTGTCTTCTATCGAATGGAGATAAATACATTTAAATGAAAGAAAAAATGCTTGCTTATTGAGTTTCGACTCACGTTTTGCTTTCCAAACAATAGACAGGTATAGGACATGACATGATAGAAAAGGAAAGGATTATACGAAGAAAGAGAGGTGACATGTTGGTTTGTATGATATTAGAAAATTTTCAGAAGTCGTATGTATGAAATGATCAAAAACCTGCATTGTAGAAAAATAAGTTAAAATGTTATAAATAATATTTGCAAAAATATTATGTCAAGAATATGTTTATATATGATGCTATGATGTTATGTGATGAAAAAAAAGAAATTTTTTTTGGATGAGATCCAATTAAAAATCCCGTCGTGTGATTAGGGTAACAATGTTGAGTCACGTTTACCAATCAATAAGATTCCGGAATAAGGCTTCTGGCACCCCGCTTCAGGGCGCCACAAAATTGAAGTCCAAAAACCAGGTATAACACTGCAGATTACTTTTTTGGGCAATTTACAAATATATTATATAGTTTAGTCATAATTACAAATATACTCAAGCTTATATTTTTGTTACTGCACTATCACAACGTGAGTATATTTACAAGGATATACAAATATATGTAAATATATTTTTAAAGATTTCACTTTTATGTTACCAAGTTATATAAAAGTGAAACCATGTAACTCTTTCAAAATTTAAAATTTTGATCATTGAAAGAAAATTTAATTCATTCATTGTATTTAACATCATTTGTCTAGTTAAAAGACTAATTTTTCATCCAAATTAAGTATATGCATGGGCCACATTTGTTGATAAATATATACTCACGTATAAATTATGAAAAATGCTTAGATTCATTTACTCATATATTAGAATGTAATAATATTTTATAAGATCATTTAACCACATAAATGATATTTTAGATGGTTTAGACGTTGAAAATACAATTTTAAAATTGATATTTTAGCCATATACGATTTTATACATTTATAAATGGGGCCCATGTATAGTGATATTAGACAAATGAAAAAGTTTTTTATATATTATAAATGATATTAAATATAATAGATATAGCGAATTTTTCATCAACTATCTAGATGTTAAAAATGAAAGCGGTTATTAAAAATGAAAGCGGTTATGTAGAAAAGGAGTTTCACATAAGCGAGCGCGTATTTGGAAAAACTAAATATACTCACTTAATTTTTGCAATATCAAATATAAACACATAATTTGCATATCTTTGCAAATACATCTACACCATCGCGGTGCAATAACTTTGTCATAACAACACGATTATATTTTTAATTATGGTCAAACTATGTGGGATTATTTATAATTTTTGAAATAAGATGAATATATTTACAATTATGGTTAAACTTTATGGATATAGTTGAAAATTATTTTTTAAAAAAATCCAGATTGCAAAAAAGATATTTTGTTCAATAAGGAAAGGAAGAAACATCTCATCCACCATTAAATTATTAAGGTGAGAGTAGCTCACGTCCATAAGGGCATTTTCAAAATGAGTGTAAGCTAATTATATTTAGTTGTAATTTACTCGCAGTCGATACTTCATGATTGGGACGACAAAGAGTGTTGGAGGCTTCTAAAGAATTGCTATGATGCGCTTCCAGAAAATGGAAAGGTTATCGTGATTGAATACATTCTTCCATCAGTGCCAGACACCAGCACAAGTTCGCGTTCTCTCTTCCAGCTTGATTTGGTGATGTTTGCTTTCTGTCCGAGAGGAAAAGAGAGAACGGAGGAGGAGTATCTGAAATTAGCAAAAGGAGCTGGGTTCGCCGGAATGAAAAAGGCATGCACCGGTTACAACATGTCAGTCTTGGAATTCTACAAGAAGATGTGATTTCATCAATTTCCATATATCCCACATTCATATGGCTATAAATAAGGACGCAGGTTAAAATTTAAAACAACTTGTAGCCCTTCAAGGGATAGCTGGAATATTTGGTATCATTTTATTTTCTACTTGTTATATAATAAAGATAAAGTGAGCTATAATAGTATGGATAATGTTCATTCCAATTGCATGATGCATAGCAAAATTATCAGAAGAGAAATATGATCTAGAGTGTCATACTCACATGTCTTTTCCGGTGAGCTCAGACACCTTAACCCAACCTATGCTCTTAGATCGGTTGGCACTGGACGTGTGCAATTTGTTCACTGATTTAGGTTCAAAACGCGGTGGAAGCATTTCTCTCAAGTGAAAGTCGCACATTCCATTTAAAGAGTGTTGGTCTCTTTCTTGATTATATGTAAGTTGACTATAGAAAATTTATAATAAGGAGTGTTGGTCTCTTTCTTGATTATATGTAAGTTAATTATAGAAAATTTATAAGATTTCATTGGCTTGATTTGTAACATGAGATTAAAAAAAATATGACTTGGTTAGTAAAATTCTAATTACAAGAAGAAAAAAGATATATACTCCAGCAAATTAAAAGTTAATTTTTCTCTCTTTGTTAGGAACCAGAAATAGAGGTGCAACTCAGGCTTATAGAACTTGGGTATATCTTAACCTTATCCTTATTTATAAAATATTAACCATAATCTTAACTTTACTCTATTTGTAAAACTTAATTTTGAATCTTATTTTTAAAATTCGAGTTCAGATTGAGTTTTGAGTTGAAATTTATGTTGATGAATTTATATTTTATTTATGAGTAATAAATTTAGAATTTCATATAAATATACAATAATAACAAATTATGTAAGTAAACATAATAATATAAAGTGAAAATACAAATTTTTTAAAAAATAACGATACGAAGAATATTTCTAGAAAAATTTAACATAAAAATAAGATAAATGAATAAAATTAGTGGATATAAAAGTGAATAAAAATAATAGATTTTATTTATAACATAATTATAATATGCAAAACATGTATTCAAATGTAAATATAAATAACATAAATATGCAAAATATAAAGAAATATAGTTTAAATATTATGTATCTAATACATTTTGTAATAAACACAAAATGGGAAATCGGGTTCGAGTTTACTTGAACTCTAACCCTGTCATATTCACAAATCAAGGTTTCTCGGGCCCGAGTTAGAAAAATGAAGTTCAAACACTGTTGAAAATCGATTTCAGGCTCAACCCGACCCAGTTACTCCCAAAAAATCTTTACTAATTAGCAAGTAAAAGTTAATTTTGGTCTTTCTTTGTTAGCGATCAACAAGTCTTCATTAGTTAGCTAGTGAAAATTAGGTTTTTTCTTTCTTTGTTTAGCAAATGAAAATTAGGTTTTGTCTTTCTTTGTTAGTGATCAACAAGTCTTCACAAATTAGCAAGCAAAATGCATATATACAAGGAAATTTTTTTGGCTTATGATAATACTTTTCTAAGCAAGAAAATTTTGTTTACTTATGATGGTGCTTTCATAAATGAGAATACTTTTACTTAACAACTATTGCAATAATAATGCTTTGACAACCAAAATAAAATTTAGTAGATGAAATATATATGCGGCCAATGATTGGTAATTAAATTTCTTCTTAATAATTAAAAGATGACATATACATGCAACCGACTATTAGCATGGGAAGTGATCCGCGACACCAGCACACTTACAATTTCACAGTATATATAGTTTGGCGATTCGATGATCTGAACCATCAAATTTGTTAGGCATTACCACTGCAAGTGGTTGATGATGATTAATTCATTGGAGTGATATAATTATGGTTCATCCATTACAAATTCGTGGAAGATAAAATCGAAAAGCTACTCTTGCTATGATAAAGTAATGCAGAGAAAATTAAATTCACCTGATGACCGTGAGAGGATCGTTACCATAAAACAGGTGAAAATAACTACAATATTCCTGTACTTAAAATTAAAAAATATTTATACATATTCAAAAATGATAAAACTCAAAATATTGATAACAAGTGATCAAAGACTTTTTGAGTGGAATTTTGTGGCCGACCAAAGCATTTTTATAACTTTTACAGAACGGACACATAATATCCCATTTTATGATTTTGAAATTTCGCTCCAAAATTTTATTTTGCAAAAAGCCCGGCTTTATGAATTTTATTTATTTTGAAAAATGATCTTTATCTTCTCAAAAGTTGAGTAACCAAGATTTTGCCTAATTAACTTTGGTTAAATTTTATTAACCCTCTTGAATGATTTATACCATTTAGATTAAGTGAGGCTCACATTTAAGGGTCCAATCACATTCTGTTCAATCATGTCCATGCGAGCTTTAAAATCTGGTCAAACACTACAATAAATTTTATTTGTAATAATGAAATTTGCCGCTAATATTATTGATAAACAATGAAGTTGTTGAATTTAGTTTCTCCTGTATATCTACCATTAATATGAAAAACTCGAGCTCATCATTTTTGGTAATGGAAATAATTCCCCTCTTAATTATTACTCATATCATGTTAGATCCCTCTCTCACGTTTTTGAAATTCTTTTCCCTAAAAAATTTTCTTTCTTTCCAGCGACCAAACGTACCAAAAATAAAGAATGCATTAGTGAGTTTTCCTGTGGCTGTAAATGTCATTTTTATTTAAAAGTACCCCGTCGAACACATGGGTGGCTTTCAAATGGACTTTTCTCCGACCAATCCACTCCAGCTACCATGCATAGTGCATGCGAGTAAATCCAGTAACCCGATTCCGCCAATCTCACTCTGCCTCGTCACTTTCGGTTTATATAGCCGAAGAGCCATGGGAAGCCTTTCCGTACACACTCCTCCCTTCAACACAAGGATAAACAAATGGGAATGAGATCCAAGCCTATGACAAGCAACTCAAGAACAAACAACAACGGGCTCTAGAACCAACGGCCCATTCAAAGCAAACTAAAGCAAACCGAAATCTCAAGTCAAGCCCACCACTAAGCGGGCCTGTCCAGTCTTAGCCCATAGGACCAAAGCTCCAAAAGCAGGCTCTTCAATAACAAGTCCGTTAGGCCTCAACAATAGCCCACTTGGAGCAAAAGGCTCCAACCAGATCCAGCTCATAGATCCGGCCCACAGGAGCAAAACTCCAACAAGCCACCGAATGGGCTCTACAATGCAACTCACTAGATCCAGCCTTAGCCCACAAAAGCGGACTCTTTAAACAATAGTCCATCAAGCTTCAACAATGGCCCACCTGGAGCAACGGGCTCCAACCAGATCCAAGTCCACCTACCACGGGCTCCCATCTACGGCCCAAGGCCTACACAGCCCGCTCTACCATCTATAAATAGGGAGCCAAGCCTCTCTTCTCAACACACTTGGAGAGGGTATCGCAGAGGGGAGGACGGGAGTCTGCAGTAAAGCCTCGATGTCTTGGTTTTCCCACTCTTCGAGCTCCAAGCCTCTCCAGCTTTCCCCCATTTTCTTCTCTCCCCCTTTCTCAAATCTTTTTCATTTTCCCCTTTCTACGCTCGTGTAAACCGCATCGGGTTGGCAGATTTCGCCATATTTGTTTCAATCTGGAGGCCGGAACCCGAATTCTGTATGATTGGTGCCTTTATTCATTGAAAACAGGGACTGATCTCCCTTCAAAGATCAATGGCGACTCCATTTTCTTTATTTTGTGTAAATACTAACGCGCTCGTTTGAGTTAACGCTCCGACAAGGCGGGCGTACGCGGATCCACAGATTCCAGCATAATACGCTGCCGTTATGCTGCCGAATTTGTGACTTGATCTGTGTATGGAAAAATCTCGTCTTAGCCGTTATACTGCCGAATCTACAAGAGGACACTCATATGCCAAGCTACCTGAAGATCGTCAATCCTAACATATTTTACTTTGTGGAAACGCAGGAAAACTGAGCTCATGCTGCTGTTCCAAAAGCATTGAAGAACCGGCTCAAACCCATCCGACACGACCCAGATTTCCAAGCCAAGGAAAATGATCTGAGCTCATCGTAGCGCTCGTGGCGGGTGCTACAGCTTGGTGACTCCACTGGGGAGGGCGTTGCTAGTCTACATCGAACGCAAGGGGGACAGAAATCCGAAGATTGGAGCTTCTTCCTCGCTAAACAGCGAGTTCCAGAAGCTTTCCCATCTTCCGGCAGCGAGTTTCTGGCATTTCTGAAATGAAGACGCCCAAATCACGTAGGAACCTGACAAGTTTTCTAGTCCAGAGACATTTAGCTCATGAACTGGAAAGAACTCGTAAAGGGAGAAAGCTATTAAATATTGGCTCATAACTGTTCAGGCACATAAAACAAACCTAAAGGAAGGACCTCCAGCAAATATAAAATGAATTAACACTAAGTAAATTTTGGCATAAAAATCACACTTTTTCCTCAACCTGTGAAGTTTTCTGGTCACTTTCTTCCAGAAACGCCTCAGGTGGATTGGTCATTTTTTTAGGAACGCCTCAGGCGGATTGGTCATTTTTTCAAAAACACTTCAGGTGGACTGATCACTTTTTCCAGAAACGCTTCAGGTGGACAAAACCTGCGAATCCCGAACATTTTCACGCGCATAAAACTCCAAAACAGATAGAGTCTACACGAACACAAAAGGACCCTGATTCACAAGCATTTATCCAAATGTTGATCTTCTTATTATCTATTTACAGATACTAACCATCTTTATTGATTGTTCAGGTCTTTCACCATAGCTCGAAGGCAGAACAGATCGGCCATGGATCGAAGCCCCATTATTACCAGATCAAGAGCAGCTAGGATATAGTTCGAGCAATCCTCATACAATGAAGATCGGGATCACCAGTTCAAGTAATCCATTTAGGCCTATATGGCGGCAATGGATAAGAGGATGCAGAAGTTAGAGGAGGTCCTGTCAAACATGGGGCAACCTCTAATAGGCGGTCAGAATACTGCTACACCACCATTCTGTTCTCAGGACCCAAATATGGAGCAAGAGGGAGGACCTCAACAATCCTCTCACAAATCAAGGAATGATCATTACAAAGAAGAGGAGGTAGTCTTAGAGTAAGGCCGCAATGAAATCCAAGACCTCAAGAAGCAACTCCAAAACCAGCTGAGAGAAATGGAGGAATGAATCAGACAACATCAAGGGGAAGGCCTACCCTCAGCTAAAATAGAAGATCTATGCCCATTTCCTGACACCAAGCTACCCGAGAAGTTCAAAATCCAGCCTTACCAATATATGAAGGAGACTCGTGCCCAAGAGCTCATCTCAAAGCCTTTTGCGGCATCCTATACCACTTGACGAAAAGCGAAGAAGTCTTGATAAAGTAATTCCAACATAGATTAAAGAAGGACGCACAGGAGTGGTATACAACACTTGACTACCGGTTGATTAAGACATGGGAGCAACTTTCCCTAGCCTTCATGAACCGCTTTTCGTACAAACTAAACATGGCTCCCAAAAGGGCTGATTTAGAAGCACTCAAGCAAAAAGAGGATGAAACATTCTCAGAGTATGTGGCTAGATGAAGTGCGTTAGTGGCAAAAGTTATTTTTAATAAAATTTCATTATAATTGGTAAAGTTGAAAAATATATTTTATATTAAAATTACGTTATATTATTTTAAGTTAATGTAATTAAGGTACTCTCAAAAATAAAAATTTCATTTAATTTTTAGATTTTTTGAAAATTTATTAATATTTTTTATTTTTCGAATATAATAGAATCTAACCGCATCTAACCGTATCTAACAGTATCTAACTGCATCTAATTTTTGAAATTAATAAGTTAATCCTAATTTAACACCTGTAATATGATCTTAGGCCCATTATAAGGTCATTTATACCTTAATAACGAAATTTCAAACTTAAATAATACAATTTAATGAAATCACTTTAATCTAACAACGTATAACCGCAAATAACAGCATCTAACCGCATCTAAATTTTGAAATTAATAAGTTAATCTTAATTTAACACCTGTAATATGATCCTAGGCCCCTTATAAGGCCATTTATACCTTAATTACAGAATTTGAAATTCAACTAATACGATTTAATAAAATCAACTTAATCTAAACGCATCTAACCACATTTGATTTTTGAAATTAATAAGTTAATCCTAATTTAATACCCGTAATATGATCTTAGGCCCCTTATAAGGTCATTTATACCTTAATAACGAAATTTGAAACTCAGATAATACGATTTAATGAAATCTATCTTAATCTACAGCGTCTAACCGCATCTAATTTTTGAAATTAATAAGTTAATCCTAATTTAACATCTGTAATATGATCCTAAGCCCCTTATAAGGTCATTTATACTTTAACAACAGAATTTGAAACTTAGATAATATGATTTAATGAAATCCACCTTAATCTAACAGCGTCTAATAGCATCTAACCGCATCTAACAGCATCTAAGCACATCTAACCGTATCTAATTTTTTAAATTAATAAATTAATCTTAATTTAACACTTGTAATATGATCCTAGGCCCCTTATAAGGTCGTTTATACCTTAATTATAGAATTTGAAATCCAGCTAATACGATTTAGTAAAATCACCTTAATCTAACCGCATCTAACCACATCTAACAACATTTAACCGCATCTAACCATATTTAATTTTTAAAATTAATACGTTAATCCTAATTTAATATCTGTAATGTGATCCTAGGCTCCTTATAAGGTCATTTATACCTTAATAACGGAATTTGAAACTCAGATAATACGATTTAATGAAATCTATCTTAATTTAACAGCGTCTAACCGCATCTAATTTTTGAAATTAATAAGTTAATCCTAATTTAACATATGTAATATGATCTTAAGCCCCTTGTAAGGTCATTTATACCTTAATAAAAGAATTTGAAACTCAGATAATATGATTTAATGATATCCACCTTAATCTAACAGCGTCTAATAACATTTAACCACATCTAACAACATCTAATTTTTAAAATTAATAAGTTAATCTTAATTTAATACCTGTAATATGAGCCTAGTTCCTTTATAAGGTCATTTATACCTTAGAAATTTGAAACCTAGATAATACAATTTAATGAAATCCACTTTAATCTAACAGAATCTAACCACATCTAACCGCATCTAACAACATCTAACCACATCTAACCATATCTAATTTTTGAAGTTAATAAGTTAATCCTAATTTAACGCCTGTAATATAATCCTAAGCCCCTTATAAGGTCATTTATACCTTAATTACGGAATTTAAAACCCAAATAATATAATTTAACGAAATCGCCTTAATCTAATAGCGTCTAACAGCATCTAACTGCATCTAACCACATCTAACAACATCTAATAACATCTAATTTTTGATAGTTTACAAATATTTTACATAGTTTATGTATTTTGCAAAAGATATATACTTAATAATTCATTTCAAAACTATACTTAATAATAAAATTTATTAAAATTATAAAATAATATTATTATAGTAAATATTACAAAATTTGACATATTAATATACTAATTGTGATTTATTGTTACTAGAAATAATAAAAAAAAAATATGGCCGATATATCCATAAAATCTTAACAAAGTTGTATCATTTTATGTAAATAAGGGCCATAAAAATTTCGTAATTTTTTAAAAAATATAGGATAACTATATTTAATAGAAATTTTATAATAAAGTTTATTAAAATAAAATTTTATTTACTTCAACTAAAATCAATGTATGAATAAAAATTTATAAAAAATCTTCATGTTGTAGAACACATCTAAAATAAAGTCTAATTAAATTGAAAGTCCAATGGAAATTTTTTGATATAAAACTATAATTTAGATTTAAATAAACTAAATATATATGATTTTAGGACTGATTTAATAGTTAAGTATTTTTATATTAGTAAAAAATTATTTAATGAATCCACCTAAATCTAACATCTGACTGTAAACTTTTATATGTAATTCTATTTTTCATTGTAATCCCAAAATCATAATTTAAATTGTTCCAAAAGTTAGGTTGGTACAGAATATTTAATTTAAATGATTATTTACTTACATGTACCAAAATTAATAATTAATTAAGTATAATAATAAAAATAAATATTATTTATAATTAAAATAAAAATTAAATCAGTTAATTAATTATAAATGTGATAAATTTATTATTTTAATTATTAAAAATCAAATTAGTTAATTATATTACAAAAACTATAATTTAAATTTAAATTATTTTTTAATATTTAAATGCTAAAATTAAATAATTATTTTGTAGGCCTTATTGATATAATCTTTATAAAAATATAAAATCTTAGTTTTTATTTAAAAATTTAAAACTTAAATTGAAATTTAAATGTTCGTATTCTATTGCTATTAATTTGTCAGTTATATTTGCATGAAAATTTTTAATAATAAGATAAAAATTTAAATAACTATATAAAACTGTAATAATTATTATATATGAATTTTTAAAAATAAAACTGTAATAAATTATATTACAACACTTATTTTTAAAAATTTTGAAAGTATTTTACATAAATTTATTTATTTTATAAAAGATATATATTTTATAATTCATTTAATAGAAAGTTTGTAAATTTATCAAAAGTTATCTAAAATAACATTCTTATAATTTATATTAAAATTTTTTAAAAATTATCAACTATTGACTAATTCATTTTGAAAATAGAATACAGAAGTTTGTGTATTTTGCAAAATTTATAAACTTAGTAATTCATTTTGGAAATATGAAACCGTGATTTGAAATGGACTACATTTTAAATTTAGTAATACTATATTAAAATAATATAATATCAATTCAACTAAATATTAAAATGATCAATTTAGAAAATAATTATATTTAATAGAAGTTTTATAAGATAATTTACTATTATTACAAAATAAATTTTTTAAAAAATGATCCGTACTTTAAGAATATCGTGTTGACCAGATTCAATCAAATATAAGCACTATCAATTTTATATTTTGATGTATTTTGCAAAAGTAGTGGGTTAAATTTGTAATAACCTGTTAGGATTTGTCAACTCTTCGATAGCTTGTTTCAATATGAAATTAATAAAATTATAAATACAAATAAATACAAATTAATTAAAATAAAATATGATTTCTTCGAAATATAGGGCAGAAAAGAGATTAATATATGTTATTATTATAACCAAAGTTAATCAAATTTAAATAAATTTAAAATTTAATTTCAAAATAACAGTTTTAATTAAAATATATGACTCACAAACTAAATATTTGTAGATTAGTGTTACATTGTTTATTTCACGTACGTAGTAATAATTATTTTGATATATCAACTTCGAAATAAATATTTTTATTTAATTATTTCCAAAACTCCAAAAAGGTAGCAAACACTATAATTAATTATCTCTACAGTATCCAATTTTAGATATATTTTTCACTTTTCTTTTGTAACAACTTGGGATTACACATAAAAAATAGAATAAATCAACAAAATCTAACTGCATTTAAAGATAGATTTATTTGATGATTTACATACTTTTATATGTTTTATATTAATATGAAACTTTTAATTATGAAAAAAGATGTTAAATTATAGAAATCAGTTTGATAGGTCCATACTTTCATATGTATTTCTATTTTTTCACATTGAATTTATGAAAATTGCATTTAATAAAGCCTTTTTGTGTAATTTGGTGAAAAATACGAGTTTCTGATAAAAAAAATTTAGTTAAATAATTTGGGGAGGAATTACTAGGTTTTTAAAATAATCGGGGCAGAATTGTAAAATTATATTAGTATTCCATTTTGCAAATGGGCCGCATGTGCACCGAAACAGCGTGCATCACTGAAGTACTAAATTCCGGTGCTCCACCATCTTCCTTCTCCCGAAGCCATGGCTGCATGAATCCATCTTCTTCAGCCACCAATTTTTCTCTCCGATGTCAACAAAGTTGGTGTATTTTACCCTTCTAGATCTGGCCAAGAAAATTTCTAGCTATCCTTGCTAAAATCTAACATCTGTAGCAGTATTTTTTCTCCAAAATCCAGATACCTTTTTACATTTCCGATCCGGCTCCCATAATCGATTCCCAACATATCTAAACCAACGGATCGATTGCCATTATGCATCTCCTAATCAGGTAGGCAGGGCTGGCAACAAAAATGCCCCAATCTAGAAATCCACCCAAGGCAGAAATTTTTGGCACTCCAAAGATCCATCTTTCCTCTTCAATATCCGCATAGATAGCCCCATTCCCCATCCATCCCACGAAGAAAAATCCATCAGCCTCATGTACATCATCGATAGTATTTGGTGGAATTTTCTGCATCCAACTATTGCAAGCAAATCCCAAATCAACTGCCTGCAACAATCACCGCCTTTTTCCAATTCCAACACCTATTGCCACCACGGATTCCACATTCCAATAAAACCCACCAGTGACAATCTCTATCCCGACGTCCACCATGATTTTTGCCCCAAATTTTGCATGAGAGAGAGGAAGAAAGATGAGCGGGAGAAGAGGATTGAGTACGCAGCAAGATTCCCATGCCTTCCATCTGATTTTTTGAATCACCAAAAATACCCAAATTGATCTTAGCTATCTATCTCAAACGAACGGTGGAGATGTAGCTTCCCTTGAGAAAAACGATGGAACAGATTCCCATGGGTTGGGGCTCATCATCAGATATACTCGAACCAAGAAAATCGCTACTTTTGGTTAGATTTTGTAAATATAAGATCATCTTGGACATTTGTTCAAAAAAGAAGAAGAAGATCATTTTGGGCATGTCCAGAAAATTTCTCAAATTGGTCCTCAGTCGTCCATCAATTAGGCCTGATAACCGTGCTAAAAGTCCTGTGAATCTGATGGAGGGCTGGGATGTGGATGTGTTTGGTAACACAATTTTCATGGAACTTTTCTTGGTGTATAAGCCCTGGGCTTGGTCAATGCAATGTTTTGCGAGGCCCAACCCATGAGAAGCGTTTCCTCCGTTTTTCTCAGAGGAAGCTGCTTATCCACCGTCCATTTTCAATCAACGGCTGAGAACCGAAGGGATACTTTTGGTACAAATTTTTTGTCGAAGGGGTATCGCGTATTGCCCGCGATTGGATTCCTCACACGCACTTCCGGCTTTTCCAGCTCTTAGGGTTTTGAAATTGCTCTTTCCATTATGTCTGCCTCTTTGCTATCTAGATTCGTCGGCCTCATGCATCTCTCTGCCTTCGGGAATCCTCTCACCAGATTCATCTCCCGCGTGCCCTTAATCTGTTGTTGTGATTTCAACAACCAGATTCACAAGATTCAGGTAATCTTGCTCTTTCCATCTCCTTCCTGCTCACTATCGTTGCCTCTCTCTAATCTTCTGCTAGGTCAGCCACTCTCTATCGCTTTGTGACAAATCTCCTCTTTCAACTCAAGCTAGGGCATTGCTTCCTCCCTCATCTCTCCGATCATCTCACTATTTATGGTATCCTCTTTCGCACCCCCTAAAATCAGATCCAAAGCCGATCTAAGCCGTTCTCTCTCTCTCTCTCTCTCTCTCTCTCTCTCTCTCTCTCTCATTTTAGGGCTTTTGATTGTCGAAAGCAGCTGTATTTTTGCATAGGAGAAGAGAGAGACAGAGCGAGAAAATCCACGTCCTCCTCCTCAGCTCATCTCTTCTCCTGAAATACCAGTTCAATACCCAGAAGATGGGCGAGATGATGGAGAATTTCTTTGATGGCGGAGAGTTCGAGTACATTGAAATCGATCTAGACTACGAATTTGATGCCGCCCAGTACTTCGCTTTTACTTGTCCTGAATCTCCCACCGAAACTTATGCAGCTGACCGATGGTTCAAGAAGGCCTACACCTATTCTCATTCTCGTAAGGACAAACCTAGAAAATTTTCTTTTTTATCAGCAAATATGGTTCTTAACGCATTCATTTTCGTCCTTCTGATGTTCGGATTCACTCAGACAGATGCTGCATTGTGCGCATGTCTTCTAAGAAGATGAACCGTTCGTGTGTTTGTTCTTGTAGCTTTACATTTGCGCTTCTTCTCAACGTTGAGGAATGCAGAAACAGGGAATGTTGGATTGAGCTGTCGTCTGAATCATCTTGTATGCTGAAATATGTTGTCATAAGACCCACAACAGTGTATTAGAGAGCGAACCAAAACCATAAACTCCATTGGATGTTGCCAACCTCTGTTGTTGCCCTTGTTCATCACAAGCATTGGTTGTGATTGTTTAATTTTATGAACGATCGCCTGACCGTGGAATTTCGCCTAATGCACGACTATGCTTGGCAAAGAAATTGCTAACTCTAGGAATATGTACTCAAAAGTTTTACATATGTTGGCATGATCCGTCATGTAGTAACAATTAATGATGCCCACTAAGTTTAAAAAATTTATTAAATTTTGGTGACTACTTTATTGTTCTTGGTTTTGCAATTGTTCTTTCCAGCTTACGTTGCAAGGATGATTTTAGAAGAAGATCTCGAGAATTGGGGGATGCTTGACAAATCCAAAATAGGGGAAGAGATCAATTCCTGTGTTGATCATTCAGAATTAGAGTTTGATTCTTCCATGATTGACGAGAGATCTGGAGGTGTTTTTTGCTCTCCCGTTTTGCTATTGCATAGTTGTAATGCTTTACCTTTCCTAACAATAATGTTGGTTGCTATGCTTTTCTTAACAATATTTCCATATTGGATGTTTCCACCACATTTTTTGCTTCTACAACTTTGTAGAGGCCTTTTACCGAATCCTTGTTTTCAGTAGTTTATGAAAGAAAACTACATGCAAGCACCATTATCTGAATTGGCTTTTTTTACTTTTAGCTGGCATGACGTTTGATTGCAAGATTGTGACAAGCATGAGGCCGGGAGTTGCTTCAGTGACCACAAAGACACAAAATTTGCAGCAAGAAGTGTTATCAGATATCATGGATTGTTCCGATAGCAATGATGTCATCTCTCATGCCGGGAAAGATGCTAGAATGGGTGTTATTTTTTATTTTGATGAAATATCCATTGAAAAGGCTCTCTAAGTAATGCGCATGCGGTGAGAAATGACCATTTTTAATTGTTTTAAGGTCATGGCAAAGTCAGATGATACAACAATTTCATTTGTTGACCTTCAAAAAAATGTTCAAAATATCCTTTCAATTTTAGCTCATAGTAAAATTTGTAAGCATCATATTTTTGAAAAGTTGCATTTTTGGGGACCCACAAATCTTCAGTTTTTTTCCAAACAGCATGTTAAGAAATTAATTTCTTAAAGAAATTGTCTTTCATTTATATTCTTGTATAAAATTTGAAATCTCAGTAAATTGTTTTTATATTAGGGTTCTAATTCAATGGACTTAGTCCAACTTTTAAGAATTTGAATTCATGGAACCTCTTCATTTGAGGCCCACATTGATGATTATACAAGATTCATTCCTCATTGCATTCAGAATTAAACCATTTTGTGGGCCTCATTTGATTCAAGCGTAAAATCAACATAATAAAATTATTTAAGTTATATAGAAATTTTCGAAGCTGTTAATAAAACATTAAACCATCTAAAATATTCTCTCTCTATATAGATAAATTATTCTAGAAGGTATTATAACATTTTGTTGCATATGCAAATGGATATTAGTGTTTTTCATAATTTACATATGATTATATATATTGTATATTTTTAAGCATGTACAGTACACTCAAGACTCTGATTGAATACCATGATAAGACAATCGATGTTGAATAAAATGACTGTGTGGATTTTGATTTATCAGCAAGGTTGACTCCAGATGGGGAGGTTCATGGAACTAGTTCCATTGAATTTAAACCCTTTTATATTAAATGTACCCTTACAATTTTTTAAACAAGATTTAGGTTTGTTTGGGAACATCGAGAAGGAGATGAAAAGTTTTCCGCCCATGTTATCAACCTTCTGTAATTTGTATGCCATTTAACCGTTTGCAGATAGCACTATCTACTCCTCACAATCCTGTTTCTGTCACTCTCTGCTCTGTCATGAATTATATTGTCTTTTGAAGTGTATACCTTCACTTGTTTTCTTACGTGCCATGGCCTTTACGGCCTGTAAGCGCCCTTTTAGAGCCTCAAAACACATCCTTTCATATATTATGCACATTCTAATGTTTTCATTTGATGAATAATTTGTCTTTCAAACATTTGTCAAGCTCAGTTCTCACCCAGAAAGACATGCCATGTACTCCTGCAAAATTTCTTGTATACATTTATACTTTGTTTGTTTTCTTTGTTTTCTTTTTTTTAAAATTTTTTTTCTAAACATATCCTCTTGATTATTTGTTTGTTGAATGAAAATATTCTAATTGCATAAACTTTGATGTAGGCGAAAGCTACATAACATCAGCTAGCAAGGCACCTTTTCAAAAAGTCTCAACATTGATGAAACCTACAGCAAGTCAGTTGGCCAAGCAAACTCAACGAAGGGAGATCGGCAAAGGTTGTTTGTAGTTCAAACTTCTTTATCTTATATACAATTTTTCTCAGCCATGAAGGTTTTTTTTTTGTTATTTAGCTGATCGTTGACACAAGTTTCATATGCAGTTATTGTATTTTCCTGAAATCCTAATTTTCTTTCAAATACTGTCAGAGATGCTTTGTTTCTAGATACAATGCAACTCGTTCTTGGGCCTTGGGGTGCGCCTAATTAAACTCATGCAAAAATATAAAAATTCTAGCATTTACATGGTGTTTTGACTTTTAAATTCACTATTCTTTTTCAACTAAACATTGGATTAATGAAATTTGAGATTGTCTTTATTCACTGTATCTATGATTTAAGATTATATTGAATATTTACATAATCTTATTGTTATCATTATGAATTACACATATTGTTAAATTTATTTGATTTGATATGATATACTCCTTGCTTTACTTGTGCACCTTGCACCTTTGACAGATATGTTTGCCTTTTTGGCCTTTATTATTTGGATGTCTTTGAAGTCCTGTCTTGTTATTATGGATACTGATTCCTGAATTCTTAAGTTTTCTAAAAAAGGAAAGCTGTTCTAAGATGCAAGTTATGCATTTCCAATGATGTTATATTAGTTATGTAAATTATGTGTAGGTTTCATGAGCAATCGGAGCAGAAAAATTTGAAAAGTGTAGAGAATTCATCAGTGAATGAAAGTCATGTCATCAAGAAACAAAAATTGGAGGGAGGGTACCCTTGTAAGGTTTGTCACTGTGTTATTCTTTTTTAAATTTCTGTTTTAACTTTTCAGCATGTTCATAAATGTTGTTCAGTGGTGAAACCAGCATAACTGACACAGTGGAGTAATATGATAGCTGGTGGAGGCCATCATTGTGGCATATGTCTAGATATCATAATCCTGGAGAGCATCTCTATTTGCTCGTCTAGTGTATGATGTACTAACTCCTCAATGTTGACTAGTAGTGGCTGGCTCTACGTCCCAGTAAAAATAGAAGGTTGATGGAAGAAAGTGTGCAAATGATTATTGAAACTTGCCACCCATTACGAATAAAATCCAAATCGATGGTAAAGCGGTTTCAATTATATAATTTCAACAATTATGGTTCCATATCTAATCTTGGTTGAAGAAATTTGAAATATGAACCACTTATTTTGGTCCAACATATCAACTATGATGGTGAATTCAAGTATTCAACCAGTTGTTCAAGAGTAAAACGTTTGGATGAAACAGACTTCATGGTTGAATTTGAGTTTTTTTTGTTAATTTCAGCTTTTCAAAGTTTTATGCCTTCATCGATCTTATAATGTATCATTTGCTGTTTTTTCTAAGTTTGCTTTCTCATAGCATCCATTCTCATTGAATGAGATGATATTTCTCTATATTGAGCACATGCACATCATTTACAGATGCTTGGTCGAAAGAAACAAATGACTTTTAGATATAAAATCTCAAAAAAGGTGAGTACCCATATGGAGAAAAATCCATTGGTTCCATGATACAATGGTTTTATATTTGATTTGCTTGCATAATTTTAGTCAGCTAGTATTCCAGCGTGTTAAAATTGTATAGCTTTTAGGATTCATTTATTGTTCTATTAATATTTGGGATGGTCTTGCTTACTCTAATATTATTGAGGGGGGTGGTCTTGCAGGATGTACTTATTTGCTCAGATCAGTCTAGGTTGAGACTCACAATTCCACGGGAACCCAAACTTGAAACATCACAGAGGGCCCATGGGATCAGGTACAGTTACCAATTTGATATATAATGGTTTTACTAAGGAAATGTGCCATGTTGTTGAGCAGTTGCTAGCAGATTTTTGTTTTTTAAAAATTAATTCAGGTCCAAGCATAGCACAGAGGTTGAAGAGCAAATCCTTTCAGCTACGTCTTCATTTAAAAAGCACGCACTTTGAATAGAAAAGTTAGCATCTGCTGTTTGTGAGGATCGACTTTGAAATTATTGTATAAACCATTGAAAACAATTTTTTTTGAAAAGAATGTTTAGATAAACGTTTTTACTGTTTGCAAATTCTTATGGCTCCTTCAATTCCAGTTCCACAAAAGAGCACACCACAGTTGCCAGAGTTTCAAGTGAGTGTGTACTATCCTTACAGGAAGTTGCAAAGCAATGCATTTTGTTGGAATTTGTAGTCTTTGAACATGAAGCAGTCCAGAATAACAACACATCTGAAAATGTGAAAGAATTTTTAAACGGCATATTTGACCTTAAAAACTACTTGCTGAAAAGTTATTTTCCTGGTATGAGCAGTGTCTTTTGCACACAGCTAATATAGTTGCTGAAGATTAATGATAGAAGCCGAAAACTGGTGTCTCCTATCTCCGAACTAGATAATTACCAGATAATTACCCGAATTCATAATTTAAATCATTCTGACTTTTCTTGTGATGCAGAGGTTAGCATATGAAGCTAAGGCTGAGGTAATACCATTGGCACTAATACCTTTATTCCACCAAAGAATAACTCAAATTCAACAACAGCTAACTAATACCGTTAATGTGCATTTAAAGCGATCTATTTTAAAGTGACATGAAAAGGTAAGAATGTGATGGTCGCATGTCTATTTTAAAGTGAATTTGAGTTGTTGTCACCTAGTTTAGAATACATAGCAACTTCCGATAACAATTCTCCTGTTGGACCGCTGATTCTCTGTGCTCCATCTTGGAAATACTTTCATGCAAGTGGACCTAGTTGCTTCTATGGCAGGTTCAGCATGCTTTCTCACTCTTTTGTCAATTACTGCATTTGGGGGTGGAGTAACCTGCCACAAACTATTCTGATGTACTATTCAAATATTCTTTCCTCACCTGAAGGCTACTTCCATACCATCATCTGTAATGCCAAAGAGTTCATCAACACGACTGTTAACCATGACCTATACTTCATATCTTGGGACAACCCCCCTAAGCAGCATCCTCACTTCCTCACCATTAATGATTTTTCAAGCATGGTCGGAGCAGCTTTCCATTTTGCCATTTGCCAGGAAACTCTGTGCAGATGATCCAGCGCTGGATAGGATAGATGCAGAGCTCTTCCACCGCCACCCCGGTATGCTTGTTCTGGGGCGCTGGTGCATTGGTTCAAAGGAAAACAGCTCTGACCCCTGCTTTGACATGGGCAACACAACGGCCCTGATGCCTGGCCTTGGCGCCAAGAAGCTGGAAAGCCTAGTCGCTGCACTATTTTCAGATCATCTGTGATTGTGTTGAACGCTATTTTCAGATCATCTGTGATTGTGTTAAACGAATCCTGTATCTCAATTTTTGCTTCCAACAGCTCCTAAATGGATACAAATTTGGATAGCATGCTTTGTATGCTTCGAAACAAATAGGATTGTTGACATGTAATGTCTTGAATAAAAATAAGATTTTTTTCAGTTTGTAGCAGAATGTATGCAACAATGTATTACATTCCAATTTGATTTTAATGAATTTAGTTATTAATAAATCTACTACAAGTTTTGTTATGCAAGTTTTGGAATAGGTACATTGTATTAGAAAATTTAAAATATGTGTGCTTTGTGTGATAAATTGGATGCTATTCATGTCAATCTTATTTTAACATAATGGAACGGAACAGAAAATGGAGAATGTGCTCTCTCCATGCTATCATTGTCTTTTTCTTTCCCAACTATATTCAGAATCGCGGCAATAAACAAATAACGAGAAGTAACCAATTGATAATTAAGGAAAAAAACCAATCTTATGTCAAAATCAGCTAAGCATACAAATAAAATAAAGTTGCAAACTGATAATTAAATTTGAATGTGTAAATTTGAAAGGAGAAAATCTATATGGTCGTGTAGTCATAACTAGAATCCATCTGTATACATATGTTTTTAAATTTTTTATTATTTTTGTAGGCATCATTTGGAAGATAAGTATTTATAATTTTTTATTATTTTTGTATACATATATTTTTAAATTTTTTATTACATTTATAATTAATTTCTTTAATTTTTATTTAACAAGCAATGAAATAGATGAGTATAATTTTTAGTAAAATGAATTATCCTGTATATTTCTTTTACAAAATACATAAATTATAGTTTATTTAAATCTAAATTATTGTTTTATATCAAAAAAATTTTATTGGACTTTAAATTTGATTAGACTTTATTCGGAGATGTTCTATAACATGAAGATTTTCTATAAATTTTTTATTCAATGTAAATATTTAATAAATTGATAGTTTTAGCAAATTTGAACCTTAAATTTATGAAAGTTTACAAATCTAACACGGAGGATTATTGCTGTGAAATATATTAGTATAAAATGAATATTTTGTTTCTTAAAAAATATATATGTGTCTCGTGGGCGTTCAAAAATGAATATTTTGTTTTTTAATATATATATATGTGTCCCACGGGCCTTCAAAAATGAATGTTTTGTTTTTCTAAAATATATATATGTCTATCGTGGGCCTCCAAAAATGAATATTTTGTTTTCTAAAAATATACATGTGTCCCGCGGGCCTCTAAAAATGAATATTTTGTTTTTCTAAAATATATATGTGTCCTGCAGGCGTCCAAAAAATGAATATTTTGTTTTCTAAAATATATACATGTCTCGCGGGCCTCCAAAAATGAATATTTTGCTTTCTAAAAATATGTCCCGAGGGCCTCCAGAATTAAATATTTAGGTTTCTAAAAATATACATGTGTCCTGCGGGCCTCTAAAAATGAATATTTTATTTTTCTAAAATATATATGTGTCCTGCAGGCGTTCAAAAAATGAATATTTTGTTTTCTAAAATATATACATGTCTCGCGGGCCTCCAAAAATGAATATTTTGCTTTCTAAAAATATGTCCCGAGGGCCTCCGGAAATAAATATTTAGGTTTCTAAAAATATACATGTGTCCCGCGGGCCTCTAAAATATATATATGTCTATCGTGGGCCTCCGAAAATGAATATTTTATTTTCTAAAATATATACATGTCCCGCGGGCCTCCAAAATTGAATATTTTATTTTCTAAAAATATATATCTGTCCCACGAGCATCCAAACAATGAATATTTTGTTTTCTGAAAATATATATGTCCCGCGGGCGTTCAAAAATGAATATTTTATTTTCTAAAATATATGTGTCCCACGGGCGTTCAAAAATGAATATTTTTTTCTAAAATATATATATGTGTCTCGTGGGCCTCCAAAAATGAATATTTTGTTTACTAAAATATATATATATGTGTCCCGCGAGCTTCCGAAAATGAATATTTTATTTTCTAAAAATATATATGTATCCCACGGGCCTCCAAAAATGAATGTTTTATTTTTTTTAGAATATATAAATGTTCCACGGGCCTAAAAAAATGAATCTTTTATTTTAAAAAAATATATATGTGTCCCGCGGGCGTTGAAAAATGAATATTTTATTTTCTAAAATATATATATGTGTGGCGCAGGTGTGCAAAAATTAATATTTTATTTTTAGAAATATATATCTGTCCAACGAGCATCCAAACAATGAATATGTTGTTCAAAGAAAATATATATCTATCCCACGGGTGTCCTAAAATGAATATTTTATTTTTTAAAATATATATATCTGACCCACGAGCGTTCAAAAATGAATATATATATTTTCTAAAATATATATGCGGCGCGGGTGTCCAAAAATGAATATTTTATTTTCTAAAATATATACATGTTTGGCGCGGGTGTCCAAAAATGAATATTTTATTTTCTAAAATATATACATGTTTGGCGCGGGTGTCCAAAAATGAATATTTTATTTTCTAAAAATATATGTCTGTCCACCGAGCATCCAAACAATGAATATTATTTTGTTTTCTGAAAATATATATCTAACTTACGGGCGTCCTAAAAATGAAAATTTTGTTTTCTAAAAATATATATGTCCCACGGGCGTTCATAAATGATTTGTTTTATTTTCTAAAATAAATCCGCGGGTTTAAATCAAAAACGAATATTTGATTTCTACAAATATTTTGTTTTATAAAGAAAATTTACATGAGATATAACACAAGCGATCATTTTTAGAGGTGTTAACATAAAATTTTGTATAAATTTTATATTCAACATAAATTTTAGATAATTTATTAGTCCACATTAAGTTCATTTGGAGTAAATAAATTTGGATTTTTTGTTTAATTTAATTAATAATAGTAACAAAAAATTACAATTATTATATTTTTGTAATATAATTTGTAATAATATTATTATAGAATTTAAATAATTTTCATTATAAAATTACTATTAAACGCGTCTCATTTGTCGCGACGGATTGTAGAGGCTGATGCACGGTGCGTTATTTATTGCGACGGACAGAAATTTGACGGGCTAGTGGTCTAGCGGACCACCTGAATTTGTGCACATGCAGATTGTTATTTTTCAAAACAATTTTACAAAAAATTTTTAATAATCTAATAGAATTCCCAAATTATATAAATATAATATTTGTGTAAAAAAATATAAATATCATACTTATTGCATCGAAATCTCGATTTCAATGTAATTTCTCTTAACATTTTGTGAAAATGATATAAAACAACTAAAAAAAAATGTAATTTTTTTATAAAGTTTCTATTTATATATTTTAAATAAACTTATAAAAATAATTCTTTTATGTAGTTGGAATTTTTTAGATTTGTATAGATGTCAATTATTCAATTCACAAACATAGTCAATTGAAAGATTTTATATAAAATATAATTATCAAAAAGTTTTCATATAAAATATTCTTAAGATGAAAAAAGTTAAAAATTAGAAGGATGAAATAATTAGCTTAACGAAATTGAGCTTTAAATTTTAGCAAATTTGACCCTTAAATTTATAAAAGTTTACAAATCTAACACAAATGATTATTGTTGTGAGATAGATTAGTATAAATTTTTGAAATAAAGAAATTGTTACCATCGTAAAATGAAAAAAAAATCTAATTCACTTCACTTCCTGGTTTTCGTAGGTTATTTTTGAATACTCTCGCTACTTTTTACTTAAATCAAAATTTTTTGTAAAAAATAACCCTCAAACATGCATTCTTCATGTTAGAAAAATTTAATCGTATGCTTGTATATCTTAGGTTAAAAAAATCCAATCATATGCGTACATTGCTAATAAATTTTTGTAAATTTAATTTGATTTTTTATTTTAATTTGACTTAAATAAATATTTATTTTAAATTATAGCAAGCAATGAGACAGATAAGTGAACTCTAGAGCTTTAGAAATTTAGCTTACTAAGTTCGCAAAATAAATCAACATAATAAATTTATTAAATTAATTAAATTGATAGTTTTACATTGATTTCACTTGAAAAAATAAATTTTTATTTTTATTTTAAATAAATTAATTCTAGTAATAATAAATCACAATTAGTATATTAGTACGTTAAACTTGTAATATAAAGTGTAATAATATTATTTTATAATTTTAATAAATTTTATTATAAAATTTGTATTAAATATAGTTATTTACTAAACTGATTATTGAACTAATCCTATGAATTACTTAGAATCACGAAAATAAAAGGAGCTTACGTGAACATTAAAAATTGTAGATATATTATAATTGAAGATATTATCTACTATTATTTTTAATTATACATTTATATTTCTTTTGTACATGTTTATATTATTTAGAATCATTAAAATCGAATAAAAGTCCATGGATTATAAAAATTTAAAGATATATTGTAACTGAAGATCTAATTTTTATAAAAATATATACGTGTCCCGTGGGCGTCCAAAAATGAATATAATGTTTTATAAAAATATCTACGTGTCCCGCGGGGGTCCAAAAATGAATATATTATTTTTTTTAAATGTATAAATGTCCCACGGGCGTCAAAAAATGAATATTTCGTTTTTATAAAAATATATACGTGTCCCGTGGGCGTCAAAAAATGAATATAATGTTTTATAAAAATATCTACGTGTCCCGCGGGCGTCCAAAAATGAATATATTACATTTTAAAAATATATAAATGTCCCATGGGCCTCAAAAAATGAGTATTTTGTTTTTATAAAAATATATACGTGTCCCGTGGGCGTCAAAAAATGAATATAATATTTTATAAAAATATCTACGTGTCCCGCGGGCGTCCAAAAATGAATATATTATTTTTTTAAAATGTATAAATGTCCCACGGGCCTAAAAAAATGAGTATTTTGTTTTTATAAAAATATATACGGGTCCCGTGGGCGTCAAAAAATGAATATAATGTTTTATAAAAATATCTACGTGTCCCGCGGGCGTCCAAAAATGAATATATTATTTTTCTAAAATGTATAAATGTCCCACGGGCCTCAAAAAATGAGTATTTTGTTTTTATAAAAATATATACGTGTCCCGTGGGCGTCCAAAAATGAATATAATGTTTTATAAAAATATCTACGTGTCCCGCGGGCGTCCAAATATGAATATATTACATTTTAAAAATATATAAATGTCCCACGGGCCTCAAAAAATGAGTATTTTGTTTTTATAAAAATATATACGTGTCCCGTGGGCGTCAAAAAATGAATATAATATTTTATAAAAATATCTACGTGTCCCGCGGGCCTCCAAAAATGAATATATTATTTTTTTAAAAGGTATAAATGTCCCACGGGCCTCAAAAAATGAGTATTTTGTTTTTATAAAAATATATACGTGTCCCGTGGGCGTCAAAAAATGAATATTATGTTTTATAAAAATATCTACGTGTCTCGCGGGCGTCCAAAAATGAATATATTATTTTTTAAAAATGTATAAATGTCCCACGGGCCTCAAAAAATGAGTATTTTGTTTTTATAAAAATATATATGTGTCCCGTGGGCGTCCAAAAATGAATATAATGTTTTATAAAAATATCTACGTGCCCCGCGGGCGTCCTAAAATGAATATATTATTTTTTAAAAATGTATAAATGTCCCACGGGCCTTAAAAAATGTGTATTTTGTTTTTATAAAAATATATACGTATCCCGTGGGCGTCCAAAAATGAATATAATGTTTTATAAAAATTTAAATGTGTCCCGCGGGCTTCAAAAAATGAATGTATTATTTTTTTAAAATATACAAATGTCCCACGGGCCTAAAAAAATGAATATTTTGTTTTTATAAAAAAATATACATGTTCCGCGGGCGTCCAAAAATGAATATATTATTTTTTAAAAATATATAAATGTCCCACGGGCCTTAAAAAATGAGTATTTTGTTTTTATAAAAATATATACGTGTCCCGTGGGCGTCCAAAAATGAATATAATATTTTATAAAAATATCTACGTGTCCCGCGGGCGTCCAAAAATAAATATATTATTTTTAAAAAATATAAAAATGTCCCACGGGCCTCAAAAAATCAGTATTTTGTTTTTATAAAAATATATACGTGTCCCGCGGGCGTCCAAAATTGAATATAATGTTTTATAAAAATTTAAATGTGTCCCACGGGCCTCCAAAAATAAATGTATTATTTTTTAAAAATATATAAATGTCCCACGGGCCTAAAAAAATGAGTATTTTGTTTTTATAAAAATATATATGTGTCCCGCGGGCGTCCAAAATTGAATATAATGTTTTATAAAAATTTAAATGTGTCCCACGGCCTCCAAAAATAAATGTATTGTTTTTTAAAAATATATAAATGTCCTACGAGCCTTAACAAATGAGTATTTTGTTTTTATAAAAATATATACGAGTCCCGCGGGCGTCCAAAATTGAATATAATGTTTTATAAAAATTTAAATGTGTCCCACGGGCCTCCAAAAATAAATGTATTATTTTCTAAAAATATATAAATGTCCCACGGGCCTCAAAAAATGAGTATTTTATTTTTATAAAAATATATACGTGTCCCGCGGGCGTCCAAAATTGAATATAATGTTTTATCAAAATTTAAATGTGTCCCACGGCCTCCAAAAATAAATGTATTGTTTTTTAAAAATATATAAATGTCCTACGAGCCTTAACAAATGAGTATTTTGTTTTTATAAAAATATATACGTGTCCCGCGGGCATCCAAAATTGAATATAATGTTTTATAAAAATTTAAATGTGTCCCACGGGCCTCCAAAAATAAATGTATTATTTTTTCAAAAATATATAAATGTCCCACGTGCCTCAAAAAATGAGTATTTTGTTTTTATAAAAATATATACGTGTCCCGCGGGCGTCAAAAATTGAATATAATATTTTATAAAAATTTAAATGTGTCCCACGGCCTCCAAAAATAAATGTATTATTTTTTAAAAATATATAAAAAAACAAAATACGTGTCCCACGGCCTCTCAAATGTTGGGGTTTGAATCCGTTTGATCTGTGATGCATTGATTGGGAGGATTACATGATAAATATTCATACCCTTGGCATTGTGAAACACGTTTGCAAATGAACACATCTACTGTTTATAGAAATCTGCATTTACATATGTTGTATGGAGAAGTTTGTTTCAATAAATGCGTACTCTATTAATAGACAAAGGTGCATTTCATGAATAACTAGTTACCTTCAATTGATCACTAGAATATACATTGGTGCATGCATGCACCCATGCCACTTTGCTAAGTTTTTATTTTTAAAATTTTTTTAGGTATCTTGTATGGAGAAGTTTGTTTCAATAAATGTGTGCTCTATTAATAGAAAAAGGTGCATTTCATGAATAACTAGTTACCTTCGATTGATCACTAGAATATAGATTGGTGCATGCATGTACCCATGCAACTTTGCTAAGTTTTTATTTTTAAAATCTTTTGAATTTAAAAATGAAAAAAAACGTACCTTTTTTTTATTGAGAAAAACGCACCATTTGATATGTCATGTGAATGCCAAATTTTTCTTTTTTAAAAAAAAATTGAGAAAATGACTCACTTGAGTATTAGAATGAACTCCACTATACTTTTCTACCCTATGTTTTAAGGTATGCTTTTCAAAATACAGAGGGAAGATTAGAACGATTGCGCCACTGTCTAAAGGGAACATTGGTGGGAGCAGGGCGGCCACCATCCTCCCCTATTAGATCGAGAGTGCCCTAGCGAGAGTGGCACCAACATGGATACCCCCATTTTCACATTTCATCGTTCTTCACATTTCCTCTTGTTCCTCGATTGGGGCCCCTAATCCTATGCTCCAGGTGCATATACCTATTTTTTATAAATTTTTTTAAAAAAATTTCATTAACTTGTTAACCTAAGTGTATTTAACGTATATATAAATTTTTACCATTTTTAGGGTATTTTAGATATTTATTTTATATTTTTGAAAATCAATGGTATTTTAGTAATTTAAAATTACCTAAAATGCCACTAATTTTAAAAAATCAAAAATAAATATCTAAAATATCCCAAAAATGTTAAAAATTTATACATATATTAAATACATATATATTAACACTATTGTAAAATAATTTTTTTAAAAAATAGGTGTATGCACCCGGGAGCATGCAACACTGCATGCTTCCGAGAGCATAGGATCAGGGGCCCTCGATTGGGTACCGATACATCCGTATATAAGGGACTGTCATCGTATGCACCCGGGTGCATTAAGCCTCAATGCACCCGGGTGTACTACGCCTATTTTTTTAAAAAAAATTTGAAATTTTTTTTATGAAGATGTTAATCTAGGTGTTAAACTGTATTTAACAAATATATTAATTTTTACCATTTTTGGAGACTTTTAGATATTTTTTTTAGATTTTTAAAAATCAGTGGCATTTTTAGTAATTTAAAATTACTAAAATGTCACTGATTTTTAAATATCTAAAAATCTACAAAATTGGTAAAAATTGATATATATGTTAAATACACTTATATTAACCATTTTGTAAAAAGAATTTTGAAAAAAAATTAAAAAAATGGTTGTATGCACCTGGGTGCATTGAGACTCAATGCACCCTGGTGCATACAAATGCATCCCGTATATAAGGGATGCTGGTTCAATTAGGGGTGTTAATGGTCATGATCAACCCCTTCAACCCGCTTGTCCAATCCATTAATAAATGGGTTTGGGTTGGGATTTTTGAATAAATGGGTTATGATCCGCCAACCCGTTCAACCATTTAATTAAATAAACGGATTAGGGTTGAGGCTTCGCAACCTACCAATCCGTCCAACCCGTTTATTTAACCCGTCAAACCCGTTCAACTCATATAACCCATTCATATATTATATAATATAGACATATATATGTAATATTTGAAAATTTTTAGCCCCTGCTCTTCCAGCCTTCCTGCTTCCTTATCTTGCCCATGTACATGGGCCCTGTACTATCACAACACAACCTGTCATGCACAGTTGCCACGCAGATCCAATGATGGTCATCGCACCACTTGGCTGAACGGATGGATGACATTGCAGACTTGCAGTGGATGATTGCCCAAATGCGTTGCTCTCTCACTGTCTCGCAGGCTCTCTTGCTGGCCGCTCTCTCGCTGTCTCGCTCTCAGGGATCCACCCCCTTCTCTCTCTCTATGCTCGGCAGCAACAGCTAAGAAGTGAAGCCTCGGCGTCCACCTCTTCTTCGCTTCTGGTGGCGAAGGAAGAGCAAAACCCTAGACAGTTTCGAGAGCTTGAATTTGCAGCCTGGCATCCTCTTCCAATCTCCTCCTGCATTCCTTCCACTTCCCTCCGATTCCCTTTTCGTTCCAAAATCAACGCAGTTCCTAATGCAGCACATGCCATTTCTCTACTCTCACGCTCCGTCACTTCCAAAGGTATTTTTTTATCGAGATTCCAAAGGTAACTTTAAGCTCTATTCATTGGATACTCTCGTTCATGCTTTCTACTTGTTCTCTCATTATGCAATTAAGCTTTTGGATGTTGGATATCGGTGGAAATGTCGTGTGAGAAAATGTGAATACAACCAACAGCATACTCGTGTTTCTTCTTGTTTGCCTGCCAGAAACACGTGATGCGGAAGAAAATCAATAGCTTGTCCCATCATACAGCTAAGATCAGAGAAAAAGAAATCCAAATTAGATTTCTGTGCGGTCTTATTCTTTTAATTTGCTGAATGATGATAACTAATTAATTATTAGATACCTAGAAATAGAGATATGTGTCCTTGCGTCTCACTTGAGGCTGAGTGCCGGACACATGGCATGTTGTGATACTACGATCCGTCTGTAATGTTTACCCCGGAGCCCACAACTCCTATCATTTTTTTTAATTCGAGCATTTGAATAATGATACCCTAACAATGATCTAATATAGAGCAACTAGCTCCAACATATATCCCATAAAGTAATCAGACGGTTATACACATCAAATAGCATTATAAGGAGAGTACAAGAGGTATTTGCATAATAAAGTTTGTAATTTTGTATAAATTAAACTCTATGTTTTATATTCGTAAAATAACCCCTTATGAAAATAATATAATTTACCTATAATATAATTTCAATATATAAACATGCGGTCAAACATAAAAAAATTTCCCTTTATTTTTGAAAAATTAAGAAATCTAATCTAGATATATCCAACAAATGTTTTAAACTTTAACTGCTTATTTGTTTTCATGTAAATGTGACCATGTAATGATTTTTTTTTAAAAAAATACAAGATAATCCCATCAACCTTTATCCAACATGGCTCTTTCCTTTGCTGCCCTTAAAAGATTTGGATTAAGATTTCAAAACTAATTAAGTAATTAACGATAATAAATAAACAAGAATATGGTTTCAGATAGGCCATAAGAGCACGTAATATGGTACTCCACCATCTTCAACCCATTCCCATTCTCAACCCATCTGCCGGCGATGGCAAGAGACCTCGTCTCCAGCCAACAAGTAGCATGGATCAAAAGCTAAATCCTTCTGCACCTTCTCAACCCATCAATCGGCGATGCATGTCTTAAATTCGACATCTCAACAGTGCCGCCCCCTTTCCAAAAACCCATCATCCATGAAAGCTCGTGCTCGATTTTCCCCTTAGAATTTGCAAATGGTTAGTTTCAACAGAAGCATGGATTATGTGGACCTTCGATTAGGAAAGCTAGAGCATCTTCATCATCCTAAAATGAGATAACAGCAAAAATCGCAAAACCATCTTGTCACCAACCTCCGTCCACATAACAGCAAATTGTAGCTTTCTAACAATCCAACCCTTGTTTCCATCTTCGAACAACAGCTTCCAGCCCCAAATCCAACGACAGATCCAAGCAGTCCATTGCCAGCAATGCCTCATTCTTCAAAGACGGTGACCATGAAAACTTGTCCAGTTTCAGTAGCCATAAAGTCAACCAAGATTCGATTGGCCAAACATCCCTTTCGCTAATCTCTAATCTAGTACCCATCTGAGTTTGGTAGCGGATGGAGGAGGAAAGGACTTGAGAGAGAGGAGGCGACTGATGAGTAGAAGCACACAAATACCCCCTTTCGAATTTTCAACTATCGAAAATACCCAATTACGTCTCATCCATGAAGTTGAAATCAATGGTGGATATGGTGCTTCCCATGAGGAAAATGCCAAGTGCTTCCCATGGGTTGGCTCTGTGGTGCCCCGAACCGAGGCATCACATTTGTCCTTACTCCAAGATCTTGTCGATTGGTAAGTGTGAATCAGGATTGTTGCCCTGATCACGTGGCGGGTACTTAATTCGATCTCGTCTATTTTTTTTCTTTTTCTTTTCTTTCATCACATAAAGATACATACTTATCATCAAATTTTAATTATCATTGATAACATTTATACTTGTTTTTGTACAATACAGGTTATTTTCACCTAATCATTTCATACATAATTTAAAAACTCCTTACCATATGTTCATTCATACTATATACAGATCAGCATATCATAAAATTTTCTTCATACTTCTTTTTCTCTTTCTTTCCTAGTCCTATGTTGTACTTGTCTATGGTTTGAAAAGCAAAACGTGAGTCGAAACTAGTAAGCAAGCGTATTTTCATTTAAATGAATTTCTTCCGTTTAATAGCAGACACTTGTCAAATGAACTACTATCAACCAGTGAAAACCTTTTCATAAAACATATGCTTGCAAACTTTAACATGTAAATTTTTTTTATGAACATAAAAATGTTTTTCATAAAACTTCCTTTCTCCAAGGACACTCTTATGTCTTTAAAACATTTTCCATAAAATCTTTTTAAAATAAGCATATGCATCATGCATAACGTTTTTGTCTATCTGGTAGGTGACACTTACCAAATAATCACCCTTTCCTCCTTAGGAGAGAAACTATCTCTATTGATAACTCGCGAGCCAGGCAGTTATCTATGTTCTTCTCCCATTTCAGGGAGGGCGCCGCCGGCATTTCGCCTTTTGAAGCGACTTGGCCTATGTAGAGGGGGCCCATCTTGCAACCGCACCCGGTCTACATATCCTCTATAGTATACCTACTACATAACTCATGTGCACATTGCATTATCCACATTCTTATGTTAGTATGCTTTTTATAAAACTCCACAGACCCTAGTCTGTGATTTTTCCTTTTCAAAACTTGATGCTAGTATGTCATTTCAAAATAGTACAGACCTCGGCCTGTATTCCCTTTTCTAACTTGAAAACTTGGCACAGCCCAAGTTAACAAGTTAATAAAAATATTTTGTAAAGATGACCAACCTTAAATAATTTTGAAAACATTTAAATAACACATTTCTAAATCATTTAAAATATTTGAAGTAAACATTTGAGAAATAGTAATTTTAAAATTTTACTAAAATATTTTTAAATAAATTTTGTGCAGTAAAATAATTTCAAAAATATTTTAATATCTACCGATAAAAGATTTTGCAAACGCTTTTCTTCTCATTTCTGGATTTTTCATGAACAAAGGATATATCAATGCATAATTTATTTTTTTATATGATATCATATTCTTTGACCACACGACACATGAGCTACTTCTATATGAAGGCAAGCTTGTATGATCTTTTGGTCATTACTTAAAAAAAATCTTCATTAAAATCGATTATTGGTTGACCTTTCTTAAATCTGCTTCAAAATATTTTAATAAATCATTTTAAATTCATTTGATAAAACCACATATTATTTGAAATTCAAAATTTTCCTTTTCAATTATAATGCATTTTCTGAATCCTTTATCATTTCCTTTCCTTTTCTGATACAAGTGAAAATGATAAACATATACATATTTTATCATACATATGTTATATTCATTTATGGCCTTATTTTCCTCCATTTGTGGGGTCCATCAATAAATGGGATGCATGGTGACATGAATGGAGCATTGACGTTTGGAAATTGAATGCATTGCTAGTCACGTGAAATGCAATATTTGCTGGATTTTGATAATTGGTGGGCCGTGAATGGCCGCAGAAAAAATGGACGGCTGATAAATGATTCGGTGGAAATCTTGGAATCATGCAATGGATGGTAGATGGATGCATAGGAAATCAACGGTCTAGATTGTGGGACCCACTTGGTGTAATTTGTTTCCTGCATAAAAAATATATGTTTAAATCATTAAATCAAAAAAAAATCATTAGTGGGTTATTATATAAAAATTTATTTCAAACCCGTTTAATTTCATGGCAACAAATAAAATGTAATTTCAAGCCAAAAGATTATAAAATTTATTTAACTTGCTTGAAATTAATATTTAATATTCAAAAGTTGGAAAACCATATTTTAAATCAAATTTTATATTAATTTTAATTATTTACCCACCAATTTGGTATAAAATGTCTACAGAATATGTTATTAATTAGCACTTATCAAATACCCCCACACTTGAACTTTTGCTTGTCCTTAAGCACATACAAAAGGTTTTAAGAACAAATTGCAAAATTTTAAAACTTTGAGCAAAAATAGAAAATAAATGTTTAGTCAATCATCAAAACTAATGAGAAAATTAAAAATTTTGAAACATGGCACTCCTTGAAAATCTTGGTCAACCATCCTTTCTCACATGACTAATACTCTAAACCCTGTCGCCAAATTTGTTTTCCATTATTAAGAGTTCAAAAACTCCCGCAATAAACTCCTAATCATTAGATATCTTCCCCATTGATCTAGTTATTCCATACACACAATCAATAATTCAAGTGATGGTAGTAGTCAAATACCTCATATACATCTCATAAAAATTAAATTTCCTTTATCAACTCTATTAGCCAATTCATAGGATTATAAGGGCTTAATAGGACAACGGTTAGGTTTGGTATAAGAAATAAAATTTTCAAAAATTGAACCATCTCCACATGACTTGAGCCTCAATTTACAATAGGAAATAATGCTACCCCCACACTTAGTGCTTTTATTTTCCTTCAAGCCTGTTCTTACCCTTGGGTTTAGTTTTTTTTTAAAATAAGTCCAGCAATAATTTCCCTCACCATATTTCATTTGCACAGTCAGGAGATTAAATATTATTCCATATTTCACTTTTCAGCTCAGAATTCAGTTTCAAAGTTGGTCCAACGAAGTGGGAATTGTGGTTTAGGAAAAATTTAAGTTCAGGCTCAAAAGGGGTAAAAAATCATTATACTTTCAAAGATAGGCTCATCATGAAGAAAATGCCATAATCATGTTTATGAATTGGTTAAATGGAATTTTGAAAATTTCTTTAACCAGAATAAAATTTTTCATGTATCTGGGAAAAACTACTTTCTTAAATGACAATTGTGTGTAATAGAAAATTTTTTGATAAATTAGAGAGGATTACTCTGATTTTGAAAGAAAACAAGATCGGTTCCTAGGTATATCAGTTTTATCAAGTGATTCAGGACAAAAATCCGAGTATTTTCAATAAGTACATGTTTAAAAATAAATTTTAACATCTCATTAAGCTTCAACTTTCCTCACTCAAAGATGTTGAAATTTCTCGTATGGTTTACTTTCAAGACATACACGAGTTCAAAGTGGGGTCTAATATCACCTTTTATGCAAGAATTGCCCCCCCTTTTTTAATTATGACAAAAATATAATTAAGGAAGTGAAAGAAATATTTAGAGAAAATTAATGCAATGCATTCACCCTCACACTTGAAATTTATGTTATCCTCAATGAAAATCATGCCATCAAAATAAATGGAGTAATTGTAAAAATGTGAGATGTTAACTCCCCCCATTTTTTGGCGAGTTGAACTGAAATTTGCATCCCATGGTGCTTCCTTCGAAGTAGACTCTGAAAATAACCAATAAAGCAAAAAAATTAAAAAGTATCAAAATTCTAAAAAGAAACTAAAAGAAAAAAATAAAACTAAAACTTCCCTGAAAGAAAAAGAAAATTTTTGAGTTGTCTCCCAAGAAGCGCTTAGTTTAAAGTCATCAGTCCGACTGCAGATTTTCAATTGAGTGGCGTGGTTTCGCAGAAGGAGTAGATGACTCCAATTGGAATGTGATCCCCTGAGAAGTAGGGTTTGAGGTGCTGCCCATTGACTTTGAATGCTCCCGTCTTTTCACTCCAGAATTCGACAACTCCATGAGGAAACACTTGTAATACTTTGAATGGTCCTGACCACCTCGATTTCAATTTTCCTGGAAACAATTTAAAACAAGAATTAAAAAGCAACACCATGTCATTAGCTTTGATTACCTTTTTCCAGATGTGTTTGTCATGCCAAAATTTTATCTTTTCCTTGTACATCTTTGAATTTTCGTAGGCATCGAGTCGAATCTCCTCAAGTTCATCAAGTTGTAGTAGACGCCTTTCTCCTACAGATTTCAAATCAAAATTCAAAAATTTGATTGCCCAATATGCTTTGTGCTCCAGCTCAACAGGCAAATGACATGATTTTCCATAGACTAGTCAGAAAGGTGTTGTCCCGATTGGAGTTTTGAATGCAGTGCGGTATGCCCAAAGAGCATCATCGAGTTGCCTTGACCAATCTTTGCGTAACCGTGATACCGTCTTCTCTAGTATGTGTTTAATCTCGCGGTTCGAGATTTCAGCTTGGCCACTCGTTTGTGGGTGGTATGGGGTAACGATTTTATGTGTGACCCCATATTTATTGAGCAGTTGCTCCATTTGCTCCACTCTGTTATGATTGCTCGCGGTACGCCGAATCTGGTAAAAATATTGTGTTTTAAGAATTTGGTGACCACCCGTGAGTCATTTGTCGGAGAAGCAATTGCCTCCACCCATCTAGTTACATAATCAACTGCAAGAAGTATGTACTGGTTGTTGAATGAGGATGAGAAAGGTCCCATGAAATCCATGCCCCAGACATTGAACGATTCGACCTCGAGAATGTTTGTGAGTGGCATCTCATTTTGCTTTGAAATGTTTCCTGTCCTTTAGCACCTGTCACAGGTTAGTGTAATATATCGAGCATCTTTGAACAAAGTGGGCAAGAAAAAACCTGATTGTAAGACTTTTGTTGCAGTTTTAGTGGGACCCATGTGTCCACCGTAGGATGAACAATGGCAGTGGTAAAGAATGCTTTTGATTTCCTCATTTGGTACACATCGGCGAATTAGACCATTGCCGCATCTCTTATAAAGGAACGGGTCCTCCAAAATGCAGTATTTCACATCCGCCATGAATCTTTTTCTTTGTTGAAAACTGAAATCTGACGGAATTGCTTTGCAGACCAAGTAGTTGATAATATCTCCGTACCACAGCATTGGTGCCTCCTTCAATGCAAGTAAACATTCGTCGGGAAAGTCTTCATTGATTTGTTCATCCTTTGTCAGCTTAGTTTCTTCAGTCTTTGGTATCTTTGACAGGTGATCAACTACCACATTCTCTGCGCCTTTCTTATCATGAATTTCGAGGTTAAATTCTTGTAATAATAAGATCCAACATATCAACCTTGGCTTAGCATCTTTCTTGGTGAGCAATTAGTGAATCGCTACATGGTCTGTGTAGATGCTGACCTTCGAACCTACAAGATAAGAAGGAAATTTATCAATAGCAAATACCACGGCTAAAAGTTCTTTCTCGGTTGTGGTGTAGTTGACTTGTGCATCATCTAGGGTTTTGCTCACGTAATAGATCACAACTAGTTTGTTTTCTTTCCGTTGACCCAGGACTGCCCCGACAGCGTGGTCACTTTCATCACACATGATTTCGAATGGTAAGCTCCAGTTAGGTGATTGTATAATTGGGGCGGTGGTCAAAGCTTCCTTTAACCTGTGAAAAGATTTCATACATTTATCAGAAAAATCAAATTTTAAATCCTGATTGAGCAGGTTAGTCAATGGCTTAGCAATTTTAGAGAAGTCTTGAATGAAATGCCGATAGAAACCAGCGTGTCCTAGAAAACTTCGAATTCCTTTGACCAAATTAGGTGGCGGTAATTTTTCAATGGCCTCTATTTTAGCCCGGTCAACCTCAATACCTCTGCTTGAAACTAAATGCCCTAATACAATTCCTTTCTATACCACGAAATGACATTTTTCCCAATTCAAAATCAGGTTGGTTTCTTCGCATCTCTGCAAAACCTTACACAAGTTAAATAAGCATGATTCAAAAGTGGGGTCATATACAGAAAAATCATCCATAAAAACTTCCATGATTTTTTCAATGTAATCAGAAAATATGGCCATCATGCATTTTTGAAAAGTGGCAGGCGCGTTCCAAAGACCAAATGGCATGCGTCGGTATGCAAAAGTACCGTATGGGCATGTAAAGGTAGTCTTTTCTTGATCTTGAGGGTGGATAGGAATTTGAAAATAGCCAGAATACCCATCTAAATAGCAAAAATAAGAGTGGTTTGCAAGTCTCTCAAGCATTTGATCAATAAAGGGGAGAGGAAAGTGATCATTTCGGGTTGCGGAGTTTAATTTGCGATAATCAATGCACATTTGCCAACTCGTGACTGTCCTTGTTTGTATAAGTTTGTTCCTGTCATTTTTCACGACAGTCATGCCTCAAGCTTACCCAGCTGCTATCTGAAATAGGGTATATTATTCCTGCATCAAGAAGTTTCAAAATTTCCTTTCTCACAGCCTCTTTCATGTTCGGATTGAGATGCCTTTGAGGTTCGATGCGTGTTTTGTAATTGTCCTCCATGAGGATCCTATGCATGCATAGAGAAGGGCTAATACCTAGTAGATCATTAATACAATAACCAATTGCCTTTATATGTTTTCTCAGTTTATCTAGAAGTGCATTAGTTTGTGATTCAGAAAGACTTGCATTGATTATGACTGGGTAAGTATCATTTGGGCCTAGAAATGCATATCTGAGATTTTTAGGAAGAGGTTTGAGCTCTACCTTTAGTGCTTCTTCCTTTTGTTTTCGTTGAGGGAAAAGGATTGAGGTCTATGTCCAGCTTCCCAGAAGATGAGTCGGTAGAGATAAAAGGGGTTCCATCCAAGAGAATGGCACAAGCAGACAATTCAGGGTTATCATTTTCAACAGTTGCACTCTGAATAATACATACCTCTATCGGGTCATCCTTTTCTTCGATCGGCAAAGGATTGATGACGTCAACCTGCAGGCAAGAGTTATCGGTTGATAGGTGCTTTGTTGCCTCAGAAAGATTAAATTCGACTTTTTCATCTCCAACTGTCAGTGAGAGTCGACCATTCTTGACGTCTATGATGGCTCCAGCAGTGGCTAAGAAAGGCTGCCCGAGAATGATTGAGATTTGGCGATCCTCCTCCATGTCGAGGACTACAAAGTTGACTGGGATGAACAATTTTTCACTTTCAATGGTACATCTTCAAGAATGCCAACTGGGAATTTAATTGATCGGTCGGCCAGTTGGAGAGACATAGACGTTGGTTTTGGATCACCCATGTTCAGCTTTTTACAGATGGAGAGTGGGATCAGACTTACACTGGCTCTAAGATCACATAGCGCTTTGCTGATCTAGACATTCCCAAGAACACATGGAATGAAGAAGCTTCCAAGGTCCTTTAGCTTCTCAGGCAACTTGTTCTGCAAAATAGCCCTATACTCCTCGGTGAGTGAAATAGTCTCGTACTCCTCAAGTTTTCTCCTGTTGGATAGCATGTCCTTGAAAAATTTTACATAAGCTGGCATTTGGGAAAGCATGTCAATGAAAGGCACATTGATTGATAGGTTCTTGAGAGTAGAAATAAACTTCTCGAATTGCTTTTGGAGCTTAGCCTGTCGTTGCCTTTGTGGGAAGGGGAGAGGAGGCTGGTAAGGAGGTGGTGATACATATGGCTTCTCCACCACTGGTTCTGATTGTGGCTCCTTTTTTTGCTTCTTTTCTTGCTCGGCATCCTTTTCTATGACCATTTGAGGTGGGTCGAGCTGTTTTCCACTCCGCAAGGTAATTGCCTGCACCTGCTCCCTAGGGTTTACTTCAGGTGGGCTAGGGAGTTTGCCCTGGTTTCTTTGGAATGAGGTTGTGGCATTCTGAGCAATTTGATTTTCAAGCAACTTGATGTGGGTTTGCATTCGGTCCATTCTTTCATCATTTTTCTTGAGCATTAGAATGATATTTTCGAGCATGGACTCAGTTGGTTGTACTTGAGGTGGTGCATGTAAAGCTTGTTGGGTTTGATATGGAGGATGACTCAGTGGTTTTCTAAGGAAACCAGGTGACTTATTATTTTGAGCAAAATTTTAGGTGTTTGACTGATTCGCCCAAGAGAAATTGGGGTGGTTCCTCCATCCAGGATTGTAAGTATTAGAGTAAGGGTTACCATATGTACGAGTATCATACTGGTTGTTGATTGCATTGGCTTGCTTGCCTGCGGTGTCTTTAATGGCAAAACTACACTCAGTTGTGTAGTGTGAAGCTCCACAGATTTCACATGAGATGTGTCCAGAAGAAGATGCATCTCGATCCTTGGATTCTTGCTTCTTTTGTTGTAAAATTTTATCAAGTTTAACATGTATAGCATGCATGGATTCGATATCATATACATTTCCTCGCCGAGAGGTTCCTCGGACATCGCCATACTGAGAATCATAAAGAGCTAAATCATCAAGGAGTTCGAGAGCCTCCTTGTCAGTGAGTCTCATGAATCGCCCACCAACGGCTGAATTGACGGCGCTTCAGCTAGGTCGATCGAGTCCATTGAAAAAGTTTTCAATAATATCACCTTGCGAGATGCCATGATGAGGGCACTTGCGCTGCAGATCTTTCATCCTCTCCCACGCATCATATAAGGTTTCGTCATCTTTTTGGATGAACTGATTGATCTCATCTCTGATTTTCCTAGTTTTATTGGGTGGAAAGAATTTTTCCAAGAATGTAGTAAAAAGCTCATCCCATGTGTTGAAAGTTTCGAGCAGCATAGAATAGAACCACTCGCTTGCCTTGTCACGAAGAGAAAATGGGAAAAGTTGTAGGCGGATTACCTCGCGTGGAATGTTTTGCACCTTGATCATGTTGTACAATTGCAGGAACTTAGTGATGTGTACAGTTGAATTTTCAGAGGGAAGTCCTGCAAACTGGTCTTGTTGAACCATCCTGATGAGATCGGGATCTAGTTCAAAATTTCTTCCATCGATCTCTGGTTCAACTATGCATGATCGAAATCCACGAGGGTTTGGGCGGTTCCGATCGCTAAGAGTCATTTTTCTGGGAGGAGCATTGTTCTCGGCTTAGCCTTCCTCTTGCTCTTGATGTGGCGGGTTTGGGTTGTTGCGTTCCGCCATAGTGTCTTGAGAATTTTGCTGCTGCTTGTAGTCACGAATTCTTCTCCTAAAAGAACGTTCAATCTCAGGATTAGCAACAAAGAGTTTTTTAGGTAGTTGTTTTGCAAAGTTTCGGGTATGTGGGTGCATACAAAGATTAACTAGTTAATTCAGAACAATAAAAACAAGTAAGAATGAGAGATGAAAATAAAATAAAATAAAATAAAATTAAATTAAAAATAATATAAAAAAAGAAAATAAGAATAAAAAATATAAAAATAGATGGAGAAAAATGGCAGAAAGTAAGAGAGAAAAAGAATAGAAATATATATATAGAAAGAAAAAAACTAAGAAAAATAAAGAAAATATCTAAAAATAAAATTTAAAGTAACGCCAAATTCCCCGACAACGGCGCCAAAATACTTGTTCGCAATCTCACCGCAAGTACACAGGTCGTAGATTGTAGTATATAAATTATCGATCCATAGGAAATTCGGGACTATAATTTATCTTTTAAACGCTTTCGTGCCGGATATGGAGAGAATATAGCAAATAAAATAAAAAAGTGGGGAGAAAAAATATACTAAATAAAAGAGATAGGAAATAAACAAAATGGAAAGAGAAAATTGTAAATTAAAATTAGTAGAGAAAGCGAGAATGCAAGTACCTAGGGTCTAGGATTTCGCATGCGTCTTTTGCAACGGGTAGTGGTATAATTATTTAATTTGGATATTGTTTGTTAAAGGAGAACAAACCCTAATTTATCATTGCACATTCTCTCGAAACCTACAGGGTGTATTCTAATATTCTTAACCACCTATTCTCATGGGATTAAGTTAATTAGAATCCATTAAGTTCCGTGGTTTATTCATGGAATTCCTCAAGGTTATCATTCCTATTCTCATGGTCTTAGATTTTTAGGTTTAATATCTTGATTATCGTATATTAGATTTTCACCTCTCGGTTCCATCACCTAATATATGGGAATCATTGCTGAAGTGTTGGCCTTCACACTAAGCAAGCATTAATTCACAAGATATTAAATTAACAATAATATTCATCATAAATAAATTAAAAACTCATACCACGCTACATTGTAAGCATGTTACATCCTAAACCCTAAATTTAGGGTTTTAGCCAAGCATGTTTAAGTCCGAAATGAAATTAAAATTACAATCCATCTTAAACAAGACAATTAAAACTAAAAAGGGAAAAGATAGAAAATCTTATTGGTTTGAAGCCCCCGATGGTGTGTCGGCCACTCCACACGACTTGCTGGTTTGCCTTTTTCCCGTGCTCTCCACCTTACTTTCTCTTTCTCTTTCAACTTTCTGCTTTTGAATTTTCTTTGCCAAATTTCTCTGTGTAAATTTGCTCTGGAATTGTGTGTTAAAATTCTGCTCTCGAACGCCTCTTTTATAGCCATCAGTTATGTGGGGTCCATGGCTCAAATGGGCTGCTGCATAATCACGTGATGAATGCTTGAAATTACTCATGTGAATGGGTAGCTGTGACTTAATGTGCAGCTAAAAAAAATGGATGAAATGCTTAGAGCTGTAAAATGCATAAATGCAATGCTGAATTTTTAACATGAATGGGCTGCTGGAAATTGAACACAATGTTGATCTCGTGAGTGAGAAATGGGATGCATGGCTTTTGTGGGGTCCATCAATAAATGGGATGCATGGTGACATGAATGGAGCATTGACGTTTGGAAATTGAATGCATTGCTAGTCACGTGAAATGCAACATTTGCTGGATTTTGATGATTGGTGGGCTGTGAATGGCCACGAAAAAATGGACAGCTGATAAATGATCCGGTGGAAATCTTGGAATCATGCAATGGATGGTAGATTGATGCATAAGAAATCAACGGTCTAAATTGTGGGACCCACTTGGTTTTATTTGCTTTCCTGCATAAAAAATATATGTTTAAATCATTAATTCAAAAAAATCATTAGTGGGTTATTATATAAAAATTTATTTCAAACCCATTTAATTTCATGGCAACAAATAAAATATAATTTCAAGCCAAAAGATTATAAAATTTGTTTAACTTGCTTGAAATTAATATTTAATATCTAAAAGATGCATAACCATATTTTAAACTAAATTAAATATTAATTTTAATTAATTACCCACCAATTTGGTATAAAATGTCCACAGAATATGTTATTAATTTGCATTTATCAATAATTTCTTATAGAGGTTAACCTTAAAAATACTTAGTCATTATTTTCTTATATGGATTTTTATCTATAAATTCTTAAAAATTCTATTCTTAGATTTAAATATTAATCTCAAATTTTCTCCAAAATCAAGCTATTTACTGTAGTAAATTACTGTAGCAAATCACTGTTCATCCGAGGTTACTGTTCACAGCAACGTGAGTTACTGTTCATGGGTTCCAAAAATTGACATTTCTTCCAAAAATAAAACATACCATGATATAGCTTATGCTTAGTACATCATGAGAAATTTCATATATTTTGAATTTATCATCATTTACTTGACTAAATAAATCATTTTCTCCATATACTAAAAATCAACATAAATTCACTTAAGCATAATCCTTAATTCCAGAAATCATGAAATTAATATATCATCATTCTAAAATCATATTTATCATATTCATACATCCCAAATCATCATTTATAAATTTTGGAGCATTATTTTCACATATCATGTGCTATCTTCTCGAGTACTCCATCTTTGCTCTAAATTTTTGATGTTTTGTCATAATTTCGATTAAGCATTATTACTATATTTATTTTCTCATGCTTAGACATTATCTAAGCATTGCTTTACCTTACTTGACATCTAAAAAAAATTTGGATGGAAATCACTTACCCGAAGTGGAGATATCCCTCTTTTTCTCACACTTTCTCTCTTCAATTTTCTCTTGTTCTTTCTCCTCAAGGCTAGAACGTGATGGGGGTGGAAAATGCTCAAATGGAGCTGAATTTTTTATGCCTTGGACGTCCCCCCCTGCTGCCCTATTTATAGGGCTTGATCTTTCAAAAAATTGGATTTTACCCCCTAGCTTGAGGTATTTAATTATAAAAATATATTTTTTATAATTTTGAAATGCATGGAGCTTTATGCAGCCATCCTAGCCTTCCATGCCCCTGCTGTAGCTGCCTTTCAATTTTTTATTTTTTTAATTATTTATTTTATTCAAAAGTCAAAAGTAGATTTAATTAAAAGTTAAGCTACTTTTTCAATCTCGATTTGACGCTTCATCTTGACCTTTGATTTGTGATTTTCATCACATTTTAACCTATTCATCATGGATTTTTAACCATTCATAAAAATTTCATTGAATTCTGATACCCGGATTGCAAATTATGAATTTTTTCTATTTTTTCACTAAAATCCCAATTTGTATTAAAATAATAACAAGTAATGCTATTTTGTCTTGTGGTGATTAAATTTATATTTTTTTTGTGATTAGGTTAATCCAAGTGATGAACTCTTAATCACGTGTCTTAATCCTCAGTTACTATTCACATTAACTATTCACGTGTACTATTCACATGCGGTATTCATGTGGGTTAAATTTTTAATTACATTATTTTAACCTCTAGTATACACAGTTGCAAATATAACATTTCATGAATTTTATTTATCATAAAAATCAGTACAAAAATTTGTGTTATTCTAGGATTACGAGTTTCACAGGCTCTCTCAAAACCTTGGGTTCAAAACCCAGCGGAAGCAATTTCTCCCAACTTGGAGCCGCACATCCCATTTAAGGAGTGTTGGTCTATTTCTTGATTATGTGTAAGTTGATTATAGAAAATTTATAAGATTTTATTGGCTTCCTTTAAAATATGTGATTAAAAAAATATGACTTGGTAAGTAAAATTCAAATTAGAAGAATAAAAAAGATATATACTCCGGCAAATTAAAAGTTAGTTTTTCTCTCTTTGTTAGGGACCAGAAATAGGGATGCAAATTGGGTTCATGGAACTTGAGTATACCTTAACCCTATCCCTATTTATAAAATATTAACAATTATCCTAAACCTAATTCTATTTGTAAAACCTAAACCCTGACTCTATTTTTGAAAATCGAGTTTAGGTTGAGTTTTGAGTTGAAATTTATATTTTATTTATGAGTAATAAATTTAGAATTTCATGTAGATATATAATAATAACAAATTATCTAAGTAAACATAATCATATATACTGAAACTATAAATTTTTAAAAAAATAATAATACAAATAATATTTCTAGAAAAAATTTAACATGAAAAATAAGATAAATAAATAAAATTAGTGGATATAAAGTAAAAGATAGAAATAAAAGATAAATAAAAATAATAAATTTTATTTATAACATAATTATAATAACTCAAACATGTATTCAAATATAAATATAAATAATATAAATTTGCAAAATATAAAGAGATTAGTTTAAATATTATATATATAATGTATTTTATAATAAACACAAAATGGGAAATCAGGCTCGGGTTTGCTTGAACCCTAATCCTATCATAAACACAAATTAGGGTTCCTTGTGCTCGGGTTAGATAAAAATGAAGTTCAAACACAGTTGTAAATCGAGTCTAGGCTCAACTCGACCCTAATTGGACCCCTAACAAAAAGTCTTTACTAATTAGCAAGTGAAAGTTAATTTTTGTCTTTCTTTGTTAGGGATCAACAAGTCTTCACAAATTAGCTAGCAAAATGCATAGGTACAAGGAAACTTTTTTTTGCTTATGATAATAGTTTTGTAAGCAAGAAAATTTTGTTTACTTATGATGGTGCTTTCGTAAATGAGAATAATTTTACTTAACAACTATTGCAATAACAATGCTTTGACAACCACAATAAGATTTAGTAGATGAAATATATATATGCGGTCAATTTTTTGTAATTAAATTTCTTCCGAGTAATTACAAGATGACATATACATGCCACCAACTATTAGCACCAAAAACTTTCTTTAGAAACGAAATTTTAACTTCTCTTAAGAAATTTTTGTTGCTGAAATCTAAAGCTTTTATAGTAAGCATGGGAAGTGATCAGCCACATCGGCACACTCACAATTCCACATGTATATAGTTTGTGATTCAATGATCTGAAGCATCAATTTTGTTAGGCATTACCACTACAAGTGGTTGATGATTAAGATTGGGGTGATCATAATTACGGTTCATCCGTTACAAACTCTTGGAAGCTAAAATCGAAAAGCTACTCTTGCTATGAGAAAGTAATGCAGGGAAAATTAAATTCATTGGATGACTGTGAGAGGATCATTACCGTGGAAGAGGTGAAAATAACTACAATATTCCTGTATTTAAAATTAAAAATATTTATATATATATTCCAAAATAATAAAACTCAAAATATTGATAACGAGTGATCAAAGATTTTTTAAATGGAATTTTGCGGCTGGCCAAAGCATTTTTTAAAAATTTTATAGAGCGGACTCTTAATATCCCATTTTATGATTTTGAAATTTCGCTCCAAAATTTTATTTTGCAAAAAGCCCGACTTTATGAATTTTATTTATTTTGAAAAATGAAGATCTTGCCTAATTAACTTTGGTTAAATTTGATTAACCATCTTGAATGATTTATACCATTTAGACTAAGTGAGGCTTACATTTAAGGGTCCAATCACATTCTCTTCAATTATGTCTTTGTGAGCTTTAAAATCTGGCCAAACACTACAATAAACTTTATATTCAATAATAAAATTCGTCGCTAATGTTATTGATCAACAATCAAGTTGTTGAATTTAGTTTCTCTTGTATATCTACCATTAAGATGAAAAACTCAAGCTCATTAATTTTTTATGGTATTTATATTACAACCATCTCAAATATTATCTTACAATTAAGTTCTTGAGATATTTTAACAGTTTCATCATATAATTCTACATTTATTTAATAAATTTGTAATTTTTATCTCACAAAGAATACTCGTGTTTCCTCACACTGTGGACTCTCCCACACACATGGGAGCTAAGAACGCCACAAGCTGTCGCACACATTGCCACCAAATGCAGACGTGTAAATTCTAACGTGCCTCAGCACGCTTTGGCTGAATGGCTGGTTACCAACTGAGCCACATCATTTTTAGTAATAAAAATACTTCCACTCTTAATTATTACTCATATCATATCATGTTAAGTTACTCTCTCACGTTTTTTAAATTCTTTTCCCCAGAAACTTTTCTTTGCTGTAAATATCACTTTTGCTACGTTGAACATATGGGTAGCTTTCAAATGTACTCTCTCATACCAATCCACTCCAGCTGCCGTGCATAGTGCATGTGAATAAATTCAAAAATTTCAAAATGGTAAAAATTGATGTATATGTTTAATACACTTATATTACTAGGAGTATAAATTTTTTTAAAAAAAATAATATAAAAAAAATAAGTTTTTGTACCCTGGCATACCGAAGTTGAGTGCACCCGGGTGCACTGGAACAGTAACGGATTTCTCCCTGATAATATATAAACATGGACCACAAGCTTTGGTCGGCAGTCCACAGTCCCAACTCCCACGGACAAAGAATCTACCAAAATTTGGGAAAGAATCTACAATCGGACTTCACGCTTTTTGATTTCCAGCGATTTGAGAGGCTGGCGCATGGTATATGAATATACCATAAATCATTAGGGCCGCACAATTTGTAACATACAATTAAAAACAAAAAGAAGGAAGATTATTTTTTTTCTAAAAAAAAGCTTGCATCACTTGACAAGTAGAAGGTGCGATAGATATTGGAAATCAAATCAAAATTGAAAGGTACGACGATGCCTCAAAGATATGGCGTGATGCACGCGCGATTTACAAGATCACGTGTCTGTTGATCTAGCCATCGCCTCCAGATAACATCAAAACTAATAAGTGCAGGCTTATCTAAAAACACCTAAGGCCACCTTCGTTAACATAGAAAAGATATGACATACAAGAATAAAGTTAAAAAAATAAAATTATTAGATAAAATTCCAAATTACTTATGAGAGAATGTTTGGGGGAGAGAATAAACCATGAGAAATCCTCGGATATGATTAACAAACATAGCCTAATAAGTGAACAACAGGACAACACCTTCTAATTGTTTAATTAATCTCCTTTTTTGTGATTTTGCAATTCCCCTCCAAAATTTTATTTTGCAAAATAGCCTATTTTCGGAACTTTATTTGCAAAAATGCTTTTATCTAGACAAAAGCTGAATGAACAAGCTTTTTACACCTGATCCACTTTGGTTACATTTTATAACTCACCGAAAATGATTAGTGTCACGCAATTAATATGTCCATTATATCATTAAAATTAAGTGAGGCGCCATTTAAGTGTCCAATTGCATTGACTTAATCAAGTTTATATGAGCTTTAAAATCTGGTAAAAATACTACAAGAAATTTTACTTTTGACAATAAAATTTGTTGCTAATGTTGTGAACCAACAATCAACTTGTTGAATTTGGTTCTATGAGTATCAACAACATACACTACCAAAATTTTGATTTCTAGCCACTAAAATTTCCTTGCAAAAAATAAAAATTTGGTTGCTAATGATTTATAACATAGTCTAGGTAGTGACTACTAAGAAAAAATTAGTTACCAATAATTCATGAATTTTGTACATAGGCAACCAAATTTGGTCTGGTGTATCAAAAATTATTATAAACAAATTTTTTTTTTTTTGTCTATGATTGTATCACCAAAGGCAAGTAAAATTTTCTTTACTCATAAAAACATCATAATAAGTAAGAAAATTTTTCTCATATACAAATTTTTCTTGCTAATAAAGATTTTTCAATGTCAATAAAATTTGCTATAATGCATCAGGGTGCAAAATCCCATTTTATTATTTTTTTTGAAATTTTTTAAAAGATTACTAACTTAGGTGTAGTTAACTTATATATATATATATATTAAGTTTTACCATTGTTGTAGATATATAAATATATATTTTGGATTTTTTTAAAAAGGAATATTTTAGTCACTTAATGGCCAAAGTATCCTTATTTTAAATATATATATATATGTATCCAAAAATGGTAAAATTTGACTTACAAATTAAATACGTCTAGATTAACAATATTATAAATAATTTTTTTAAAACATATAAAAAAGAATTTTGCACCCAATGCATTAGGGTGAAACATTCTCCACACTACATATTAAAGACTCATTCAATTATTTTGTAGTTTTGCAGAAATTCTCCGATAAGGAAATAAAAGTACTCAAATCATTCATAAGCCTGTTTGGTCATATTTTAAACATGTAATTTCATTTCGTTCCTCAATGTTTTCTCTAATAGCCCGTTCTCGGCTTGCCTTTATTGATCAAATGCCTCAAATGAATATTTTTCTCTGAATTCGTCTAAAATAAAGGATTCGATACGATAGGATAAAAAAAATAAAGGATAGTTGTCAAAAAAAAGGATAGGATAATTAAGAGAGAATAAAACCAAATAAAGGAACAGATAGAGTCAAATAAAATTAAGAACAGATAGAGTAAAATCAAATTAAGATCTTTTAAATTCGAAAGAGGAATCTTTAATTTAATAATACAAATACGACTAGAATATGCAACGTCACAGTCGACAAATTTAATATGTAAGTGAAATATGTAAGCATGGATGCAATTTTTCGAAAAGTAATTTTGATGAAACTATATAATTATTGACGTAAAAAAACCATGTTTTTTACAAATAAAATTTATAATGAATTTTTGGAAAATTAAAAAATTTGGACGAAAGATGCAAAAATCACCTATGCATGTATGGAAAGGTAAATTTCAAAAGCCTTACAAATTAAAATATAATAGGAGATGATATGAATAGAATAATTTTTTGTGAAAATAAATTGGAAACGAAAATATGGATAATGAGAAAAAGTATAGTAAGTAATTAATAACTGATGACCGAAAGTGAGACAAAATACTCCTGAATTAGCAACTGTCGTTTTCCATGAAAGCTAAAGACCGAAAAGTCGGACAATAATACAAAATATTTACTGGACCTTGGCTTAACACGTGTGTGACAACTCGCAACTTATCACGGGGCGAACTTTTCATCCGGGTTCCATTGATATTTTATAATTACCGTCATTATGCTAATGGGCAACTAGCGCCGTGTACTTTGAAACCTATGAGTCACGTTATAAAAATAAATATTTCTTTTTTTCACATCAACTTCAGTGGCAAGAGTTCTTTTACAAAAGACATATATGTCCTTTCATACGAAGCGCAGATATGGTTGATCCAACATTGATCAGACAGGAAGATCTGTTTTAGGATATTTTATAATCCTTCGAAGATTAGAAGACTCGTTTTGCAGATATATACCTAAAGGGCGCTGTATAATTTAAAATCAATCAAAGCTAATCTTACTTTTATGTAATCCCATCCATTTTTAGTCTTAATGGTTCATTAGTAATCTATTTCATTTATTACATTTAGCATCATTTATATGGTCACGGAAAACTCATCATTTATTTATTGTCATTGTGCATGAATTTCATTTGCAATGGGACGCTAAACATCAATTTTAAAATTATATTTTCAATATCTAAATTATTACCGTGGATAAATAATTTCATAAAGTTCTATTATATTCTAAATTATTTTTCCTAATTTATTACATAAATATACATTTTTTAAGCAAATTTAGTTTATGAACATTCCTTAGCTAAAAAAATATTAAATACAATAAATGAACTAAATTTTTCATTACTAATTAGGATGAGAAAATGGATGGGGACATAAAATCACTTGTATGTAACGTGGTTACATAGAATGAAAAGTTTTTGATGCAAAATTTATCAAAATGAAAGAAAAAGATGTAACATGATAATGATAATAATGATAAATAAAGAAAATAAAGTTAAAATAGATAAGTTAATTATATGGATAGTTGTATAGAAATAATTGAAAAGTATCGTAGTTTATATTAAAAGTTGTAAAGAAATAATTAAAAATTTAAGTAGTTTTAAAAAGTGAAAAGTTTTAGATTGAAAAGTTTTATTAATAAAAAGTTTTCGACATAGAAGTTTTTGAAATAAGAGATAATGATGTTGTGTGATATGGTAAAGTTAATAATGTAGAGTAAAGAAAACAAAGTTAAAATAAATAAGTTAGATATATAGATAATTGTATAGAAATGATTTAAAAATAGAGTAGTTGTGTAAGAATAATGAAGAAATAGTTAAAAAATAAAATACCTATGAATAGCGAAAAGTTTTAATTAAAAAATTTTTTTGGTTTAACAAAGGGTGTTTGATTTTTCCAAAAATTTTCAGCTTAAAACTTTTCAATACAAAACCTTCTATTCTCTACAAATATTATATTTTTTAATTATTTCTTCATATTTTTCTATACAACTACCTTATTTTTAATTATTTTACACAATTATCCATATAACTAACACATTTAATTTAATTTAATTTTATTTTCTCCTCATCATTATCTCTATCATATCATATTATTTTCTCTTATTTTCAAAACTTTTACACTAAAAACTTTTTATCCAAAGTTTTATCTCTTTCCAAACACACCCTTAAAATATTACAACATTGTTTTAGCTAAAACTAACTCTTTCATGTTTTAAATGATACTAGTTTAGAATATCAATAATTATTATTGCTAAAAGCAAAGAATAATATGATGTTCACTATAAATTGTAATTTTTAACAGCCAAAAATTGTTGTAATAAATTTTAAGCAACAATATAAAATTTTACTAAAGATACTATTATTTGCAGCCCACACAGTTTAGTTGTATATACTCTTCACACACACATATGAGAATCCATCAAGTATAGACAGATTGCACCATAATTACTAGGGGTGTTAACAAATCGAATTGGACGAGTTGGAGCTTAATCTTAATCCCAATCCCTTTAAAATATCACAACTCTAGTCTATGTATGAACCCATTTAGAAAACCTTAACTATAACCTATTTAATAAACGGGTTGACAGATTGTTAATGAGTTGTATAGCAAATGACCTAAAAGCCTAGGCTCTAGAAAACAATAATCTCAACAGAAGATGTGAGAGAGTGCTTTTAAGACAAGATAAATGAAAATAGTGCAATAATAGAAAAATAAAATTCGGACAGTAGTGTAAAAATGAAAATCAGGAGGCACAAGGAAGACTTATTGGGAGGAAAAAAATCAAGAAATTTACATTTATATATATAACTTTAATGAGTTAAATGAGTTAAACAGATTAAATGGGTTAAATAAGTTATTAAACGGGTTGACAAGTTATAAAATCTCAACAATAACACATTTACTTAATTAATAAGTATGCATCTATTCAAAAATCTCAACTCAAACCCATTTATAAATGGGTTGAACAAGCGGGTTAACGAGTTGACTATGACTATTAACACCCCTAATTATTATAGTGAAGTCCAGGGCAAAATGAGCCCTGTACATATTAGAATATTAAAATACTTCAAACGATCATTTATCCATATAAATAACATACTTTAGATGGTTTCGATATTAAAAAAACTACTTTGAAATAGAAATTTGCAATAAACTATTTTATTACGTTGATTTTATACTATTTTAAGATGGGGCATATACACATGCTAAATTTGAATAGAAATCGGTATGCTATTAAAATAAATAATTCTAAATATAATGAGTGAGATAGATGTTAATTTTAATGCATATGGGACCTCTTTTGGGGCAGATTGCATCATTACTACGGTGTAGTCCATTTGCACTTGAATATTTTCCTTTATATACATGCAACAATTTCGTATATCCAAGCTGTCCATGTCAATGAGAGGAATAGAGATCTTAGGTGCTTGTACATCACCGATCGAGATTTGGACGGTCGGATATGGGTCTAATATAGCTAGATGGTAGGAGGTTGCCGTGGGAAATGAAAAGAGACTGTGGAAACTTTAACAGATTTTCCTTCCATCACGTTGATACAATTAGGGGTGCAACTTGGGTCGGTTCGGTTCGGGTAGTGGTCTACCATATCCATACCTTATTTGTAAAAAGCCTACCCTACCCTATCTATTTGTCGGTTTGGTTCTTAATATACCCTACCCTATCCATTACCCATAGGGTCGGTTCCTGTTTTGGTTTCAAATCGGTTCCTTTAATACTCAAATACAATATTTTTTTAAAAATTTCTATGTTATTTTAAATAATATAAAATAATACTCATTTATATTTTAAAATCATGAATACATATATTATTATTTATATTATTATATAAAAATATGAAGTATAGACTATCATGACCCAATCATTAAAACTATTAATATAATATAATCATAAGTCATAAGCGTATTTATAAGAGTCTTTTGGAAGTCAATGACGTATATATAAATTCATTGAAATTTATACTTCACAAGGTACAAATTCATTTAAGTTCGAATTTATTAAAATATGTGTGCACATAAGATGTTAAAGACAAAACTATATAATATATTATATATATAACTAAACACCTAGTTAATTACCCATATGAATACCTATGCGGGTCGGTTTTAGGTACCCAACGTATCTACCTTACCCGTACCCTATTTGAGGAGATGGATAATAAGTTGTACTCTATTCATACTCATGAGTAATATTTTTTACCGTACCCTACCTAAATTAGGGTCGGGTCGGTGGGTACCCATGGGTACTCTACCCAAGTTGCACCTCTAGATACAATGCAGTTCATCTGTTGGTTGAGTTTGCTTTATATATGAGCAAGTGTGTGAAATTAGAACTCCAATATGTATTATGAACCAAATGTTGAAGGACATTGAGTTCATTAATGGATGAATTTGGATGTCCACCTATCGGTTCCCCTTCTACAAAATATTTTCTTAAGTAATCCCCTTTATTTTTAATATTTTAATGATTGATAGAAAATTCACTCTATTTATTATGTTTAAATTCATTTATAACATCATGAGAACTCTTTTATTTGTCTAAAATCATTATGCAAGGATCCCATAGAAAGTCAATATAATAAAATAGTTTAATATTAAATGTCAATTTTAAAATTGTATTTTCAACATCTAAATCATCTAAAATATTATTTTTATGTGGGTAAATAATTCTATAAAGTATTTTACATTCTAATACATGTGTAAATCAATCTAAATATTTTTCATAATTTACACATATATATTTTTAACAAATGCAGCCCATAAAAAATACTTGATCGAGGTAAAACTTGGTTTCTTAAATAAACAAATGATGTTAAATACAATGAATGGATTAGATTTTTTTTATCAAAGATCAAAATATTTAAAAATTAAGGGATTACATGACTTCTCTTATTGTGTTTAGAATTATTTCTTATATTAATATACAAATTTTTATCAAAATTAGATATATGTATGAGCTCTATCTGAAAAATGGTATAAAATTACTATAATAAAATAGTTTGATGTAAATATCAATTTTAAGTTTGTTTTTAAATATGTAAACCATCTAGGATATAATTTATACATAGATAAGTGATTATATAAAATATTAATATATTTAAATGCATATGGGGTCCGTTTTGAGTCAAATTTACCGTAACTTGCGAAGAATGCAGATTCTTATTATATTTTAATCATTCAATTAAAATATAATTTTAACAACACCAATTTAATGGATTATGCATTAGATCAACATACATAGTAAGTTTGAATTAAGTTTTTTTAGTAACACACAAGAAAATTCTTTTTTAACAGCCTTTTTTAATAACAATAAAAAAAAATTATTAGCAAGAAAAATGTATATGTAAGAAGAAATTCCTTTGATTATTATGTTGTTTTTATAGGTAAGAAAAAATTTTCTTGCTTATAAGAAGGCTTTCATATGAAAAGAAAATTGTATTTGTTTATGATAAAGCTTTTTCCAACCAAATTAAATTTGGTTGCTTAAGTGAAAATTATAAATTATTAATAACCGAATTTTTTTTAGTTGAGGCCAGACTAGGGTATCTAATATTCATAAAATCACCATAAAAAATTTGGTTCAATGTAGCTTCTTATTAATAGCATACAATATATATTCGGCTGTATTAAATGTATTTTAGCTATAATTGATTATTTAGATGTAAATATTTGATTGTTTTGGAGGTGTGACGTCTGGTTAAATGTAGTACTTTTTCCATCAAATGCAGTCAATAGATTTATTAAAATTTGACTGCAAATAATAATAAATCTTTAGCTTCAACTAATATAGTACTTACCAAATGCCCATCGGGGCTTATACGCTCTAGATGCAGGGTTATCCAGGGTCGTGAACCTTGTGAGGCTATTAATTTTTTTTTTCCTTTTGCAACAAGTGACACTGACGCCGGCAGCTGGAGATAATTGATCTCCCCTCTGCAATTAGTATATAAGCATGTATGCACCTCAGCTCTCACTTGTGCGGACGCCGGGAAATTAAGAAGCTCAGATCGAGCAATCATGGCTTCTACAACCGACGAGATCCAGACCTCCAGCGAAGTAGAAGAGTGCACGTTTGCCATGTTATTGTCCACTGCCTGTGCTTTTCCCATGACTTTGAAGGCCGCAATCGAGCTGGACGTGCTGGAGATCATTGCCAAAGCTGGCCCTGGGGCCCAACTTTCTCCAACCGAGATTGCTGCCCACATCACGACCAAAAATACAGCAGCACCCATCATGCTTGATCGCATGCTATGTCTCCTCGCGAGCTACTCGGTGGTCGCCTGCACGCATCGCGAACTGGAGAATGGGCAGCTTGAGAGGGTCTATGGTTTGGCTCCCGTTTGTAAGTTTCTTGTCCGTAACGAAGAAGGTGCCTCAATGGCTCTCTTGCTTGAGTTTTGCCATGACAAGGTTTTCCTCGAAACTTGGTAGGCTCTCTTCTTCCTAAAAATTATCCAATCCTGAGATTAGATGTGCCTTCTGCTTCAATTCCTGCTATATAATGAGTTGTGTTGACCGCAGTTCAAGTCTCCGTGCTTTCTTGTCATAACTCATAACAATATATGACAGCAAGTGGTGACCTCCTAAAAACTATTCAGTAAACATTTCAAAGGACCAAATATGGTAATCTTTAAGGAGCAACTGATGTTTTAACAGACCAAATATGTTAGCCGTTTCAGTAGACTCGCATGCTTTCTAACAGTGTCAGCCTTACTCTTGATGGACCACAACTGTTCACAGTTTGGATGGGATAAGGATGTGAGATGTAAAAAATAGTTTTGTATTGGAATTGAAAAAAAAAAATTATATTAAAAATGGGAAAAATGAATTGTTATTTTTTAGGATGAGAAAAATATTTTTGGGAGATAGATATTTCTTGCCATCCTCATCCTACTATTGTTCATTCCATATTTGAACAAATGTATGGCAGCATGGTTGCAAAACTAGTGAACCACCATCTGGTTATCTTACAAGCATATACTGTAAATTTCTTTATTAATAACTCTTGTTAGAAACCAATTTTTTCAGCAATGAAAAAATCCGCTGCTTAGGATGATGCTTTCATAAACAAGAAATTTTTTTCTTTTCTTATAATCATGCTTTTGCGACTAAGTTAATTGCCTAAAAACAAAAATCATGAACTATTAACAATTAAACAACTTCGGAATGGCTGCTATATGATGTATGAGTAGTATGATACCATTTATGGGGAACCTTGCAATAAAATTTTATTAGGAAAAAATCATAACTTTCTTAGTTATATATCTGTGTGATTATGTACATTTATATGTACTAGAAGTTATAATATATTTAGCTCAAAATGTGTCATACATTCAATGAAATGTATTCATACTTTGTACAATCATTTATTCATATATAAATTATGTCTTAGAAAGTTTTTATAATGAAAAAAAACTTTAAAATTGTTATTTATATTAAATTATTTTATTAAATTAATTTTATACTATTTTCAAATGGGACCTATAAGCATATTCAATTTAAATAAAAATTGATATATTAATAAAATAAATAATTCTAAATATAATAGGTGAAGTAAATAATCACTTTATCATCTTAATTGCTAAACCCCAAGTGGGATTAAGATGCCCCACGATCCCAATTGGACTCGACTTTTGAGTTCTTACTAATTAGTTATATGTGGTCATTTGTTAGGTACCACTTGAAAGACGCGGTTGTTGAAGGCGGGGTCCCTTTTGATAGGACACTTGGAATGAATCTGTTTGAGTATGCTGGAGTCGATACCAGATTTGGAAACCTTTTCAGCAGAGGTATGTTGAATCATTCCACAGTGATCATGAAGAAGATTATAGAGAAATACACAGGTTTTCAAGAACTAAATTCGTTGGTGGACGTGGGAGGTGGGCTGGGAGTAACGCTTAACAAGATAGTGCGCAAGTATCCCAGAATTAAGGCAATAAATTTCGATTTACCTCATGTCATTGCCCATGCACCCGCACATTCAGGTACACATGCTTTTTATCTTGGAAATATCTCGGCTTGTGATTAATGTAACCTTGTGATTAATTTCGGCTCAATTACCATGATGTTTTGATTAAATAAAATCAGCCTATTCTTATTTGGTTAATTAACTATGTGTAAAAATCATTTAAATTCAAAATTCTAGTCATGAAGGAGCCATGGCAACAAAAACCTGTAATTTGCGGTATCTTTTTTTTATGTAATAATTTGCGGTATCTTTAATTTTGACGAGTTAGGAATATTTTCTATGCCCCACTGAATATCCCATGAAATGATTTTTACACGCATAGTAAAATATCTACTAAAAAAAAAAATACAGTCGGTTTGGATCTGGTTTGAGTATGCACTGCAACAATTTTTGTTTTTGTTGCTGCCCATCAGCACAGCAACGGCATTGCTTAATTACTGAATAATATTGTTGCTGGCACCGATGATATATATTGATACCAAATAAAATGTTGCAGTGATATATGCTGTGTCATAAGCTCGAATCACGAGGTTAGATGGAAATTCCTGGTATTTCCTTTTTAACTCATACAATCTCAAATTTCGTTTAATTAATATACTTTTGCTTGAAATGGAGAAACCTCGTTTAATTACAGGTGTGGAACACGTTGCTGGGGACATGTTTGCTGGCGTCCCTAGCGGAGAAGCCATTCTCATGAAGGTAAGATTGAAAAGTGGGGGCTAATATTAAAACATGTACAAAAAGGACGTCTGACTAAAAATTTGTGAAATCCTGATTTTAGGACCATGTATGAAACCCTAAGGTTATAAATCTTAGGTAATATATTTAATCTTTATATGAAATATATTGATGATATTTTTGCAATATGTGAAATTAGAAGATTAAATTACTAATTATGGAATGTTAATTCGGATGAATAGTGCATGTGAATAGTAAATGTGGGATTAAGGAATATGTTAAGTTAATCATTTTGAATTAACTTAATCATAAAAGACAAAAAAGGAAGCTTCCCACTAAAGGAAAAAAGTGTTTTTTGGATTAAATTATTAATTTTCGGATTTTTATGGATTTTTGTGAAGAAAACATAGAAAAATCCATATTTTGCAATCCGGACATCGGATTAAGGTGAAATTTTTTATGGATGTACTTTTATGATTAACATGATTAGTGGTCCAAAATTGATCAAAAATCATATATCAAGGGTCAAGATTAAACGTCATTTGAAGATAAAAAAATAGCTTTACTTTATCATTAAATTAGGATTGACTTTTGATTAATTTTAATTAATTAAAACTAACACAAGACTCAATCAGGGCAGGGGCATGGGATTTGGAGCCAAAATCAATGGCCCAAAATCATTCTCATTAAGAATCAACAGTTGAGATTTAATTAGCTTTAAAATATGATTTTTAATAAATCAAAAATTATTAATTAAATAGGCTAGCTAGGGTGGAATGAACAGTATCTAGAGGGTGCTGTACATTGCTCAAGACAAATCATGAAAATTGAAAAAAATATTTAGAATTAAGTACCTCAAGCAAGGGGGTAAATTATAATTTTATGAAAAATGAAAAACTATAAATAGGGGTGCATGGGAACGTCCAAGGCACACCCAACCAAGTTCAAGCTTGAAAAATGCAAGCACTCCCACCTCCCAAATTCATTTTTAGCCTTAGAGAGGAGGAAAGGAAGTTAAAGAGAGAAAGTGAGAAATGAGGAATGATATCTTTACTTTAGGTGAGGGAATTCTTCTCAAATTTCTTTTGGATATTAAGTAGAGTAAAACTTTACTTAGATAATGCCTAAGCAAAAGAAAATAAGTATAGGTATACTGCTTAATTAGAATTATGCAAAATATCAAAACTTTGGAGTGCAAATAGAGCATTTGGGAAGATCATGTATAAAATCAGTAAATAATGCTCCAATATTGCTAAATGATGATTTGGGATGAATGTTTATGATAATTATGATGTTGGGAATGATGATATATTGATCTCATGATTTTTGAATTTAAGGATTATATTTAAGTGAAATTATGATGAATTTTAGTATATGGAGAAAATGATTTAATTGACCAAGTTAATGTTGATAAATTCAAAATTCATGAATTTTTCCATGATATATTAAACATAAGCTATGTCATAGTATTTTTTATTTTTGGAAAAAATGTCAATTTTTGAAACCCATGAACAGTAACTTTCAACGCCGTGAACAGTAACCTATTACAGTAACAAGAATAGTAATCTACTACAGTGATCTGCTGCAGTAATCATGAACAATGATTTTGAATAGTACCATGAACAGTGAACAGCATGATTTTGAAGAAAATTTAAGATTAATATTTGAGGATTAAAACATCAACTAAGTACTTAAGAATGAGCACAATGTGCGAAATATAGAAAATAAGTGAAAAATGATAAGTGAAAGTAATAAACTTCCATAAGATGTCAAATGAATGATTAATGAATGTGTTATGGTATATGGGAATAATACCTTAAACATGGGTATTAAAAATATAGTGAAATGAATGGTATAATGCATAAGTTACGATGTGTATGTATACCCAACTTGGAATTCAAGTGGGTTGTGAATGTTAATGGAAATAGATTGGAAAACTGAGTCGAATGCAAGCAAAAGAAGTATATGAATGCTATGTCATTCTTATATGTATAGGTAAAGGCAAAGAGTTAAGCGAGATAGAAAGCTAAGCAAGAAAACCTTTTTAAAATGTGATTTTATATGATGTTATGTTGCAACCTTGGAATATGTTGGAATTGCTTCATTGTAAGCAAATCTTTATAGAAGTATGGAGAAATGTGGAAATGGTTGCATCATGATGGAGAAAAGAAAACTTTGATTTTTAAATAATATTTGATTTTATCAAAAGAATTTGAAACAAATTGCTGAATATTTTGAAAATGAGATTTTTAAGAAAGGCCAACTAATAAACCGATTGTACAAAATGATTTGAGTAACGGTAATAATCAAAGGATGATGTAAGCTTATATTTATAGAAATAAACAATGTGTCATGTGGATAATATATATGATAATAGATGGGAAAATGATGTTTATATATCCTTTGTTCATTAAAACTCAAAAATGGGAAGAAAAATATTTTCAAGAAGTCTTTTGTTTTTAAATTATTAAAATATTTTCAAAATTATTTTATCATTTAAAAATTATTTACAACCATCTTAGCAATGTTTTGAAAATATTATTGCTCAAATGCTATCTTCAAATATTTCAAATGATTTATAAAAATGTTGTATAAATGTTTTCAAATTTATTTTAAGATTGGCCATTCTTACAAAATATTTTTATTAACTTATTAACTTGGGTTGTGCTAAGTTTTCAAGTTATAAAAGGGAATACAGGCCAAGGTCTGTACTATTTTTGAATGACATAGTAGCATTAAGTTTTGAAACGGAAAAGTCACAGATGAGGGTCCGTGGAGTTTTATAAAAGCATGCTAGCATAAGAATGTGAAGAAAGGAATGTGCACATAAGTTATGTACTAGGTCTACTGTAGAGTATATGCAGACCGGATGCGATTGCAAAGTGGGCCCCCTCTACATAGGCCAAGTCGCTTGAAAAGGCAAAATGCCTGCGACGCCCTCCCTGAAATGAGAGAAGGAGCGGAAAGCCGCCCAGCTAGTGGGCTATCTAATGAAAGGGTTCCTCTCCTAAGGAGGAAAGAGTGATCACTTGGTAAGTGTCACCTACCAGACGGACAAAAACGTAATGCATGATGCATATGCTTGTTTTGAAAAAGTTTTATGGAAAATATTTTAAGGACATGAGAATGTCCTTGGAGAAATGAAGTTTTATGAAAAATATTTTTATATCTATGAAAAAGAGGTTTACATGTTAAATTTGCAAGCATATGTTTTATGAAAGATTTTCATGAAGGGTTTATAAAAAGGTTTCTATTCCATTGGTAGTTGATCACTTTGTAAGTGTCTTCTATCGAATGGAGATAAATACATTTAAATGAAAGAAAAAATGCTTGCTTATTGAGTTTCGACTCACGTTTTGCTTTCCAAACAATAGACAGGTATAGGACATGACATGATAGAAAAGGAAAGGATTATACGAAGAAAGAGAGGTGACATGTTGGTTTGTATGATATTAGAAAATTTTCAGAAGTCGTATGTATGAAATGATCAAAAACCTGCATTGTAGAAAAATAAGTTAAAATGTTATAAATAATATTTGCAAAAATATTATGTCAAGAATATGTTTATATATGATGCTATGATGTTATGTGATGAAAAAAAAGAAATTTTTTTTGGATGAGATCCAATTAAAAATCCCGTCGTGTGATTAGGGTAACAATGTTGAGTCACGTTTACCAATCAATAAGATCCCGGAATAAGGCTTCTGGCACCCCGGTTCAGGGCGCCACAAAATTGAAGTCCAAAAACCAGGTATAACACTGCAGATTACTTTTTTGGGCAATTTACAAATATATTATATAGTTTAGTCATAATTACAAATATACTCAAGCTTATATTTTTGTTACTGCACTATCACAACGTGAGTATATTTACAAGGATATACAAATATATGTAAATATATTTTTAAAGATTTCACTTTTATGTTACCAAGTTATATAAAAGTGAAACCATGTAACTCTTTCAAAATTTAAAATTTTGATCATTGAAAGAAAATTTAATTCATTCATTGTATTTAACATCATTTGTCTAGTTAAAAGACTAATTTTTCATCCAAATTAAGTATATGCATGGGCCACATTTGTTGATAAATATATACTCACGTATAAATTATGAAAAATGCTTAGATTTATTTACTCATATATTAGAATGTAATAATATTTTATAAGATCATTTAACCACATAAATGATATTTTAGATGGTTTAGACGTTGAAAATACAATTTTAAAATTGATATTTTAGCCATATACGATTTTATACATTTATAAATGGGGCCCATGTATAGTGATATTAGACAAATGAAAAAGTTTTTTATATATTATAAATGATATTAAATATAATAGATATAGCGAATTTTTCATCAACTATCTAGATGTTAAAAATGAAAGCGGTTATTAAAAATGAAAGCGGTTATGTAGAAAAGGAGTTTCACATAAGCGAGCGCGTATTTGGAAAAACTAAATACACTCACTTAATTTTTGCAATATCAAATATAAACACATAATTTGCATATCTTTGCAAATACATCTACACCATCGCGGTGCAATAACTTTGTCATAACAACACGATTATATTTTTAATTATGGTCAAACTATGTGAGATTATTTATAATTTTTGAAATAAGATGAATATATTTACAATTATGGTTAAACTTTATGGATATAGTTGAAAATTATTTTTTAAAAAAATCCAGATTGCAAAAAAGATATTTTGTTCAATAAGGAAAGGAAGAAACATCTCATCCACCATTAAATTATTAAGGTGAGCGTAGCTCACGTCCATAAGGGCATTTTCAAAATGAGTGTAAGCTAATTATATTTAGTTGTAATTTACTCGCAGTCGATACTTCATGATTGGGACGACAAAGAGTGTTGGAGGCTTCTAAAGAATTGCTATGATGCGCTTCCAGAAAATGGAAAGGTTATCGTGATTGAATACATTCTTCCATCAGTGCCAGACACCAGCACAAGTTCGCGTTCTCTCTTCCAGCTTGATTTGGTGATGTTTGCTTTCTGTCCGAGAGGAAAAGAGAGAACGGAGGAGGAGTATCTGAAATTAGCAAAAGGAGCTGGGTTCGCCGGAATGAAAAAGGCATGCACCGGTTACAACATGTCAGTCTTGGAATTCTACAAGAAGATGTGATTTCATCAATTTCCATATATCCCACATTCATATGGCTATAAATAAGGACGCAGGTTAAAATTTAAAACAACTTGTAGCCCTTCAAGGGATAGCTGGAATATTTGGTATCATTTTATTTTCTACTTGTTATATAATAAAGATAAAGTGAGCTATAATAGTATGGATAATGTTCATTCCAATTGCATGATGCATAGCAAAATTATCAGAAGAGAAATATGATCTAGAGTGTCATACTCACATGTCTTTTCCGGTGAGCTCAGACACCTTAACCCAACCTATGCTCTTAGATCGGTTGGCACTGGACGTGTGCAATTTGTTCACTGATTTAGGTTCAAAACGCGGTGGAAGCATTTCTCTCAAGTGAAAGTCGCACATTCCATTTAAAGAGTGTTGGTCTCTTTCTTGATTATATGTAAGTTGACTATAGAAAATTTATAATAAGGAGTGTTGGTCTCTTTCTTGATTATATGTAAGTTAATTATAGAAAATTTATAAGATTTCATTGGCTTGATTTGTAACATGAGATTAAAAAAAATATGACTTGGTTAGTAAAATTCTAATTACAAGAAGAAAAAAGATATATACTCCAGCAAATTAAAAGTTAATTTTTCTCTCTTTGTTAGGAACCAGAAATAGAGGTGCAACTCGGGCTTATAGAACTTGGGTATATCTTAACCTTATCCTTATTTATAAAATATTAACCATAATCTTAACTTTGCTCTATTTGTAAAACTTAATTTTGAATCTTATTTTTAAAATTCGAGTTCAGATTGAGTTTTGAGTTGAAATTTATGTTGATGAATTTATATTTTATTTATGAGTAATAAATTTAGAATTTCATATAAATATACAATAATAACAAATTATGTAAGTAAACATAATAATATAAAGTGAAAATACAAATTTTTTAAAAAATAACGATACGAAGAATATTTCTAGAAAAATTTAACATAAAAATAAGATAAATGAATAAAATTAGTGGATATAAAAGTGAATAAAAATAATAGATTTTATTTATAACATAATTATAATATGCAAAACATGTATTCAAATGTAAATATAAATAACATAAATATGCAAAATATAAAGAAATATAGTTTAAATATTATGTATCTAATACATTTTGTAATAAACACAAAATGGGAAATCGGGTTCGAGTTTACTTGAACTCTAACCCTGTCATATTCACAAATCAAGGTTTCTCGGGCCCGAGTTAGAAAAATGAAGTTCAAACACTGTTGAAAATTGATTTCAGGCTCAACCCGACCCAGTTGCTCCCAAAAAATCTTTACTAATTAGCAAGTAAAAGTTAATTTTGGTCTTTCTTTGTTAGCGATCAACAAGTCTTCATTAGTTAGCTGGTGAAAATTAGGTTTTTTCTTTCTTTGTTTAGCAAATGAAAATTAGGTTTTGTCTTTCTTTGTTAGTGATCAACAAGTCTTCACAAATTAGCAAGCAAAATGCATATATACAAGGAAATTTTTTTGGCTTATGATAATACTTTTCTAAGCAAGAAAATTTTGTTTACTTATGATGGTGCTTTCATAAATGAGAATACTTTTACTTAACAACTATTGCAATAATAATGCTTTGACAACCAAAATAAAATTTAGTAGATGAAATATATATGCGGCCAATGATTGGTAATTAAATTTCTTCTTAATAATTACAAGATGACATATACATGCCACCAACTATTAGCATGGGAAGTGATCCGCAACACTAGCACACTTACAATTTCACAGTATATATAGTTTGGCGATTCGATGATCTGAACCATCAAATTTGTTAGGCATTACCACTGCAAGTGGTTGATGATGATTAATTCATTGGAGTGATATAATTACGGTTCATCCATTACAAATTCGTGGAAGATAAAATCGAAAAGCTACTCTTGCTATGATAAAGTAATGCAGAGAAAATTAAATTCACCTGATGACCGTGAGAGGATCGTTACCATAAAACAGGTGAAAATAACTACAATATTCCTGTACTTAAAATTAAAAAATATTTATACATATTCAAAAATGATAAAACTCAAAATATTGATAACAAGTGATCAAAGACTTTTTGAGTGGAATTTTGTGGCCGACCAAAGCATTTTTATAACTTTTACAGAACGGACACATAATATCCCATTTTATGATTTTGAAATTTCGCTCCAAAATTTTATTTTGCAAAAAGCCCGGCTTTATGAATTTTATTTATTTTGAAAAATGATCTTTATCTTCTCAAAAGTTGAGTAACCAAGATTTTGCCTAATTAACTTTGGTTAAATTTTATTAACCCTCTTGAATGATTTATACCATTTAGATTAAGTGAGGCTCACATTTAAGGGTCCAATCACATTCTGTTCAATCATGTCCATGCGAGCTTTAAAATCTGGTCAAACACTACAATAAATTTTATTTGTAATAATGAAATTTGCCGCTAATATTATTGATAAACAATGAAGTTGTTGAATTTAGTTTCTCCTGTATATCTACCATTAATATGAAAAACTCGAGCTCATCATTTTTGGTAATGGAAATAATTCCCCTCTTAATTATTACTCATATCATGTTAGATCCCTCTCTCACGTTTTTGAAATTCTTTTCCCTAAAAAATTTTCTTTCTTTCCAGCGACCAAACGTACCAAAAATAAAGAATGCATTAGTGAGTTTTCCTGTGGCTGTAAATGTCACTTTTATTTAAAAGTACCCCGTCGAACACATGGGTGGCTTTCAAATGGACTTTTCTCCGACCAATCCACTCCAGCTACCATGCATAGTGCATGCGAGTAAATCCAGTAACCCGATTCCGCCAATCTCACTCTGCCTCGTCACTTTCGGTTTATATAGCCGAAGAGCCATGGGAAGCCTTTCCGTACACACTCCTCCCTTCAACACAAGGATAAACAAATGGGAATGAGATCCAAGCCTATGACAAGCAACTCAAGAACAAACAACAACGGGCTCTAGAACCAACGGCCCATTCAAAGCAAACTAAAGCAAACCGAAATCTCAAGTCAAGCCCACCACTAAGCGGGCCTGTCCAGTCTTAGCCCATAGGACCAAAGCTCCAAAAGCAGGCTCTTCAACAACAAGTCCGTTAGGCCTCAACAACAGCCCACTTGGAGCAAAAGGCTCCAACCAGATCCAGCTCATAGATCCGGCCCACAGGAGTAAAGCTCCAACAAGCCACCGAATGGGCTCTACAATGCAACTCACTAGATCCAGCCTTAGCCCACAAAAGCGGACTCTTTAAACAATAGTCCATCAAGCTTCAACAACGGCCCACCTGGAGCAACGGGCTCCAACCAGATCCAAGTCCACCTACCACGGGCTCCCATCTACGGCCCAAGGCCTACACAGCCCGCTCTACCATCTATAAATAGGGAGCCAAGCCTCTCTTCTCAACACACTTGGAGAGGGTATCGCAGAGGGGAGGACGGGAGTCTGCAGTAAAGCCTCGATGTGTTGGTTTTCCCGCTCTTCGAGCTCCAAGCCTCTCCAGCTTTCCCCCATTTTCTTCTCTCCCCCTTTCTCAAATCTTTTTCATTTTCCCCTTTCTACGCTCGTGTAAACTGCATCGGGTTGGCAGATTTCGCCATATTTGTTTCAATCTGGAGGCCGGAACCCGAATTCTGTATGATTGGTGCCTTTATTCATTGAAAACAGGGACTGATCTCCCTTCAAAGATCAATGACGACTCCATTTTCTTTATTTTGTGTAAATACTAACGCGCTCGTTTGAGTTAACGCTCCGACAAGGCGGGCGTACGCGGATCCACAGATTCCAGCATAATACGCTGCCGTTATGCTGCCGAATTTGTGACTTGATCTGTGTATGGAAAAATCTCGTCTTAGCCGTTATACTGCCGAATCTACAAGAGGACACTCATATGCCAAGCTACCTGAAGATCGTCAATCCTAACATATTTTACTTTGTGGAAACGCAGGAAAACTGAGCTCATGCTGCTGTTCCAAAAGCATTGAAGAACCGGCTCAAACCCATCCGACACGACCCAGATTTCCAAGCCAAGGAAAATGATCTGAGCCCATCGTAGCGCTCGTGGCGGGTGCTACAGCTTGGTGACTCCACTGGGGAGGGCGTTGCTAGTCTACATCGAACGCAAGGGGGACAGAAATCCGAAGATTGGAGCTTCTTCCTCGCTAAACAGCGAGTTCCAGAAGCTTTCCCATCTTCCGGCAGCGAGTTTCTGACATTTCTGAAATGAAGACGCCCAAATCACGTAGGAACCTGACAAGTTTTCTAGTCCAGAAACATTTAGCTCATGAACTGGAAAGAACTCGTAAAGGGAGAAAACTATTAAATATTGGCTCATAACTGTTCAGGCACATAAAACAAACCTAAAGGAAGGACCTCCAGCAAATATAAAATGAATTAACACTAAGTAAATTTTGGCATAAAAATCACGCTTTTTCCTCAACCTGTGAAGTTTTCTGGTCACTTTCTTCCAGAAACGCCTCAGGTGGATTGGTCATTTTTTTAGGAACGCCTCAGGCGGATTGGTCATTTTTTCAAAAACACTTCAGGTGGACTGATCACTTTTTCCAGAAACGCTTCAGGTGGACAAAACCTGCGAATCCCGAACATTTTCACGCGCATAAAACTCCAAAACAGATAGAGTCTACACGAACACAAAAGGACCCTGATTCACAAGCATTTATCCAAATGTTGATCTTCTTATTATCTATTTATAGATACTAACCATCTTTATTGATTGTTCAGGTCTTTCACCATAGCTCGAAGGCAGAACAGATCGGCCATGGATCGAAGCCCCATTATTACCAGATCAAGAGCAGCTAGGATATAGTTCGAGCAATCCTCATACAATGAAGATCGGGATCACCAGTTCAAGTAATCCATTTAGGCCTATATGGCGGCAATGGATAAGAGGATGCAGAAGTTAGAGGAGGTCCTGTCAAACATGGGGCAACCTCTAATAGGCGGTCAGAATACTGCTACACCACCATTCTGTTCTCAGGACCCAAATATGGAGCAAGAGGGAGGACCTCAACAATCCTCTCACAAATCAAGGAATGATCATTACAAAGAAGAGGAGGTAGTCTTAGAGCAAGGCCGCAATGAAATCCAAGACCTCAAGAAGCAACTCCAAAACCAGCTGAGAGAAATGGAGGAATGAATCAGACAACATCAAGGGGAAGGCCAACCCTCAGCTAAAATAGAAGATCTATGCCCATTTCCTGACACCAAGCTACCCGAGAAGTTCAAAATCCAGCCTTGCCAATATATGAAGGAGACTCGTGCCCAAGAGCTCATCTCAAAGCCTTTTGCGGCATCCTATACCACTTGACGAAAAGCGAAGAAGTCTTGATAAAGTAATTCCAACATAGATTAAAGAAGGACGCACAGGAGTGGTATACAACACTTGACTACCGGTTGATTAAGACATGGGAGCAACTTTCCCTAGCCTTCATGAACCGCTTTTCGTACAAACTAAACATGGCTCACAAAAGGGCTGATTTAGAAGCACTCAAGCAAAAAGAGGATGAAACATTCTCAGAGTATGTGGCTAGATGAAGTGCGTTAGTGGCAAAAGTTATTTTTAATAAAATTTCATTATAATTGGTAAAGTTGAAAAATATATTTTATATTAAAATTATGTTATATTATTTTAAGTTAATGTAATTAAGGTACTCTCAAAAATAAAAATTTCATTTAATTTTTAGATTTTTTGAAAATTTATTAATATTTTTTATTTTTCGAATATAATAGAATCTAACCGCATCTAACCGTATCTAACAGTATCTAACTGCATCTAATTTTTGAAATTAATAAGTTAATCCTAATTTAACACCTGTAATATGATCTTAGGCCCATTATAAGGTCATTTATACCTTAATAACGGAATTTGAAACTTAAATAATACAATTTAATGAAATCACTTTAATCTAACAACGTATAACCGCATATAACAGCATCTAACCGCATCTAAATTTTGAAATTAATAAGTTAATCTTAATTTAACACCTGTAATATGATCCTAGGCCCCTTATAAGGCCATTTATACCTTAATTACAGAATTTGAAATTCAACTAATACGATTTAATAAAATCACCTTAATCTAAACGCATCTAACCACATTTGATTTTTGAAATTAATAAGTTAATCCTAATTTAATACCCGTAATATGATCTTAGGCCCCTTATAAGGTCATTTATACCTTAATAACGAAATTTGAAACTCAGATAATACGATTTAATGAAATCTATCTTAATCTACAGCGTCTAACCGCATCTAATTTTTGAAATTAATAAGTTAATCCTAATTTAACATCTGTAATATGATCCTAAGCCCCTTATAAGGTCATTTATACCTTAACAACAGAATTTGAAACTTAGATAATATGATTTAATGAAATCCACCTTAATCTAACAGCGTCTAATAGCATCTAACCGCATCTAACAGCATCTAAGCACATCTAACCGTATCTAATTTTTTAAATTAATAAGTTAATCTTAATTTAACACTTGTAATATGATCCTAGGCCCCTTATAAGGTCGTTTATACCTTAATTATAGAATTTGAAATCCAGCTAATACGATTTAGTAAAATTACCTTAATCTAACCGCATCTAACCACATCTAACAACATTTAACCGCATCTAACCATATTTAATTTTTAAAATTAATACGTTAATCCTAATTTAATATCTGTAATGTGATCCTAGGCTCCTTATAAGGTCATTTATACCTTAATAACGGAATTTGAAACTCAGATAATACGATTTAATGAAATCTATCTTAATTTAACAGCGTCTAACCGCATCTAATTTTTGAAATTAATAAGTTAATCCTAATTTAACATATGTAATATGATCTTAAGCCCCTTGTAAGGTCATTTATACCTTAATAAAAGAATTTGAAACTCAGATAATATGATTTAATGAAATCCACCTTAATCTAACAGCGTCTAATAGCATTTAACCACATCTAACAACATCTAATTTTTAAAATTAATAAGTTAATCTTAATTTAATACCTGTAATATGAGCCTAGTTCCTTTATAAAGTCATTTATACCTTAGAAATTTGAAACCTAGATAATACAATTTAATGAAATCCACTTTAATCTAACAGAATCTAACCACATCTAACCGCATCTAACAACATCTAACCACATCTAACCATATCTAATTTTTGAAGTTAATAAGTTAATCCTAATTTAACGCCTGTAATATAATCCTAAGCCCCTTATAAGGTCATTTATACCTTAATTACGGAATTTAAAACCCAAATAATATAATTTAACGAAATCACCTTAATCTAATAGCGTCTAACAGCATCTAACTGCATCTAACCACATCTAACAACATCTAATAACATCTAATTTTTGATAGTTTACAAATATTTTACATAGTTTATGTATTTTGCAAAAGATATATACTTAATAATTCATTTCAAAACTATACTTAATAATAAAATTTATTAAAATTATAAAATAATATTATTATAGTAAATATTACAAAATTTGACATATTAATATACTAATTGTGATTTATTGTTACTAGAAATAATAATAAAAAAAAATATGGCCGATATATCCATAAAATCTTAACAAAGTTGTATCATTTTATGTAAATAAGGGCCATAAAAATTTCGTAATTTTTTAAAAAATATAGGATAACTATATTTAATAGAAATTTTATAATAAAGTTTATTAAAATAAAATTTTATTTACTTCAACTAAAATCAATGTATGAATAAAAATTTATAAAAAATCTTCATGTTGTAGAACACATCTAAAATAAAGTCTAATTAAATTGAAAGTCCAATGGAAATTTTTTGATATAAAACTATAATTTAGATTTAAATAAACTAAATATATATGATTTTAGGACTGATTTAATAGTTAAGTATTTTTATATTAGTAAAAAATTATTTAATGAATCCACCTAAATCTAACATCTGACTGTAAACTTTTATATGTAATTCTATTTTTCATTGTAATCCCAAAATCATAATTTAAATTGTTCCAAAAGTTAGGTTGGTACAAAATATTTAATTTAAATGATTATTTACTTACATGTACCAAAATTAATAATTAATTAAGTATAATAATAAAAATAAATATTATTTATAATTAAAATAAAAATTAAATCAGTTAATTAATTATAAATGTGATAAATTTATTATTTTAATTATTAAAAATCAAATTAGTTAATTATATTACAAAAACTATAATTTAAATTTAAATTATTTTTTAATATTTAAATGCTAAAATTAAATAATTATTTTATAGGCCTTATTGATATAATCTTTATAAAAATATAAAATCTTAGTTTTTATTTAAAAATTTAAAACTTAAATTCAAATTTAAATGTTCGTATTCTATTGCTATTAATTTGTCAGTTATATTTGCATGAAAATTTTTAATAATAAGATAAAAATTTAAATAACTATATAAAACTGTAATAATTATTATATATGAATTTTTAAAAATAAAACTGTAATAAATTATATTACAACACTTATTTTTAAAAATTTTGAAAGTATTCTACATAAATTTATTTATTTTATAAAAGATATATATTTTATAATTCATTTAATAGAAAGTTTGTAAATTTATCAAAAGTTATCTAAAATAACATTCTTATAATTTATATTAAAAATTTTTAAAAATTATCAACTATTGACTAATTCATTTTGAAAATAGAATACAGAAGTTTGTGTATTTTGCAAAATTTATAAACTTAGTAATTCATTTTGGAAATATGAAACCGTGATTTGAAATGGACTACATTTTAAATTTAGTAATACTATATTAAAATAATATAATATCAATTCAACTAAATATTAAAATGATCAATTTAGAAAATAATTATATTTAATAGAAGTTTTATAAGATAATTTACTATTATTACAAAATAAATTTTTTAAAAAATGATCCGTACTTTAAGAATATCGTGTTGACCAGATTCAATCAAATATAAGCACTATCAATTTTATATTTTGATGTATTTTGCAAAAGTAGTGGGTTAAATTTGTAATAACCTGTTAGGATTCGTCAACTCTTCGATAGCTTGTTTCAATATGAAATTAATAAAATTAGAAATACAAATAAATACAAATTAATTAAAATAAAATATGATTTCTTCAAAATATAGGGCAGAAAAGAGATTAATATATGTTATTATTATAACCAAAGTTAATCAAATTTAAATAAATTTAAAATTTAATTTCAAAATAACAGTTTTAATTAAAATATATGACTCACAAACTAAATATTTGTAGATTAGTGTTACATTGTTTATTTCACGTACGTAGTAATAATTATTTTGATATATCAACTTCGAAATAAATATTTTTATTTAATTATTTCCAAAACTCCAAAAAGGTAGCAAACACTATAATTAATTATCTCTACAGTATCCAATTTTAGATATATTTTTCACGTTTATTTTGTAACAACTTGGGATTACACATAAAAAATAGAATAAATCAACAAAATCTAACTGCATTTAAAGATAGATTTATTTGATGATTTACATACTTTTATATGTTTTATATTAATATGAAACTTTTAATTATGAAAAAAGATGTTAAATTATAGAAATCAGTTTGATAGGTCCATACTTTCATATGTATTTCTATTTTTTCACATTGAATTTATGAAAATTGCATTTAATAAAGCCTTTTTGTGTAATTTGGTGAAAAATACGATTTTCTGATAAAAAAAATTTAGTTAAATAATTTGGGGAGGAATTACTAGGTTTTTAAAATAATCGGGGCAGAATTGTAAAATTATATTAGTATTCCATTTTGCAAATGGGCCGCATGTGCACCGAAACAGCGTGCATCACTGAAGTACTAAATTCCGGTGCTCCACCATCTTCCTTCTCCCGAAGCCATGGCTGCATGAATCCATCTTCTTCAGCCACCAATTTTTCTCTCCGATGTCAACAAAGTTGGTGTATTTTACCCTTCTAGATCTGGCCAAGAAAATTTCTAGCTATCCTTGCTAAAATCTAACATCTGTAGCAGTATTTTTTCTCCAAAATCCAGATACCTTTTTACATTTCCGATCCGGCTCCCATAATCGATTCCCAACATATCTAAACCAACGGATCGATTGCCATTATGCATCTCCTAATCAGGTAGGCAGGGCTGGCAACAAAAATGCCCCAATCTAGAAATCCACCCAAGGCAAAAATTTTTGGCACTCCAAAGATCCATCTTTCCTCTTCAATATCCGCATAGATAGCCCCATTCCCCATCCATCCCACGAAGAAAAATCCATCAGCCTCATGTACATCATCGATAGTATTTGGTGGAATTTTCTGCATCCAACTATTGCAAGCAAATCCCAAATCAACTGCCTGCAACAATCACCGCCTTTTTCCAATTCCAACACCTATTGCCACCACGGATTCCACATTCCAATAAAACCCACCAGTGACAATCTCTATCCCGACGTCCACCATGATTTTTGCCCCAAATTTTGCATGAGAGAGAGGAAGAAAGATGAGCGGGAGAAGAGGATTGAGTACGCAGCAAGATTCCCATGCCTTCCATCTGATTTTTTGAATCACCAAAAATACCCAAATTGATCTTAGCTATCTATCTCAAACGAATGGTGGAGATGTAGCTTCCCTTGAGAAAAACGATGGAACAGATTCCCATGGGTTGGGGCTCATCATCAGATATACTCGAACCAAGAAAATCGCTACTTTTGGTTAGATTTTGTAAATATAAGATCATCTTGGACATTTGTTCAAAAAAGAAGAAGAAGATCATTTTGGGCATGTCCAGAAAATTTCTCAAATTGGTCCTCAGTCGTCCATCAATTAGGCCTGATAAACGTGCTAAAAGTCCTGTGAATCTGATGGAGGGCTGGGATGTGGATGTGTTTGGTAACACAATTTTCATGGAACTTTTCTTGGTGTATAAGCCCTGGGCTTGGTCAATGCAATCCTTTGCGAGGCCCAACCCATGAGAAGCGTTTCCTCCGTTTTTCTCAGAGGAAGCTGCTTATCCACCGTCCATTTTCAATCAACGGTTGAGAACCGAAGGGGTACTTTTGGTACAAATTTTTTGTCGAAGGGGTATCGCGTATTGCCCGCGATTGGATTCCTCACACGCACTTCCGGCTTTTCCAGCTCTTAGGGTTTTGAAATTGCTCTTTCCATTATGTCTGCCTCTTTGCTATCTAGATTCGTCGGCCTCATGCATCTCTCTGCCTTCGGGAATCCTCTCACCAGATTCATCTCCCGCGTGCCCTTAATCTGTTGTTGTGATTTCAACAACCAGATTCACAAGATTCAGGTAATCTTGCTCTTTCCATCTCCTTCCTGCTCACTATCGTTGCCTCTCTCTAATCTTCTGCTAGGTCAGCCACTCTCTATCGCTTTGTGACAAATCTCCTCTTTCAACTCAAGCTAGGGCATTGCTTCCTCCCTCATCTCTCCGATCATCTCACTATTTATGGTATCCTCTTTCGCACCCCCTAAAATCAGATCCAAAGCCGATCTAAGCCGTTCTCTCTCTCTCTCTCTCTCTCTCTCTCTCTCTCTCTCATTTTAGGGCTTTTGATTGTCGAAAGCAGCTGTATTTTTGCATAGGAGAAGAGAGAGACAGAGCGAGAAAATCCACGTCCTCCTCCTCAGCTCATCTCTTCTCCTGAAATACCAGTTCAATACCCAGAAGATGGGCGAGATGATGGAGAATTTCTTTGATGGCGGAGAGTTCGAGTACATCGAAATCGATCTAGACTACGAATTTGATGCCGCCCAGTACTTCGCTTTTACTTGTCCTGAATCTCCCACCGAAACTTATGCAGCTGACCGATGGTTCAAGAAGGCCTACACCTATTCTCATTCTCGTAAGGACAAACCTAGAAAATTTTCTTTTTTATCAGCAAATATGGTTCTTAACGCATTCATTTTCGTCCTTCTGATGTTCGGATTCACTCAGACAGATGCTGCATTGTGCGCATGTCTTCTAAGAAGATGAACCGTTCGTGTGTTTGTTCTTGTAGCTTTACATTTGCGCTTCTTCTCAACGTTGAGGAATGCAGAAACAGGGAATGTTGGATTGAGCTGTCGTCTGAATCATCTTGTATGCTGAAATATGTTGTCATAAGACCCACAGCAGTGTATTAGAGAGCGAACCAAAACCATAAACTCCATTGGATGTTGCCAACCTCTGTTGTTGCCCTTGTTCATCACAAGCATTGGTTGTGATTGTTTAATTTTATGAACGATCGCCTGACCGTGGAATTTCGCCTAATGCACGACTATGCTTGGCAAAGAAATTGCTAACTCTGGGAATATGTACTCAAAAGTTTTACATATGTTGGCATGATCCGTCATCTAGTAACAATTAATGATGCCTACTAAGTTTAAAAAATTTATTAAATTTTGGTGACTACTTTATTGTTCTTGGTTTTGCAATTGTTCTTTCCAGCTTACGTTGCAAGGATGATTTTAGAAGAAGATCTCGAGAATTGGGGGATGCTTGACAAATCCAAAATAGGGGAAGAGATCAATTCCTGTGTTGATCATTCAGAATTAGAGTCTGATTCTTCCATGATTGACGAGAGATCTGGAGGTGTTTTTTGCTCTCCCGTTTTGCTATTGCATAGTTGTAATGCTTTACCTTTCCTAACAATAATGTTGGTTGCTATGCTTTTCTTAACAATATTTCCATATTGGATGTTTCCACCACATTTTTTGCTTCTACAACTTTGTAGAGGCCTTTTACCGAATCCTTGTTTTCAGTAGTTTATGAAAGAAAACTACATGCAAGCACCATTATCTGAATTGGCTTTTTTTACTTTTAGCTGGCATGACGTTTCTGTGTTTGATTGCAAGATTGTGACAAGCATGAGGCCGGGAGTTGCTTCAGTGACCACAAAGACACAAAAAATTTGCAGCAAGAAGTGTCATCAGATATCATGGATTGTTCCGATAGCAATGATGTCATCTCTCATGCCGGGAAAGATGCTAGAATGGGTGTTATTTTTTATTTTGATGAAATATCCATTGAAAAGGCTCTCTAAGTAATGCGCATGCGGTGAGAAATGACCATTTTTAATTGTTTTAAGGTCATGGCAAAGTCAGATGATACAACAATTTCATTTGTTGACCTTCAAAAAAATGTTCAAAATATCCTTTCAATTTTAGCTCATAGTAAAATTTGTAAGCATCATATTTTTGAAAAGTTGCATTTTTGGGGACCCACAAATCTTCAGTTTTTTTCCAAACAGCATGTTAAGAAATTAATTTCTTAAAGAAATTGTCTTTCATTTATATTCTTGTATAAAATTTGAAATCTCAGTAAATTGTTTTTATATTAGGGTTCTAATTCAATGGACTTAGTCCAACTTTTAAGAATTTGAATTCATGGAACCTCTTCATTTGAGGCCCACATTGATGATTATACAAGATTCATTCCTCATTGCATTCAGAATTAAACCATTTTGTGGGCCTCATTTGATTCAAGCGTAAAATCAACATAATAAAATTATTTAAGTTATATAGAAATTTTCGAAGCTGTTAATAAAACATTAAACCATCTAAAATATTCTCTCTCTATATAGATAAATTATTCTAGAAGGTATTATAACATTTTGTTGCATATGCAAATGGATATTAGTGTTTTTCATAATTTACATATGATTATATATATTGTATATTTTTAAGCATGTACAGTACACTCAAGACTCTGATTGAATACCATGATAAGACAATCGATGTTGAATAAAATGACTGTCTGGATTTTGATTTATCAGCAAGGTTGACTCCAGATGGGGAGGTTCATGGAACTGGTTCCATTGAATTTAAACCCTTTTATATTAAATGTACCCTTACAATTTTTTAAACAAGATTTAGGTTTGTTTGGGAACATCGAGAAGGAGATGAAAAGTTTTCCTCCCATGTTATCAACCTTCTATAATTTGTATGCCATTTAACCGTTTGCAGATAGCACTATCTACTCCTCACAATCCTGTTTCTGTCACTCTCTGCTCTGTCATGAATTATATTGTCTTTTGAAGTGTATACCTTCACTTGTTTTCTTACGTGCCATGGCCTTTACGACCTGTAAGCGCCCTTTTAGAGCCTCAAAACACATCCTTTGATATATTATGCACATTCTAATGTTTTCATTTGATGAATAATTTGTCTTTCAAACATTTGTCAAGCTCAGTTCTCACCCAGAAAGACATGCCATGTACTCCTGCAAAATTTCTTGTATACGTTTATACTTTGTTTGTTTTCTTTGTTTTCTTTTTTTAAAATTTTTTTTTCTAAACATATCCTCTTGATTATTTGTTTGTTGAATGGAAATATTCTAATAGCATAAACTTTGATGTAGGCGAAAGCTACATAACATCAGCTAGCAAGGCACCTTTTCAAAAAGTCTCAACATTGATGAAACCTACAGCAAGTCAGTTGGCCAAGCAAACTCAACGAAGGGAGATCAAAAGTTCCAGCCAATTGAAGCAAAGGTTGTTTGTAGTTCAAACTTCTTTATCTTATATACAATTTTGCTCAGCCATGAAGGTTTTTTTTTTTGTTATTTAGCTGATCGTTGACACAAGGTTCATATGCAGTTATTGTATTTTCCTGAAATCCTAATTTTCTTTCAAATACTGTCAGAGATGCTTTGTTTCTAGATACAATGCAACTCGTTCTTGGGCCTTGGGGTGCGCCTAATTAAACTCATGCAAAAATATAAAAATTCTAGCATTTACATGGTGTTTTGACTTTTAAATTCACTATTCTTTTTCAACTAAACATTGGATTAATGAAATTTGAGATTGTCTTTATTCACTGTATCTATGATTTAAGATTATATTGAATATTTACATAATCTTATTGTTATCATTATGAATTACACATATTGTTAAATTTATTTGATTTGATATGATATACTCCTTGCTTTACTTGTGCACCTTGCACCTTTGACAGATATGTTTGCCTTTTTGGCCTTTATTATTTGGATGTCTTTGAAGTCCTGTCTTGTTATTATGGATACTGATTCCTGAATTCTTAAGTTTTCTAAAAAAGGAAAGCTGTTCTAAGATGCAAGTTATGCATTTCCAATGATGTTATATTAGTTATGTAAATTATGTATAGGTTTCATGAGCAATCGGAGCAGAAAAATTTGAAAAGTGTAGAGAATTCATCAGTGAATGAAAGTCATGTCATCAAGAAACAAAAATTGGAGGGAGGGTACCCTTGTAAGGTTTGTCACTGTGTTATTCTTTTTTAAATTTCTGTTTTAACTTTTCAGCATGTTCATAAATGTTGTTCAGTGGTGAAACCAGCATAACTGACACAGTGGAGTAATATGATAGCTGGTGGAGGCCATCATTGTGGCATATGTCTAGATATCATAATCCTGGAGAGCATCTCTATTTGCTCGTCTAGTGTATGATGTACTAACTCCTCAATGTTGACTAGTAGTGGCTGGCTCTACGTCCCAGTAAAAATAGAAGGTTGATGGAAGAAAGTGTGCAAATGATTATTGAAACTTGCCACCCATTACGAATAAAATCCAAATCGATGGTAAAGCGGTTTCAATTATATAATTTCAACAATTATGGTTCCATATCTAATCTTGGTTGAAGAAATTTGAAATATGAACCACTTATTTTGGTCCAACATATCAACTATGATGGTGAATTCAAGTATTCAACCAGTTGTTCAAGAGTAAAACGTTTGGATGAAACAGACTTCATGGTTGAATTTGAGTTTTTTTTGTTAATTTCAGCTTTTCAAAGTTTTATGCCTTCATCGATCTTATAATGTATCATTTGCTGTTTTTTCTAAGTTTGCTTTCTCATAGCATCCATTCTCATTGAATGAGATGATATTTCTCTATATTGAGCACATGCACATCATTTACAGATGCTTGGTCGAAAGAAACAAATGACTTTTAGATATAAAATCTCAAAAAAGGTGAGTACCCATATGGAGAAAAATCCATTGGTTCCATGATACAATGGTTTTATATTTGATTTGCTTGCATAATTTTAGTCAGCTAGTATTCCAGCGTGTTAAAATTGTATAGCTTTTAGGATTCATTTATTGTTCTATTAATATTTGGGATGGTCTTGCTTACTCTAATATTATTGAGGGGGGTGGTCTTGCAGGATGTACTTATTTGCTCAGATCAGTCTAGGTTGAGACTCACAATTCCACGGGAACCCAAACTTGAAACATCACAGAGGGCCCATGGGATCAGGTACAGTTACCAATTTGATATATAATGGTTTTACTAAGGAAATGTGCCATGTTGTTGAGCAGTTGCTAGCAGATTTTTGTTTTTTAAAAATTAATTCAGGTCCAAGCATAGCACAGAGGTTGAAGAGCAAATCCTTTCAGCTACGTCTTCATTTAAAAAGCACGCACTTTGAATAGAAAAGTTAGCATCTGCTGTTTGTGAGGATCGACTTTGAAATTATTGTATAAACCATTGAAAACAATTTTTTTTTAAAAGAATGTTTAGATAAACGTTTTTACTGTTTGTAGATTCTTATGACTCCTTCAATTCCAGTTCCACAAAAGAGCACACCACAGTTGCCAGAGTTTCAAGTGAGTGTGTACTATCCTTACAGGAAGTTGCAAAGCAATGCATTTTGTTGGAATTTGTAGTCTTTGAACATGAAGCAGTCCAGAATAACAACACATCTGAAAATGTGAAAGAATTTTTAAACGGCATATTTGACCTTAAAAACTACTTGCTGAAAAGTTATTTTCCTGGTATGAGCAGTGTCTTTTGCACACAGCTAATATAGTTGCTGAAGATTAATGATAGAAGCCGAAAACTGGTGTCTCCTATCTCCGAACTAGATAATTACCAGATAATTACCCGAATTCATAATTTAAATCATTCTGACTTTTCTTGTGATGCAGAGGTTAGCATATGAAGCCAAGGCTGAGGTAATACCATTGGCACTAATACCTTTATTCCACCAAAGAATAACTCAAATTCAACAACAGCTAACTAATACCGTTAATGTGCATTTAAAGCGATCTATTTTAAAGTGACATGAAAAGGTAAGAATGTGATGGTCGCATGTCTATTTTAAAGTGAATTTGAGTTGTTGTCACCTAGTTTAGAATACATAGCAACTTCCGATAACAATTCTCCTGTTGGACCGCTGATTCTCTGTGCTCCATCTTGGAAATACTTTCATGCAAGTGGACCTGGTTGCTTCTATGGCAGGTTCAGCATGCTTTCTCACTCTTTTGTCAATTACTGCATTTGGGGGTGGAGTAACCTGCCACAAACTGTTCTGATGTACTATTCAAATATTCTTTCCTCACCTGAAGGCTACTTCCATACCATCATCTGTAATGCCAAAGAGTTCATCAACACGACTGTTAACCATGACCTATACTTCATATCTTGGGACAACCCCCCTAAGCAGCATCCTCACTTCCTCACCATTAATGATTTTTCAAGCATGGTCGGAGCAGCTTGCCATTTTGCCATTTGCCAGGAAACTCTGTGCAGATGATCCAGTGCTGGATAGGATAGATGCAGAGCTCTTCCACCGCCACCCCGGTATGCTTGTTCTGGGGCGCTGGTGCATTGGTTCAAAGGAAAACAGCTCTGACCCCTGCTTTGACATGGGCAACACAACGGCCCTGATGCCTGGCCTTGGCGCCAAGAAGCTGGAAAGCCTAGTCGCTGCACTATTTTCAGATCATCTGTGATTGTGTTGAACGCTATTTTCAGATCATCTGTGATTGTGTTAAACGAATCCTGTATCTCAATTTTTGCTTCCAACAGCTCCTAAATGGATACAAATTTGGATAGCATGCTTTGTATGCTTCGAAACAAATAGGATTGTTGACATGTAATGTCTTGAATAAAAATAAGATTTTTTTCAGTTTGTAGCAGAATGTATGCAACAATGTATTACATTCCAATTTGATTTTAATGAATTTAGTTATTAATAAATCTACTACAAGTTTTGTTATGCAAGTTTTGGAATAGGTACATTGTATTAGAAAATTTAAAATATGTGTGCTTTGTGTGATAAATTGGATGCTATTCATGTCAATCTTATTTTAACATAATGGAACGGAATAGAAAATCGAGAATGTGCTCTCTCCATGCTATCATTGTCTTTTTCTTTCCCAACTATATTCAGAATCGCGGCAATAAACAAATAACGAGAAGTAACCAATTGATAATTAAGGAAAAAAACCAATCTTATGTCAAAATCAGCTAAGCATACAAATAAAATAAAGTTGCAAACTGATAATTAAATTTGAATGTGTAAATTTGAAAGGAGAAAATCTATATGGTCGTGTAGTCATAACTAGAATCCATCTGTATACATATGTTTTTAAATTTTTTATTATTTTTGTAGGCATCATTTGGAAGATAAGTATTTATAATTTTTTATTATTTTTGTATACATATATTTTTAAATTTTTTATTACATTTATAATTAATTTCTTTAATTTTTATTTAACAAGCAATGAAATAGATGAGTATAATTTTTAGTAAAATGAATTATCATGTATATTTCTTTTACAAAATACATAAATTATAGTTTATTTAAATCTAAATTATAGTTTTATATCAAAAATTTTTTATTGGACTTTAAATTTGATTAGACTTTATTCGGAGATGTTCTATAACATGAAGATTTTCTATAAATTTTTTATTCAATGTAAATATTTAATAAATTGATAGTTTTAGCAAATTTGAACCTTAAATTTATGAAAGTTTACAAATCTAACACGGAGGATTATTGCTGTGAAATATATTAGTATAAAATGAATATTTTGTTTCTTAACAAATATATATGTGTCTCGTGGGCGTTCAAAAATGAATATTTTGTTTTTTAATATATATATATGTGTCCCACGGGCCTTCAAAAATGAATGTTTTGTTTTTCTAAAATATATATATGTCTATCGTGGGCCTCCAAAAATGAATATTTTGTTTTCTAAAAATATACATGTGTCCCGCGGGCCTCTAAAAATGAATATTTTGTTTTTCTAAAATATATATGTGTCCTGCAGGCGTCCAAAAAATGAATATTTTGTTTTCTAAAATATATACATGTCTCGCGGGCCTCCAAAAATGAATATTTTGCTTTCTAAAAATATGTCCCGAGGGCCTCCAGAATTAAATATTTAGGTTTCTAAAAATATACATGTGTCCTGCGGGCCCCTAAAAATGAATATTTTATTTTTCTAAAATATATATGTGTCCTGCAGGCGTTCAAAAAATGAATATTTTGTTTTCTAAAATATATACATGTCTCGCGGGCCTCCAAAAATGAATATTTTGCTTTCTAAAAATATGTCCCGAGGGCCTCCGGAAATAAATATTTAGGTTTCTAAAAATATACATGTGTCCCGCGGGCCTCTAAAATATATATATGTCTATCGTGGGCCTCCGAAAATGAATATTTTATTTTCTAAAATATATACATGTCCCGCGGGCCTCCAAAATTGAATATTTTATTTTCTAAAAATATATATCTGTCCCACGAGCATCCAAACAATGAATATTTTGTTTTCTGAAAATATATATGTCCCGCGGGCGTTCAAAAATGAATATTTTATTTTCTAAAATATATATGTGTCCCACGGGCGTTCAAAAATGAATATTTTTTTCTAAAATATATATATGTGTCTCGTGGGCCTCCAAAAATGAATATTTTGTTTACTAAAATATATATATGTGTGTCCCGCGAGCTTCCGAAAATGAATATTTTATTTTCTAAAAATATATATGTATCCCACGGGCCTCCAAAAATGAATGTTTTATTTTTTTTAGAATATATAAATGTTCCACGGGCCTAAAAAAATGAATTTTTTATTTAAAAAAAATATATATGTGTCCTGCGGGCGTTGAAAAATGAATATTTTATTTTCTAAAATATATATATGTGTGGCGCAGGTGTGCAAAAATTAATATGTTATTTTTAGAAATATATATCTGTCCAACGAGCATCCAAACAATGAATATATTGTTCAAAGAAAATATATATCTATCCCACGGGTGTCCTAAAATGAATATTTTATTTTCTAAAATATATATATCTGACCCACGAGCGTTCAAAAATGAATATATATATTTTCTAAAATATATATATGCGGCGCGGGTGTCCAAAAATGAATATTTTATTTTCTAAAATATATACATGTTTGGCGCGGGTGTCCAAAAATGAATATTTTATTTTCTAAAAATATATGTCTGTCCACCGAGCATCCAAACAATGAATATTTTGTTTTCTGAAAATATATATCTAACTTACGGGCGTCCTAAAAATGAAAATTTTGTTTTCTAAAAATATATATGTCCCACGGGCGTTCATAAATGATTTGTTTTATTTTCTAAAATAAATCCGCGGGTTTAAATCAAAAACGAATATTTGATTTCTACAAATATTTTGTTTTATAAAGAAAATTTACATGAGATATAACACAAGCGATCATTTTTAGAGGTGTTAACATAAAATTTTGTATAAATTTTATATTCAACATAAATTTTAGATAATTTATTAGTCCACATTAAGTTCATTTGGAGTAAATAAATTTGGATTTTTTGTTTAATTTAATTAATAATAGTAACAAAAAATTACAATTATTATATTTTTGTAATATAATTTGTAATAATATTATTATAGAATTTAAATAATTTTCATTATAAAATTACTATTAAACGCGTCTCATTTGTCGCGACGGATTGTAGAGGCTGATGCACGGTGCGTTATTTATTGCGACGGACAGAAATTTGACGGGCTAGTGGTCTAGCGGACCACCTGAATTTGTGCACATGCAGATTGTTATTTTTCAAAACAATTTTACAAAAAAATTTTAATAATCTAATAGAATTCCCAAATTATATAAATATAATATTTGTGTAAAAAAATATAAATATCATACTTATTGCATCAAAATCTCGATTTCAATGTAATTTCTCTTAACATTTTGTGAAAATGATATAAAATAACTAAAAAAAATGTAATTTTTTTATAAAGTTTCTATTTATATATTTTAAATAAACTTATAAAAATAATTCTTTTATGTAGTTGGAATTTTTTAGATTTGTATAGATGTCAATTATTCAATTCACAAACATAGTCAATTGAAAGATTTTATATAAAATATAATTATCAAAAGGTTTTCATATAAAATATTCTTAAGATGAAAAAAGTTAAAAATTAGAAGGATGAAATAATTAGCTTAACGAAATTGAGCTTTAAATTTTAGCAAATTTGACCCTTAAATTTATAAAAGTTTACAAATCTAACACAAATGATTATTGTTGTGAGATAGATTAGTATAAATTTTTGAAATAAAGAAATTGTTACCATCGTAAAATGAAAAAAAAATCTAATTCACTTCACTTCCTGGTTTTCATAGGTTATTTTTGAATACTCTCGCTACTTTTTACTTAAATCAAAATTTTTTGAAAAAAATTAACCCTCAAACATGCATTCTTCATGTTAGAAAAATTTAATCGTATGCTTGTATATCTTAGGTTAAAAAAATCCAATCATATGCGTACATTGCTAATAAATTTTTGTAAATTTAATTTGATTTTTTATTTTAATTTGACTTAAATAAATATTTATTTTAAATTATAACAAGCAATGAGACAGATAAGTGAACTCTAGAGCTTTAGAAATTTAGCTTACTAAGTTCGCAAAATAAATCAACATAATAAATTTATTAAATTGATTAAATTGATAGTTTTACATTGATTTCACTTGAAAAAATAAATTTTTATTTTTATTTTAAATAAATTAATTCTAGTAATAATAAATCACAATTAGTATATTAGTACGTTAAACTTGTAATATAAAGTGTAATAATATTATTTTATAATTTTAATAAATTTTATTATAAAATTTGTATTAAATAAAGTTATTTACTAAACTGATTATTGAACTAATCCTATGAATTACTTAGAATCACGAAAATAAAAGGAGCTTACGTGAACATTAAAAATTGTAGATATATTATAATTGAAGATATTATCTACTATTATTTTTAATTATACATTTATATTTCTTTTGTACATGTTTATATTATTTAGAATCATTAAAATCGAATAAAAGTCCATGGATTATAAAAATTTAAAGATATGTTGTAACTGAAGATCTAATTTTTATAAAAATATATACGTGTCCCATGGGCGTCCAAAAATGAATATAATGTTTTATAAAAATATCTACGTGTCCCGCAGGCGTCCAAAAATGAATATATTATTTTTTTAAAATGTATAAATGTCCCACGGGCGTCAAAAAATGAATATTTCGTTTTTATAAAAATATATACGTGTCCCGTGGGCGTCAAAAAATGAATATAATATTTTATAAAAATATCTACGTGTCCCGCGGGCGTCCAAAAATGAATATATTACATTTTAAAAATATATAAATGTCCCACGGGCCTCAAAAAATGAGTATTTTGTTTTTATAAAAATATATACGTGTCCCGTGGGCGTCAAAAAATGAATATAATGTTTTATAAAAATATCTACGTGTCCCGCGGGCGTCCAAAAATGAATATATTATTTTTTAAAATGTATAAATGTCCAACGGGCCTCAAAAAATGAGTATTTTGTTTTTATAAAAATATATACGTGTCCCGTGGGCGTCAAAAAATGAATATAATGTTTTAAAAAAATATCTACGTGTCCCGCGGGCGTCCAAAAATGAATATATTATTTTTTAAAAATGTATAAATGTCCCACGGGCCTCAAAAAATGAGTATTTTATTTTTATAAAAATATATACGTGTCCCATGGGCGTCCAAAAATGAAAATAATGTTTTATAAAAATATCTACGTGTCCCGCGGGCGTCAAAAAATGAATATATTATTTTTTTAAATGTATAAATGCCCCACGGGCGTCAAAAAATGAATATTTCGTTTTTATAAAAATATATACGTGTCCCGTGGGCGTCAAAAAATGAATATAATGTTTTATAAAAATATCTACGTGTCCCGCGGGCGTCCAAAAATGAATATATTACATTTTAAAAATATATAAATGTCCCACGGGCCTCAAAAAATGAGTATTTTGTTTTTATAAAAATATATACGTGTCCCGTGGGCGTCAAAAAATGAATATAATGTTTTATAAAAATATCTACGTGTCCCGCGGGCGTCCAAAAATGAATATATTATTTTTTTAAAACGTATAAATGTCCCACGGGCCTCAAAAAATGAGTATTTTGTTTTTATAAAAATATATACGTGTCCCGCGGGCGTCAAAAAATGAATATAATGTTTTATAAAAATATCTACGTGTCCCGCGGGCGTCCAAAAATGAATATATTATTTTTTAAAATGTATAAATGTCCAACGGGCCTCAAAAAATGAGTATTTTATTTTTATAAAAATATATACGTGTCCCGTGGGCGTCAAAAAATGAATATAATGTTTTAAAAAAATATCTACGTGTCCCGCGGGCGTCCAAAAATGAATATATTATTTTTTTAAAATGTATAAATGTCCCACGGGCCTCAAAAAATGAGTATTTTATTTTTATAAAAATATATACGTTTCCCATGGGCGTCCAAAAATGAATATAATGTTTTATAAAAATATCTACGTGTCCCACGGGCGTCCAAAAATGAATATATTATTTTTTTAAATGTATAAATGTCCCACGGGCGTCAAAAAATGAATATTTCGTTTTTATAAAAATATATACGTGTCCCGTGGGCGTCAAAAAATGAATATAATGTTTTATAAAAATATCTACGTATCCCGCGGGCGTCCAAAAATGAATATATTACATTTTAAAAATATATAAATGTCCCACGGGCCTCAAAAAATGAGTATTTTGTTTTTATAAAAATATATACGTGTCCCGTGGGCGTCAAAAAATGAATATAATGTTTTATAAAAATATCTACGTGTCCCGCGGGCGTCCAAAAATGAATATATTATTTTTTTAAAACGTATAAATGTCCCACGGGCCTCAAAAAATGAGTATTTTGTTTTTATAAAAATATATACGTGTCCCGTGGGCGTCAAAAAATGAATATAATGTTTTATAAAAATATCTACGTGTCCCGCGGGCGTCCAAAAATGAATATATTGTTTTTTTAAAATGTATAAATGTCCCACGGGCGTCAAAAAATGAGTATTTTGTTTTTATAAAAATATATAGGTGTCCCGTGGGCGTCCAAAAATGAATATAATGTTTTATAAAAATATCTACCTGCCCCGCGGGCGTCCTAAAATGAATATATTATTTTTTAAAAATGTATAAATGTCCCACGGGCCTCAAAAAATGAGTATTTTGTTTTTATAAAAATATATACGTGTCCCGTGGGCGTCAAAAAATGAATATAATGTTTTATAAAAATATCTACGTGTCCCGCGGGCGTCCAAAAATGAATATATTATTTTTTAAAATGTATAAATGTCCAACGGGCCTCAAAAAATGAGTATTTTGTTTTTATAAAAATATATACGTGTCCCGTGAGCGTCAAAAAATGAATATAATGTTTTAAAAAAATATCTACGTGTCCCGCGGGCGTCCAAAAATGAATATATTATTTTTTTAAAATGTATAAATGTCCCACGGGCCTCAAAAAATGAGTATTTTATTTTTATAAAAATATATACGTGTCCCATGGTCGGCCAAAAATGAAAATAATGTTTTATAAAAATATCTACGTGTCCCGCGGGCGTCCAAAAATGAATATATTATTTTTTTAAATGTATAAATGTCCCACGGGCGTCAAAAAATGAATATTTCGTTTTTATAAAAATATATACGTGTCCCGTGGGCGTCAAAAAATGAATATAATGTTTTATAAAAATATCTACGTGTCCCGCGGGCGTCCAAAAATGAATATATTATTTTTTTAAAACGTATAAATGTCCCATGGGCCTCAAAAAATGAGTATTTTGTTTTTATAAAAATATATACGTGTCCCGTGGGCGTCAAAAAATGAATATAATGTTTTATAAAAATATCTACGTGTCCCGCGGGCGTCCAAAAATGAATATATTATTTTTTAAAAATATATAAATGTCCCACGGGCCTAAAAAAATGAGTATTTTGTTTTTATAAAAATATATACGTGCCCCGCGGGTGTCCAAAAATGAATATAATGTTTGATAAAAATATCTACGTGCCCCGCGGGCGTCCTAAAATGAATATATTATTTTTTAAAAATGTATAAATGTCCCACGGGCCTCAAAAAATGAGTATTTTGTTTTTATAAAAATATATACGTATCCCGTGGGCGTCCAAAAATGAATATAATGTTTTATAAAAATTTAAATGTGTCCCGCGGGCTTCAAAAAATGAATGTATTGTTTTTATAAAATATATAAATGTCCCACGGATGTCAAAAAATGAATATCTTATTTTTATAAAAATGTATACGTGTCCCGTGGGCGTCCAAAAATGAATATAATGTTTTATAAAAATTTAAATGTGTCCCGCGGGCTGCAAAAATTGAATGTATTGTTTTTATAAAATATATAAATGTCCCACGGATCTCAAAAAATGAATATCTTATTTTTATAAAAATGTATACGTGTCCCGTGGGCGTCCAAAAATGAATATAATGTTTTATAAAAATTTAAATGTGTCCCGCGGGTCTCCAAAAATGAATGTATTGTTTTTTTAAAATATATAAATGTCCCACGGGCATCAAAAAATGAATATTTTGCTTTTATAAAAATATATACGTGTCCTGTGGGCGTCCAAAAATGAATATAATATTTTATAAAAATATATACGTATCCCGCGGGCTTCCAAAAATGAATATATTATTTTTTAAAAATATATAAATGTCCCACGGGCCTAAAAAAATGAATATTTTGTTTTTATAAAAAAATATACGTGTCCCGCGGGCGTCCAAAAATGAATATATTATTTTTTAAAAATATATAAATGTCCCACGGGCCTCAAAAAATGAGTATTTTGTTTTTATAAAAATATATACGTGTCCCGTGGGCGTCCAAAAATGAATATAATATTTTATAAAAATATCTACGTGTCCCGCGGGCGTCCAAAAATAAATATATTATTTTTAAAAAATATAAAAATGTCCCACGGGCCTCAAAAAATGAGTATTTTGTTTTTATAAAAATATATACGTGTCCCGCGGGCATCCATAATTGAATATAATGTTTTATAAAAATTTAAATGTGTCCCACGGGCCTCCAAAAATAAATGTATTATTTTTTAAAAATATATAAATGTCCCACGGGCCTAAAAAAATGAGTATTTTGTTTTTATAAAAATATATACGTGTCCCGCGGGCGTCCAAAATTGAATATAATGTTTTATAAAAATTTAAATGTGTCCCACGGCCTCCAAAAATAAATGTATTGTTTTTTAAAAATATATAAATGTCCTACGAGCCTTAACAAATGAGTATTTTGTTTTTATAAAAATATATACGTGTCCCGCGGGCGTCCAAAATTGAATATAATGTTTTATAAAAATTTAAATGTGTCCCACGGGCCTCCAAAAATAAATGTATTGTTTTTTAAAAATATATAAATGTCCCACGGGCCTCAAAAAATGAGTATTTTATTTTTATAAAAATATATACGTGTCCCGCGGGCGTCCAAAATTGAATATAATGTTTTATAAAAATTTAAATGTGTCCCACGGCCTCCAAAAATAAATGTATTGTTTTTTAAAAATATATAAATGTCCCACGGGCCTCAAAAAATGAGTATTTTATTTTTATAAAAATATATACGTGTCCCGCGGGCGTCCAAAATTGAATATAATGTTTTATAAAAATTTAAATGTGTCCCACGGCCTCCAAAAATAAATGTATTGTTTTTTAAAAATATATAAATGTCCTACGAGCCTTAACAAATGAGTATTTTGTTTTTATAAAAATATATACGTGTCCCGCGGGCGTCCAAAATTAAATATAATGTTTTATAAAAATTTAAATGTGTCCCACGGGCCTCCAAAAATAAATGTATTATTTTTTAAAAATATATAAATGTCCTACGAGCCTTAACAAATGAGTATTTTGTTTTTATAAAAATATATACGTGTCCCGCGGGCGTCCAAAATTGAATATAATGTTTTATAAAAATTTAAATGTGTCCCACGGGCCTCCAAAAATAAATGTATTATTTTTTAAAAATATATAAATGTCCTACGAGCCTTAACAAATGAATATTTTTTTTACAAAAATAATCATGTGTCCCGCGGGCATCCAAAATATATATAATATTTTTTACTATTTTATTTCTTTATATAAATTTTTATTTCATTAAATCAAGTGGAGTTAATATTTTTAATTATAATTTAATATATTTATTTGGGTTCCAAATTTGGTTTTGAAGACATATATGATCTTATAAGGGCCTTAAGATTATATTAGAGGTGTTAAATTACGATTAACTTATTAATTTCAAAAATTAGATGCTGTTAGATGCTGTTAGATGATGTTAGATGCGGTTAGATGCTGTTAGATTCCGTTAGATGCTGTTAGATGCTGTTAGATGCCGTTAGATGCCGTTAGACGCTGTTAGATTAAGTTGGATTTCTTTAAATCATATTAACTGGGTTTCAAATTCAGAAATTAAGGTCTAAATGACCTTATAAGGGGCCTACGATCATATTACAGGTGTTAAATTAGGATTAACTTATTAATTTCAAAAATTAGATGCTGTTAGATGCTGTTAGATGCTGTTAGATGCCATTAGATGCCGTTAGATGCCGTTAGATGCCGTTAGATGCTGTTAGATGTCATTAGATGTCGTTAGACGCTGTTAGATTAAGTTGGATTTCTTTAAATCATATTAACTGGGTTTCAAATTCAGAAATTAAGGTCTAAATGACCTTATAAGGCGCCTACGATCATATTACAGGTGTTAAATTAGGATTAACTTATTAATTTTAAAAATTAGATGCTGTTAGATGCTGTTAGATGTCGTTAGATGCTGTTAGATGCTGTTAGATGCCATTAGATGTCGTTAGATGCTGTTAGATGCTGTTAGATGTCATTAGATGCCGTTAGACGCTTTTAGATTAAGTTGGATTTCTTTAAATCATATTATATGGGTTTAAAATTCCGTAATTAAGGTCTAAATGACCTTATAAGGGGCCTAGAATCATATTACAGGTGTTAAATTAGGATTAACTTATTAATTTCAAAAATTAGATGCTGTTAGATGCTGTTAGATTCCGTTAGATGCTGTTAGATGCTGTTAGATGCCGTTAGATGCCGTTAGACACTGTTAGATTAAGTTGGATTTCTTTAAATCATATTAACTGGTTTTCAAATTCCGTAATTAAGATCTAAATGACCTTATAAGGGGCCTAGGATCATATTACAGGTGTTAAATTAGGATTAACTTATTAATTTTAAAAATTAGATGCTGTTAGATGCTGTTAGATGCTGTTAGATTCCATTAGATGCTGTTAGATGCTGTTAGATTCCGTTAGATGCGGTTAGATGCTGTTAGATGCCATTAGATGCCGTTAGATGCTGTTAGATTAAGTTGAATTTCTTTAAATCATATTAACTGGGTTTCAAATTCAGAAATTAAGGTCTAAATGACCTTATAAGGGGCCTAGGATCATATTACAGGTGTTAAATTATGATTAACTTATTAATTTCAAAAATTAGATGCTGTTAGATGCTGTTAGACGCTGTTAGACGCTGTTAGATGCTGTTAGACGCTGTTAGACGCTGTTAGATTATGATGATTTTATTAAATCATATAATATGAGTTTCAAATATTGAATTTATGGTCTAAATGACATTATAAGGGACCTAGGATTATATTACAGGTGTTAAATTAGGATTAACTTATTAATTTTAAAAATTAGATGCTGTTAGATGCTGTTAGATGCTGTTAGATGCCGTTAGATCCGATTTTATTCAGAAAATAATAAAATATTAATAAATTTTCAAAAATTCGAGAAAAATAAAAGAACTTGTTATTTTTGAGAGTACTATGATTACATTAACTTTAAATAATATGAAATAACTTCGAATAAAATTTATATTTTCTAACTTTACTAATTATAATGAAATCTTTTAAAAAATAATTTTTTGTACAAAAAAATTTTTAGAAATTTTCAAATGATGAGAAATTATGTCCACATACATTTTAATATTTCATCTAGCAAATGAATGGAATAGATTAAGATTTTGTATATATATAATACAAATTTTATCAAAAAACCAAACATACTTACGTTTTTAAGTTATTATACTCTCGCTGTAAAATTACCAAAATGCCCAGCTTCCTTTTTTTTACCCAAGGGAAGTGCTTCCTATGGGTTGGGACTCATCTTTTGCATGTTATTACAAGAAGTACATACAGATCTCAATCGCAAGTTCACCTATGTGATGCGTTTGGCCCAAATCTATGAACCATTCATCTTCTTTGAGGGAAGGTATAGAGCTGGCTTTCTAAATGCTTTGCCCAAGCATGGCTTGATGTTTTATTCTTGTCTGATATCTGTGCTTATAAATTTCATCAGCCACACTATACATGTTTACATTTCCATCATCTATCTTAATTATCTGTGCTTGCTTTCTGTGTAGGTTTGATGACAAGAACTTGGGTAGACAATGGTTGGCAGTGAAGGATGGAATTGAAGAGTCTCAAATGTTGGGGTTTGAATCCGTTTGATCTGTGATGCATTGATTGGGAGGATTACATGATAAATATTCATACCCTTGGCATTGTGAAACACGTTTGCAAATGAACACATCTACTGTTTATAGAAATCTGCATTTACATATGTTGTATGGAGAAGTTTGTTTCAATAAATGCGTACTCTATTAATAGACAAAGGTGCATTTCATGAATAACTAGTTACCTTCAATTGATCACTAGAATATACATTGGTGCATGCATGCACCCATGCCACTTTGCTAAGTTTTTATTTTTAAAATTTTTTTAGGTATCTTGTATGGAGAAGTTTGTTTCAATAAATGTGTGCTCTATTAATAGAAAAAGGTGCATTTCATGAATAACTAGTTACCTTCGATTGATCACTAGAATATAGATTGGTGCATGCATGTACCCATGCAACTTTGCTAAGTTTTTATTTTTAAAATCTTTTGAATTTAAAAATGAAAAAAAACGTACCTTTTTTTTATTGAGAAAAACACACCATTTGATATGTCATGTGAATGCCAAATTTTTCTTTTTTAAAAAAAAATTGAGAAAATGACTCACTTGAGTATTAGAATGAACTCCACTATACTTTTCTACCCTATGTTTTAAGGTATGCTTTTCAAAATACAGAGGGAAGATTAGAACGATTGCGCCACTGTCTAAAGGGAACATTGGTGGGAGCAGGGCGGCCACCATCCTCCCCTATTAGATCGAGAGTGCCCTAGGGAGAGTGGCACCAACGTGGATACCCCCATTTTCACATTTCATCGTTCTTCACATTTCCTCTTGTTCCTCGATTGGGGCCCCTAATCCTATGCTCCAGGTGCATATACCTATTTTTTATAATTTTTTTTTAAAAATTTTCATTAACTTGTTAACCTAAGTGTATTTAACGTATATATAAATTTTTACCATTTTTAGGGTATTTTAGATATTTATTTTTTATTTTTGAAAATCAATGGTATTTTAGTAATTTAAAATTACCTAAAATGCCACTAATTTTAAAAAATCAAAAATAAATATCTAAAATATCCCAAAAATGTTAAAAATTTATACATATATTAAATACATATAGATTAACACTATTGTAAAATAATTTTTTTAAAAAATAGGTGTATGCACCCGGGAGCATGCAACACTGCATGCTTCCGAGAGCATTGGATCAGGGGCCCTCGATTGGCTACCGATACATCCGTATATAAGGGACTGTCATTGTATGCACCCGGGTGCATTAAGCCTCAATGCACCCGGGTGTACTACGCCTATTTTTTTAAAAAAATGTTGAAATTTTTTTTATGAAGCTGTTAATCTAGGTGTTAAACTGTATTTAACAAATATATTAATTTTTACAATTTTTGGAGACTTTTAGATATTTTTTTAGATTTTTAAAAATCAGTGGCATTTTTAGTAATTTAAAATTACTAAAATGTCACTGATTTTTAAATATCTAAAAATCTCCAAAATTGGTAAAAATTGATATATATGTTAAATACACTTATATTAACCATTTTGTAAAAAGAATTTTGAAAAAAAATTAAAAAAATGGTTGTATGCACCTGGGTGCATTGAGACTCAATGCACCCTGGTGCATACAAATGCATCCCGTATATAAGGGATGCTGGTTCAATTAGGGGTGTTAATAGTCATGATCAACCCGTCAACCCGCTTGTCCAATCCATTAATAAATGGGTTTGGGTTGGGATTTTTGAATAAATGGGTTATGATCCGCCAACCCGTTCAACCATTTAATTAAATAAACGGATTAGGGTTGAGGCTTCGCAACCTACCAATCCGTCCAACCCGTTTATTTAACCCGTCAAACCCGTTCAACTCATATAACCTATTTATATATTATATAATATAGACATATATATGTAATATTTGAAAATTTTTAGCCCCTGCCCTTCCAGCCTTCCTGCTTCCTTATCTTGCCCATGTACATGGGCCCTGTACTATCACAACACAACCTGTCATGCACAGTTGCCGCGCAGATCCAACGATGGTCATCGCACCACTTGGCTGAACGGATGGATGACATTGCAGACTTGCAGTGGATGATTGCCCAAATGCGTTGCTCTCTCACTGTCTCGCAGGCTCTCTTGCTGGCCGCACTCTCGCTGTCTCGCTCTCAGGGATCCACCCCCTTCTCTCTCTCTACGCTAGGCAGCAACAGCTAAGAAGTGAAGCCTCGGCGTCCACCTCTTCTTCGCTTCTGGTGGCGAAGGAAGAGCAAAACCCTAGACAGTTTCGAGAGCTTGAATCTGCAGCCTGGCATCCTCTTCCAATCTCCTCCTGCATTCCTTCCACTTCCCTCCGATTCCCTTTTCGTTCCAAAATCAACGCAGTTCCTAATGCAGCACATGCCATTTCTCTACTCTCACGCTTCGTCACTTCCAAAGGTATTTTTTTTATCGAGATTCCAAAGGTAACTTTAAGCTCTATTCATTGGATACTCTCGTTCATGCTTTCTACTTGTTCTCTCATTATGCAATTAAGCTTTTGGATGTTTGATATCGGTGGAAATGTCGTGTGAGAAAATGTGAATACAACCAACAGCATACTCGTGTTTCTTCTTGTTTGCCTGCCAGAAACACGTGATGCGGAAGAAAATCAATAGCTTGTCCCATCATACAGCTAAGATCAGAGAAAAAGAAATCCAAATTAGATTTCTGTGCGGTCTTATTCTTTTAATTTGCTGAACGATGATAACTAATTAATTATTAGATACCTAGAAATAGAGATATGTGTCCTTGCGTCTCACTTGAGGCTGAGTGCCGGACACATGGCATGTTGTGATACTACGATCCGTCTGTAATGTTTACCCCGGAGCCCACAACTCCTATCATTTTTTTTAATTCGAGCATTTGAATAATGATAGCCTAACAATGATCTAATATAGAGCAGCTAGCTCCAACATATATCCCATAAAGTAATCAGACAGTTATACACATCAAATAGCATTATAAGGAGAGTACAAGAGGTATTTGCATAATAAAGTTTGTAATTTTGTATAAATTAAACTCTATGTTTTATATTCGTAAAATAACCCCTTATGAAAATAATATAATTTACCTATAATATAATTTCAATATATAAACATGCGGTCAAACATAAAAAAATTTCCCTTTATTTTTGAAAAATTAAGAAATCTAATCTAGATATATCCAACAAATGTTTTAAACTTTAACTGCTTATTTGTTTTCATGTAAATGTGACCATGTAATGATTTTTTTTTAAAAAAAATACAAGATAATCCCATCAACCTTTATCCAACATGGCTCTTTCCTTTGCTGCCCTTAAAAGATTTGGATTAAGATTTCAAAACTAATTAAGTAATTAACGATAATAAATAAACAAGAATATGGTTTCAGATAGGCCATAAGAGCACGTAATATGGTACTCCACCATCTTCAACCCATTCCCATTCTCAACCCATCTGCCGGCGATGGCAAGAGACCTCGTCTCCAGCCAACAAGTAGCATGGATCAAAAGCTAAATCCTTCTGCACCTTCTCAACCCATCAATCGGCGATGCATGTCTTAAATTCGACATCTCAACAGTGCCGCCCCCTTTCCAAAAACCCATCAGCCATGAAAGCTCGTGCTCGATTTTCCCCTTAGAATTTGCAAATGGTTAGTTTCAACAGAAGCATGGATTATGTGGACCTTCGATTAGGAAAGCTAGAGCATCTTCATCATCCTAAAATGAGATAACAGCAAAAATCGCAAAACCATCTTGTCACCAACCTCCGTCCACATAGCAGCAAATTGTAGCTTTCTAACAATCCAACCCTTGTTTCCATCTTCGAACAACAGCTTCCAGCCCCAAATCCAACGACAGATCCAAGCAGTCCATTGCCAGCAATGCCTCATTCTTCAAAGACGGTGACCATGAAAACTTGTCCAGTTTCAGTAGCCATAAAGTCAACCAAGATTCGATTGGCCAAATATCCCTTTCGCTAATCTCTAATCTAGTACCCATCTGAGTTTGGTAGCGGATGGAGGAGGAAAGGACTTGAGAGAGAGGAGGCGACTGATGAGTAGAAGCACACAAATACCCCCTTTTCGAATTTTCAACTATCGAAAATACCCAATTACGTCTCATCCATGAAGTTGAAATCAATGGTGGATATGGTGCTTCCCATGAGGAAAATGCCAAGTGCTTCCCATGGGTTGGCTCTGTGGTGCCCCGAACCGAGGCATCATATTTGTCCTTACTCCAAGATCTTGTCGATTGGTAAGTGTGAATCAGGATTGTTGCCCTGATCACGTGGCGGGTACTTAATTCGATCTCGTCTATTTTTTTTTCTTTTTCTTTTCTTTCATCACATAAAGATACATACTTATCATCAAATTTTAATTATCATTGATAACATTTATACTTGTTTTTGTACAATACAGGTTATTTTCACCTAATCATTTCATACATAATTTAAGAACTCCTTACCATATGTTCATTCATACTATATACAGATCAGCATATCATAAAATTTTCTTCATACTTCTTTTTCTCTTTCTTTCCTAGTCCTATGTTGTACTTGTCTATGGTTTGAAAAGCAAAACGTGAGTCGAAACTAGTAAGCAAGCGTTTTTTTCATTTAAATGAATTTCTTCCGTTTAATAGTAGACACTTGTCAAATGAACTACTATCAACCAGTGAAAACCTTTTCATAAAACATATGCTTGCAAACTTTAACATGTAAATTTTTTTTATGAACATAAAAATGTTTTTCATAAAACTTCCTTTCTCCAAGGACACTCTTATGTCTTTAAAACATTTTCCATAAAATCTTTTTAAAATAAGCATATGCATCATGCATAACGTTTTTGTCTATCTGGTAGGTGACACTTACCAAATAATCACCCTTTCCTCCTTAGGAGAGAAACTATCTCTATTGATAACTCGCGAGCCAGGCTGTTATCTATGTTCTTCTCCCATTTCAGGGAGGGCGCCGCCGGCATTTCGCCTTTTGAAGCGACTTGGCCTATGTAGAGGGGGCCCATCTTGCAACCGCGCCCGGTCTGCATATCCTCTATAGTAGACCTACTACATAACTCATGTGCACATTGCATTATCCACATTCTTATGTTAGCATGCTTTTTATAAAACTCCACAGACCCTAGTCTGTGATTTTTCCTTTTCAAAACTTGATGCTAGTATGTCATTTCAAAATAGTACAGACCTCGGCCTGTATTCCCTTTTCTAACTTGAAAACTTGGCACAACCCAAGTTAACAAGTTAATAAAAATATTTTGTAAAGATGACCAACCTTAAATAATTTTGAAAACATTTAAATAACACATTTCTAAATCATTTAAAATATTTGAAGTAAACATTTGAGAAATAGTAATTTTAAAATTTTACTAAAATATTTTTAAATAAATTTTGTGCAGTAAAATAATTTCAAAAATATTTTAATATCTACCGATAAAAGATTTTGCAAACGCTTTTCTTCTCATTTCTGGATTTTTCATGAACAAAGGATATATCAATGCATAATTTATTTTTTTATATGATATCATATTCTTTGACCACACGACACATGATCTACTTCTATATGAAGGCAAGCTTGTATGATCTTTTGGTCATTACTTAAAAAAAAATTTCATTAAAATCGATTATTGGTTGACCTTTCTTAAATCTGCTTCAAAATATTTTAATAAATCATTTTAAATTCATTTGATAAAACCACATATTATTTGAAAATCAAAATTTTCCTTTTCCATTATAATGCATTTTCTGAATCCTTTATCATTTCCTTTCCTTTTCTGATACAAGTGAAAATGATAAACATATACATATTTTATCATACATATGTTATATTCATTTATGGCCTTATTTTCCTCCATTTGTGGGGTCCATCAATAAATGGGATGCATGGTGACATGAATGGAGCATTGACGTTTGAAAATTGAATGCATTGCTAGTCACGTGAAATGCAATATTTGCTGGATTTTGATAATTGGTGGGCCGTGAATGGCCGCAGAAAAAATGGACGGCTGATAAATGATTCGGTGGAAATCTTGGAATCATGCAATGGATGGTAGATGGATGCATAGGAAATCAACGGTCTAGATTGTGGGACCCACTTGGTGTAATTTGTTTTCCTACATAAAAAATATATGTTTAAATCATTAAATCAAAAAAAAATCATTAGTGGGTTATTATATAAAAATTTATTTCAAACCCGTTTAATTTCATGGCAACAAATAAAATGTAATTTCAAGCCAAAAGATTATAAAATTTATTTAACTTGCTTGAAATTAATATTTAATATTCAAAAGTTGGAAAACCATATTTTAAATCAAATTTTATATTAATTTTAATTATTTACCCACCAATTTGGTATAAAATGTCTACAGAATATGTTATTAATTAGCACTTATCAAATACCCCCACACTTGAACTTTTGCTTGTCCTCAAGCACATACAAAAGGTTTTAAGAACAAATTGCAAAATTTTAAAACTTTGAGCAAAAATAGAAAATAAATGTTTAGTCAATCATCAAAACTAATGAGAAAATTAAAAATTTTGAAACATGGCACTCCTTGAAAATCTTGGTCAACCATCCTTTCTCACATGACTAATACTCTAAACCCTGTCGCCAAATTTGTTTTCCATTATTAAGAGTTCAAAAACTCCCGCAATAAACTCCTAATCATTAGATATCTTCCCCATTGATCTAGTTATTCCATACACACAATCAATAATTCAAGTGATGGTAGTAGTCAAATACCTCATATACATCTCATAAAAATTAAATTTCCTTTATCAACTCTATTAGCCAATTCATAGGATTATAAGGGCTTAATAGGACAACGGTTAGGTTTGGTATAAGAAATAAAATTTTCAAAAATTGAACCATCTCCACATGACTTGAGCCTCAATTTACAATAGGAAATAATGCTACCCCCACACTTAGTGCTTTTATTTTCCTTCAAGCCTGTTTTTACCCTTGGGTTTAGTTTTTTTTTAAAATAAGTCCAGCAATAATTTCCCTCACCATATTTCATTTGCACAGTCAGGAGATTAAATATTATTCCATATTTTACTTTTCAGCTCAGAATTCAATTTCAAAGTTGGTCCAACGAAGTAGGAATTGTGGTTTAGGAAAAATTTAAGTTCAGGCTCAAAAGGGGTAAAAAATCATTATACTTTCAAAGATAGGCTCATCATGAAGAAAATGCCATAATCATGTTTATGAATTGGTTAAATGGAATTTTGAAAATTTCTTTAACCAGAATAAAATTTTTCATGTATCTGGGAAAAACTACTTTCTTAAATGACAATTGTGTGTAATAGAAAATTTTTTGATAAATTAGAGAGGATTACTCTGATTTTGAAAGAAAACAAGATCGGTTCCTAGGTATATCAGTTTTATCAAGTGATTCAGGACAAAAATCCGAGTATTTTCAATAAGTACATGTTTAAAAATAAATTTTAACATCTCATTAAGCTTCAACTTTCCTCACTCAAAGATGTTGAAATTTCTCGTATGGTTTACTTTCAAGACATACACGAGTTCAAAGTGGGGTCTAATATCACCTTTTATGCAAGAATTGCCCCCCCTTTTTTAATTATGACAAAAATATAATTAAGGAAGTGAAAGAAATATTTAGAGAAAATTAATGCAATGCATTCACCCTCACACTTGAAATTTATGTTATCCTCAATGAAAATCATGCCATCAAAATAAATGGAGTAATTGTAAAAATGTGAGATGTTAACTCCCCCCATTTTTTGGCGAGTTGAACTGAAATTTGCATCCCATGGTGCTTCCTTCGAAGTAGACTCTGAAAATAACCAATAAAGCAAAAAAATTAAAAAGTATCAAAATTCTAAAAAGAAACTAAAAGAAAAAAATAAAACTAAAACTTCCCTGAAAGAAAAAGAAAATTTTTGGGTTGTCTCCCAAGAAGCGCTTAGTTTAAAGTCATCAGTCCGACTGCAGATTTTCAATTGAGTGGCGTGGTTTCGCAGAAGGAGTAGATGACTCCAATTGAAATGTGATCCCCTGAGAAGTAGGGTTTGAGGTGCTGCCCATTGACTTTGAATGCTCCCGTCTTTTCACTCCAGAATTCGACAACTCCATGAGGAAACACTTGTAATACTTTGAATGGTCCTGACCACCTCGATTTCAATTTTCCTGGAAACAATTTAAAACAAGAATTAAAAAGCAACACCATGTCATTAGCTTTGATTACCTTTTTCCAGATGTGTTTGTCATGCCAAAATTTTATCTTTTCCTTGTACATCTTTGAATTTTCGTAGGCATCGAGTCGAATCTCCTCGAGTTCATCAAGTTGTAGTAGACGCCTTTCTCCTACAGATTTCAAATCAAAATTCAAAAATTTGATTGCCCAATATGCTTTGTGCTCCAGCTCAACAGGCAAATGACATGATTTTCCATAGACTAGTCAGAAAGGTGTTGTCCCGATTGGAGTTTTGAATGCAGTGCGGTATGCCCAAAGAGCATCATCGAGTTGCCTTGACCAATCTTTGCGTAACCGTGATACCGTCTTCTCGAGTATGTGTTTAATCTCGCGGTTCGAGATTTCAGCTTGACCACTCGTTTGTGGGTGGTATGGGGTAACGATTTTATGTGTGACCCCATATTTATTGAGCAGTTGCTCCATTTGCTCCACTCTGTTATGATTGCTCGCGGTACGCCGAATCTGGTAAAAATATTGTGTTTTAAGAATTTGGTGACCACCCGTGAGTCATTTGTCGGAGAAGCAATTGCCTCCACCCATCTAATTACGTAATCAACTGCAAGAAGTATGTACTGGTTGTTGAATGAGGATGAGAAAGGTCCCATGAAATCCATGCCCCAGACATCGAACGATTCGACCTCGAGAATGTTTGTGAGTGGCATCTCATTTTGCTTTGAGATGTTTCCTGTCCTTTAGCACCTGTCACAGGTTAGTGTAATATATCGAGCATCTTTGAACAAAGTGGGCAAGAAAAAACCTAATTGTAAGACTTTTGCTGCAGTTTTAGTGGGACCCATGTGTCCACCGTAGGATGAACAATGGCAGTGGTAAAGGATGCTTTTGATTTCCTCATTTGGTACACATCGGCGAATTAGACCATTGCCGCATCTCTTATAAAGGAACGGGTCCTCCAAAATGCAGTATTTCACATCCGCCATGAATCTTTTTCTTTGTTGAAAACTGAAATCGGACGGAATTGCTTTGCAGACCAAGTAGTTGATAATATCTCCGTACCACAGCATTGGTGCCTCCTTCAATGCAAGTAAACATTCGTCGGGAAAGTCTTCATTGATTTGTTCATCCTTTGTCAGCTTAGTTTCTTCAGTCTTTGGTATCTTTGACAGGTGATCAACTACCACATTCTCTGCGCCTTTCTTATCATGAATTTCGAGGTTAAATTCTTGTAATAATAAGATCCAACATATCAACCTTGGCTTAGCATCTTTCTTGGTGAGCAATTAGTGAATCGCTACATGGTCTGTGTAGATGCTGACCTTCGAACCTACAAGATAAGAAGGAAATTTATCAATAGCAAATACCACGGCTAAAAGTTCTTTCTCGGTTGTGGTGTAGTTGACTTGTGCATCATCTAGGGTTTTGCTCGCGTAATAGATCACAACTAGTTTGTTTTCTTTCCGTTGACCCAGGACTGCCCCGACAGCGTGGTCACTTTCATCACACATGATTTCGAATGGTAAGCTCCAGTTAGGTGATTGTATAATTGGGGCGGTGGTCAAAGCTTCCTTTAACCTGTGAAAAGATTTCATACATTTATCAGAAAAATAAAATTTTAAATCCTGATTGAGCAGGTTAGTCAATGGCTTAGCAATTTTAGAGAAGTCTTGAATGAAATGCCGATAGAAACCAGCGTGTCCTAGAAAACTTCGAATTCCTTTGACCAAATTAGGTGGCGGTAATTTTTCAATGGCCTCTATTTTAGCCCGGTCAACCTCAATACCTCTGCTTGAAACTAAATGCCCTAATACAATTCCTTTCTATACCACGAAATGACATTTTTCCCAATTCAAAATCAGGTTGGTTTCTTCGCATCTCTGCAAAACCTTACACAAGTTAAATAAGCATGATTCAAAAGTGGGGTCATATACAGAAAAATCATCCATAAAAACTTCCATGATTTTTTCAATGTAATCAGAAAATATGGCCATCATGCATTTTTGAAAAGTGGCAGGCGCGTTCCAAAGACCAAATGGCATGCGTCGGTATGCAAAAGTACCGTATGGGCATGTAAAGGTAGTCTTTTCTTGATCTTGAGGGTGGATAGGAATTTGAAAATAGCCAGAATACCCATCTAAATAGCAAAAATAAGAGTGGTTTGCAAGTCTCTCAAGCATTTGATCAATAAAGGGGAGAGGAAAGTGATCATTTCAGGTTGCGGAGTTTAATTTGCGATAATCAATGCACATTTGCCAACTCGTGACTGTCCTTGTTTGTATAAGTTTGTTCCTGTCATTTTTCACGACAGTCATGCCTCAAGCTTACCCAGCTGCTATCTGAAATAGGGTATATTATTCCTGCATCAAGAAGTTTCAAAATTTCCTTTCTCACAACCTCTTTCATGTTCGGATTGAGATGCCTTTGAGGTTCGATGCTTGTTTTGTAATTGTCCTCCATGAGGATCCTATGCATGCATAGAGAAGGGCTAATACCTAGTAGATCATTAATACAATAACCAATTGCCTTTATATGTTTTCTCAGTTTATCTAGAAGTGCATTAGTTTGTGATTCAGAAAGACTTGCATTGATTATGACTGGGTAAGTATCATTTGGGCCTAGAAATGCATATCTGAGATTTTTAGGAAGAGGTTTGAGTTCTACCTTTAGTGCTTCTTCCTTTTGTTTTCGTTGAGGGAAAAGGATTGAGGTCTATGTCCAGCTTCCCAGAAGATGAGTCGGTAGAGATAAAAGGGGTTCCATCCAAGAGAATGGCACAAGCAGACAATTCAGGGTTATCATTTTCAACAGTTGCACTCTGAATAATACATACCTCTATCGGGTCATCCTTTTCTTCGATCGGCAAAGGATTGATGACGTCAACCTGCAGGCAAGAGTTATCGGTTGATAGGTGCTTTGTTGCCTCAGAAAGATTAAATTCGACTTTTTCATCTCCAACTGTCAGTGAGAGTCGACCATTCTTGACGTCTATGATGACTCCAGCAGTGGCTAAGAAAGGCTGCCCGAGAATGATTGAGATTTGGCGATCCTCCTCCATGTCGAGGACTACAAAGTTGACTGGGATGAACAATTTTTCACTTTCAATGATACATCTTCAAGAATGCCAACTGGGAATTTAATTGATCGGTCGGCCAGTTGGAGAGACATAGACGTTGGTTTTGGATCACCCATGTTCAGCTTTTTACAGATGGAGAGTGGGATCAGACTTACACTGGCTCTAAGATCACATAGCGCTTTGCTGATCTAGACATTCCCAAGAACACATGGAATGAAGAAGCTTCCAAGGTCCTTTAGCTTCTCAGGCAACTTGTTCTGCAAAATAGCCCTATACTCCTCGGTGAGTGAAATAGTCTCGTACTCCTCAAGTTTTCTCCTGTTGGATAGCATGTCCTTGAAAAATTTTACATAAGCTGGCATTTGGGAAAGCATGTCAATGAAAGGCACATTGATTGATAGGTTCTTGAGAGTAGAAACAAACTTCTCGAATTGCTTTTGGAGCTTAGCCTGTCGTTGCCTTTGTGGGAAGGGGAGAGGAGGCTGGTAAGGAGGTGGTGATACATATGGCTTCTCCACCACTGGTTCTGATTGTGGCTCCTTTTTTTGCTTCTTTTCTTGCTCGGCATCCTTTTCTATGACCATTTGAGGTGGGTCGAGCTGTTTTCCACTCCGCAAGGTAATTGCCTGCACCTGCTCCCTAGGGTTTACTTCAGGTGGGCTAGGGAGTTTGCCCTGGTTTCTTTGGAATGAGGTTGTGGCATTCTGAGCAATTTGATTTTCAAGCAACTTGATGTGGGTTTGCATTCGGTCCATTCTTTCATCATTTTTCTTGAGCATTAGAATGATATTTTCGAGCATGGACTCAGTTGGTTGTACTTGAGGTGGTGCATGTAAAGCTTGTTGGGTTTGATATGGAGGATGACTCAGTGGTTTTCTAAGGAAACCAGGTGGCTTATTATTTTGAGCAAAATTTTAGGTGTTTGACTGGTTCGCCCAAGAGAAATTGGGGTGGTTCCTCCATTCAGGATTGTAAGTATTAGAGTAAGGGTTACCATATGTACGAGTATCATACTGGTTGTTGATTGCATTGGCTTGCTTGCCTGCGGTGTCTTTAATGGCAAAACTACACTCAGTTGTGTAGTGTGAAGCTCCACAGATTTCACATGAGATGTGTCCAGAAGAAGATGCATCTCGATCCTTGGATTCTTGCTTCTTTTGTTGTAAAATTTTATCAAGTTTAACATGTATAGCATGCATGGATTCGATATCATATACATTTCCTCGCCGAGAGGTTCCTCGGACATCGCCGTACTGAGAATCATAAAGAGCTAAATCATCAAGGAGTTCGAGAGCCTCCTTGTCAGTGAGTCTCATGAATCGCCCACCAACGGCTGAATTGACGGCGCTTCAGCTAGGTCGATCGAGTCCATTGAAAAAGTTTTCAATAATATCACCTTGCGAGATGCCATGATGAGGGCACTTGCGCTGCAGATCTTTCATCCTCTCCCACGCATCATATAAGGTTTCACCATCTTTTTGGATGAACTGATTGATCTCATCTCTGATTTTCCTAGTTTTATTGGGTGGAAAGAATTTTTCCAAGAATGTAGTAAAAAGCTCATCCCATGTGTTGAAAGTTTCGAGCAGCATAGAATAGAACCACTCGCTTGCCTTGTCACGAAGAGAAAATGGGAAAAGTTGCAGGCGGATTACCTCGCGTGGAATGTTTTGCACCTTGATCATGTTGTACAATTGCAGGAACTTAGTGATGTGTACAGTTGAATTTTCATAGGGAAGTCCTGCAAACTGGTCTTGTTGAACCATCCTGATGAGATCGGGATCTAGTTCAAAATTTCTTCCATCGATCTCTGGTTCAACTATGCATGATCGAAATCCACAAGGGTTCGGGCGGTTCCGATCGCTAAGAGTCATTTTTCTGGGAGGAGCGTTGTTCTCGGCTTAGCCTTCCTCTTGCTCTTGATGTGGCGGGTTTGGGTTGTTGCGTTCCGCCATAGTGTCTTGAGAATTTTGCTGCTGCTTGTAGTCACGAATTCTTCTCCTAAAAGAACGTTCAATCTCAGGATTAGCAACAAAGAGTTTTTTAGGTAGTTGTTTTGCAAAGTTTCGGGTATGTGGGTGCATACAAAGATTAACTAGTTAATTCAGAACAATAAAAACAAGTAAGAATGAGAGATGAAAATAAAATAAAATAAAATTAAATTAAATTAAAAATAATATAAAAAAAGAAAATAAGAATAAAAAATATAAAAATAGATGGAGAAAAATGGCAGAAAGTAAGAGAGAAAAAGAATAGAAATATATATATAGAAAGAAAAAAACTAAGAAAAATAAAGAAAATATCTAAAAATAAAATTTAAAGTAACGCCAAATTCCCCGACAACGGCGCCAAAATACTTGTTCGCAATCTCACCGCAAGTACACAGGTCGTAGATTGTAGTATATAAATTATCGATCCATAGGAAATTCGGGACTATAATTTATCTTTTAAACGCTTTCGTGCCGGATATGGAGAGAATATAGCAAATAAAATAAAAAAGTGGGGAGAAAAAATATACTAAATAAAAGAGATAGGAAATAAACAAAATGGAAAGAGAAAATTGTAAATTAAAATTAGTAGAGAAAGCGAGAATGCAAGTACCTAGGGTCTAGGATTTCGCATGCGTCTTTTGCAACGGGTAGTGGTATAATTATTTAATTTGGATATTGTTTGTTAAAGGAGAACAAACCCTAATTTATCATTGCACATTCTCTCGAAACCTACAGGGTGTATTCTAATATTCTTAACCACCTATTCTCATGGGATTAAGTTAATTAGAATCCATTAAGTTCCGTGGTTTATTCATGGAATTCCTCAAGGTTATCATTCCTATTCTCATGGTCTTAGATTTTTAGGTTTAATATCTTGATTATCGTATATTAGATTTTCACCTCTCGGTTCCATCACCTAATATATGGGAATCATTGCTGAAGTGTTGGCCTTCACACTAAGCAAGCATTAATTCACAAGATATTAAATTAACAATAATATTCATCATAAATAAATTAAAAACTCATACCACGCTACATTGTAAGCATGTTACATCCTAAACCCTAAATTTAGGGTTTTAGCCAAGCATGTTTAAGTCCGAAATGAAATTAAAATTACAATCCATCTTAAACAAGACAATTAAAACTAAAAAGGGAAAAGATAGAAAATCTTATTGGTTTGAAGCCCCCGATGGTGTGTCGGCCACTCCACACGACTTGCTGGTTTGCCTTTTTCCCGTGCTCTCCACCTTACTTTCTCTTTCTCTTTCAACTTTCTGCTTTTGAATTTTCTTTGCCAAATTTCTCTGTGTAAATTTGCTCTGGAATTGTGTGTTAAAATTCTGCTCTCGAACGCCTCTTTTATAGCCATCAGTTATGTGGGGTCCATGGCTCAAATGGGCTGCTGCATAATCACGTGATGAATGCTTGAAATTACTCATGTGAATGGGTAGCTGTGACTTAATGTGCAGCTAAAAAAAATGGATGAAATGCTTAGAGCTGTAAAATGCATAAATGCAATGCTGAATTTTTAACATGAATGGGCTGCTGGAAATTGAACACAATGTTGATCTCGTGAGTGAGAAATGGGATGCATGGCTTTTGTGGGGTCCATCAATAAATGGGATGCATGGTGACATGAATGGAGCATTGACGTTTGGAAATTGAATGCATTGCTAGTCACGTGAAATGCAACATTTGCTGGATTTTGATGATTGGTGGGCTGTGAATGGCCACGAAAAAATGGACAGCTGATAAATGATCCGGTGGAAATCTTGGAATCATGCAATGGATGGTAGATTGATGCATAAGAAATCAACGGTCTAAATTGTGGGACCCACTTGGTTTTATTTGCTTTCCTGCATAAAAAATATATGTTTAAATCATTAATTCAAAAAAATCATTAGTGGGTTATTATATAAAAATTTATTTCAAACCCATTTAATTTCATGGCAACAAATAAAATATAATTTCAAGCCAAAAGATTATAAAATTTGTTTAACTTGCTTGAAATTAATATTTAATATCTAAAAGATGCATAACCATATTTTAAACTAAATTAAATATTAATTTTAATTAATTACCCACCAATTTGGTATAAAATGTCCACAGAATATGTTATTAATTTGCATTTATCAATAATTTCTTATAGAGGTTAACCTTAAAAATACTTAGTCATTATTTTCTTATATGGATTTTTATCTATAAATTCTTAAAAATTCTATTCTTAGATTTAAATATTAATCTCAAATTTTCTCCAAAATCAAGCTATTTACTGTAGTAAATTACTGTAGCAAATCACTGTTCATCCGAGGTTACTGTTCACAGCAACGTGAGTTACTGTTCATGGGTTCCAAAAATTGACATTTCTTCCAAAAATAAAACATACCATGATATAGCTTATGCTTAGTACATCATGAGAAATTTCATATATTTTGAATTTATCATCATTTACTTGACTAAATAAATCATTTTCTCCATATACTAAAAATCAACATAAATTCACTTAAGCATAATCCTTAATTCCAGAAATCATGAAATTAATATATCATCATTCTAAAATCATATTTATCATATTCATACATCCCAAATCATCATTTATAAATTTTGGAGCATTATTTTCACATATCATGTGCTATCTTCTCGAGTACTCCATCTTTGCTCTAAATTTTTGATGTTTTGTCATAATTTCGATTAAGCATTATTACTATATTTATTTTCTCATGCTTAGACATTATCTAAGCATTGCTTTACCTTACTTGACATCTAAAAAAAATTTGGATGGAAATCACTTACCCGAAGTGGAGATATCCCTCTTTTTCTCACACTTTCTCTCTTCAATTTTCTCTTGTTCTTTCTCCTCAAGGCTAGAACGTGATGGGGGTGGAAAATGCTCAAATGGAGCTGAATTTTTTATGCCTTGGACGTCCCCCCCTGCTGCCCTATTTATAGGGCTTGATCTTTCAAAAAATTGGATTTTACCCCCTAGCTTGAGGTATTTAATTATAAAAATATATTTTTTATAATTTTGAAATGCATGGAGCTTTATGCAGCCATCCTAGCCTTCCATGCCCCTGCTGTAGCTGCCTTTCAATTTTTTATTTTTTTAATTATTTATTTTATTCAAAAGTCAAAAGTAGATTTAATTAAAAGTTAAGCTACTTTTTCAATCTCGATTTGACGCTTCATCTTGACCTTTGATTTGTGATTTTCATCACATTTTAACCTATTCATCATGGATTTTTAACCATTCATAAAAATTTCATTGAATTCTGATACCCGGATTGCAAATTATGAATTTTTTCTATTTTTTCACTAAAATCCCAATTTGTATTAAAATAATAACAAGTAATGCTATTTTGTCTTGTGGTGATTAAATTTATATTTTTTTTGTGATTAGGTTAATCCAAGTGATGAACTCTTAATCACGTGTCTTAATCCTCAGTTACTATTCACATTAACTATTCACGTGTACTATTCACATGCGGTATTCATGTGGGTTAAATTTTTAATTGCATTATTTTAACCTCTAGTATACACAGTTGCAAATATAACATTTCATGAATTTTATTTATCATAAAAATCAGTACAAAAATTTGTGTTATTCTAGGATTACGAGTTTCACAGGCTCTCTCAAAACCTTGGGTTCAAAACCCAGCGGAAGCAATTTCTCCCAACTTGGAGCCGCACATCCCATTTAAGGAGTGTTGGTCTATTTCTTGATTATGTGTAAGTTGATTATAGAAAATTTATAAGATTTTATTGGCTTCCTTTAAAATATGTGATTAAAAAAATATGACTTGGTAAGTAAAATTCAAATTAGAAGAATAAAAAAGATATATACTCCGGCAAATTAAAAGTTAGTTTTTCTCTCTTTGTTAGGGACCAGAAATAGGGATGCAAATTGGGTTCATGGAACTTGAGTATACCTTAACCCTATCCCTATTTATAAAATATTAACAATTATCCTAAACCTAATTCTATTTGTAAAACCTAAACCCTGACTCTATTTTTGAAAATCGAGTTCGGGTTGAGTTTTGAGTTGAAATTTATATTTTATTTATGAGTAATAAATTTAGAATTTCATGTAGATATATAATAATAACAAATTATCTAAGTAAACATAATCATATATACTGAAACTATAAATTTTTTAAAAAATAATAATACAAATAATATTTCTAGAAAAAATTTAACATGAAAAATAAGATAAATAAATAAAATTAGTGGATATAAAAGTAAAAGATAGAAATAAAAGATAAATAAAAATAATAAATTTTATTTATAACATAATTATAATAACTCAAACATGTATTCAAATATAAATATAAATAATATAAATTTGCAAAATATAAAGAGATTAGTTTAAATATTATATATATAATGCATTTTATAATAAACACAAAATGGGAAATCGGGCTCGGGTTTGCTTGAACCCTAATCCTATCATAAACACAAATTAGGGTTCCTTGTGCTCGGGTTAGATAAAAATGAAGTTCAAACACGGTTGTAAATCGAGTCTAGGCTCAACTCGACCCTAATTGGACCCCTAACAAAAAGTCTTTACTAATTAGCAAGTGAAAGTTAATTTTTGTCTTTCTTTGTTAGGGATCAACAAGTCTTCACAAATTAGCTAGCAAAATGCATAGGTACAAGGAAACTTGTTTTTGCTTATGATAATAGTTTTGTAAGCAAGAAAATTTTGTTTACTTATGATGGTGCTTTCGTAAATGAGAATAATTTTACTTAACAACTATTGCAATAAAAATGCTTTGACAACCACAATAAGATTTAGTAGATGAAATATATATATGCGGTCAATTTTTTGTAATTAAATTTCTTCCGAGTAATTACAAGATGACATATACATGCCACCAACTATTAGCACCAAAAACTTTCTTTAGAAACGAAATTTTAACTTCTCTTAAGAAATTTTTGTTGCTGAAATCTAAAGCTTTTATAGTAAGCATGGGAAGTGATCAGCCACATCGGCACACTCACAATTCCACATGTATATAGTTTGTGATTCAATGATCTGAAGCATCAATTTTGTTAGGCATTACCACTACAAGTGGTTGATGATTAAGATTGGGGTGATCATAATTACGGTTCATCCGTTACAAACTCTTGGAAGCTAAAATCGAAAAGCTACTCTTGCTATGAGAAAGTAACGCAGGGAAAATTAAATTCATTGGATGACTGTGAGAGGATCATTACCGTGGAAGAGGTGAAAATAACTACAATATTCCTGTATTTAAAATTAAAAATATTTATATATATATATTCCAAAATAATAAAACTCAAAATATTGATAACAAGTGATCAAAGATTTTTTAAATGGAATTTTGCGGCTGGCCAAAGCATTTTTTAAAAATTTTATAGAGCGGACTCTTAATATCCCATTTTATGATTTTGAAATTTCGCTCCAAAATTTTATTTTGCAAAAAGCCCGACTTTATGAATTTTATTTATTTTGAAAAATGAAGATCTTGCCTAATTAACTTTGGTTAAATTTGATTAACCATCTTGAATGATTTATACCATTTAGACTAAGTGAGGCTTACATTTAAGGGTCCAATCACATTCTCTTCAATTATGTCTTTGTGAGCTTTAAAATCTGGCCAAACACTACAATAAACTTTATATTCAATAATAAAATTCGTCGCTAATGTTATTGATCAACAATCAAGTTGTTGAATTTAGTTTCTCTTGTATATCTACCATTAAGATGAAAAACTCAAGCTCATTAATTTTTTATGGTATTTATATTACAACCATCTCAAATATTATCTTACAATTAAGTTCTTGAGATATTTTAACAGTTTCATCATATAATTCTACATTTATTTAATAAATTTGTAATTTTTATCTCACAAAGAATACTCGTGTTTCCTCACACTGTGGACTCTCCCACACACATGGGAGCTAAGAACGCCACAAGCTGTCGCACACATTGCCACCAAATGCAGACGTGTAAATTCTAACGTGCCTCAGCACGCTTTGGCTGAATGGCTGGTTACCAACTGAGCCACATCATTTTTAGTAATAAAAATACTTCCACTCTTAATTATTACTCATATCATATCATGTTAAGTTACTCTCTCACGTTTTTTAAATTCTTTTCCCCAGAAACTTTTCTTTGCTGTAAATATCACTTTTGCTACGTTGAACATATGGGTAGCTTTCAAATGTACTCTCTCATACCAATCCACTCCAGCTGCCGTGCATAGTGCATGTGAATAAATTCAAAAATTTCAAAATGGTAAAAATTGATGTATATGTTTAATACACTTATATTACTAGGAGTATAAATTTTTTTAAAAAAAATAATATAAAAAAAATAAGTTTTTGTACCCTGGCATACCGAAGTTGAGTGCACCCGGGTGCACTGGAACAGTAACGGATTTCTCCCTGATAATATATAAACATGGACCACAAGCTTTGGTCGGCAGTCCACAGTCCCAACTCCCACGGACAAAGAATCTACCAAAATTTGGGAAAGAATCTACAATCGGACTTCACGCTTTTTGATTTCCAGCGATTTGAGAGGCTGGCGCATGGTATATGAATATACCATAAATCATTAGGGCCGCACAATTTGTAACATACAATTAAAAACAAAAAGAAGGAAGATTATTTTTTTTCTAAAAAAAAGCTTGCATCACTTGACAAGTAGAAGGTGCGATAGATATTGGAAATCAAATCAAAATTGAAAGGTACGACGATGCCTCAAAGATATGGCGTGATGCACGCGCGATTTACAAGATCACGTGTCTGTTGATCTAGCCATCGCCTCCAGATAACATCAAAACTAATAAGTGCAGGCTTATCTAAAAACACCTAAGGCCACCTTCGTTAACATAGAAAAGATATGACATACAAGAATAAAGTTAAAAAAATAAAATTATTAGATAAAATTCCAAATTACTTATGAGAGAATGTTTGGGGGAGAGAATAAACCATGAGAAATCCTCGGATATGATTAACAAACATAGCCTAATAAGTGAACAACAGGACAACACCTTCTAATTGTTTAATTAATCTCCTTTTTTGTGATTTTGCAATTCCCCTCCAAAATTTTATTTTGCAAAATAGCCTATTTTCGGAACTTTATTTGCAAAAATGCTTTTATCTAGACAAAAGCTGAATGAACAAGCTTTTTACACCTGATCCACTTTGGTTACATTTTATAACTCACCGAAAATGATTAGTGTCACGCAATTAATATGTCCATTATATCATTAAAATTAAGTGAGGCGCCATTTAAGTGTCCAATTGCATTGACTTAATCAAGTTTATATGAGCTTTAAAATCTGGTAAAAATACTACAAGAAATTTTACTTTTGACAATAAAATTTGTTGCTAATGTTGTGAACCAACAATCAACTTGTTGAATTTGGTTCTATGAGTATCAACAACATGCACTACCAAAATTTTGATTTCTAGCCACTAAAATTTCCTTGCAAAAAATAAAAATTTGGTTGCTAATGATTTATAACATAGTCTAGGTAGTGACTACTAAGAAAAAATTAGTTACCAATAATTCATGAATTTTGTACATAGGCAACCAAATTTGGTCTGGTGTATCAAAAATTATTATAAACAAATTTTTTTTTTTTGTCTATGATTGTATCACCAAAGGCAAGTAAAATTTTCTTTACTCATAAAAACATCATAATAAGTAAGAAAATTTTTCTCATATACAAATTTTTCTTGCTAATAAAGATTTTTCAATGTCAATAAAATTTGCTATAATGCATCAGGGTGCAAAATCCCATTTTATTATTTTTTTTGAAATTTTTTAAAAGATTACTAACTTAGGTGTAGTTAACTTATATATATATGTATATATATATATATTAAGTTTTACCATTGTTGGAGATATATAAATATATATTTTGGATTTTTTAGAAAAGGAATATTTTAGTCACTTAATGGCTAAAGTATCCTTATTTTTAAAATATATATATATATCCAAAAATGGTAAAATTTGACTTACAAATTAAATACGCCTAGATTAACAATATTATAAACAATTTTTTTAAAACATATAAAAAAGGATTTTTCACCCAATCCATCAGGGTGCATTGAAACATTCTCCACACTACATATTAAAGTCTCATTCAACTATTTTGTAGTTTTGCACAAATTCTCCGATAAGGAAATAAAAGTACTCAAATCATTCATAAGCCTGTTTGGTCATATTTTAAAGATATAATTTCATTTCGTTCCTCAATGTTTTCTCTAACAGCCACGGCTTGCCTTTGTTGATCAAATGACTCGAATGAATATTTTTCTCCGAATTCGTCTAAAATAAAGGATTCGATACGATAGGATAAAAATAAATAAAGGATAGTCGTCAAAAAAAAGGATAGGATAATTAAGAGAGAATAAAACCAAATAAAGGAACAAATAGAGTCAAATAAAATTAAGAACAGATAGAGTAAAATCAAATTAAGATATTTTAAATTCGAAAGAGGAATCTTTAATTTAATAATACAAATACGACTAGAATATGTAACGTCACAGTCGACAAATTTAATTTGTAAGTGAAATATGTAAGTGTGGATGCAATTTTTCGAAAAGTAATTTCGTTGAAACTATATAATTATGGACGTAAAAAAAACCATGTTTTTTACAAATAAAATTTATAATGAATTTTTGTAAAATTAAAAAATTTGGACGAAAAATGCAAAAATCACCTATGCATATATGGAAGGTAAATTTCAAAAGCCTTACAAATTAAAATATAATAAGAGATGACATGAATAGAATAATTTTTTGTGAAAATAAATTGGAAACGAATATATGGATAATGAGAGAAAGTATAGTAAGTAATTAATAATTGATGACCGAAAGTGAGGCAAAATACTCCTGAATTAGCACATGTCGCGTTCCATGAAAGCTAAAGACTGAAAAGTCGGACGATAATACAAAATATTTACGGGAGCTTGACTTAACACGTGTGTGACAACTCGCAACTTATCACGGGGCAAACTTTTTATCCGGGTTTCATTGATATTTTATAATTACCGTCGTTATGCTAATGGGCAACTAGCGCTGTGTCCTTTGAAACCTATGAGTCATGTTATAAAAATAAATGTTTCTTTTTGTTTTCACTCCCACTTCGGTGGCAAGAGTTCTTTTACAAAAAACATATATTTCCTTTCATACGAAGCGCAGATATGGTTGATCCAACATTGATCAAACAGGAAGATCTGTTTTACAATATTTTATAATCCTTCGAAGATTAGAAGACTCGTTTCGCAGATATATACCTAAAGGGAGTTGTATAATTTAAAATCAATCAAAGTTAATCTTACTTTTATGTAATCCCATCCATTTTTAGTCTTAATGATTCATTAGTAATCTATTTCATTTATTACATTTAGCATCATTTATATGGTCATGGAAAACTCAGCATTTATTTATTATCATTGTGCATGAATTTCATTTGCAATGGGACACTAAACATCAATTGTGCATGAATTTCATTTGCAATGGGACACTAAACATCAATTTTAAAATTATATTTTCAATATCTAAATTATTACCGTCGATAAATAATTTCATAAAGTTCTATTATATTCTAATTTATTTTTCCTAATTTATTACATAAATATACATTTTTTAAGCAAATTTAGTTTATGAACATTCCTTAGCTAAAAAATATTAAATACAATAAATGAAGTAAATTTTTCATTACGAATTATGATGAGAAAATGGATGGGGACATAAAATCACTTGTATGTAATATGGTTACGTAGAATGAAAAGTTTTTCATGCAAAATTTATCAAAATGAAAGAAAACGATATAATATGATAATGGTAATAATGATAAAGAAAGAAAATAAAGTTAAAATAGATAAGTTAATTATATGGATAGTTGTATGGAAATAATTGAAAAATATCGTAGTTTATATTAGAAGATGTAAAGAAATAATTTAAAAATTAAGTAGTTATAAAAAGTGAAAATTTTTAGATTGAAAAGTTTTATTAATAAAAAGTTTTCGACATAGGAGTTTTTGAAATAAGCGATAATTATGTTGGTGTGATATGGTAAAGTTAATAATGTAGAGTAAAGAAAATAAAGTTAAAATAAATAAGTTAAATATATAGATAATTGTATAGAAACAATTTAAAAATAAAGTAGTTGTGTAAGAATAATGAAGAAATAGTTAAAAAATAAGATACCTATGAATAGCTAAAAGTTTTAATTAAAAATGTTTTTTGTTTAACGAAGTGTGTTGGATTTTTTTAAAATTTTTCAGCTTAAAACTTTTCAATATAAAACCTTCAATCTCTACAACTATTATATTTTTAAAATTATTTCTTCATATTTTTCTATACAATTACCTTATTTTTAATTATTTTACACAACTATCCATATAACTAACACATTTATTTTAATTTAATTTAATTTTCTCCTCATCAGTATCTCTATCATATCATATTATTTTCTCTTATTTCCGAAACTTTTACACTAAAAACTTTTTATCTAAAGTTTTATCTCTTTCCAAACACGCCCTTAAAATGTTACAACATTGTTTTAGCTAAAACTAACTCTTTCATGTTTTAAATGATACTGATCAGAATATCAATAATTATTTTTGCTAAAAGTAAAGAATAATATGATGTTCACTATAAATTGTAATTTTTAACAGCCAAAATTTTGTTGCAATAAATTTTAAGCAACAATATAAAATTTTACTAATGATACTATTATTTACAACCCACACAGTTTAGTTGTATATACTCTTCACACACACATGAGAATCCATCAAGTATAGGCAAATTGCACAATAATTACTAGGGGTGTTAACAAATCGAATTGGACGGGTTGGAGCTGAATCTTAATCCCAACCCCTTTAAAATATCACAACTCTAGTCTGTTTATGAACCCATTTAGAAAACCTTAACTATAACCCATTTAATAAATGAGTTGAAAGATTATTAACGGGTTATATAGCAAATGACCTAAAAGTCTAGACTCTGGCAAACAATAATCTCAACAGAAGATGTGAGAGAGTGTTTTTAAGACAAGATAAATGAAAATAGTGCAATAACAGGAAAATAGATTCGGACAGTAGTGTATAAATGAAAATTAGGAGGCGTGAAAAGACTTATCGGGAGGAAAAAACCAAGAAATTTACATTTATATATAGCTTTAATGAGTTAAATGGGTTAAACAGATTAAATGGGTTAAATAAGTTACTAAACGGGTTGACGAGTTATAAAATCTCAATAATAACTAGTTTATTTAATTAATAGATATGCATTTATTTAAAAATCTCAACTCAAACCCATTTATAAATGGGTTGAACAAGTGGGTAAACGGGTTGATTATGGATATTAACACCCCTAATTATTATAGTGCAATCTAGGGTATCTAATATTCATTAAATCACCATAAAAATTTGGTTCAATGTAGCTTCTTATTAATAGCATACAATATATATTCAGCTGTATTAAATGTATTTTAGCTATAATTGATTATTTAGATGTAAATATTTGATTGTTTTGGAGGTGTGACGTCTGGTTAAATGTAGTACTTTTTCCATCAAATGCAGTCAATAGATTTATTAAAATTTGACTGCAAATAATAATAAATCTTTAGCTTTAACTAATATAGTACTTACCAAATGCCCATCGGGGCTTATACGCTCTAGATGCAGGGTTATCCAGGGTCGTGAACCTTGTGAGGCTATTAAATTTTTTTTTTTTTTTTTTTCCCTTTTGCAACAAGTGACACTGACGCCGGCAGCTGGAGATAATTGATCTCCCCTCTGCAATTAGTATATAAGCATGTATGCACCTCAGCTCTCACTTGTGCGGACTCCGGGAAATTAAGAAGCTCACATCGAGCAATCATGGCTTCTACAACCGACCAGATCCAGACCTCCAGCGAAGTAGAAGAGTGCACGTTTGCCATGTTATTGTCCACTGCCTGTGCTTTTCCCATGACTTTGAAGGCCGCAATCGAGCTGGACGTGCTGGAGATCATTGCCAAAGCTGGCCCTGGGGCCCAACTTTCTCCAACCGAGATTGCTGCCCACATCACGACCAAAAATACAGCAGCACCCATCATGCTTGATCGCATGCTATGTCTCCTCGCGAGCTACTCGGTGGTCGCCTGCACGCATCGCGAACTGGAGAATGGGCAGCTTGAGAGGGTCTATGGTTTGGCTCCCGTTTGTAAGTTTCTTGTCCGTAACGAAGAAGGTGCCTCAATGGCTCCCTTGCTTGAGTTTTGCCATGACAAGGTTTTCCTCGAAACTTGGTAGGCTCTCTTCTTCCTAAAAATTATCTAATCCTGAGATTAGATGTGCCTTCTGCTTCAATTCCTGCTATATGTTAGCCGTCACAGTCGATTCTCATGCTTTCTAACAGTGTCAGCCTTGCTCTTGATGGACCACAACTGTTCACAGTTTGGATGGGATAAGGATGTGAGATGTAAAAAATAGTTTTGCATCGGAATTGAAAAAAATTATATTAAAAATGGGAAAAATGAATTATTATTTTTTAGGATGAGAAAAATATTTTTGGGAGATAGATATTTCTTGCCATCCTCATCCTACGATTGTTCATTCCATATTTGAACAAATGTATGGCAGCATGGTTGCAAAACTAGTGAACCACCATCTGGTTATCTTACAAGCATATACTGTAAATTTCTTTATTAATAACTCTTGTTAGAAACCAATTTTTTCAGCAATGAAAAAATCCGTTGCTTAGGATGATGCTTTCATAAACAAGAAAATTTTTTCTTTTCTTATAATCATGCTTTTGCGACTAAGTTAATTGCCTAAAAACAAAAATCATGAACTATTAACAATCAAACAACTTCGGAGTTGCTGCTATATGATGTATGAGTAGTATGATACCAATTATGGGGAACCTTGCAATAAAATTTTATTAGGAAAAAATCATAACTTTCTTAGTTATATATCTGTGTGATTATGTACATTTATATGTACTAGAAGTTATGATATATTTAGCTCAAAATGTGTCATACATTTAATGAATTGTATTCATACTTTGTACAATCATTTATTCATATATAAATTATGTCTTAGAAAGTTTTTGTATAGAAAAAACTTTAAAATTGTTATTTATATTAAATTAATTTTATATTATTTTCATATGGGGCCTATACACATATTTAATTAAATAAAAATCGATATATTAATAAAATAAATAATTCTAAATATAATAGGTGAAGTAAATAATCACTTTATCATCTTAATTGCTAAACCCCAAGTCGGATTAAGATGCCCCAGGACCCCAATTGGACTCGACTTTTGAGTTCTTACTAATTAGTTATATGTGGTCATTTGTTAGGTACCACTTGAAAGACGCGGTTGTTGAAGGCGGGGTCCCTTTTGACAGGACACTTGGAATGAATCTGTTTGAGTATGCTGGAGTCGATACCAGATTTGGAAACCTTTTCAGCAGAGGTATGTTGAATCATTCCACAGTGATCATGAAGAAGATTATAGAGATATACACAGGTTTTCAAGAACTAAATTCGTTGGTGGACGTGGGAGGTGGGCTGGGAGTAACGCTTAACAAGATAGTGCGCAAGTATCCCAGAATTAAGGCAATAAATTTCGATTTACCTCATGTCATTGCCCATGCACCCGCACATTCAGGTACACATGCTTTTTATCTTGGAAATATCTCGGCTTGTGATTAATGTCTTCGTTTCGAAATATCTTGGAAACCATTTGTAACAAAAATTTTCATTTAACCTTGTGATTAATTTCGGCTCAATTACCATGATGTTTTGATTAAATAAAATCAGCCTATTCTTATTTGGTTAATTAACTATGTGTAAAAATCATTTAAATTCAAAATTCTAGTCATGAAGGAGCCATGGCAACAAAAACCTGTAATTTGCGGTATCTTTTTTTTTTTTTTTTTGATGTAATAATTTGCGGTATCTTTAATTTTGACGAGTTAGGAATATTTTCTATGCCCCACTGAATATCCCATGAAATGATTTTTACACGCATAGTAAAATATCTAAAAAAAAAAAAATACAGACGGTTTGGATCTGGATTGAGTATGCACTGCAACAATTTTTGTTTTTGTTGCTGCCCATCAGCACAGCAACGACATTGCTGAATTGCTGAATAATATTGTTGACGGTACCGATGATATATATATATTGATACCAAATAAAATGTTGCAGTGATATATGCTGTATCATAAGCTCGAATCACGAGGTTAGATGGAAATTCCTAGTATTTCCTTTTCAACTCATACAATCTCAAATTTCGTCTAATTAATATACTTTTGCTTGAAATGGAGAAAACTTGTTTAATTACAGTAGTGGAACACGTTGCTGGAGACATGTTTGCTGGAGTCCCTAGCGGAGAAGCCATTCTCATGAAGGTAAGATTGAAAGGTGGGGGCTAATATTAAAACATGTACAAAAAGGATGTCTGACTAAAAATTGAAGTCCAAAAACCAGGTATAACACTGCAGATTACTTTTTTGGGCAATTTACAAATATATTATATAGTTTAGTCATAGTTACAAATATAATCATAGTTACAAATATACTCAAGCTTATATTTTCGTTACTGCACTATCACAACATGAGTATATTTACAACCATATACAAATATATGAAAATATATTAAAGATTTCGCTTTTATGTTACCGAGTTATATAAAAGTGGTACCATGTAACTCTTTCAAAATTTAAGATTTTGATCATTGAAAGAAAATTCAATTCATTCATTGTATTTAACATCATTTGTTTAGTTAAAAGACTAATTTTCATCCAAACTAAGTATATGCATGGGCCACATTTGTTGACAAATATACTTATGTATAAATTATGGAAAATGCTTAGATTCATTTACTCATGTATTAGAATGTAATAATATTTTATACGATCATTTAACCACATAAATGATATTTTAGATGGTTTAGACGTTGAAAATACAATTTTAAAATTGATATTTTAGTCATATATGATTTTATACATTTATAAATGGGGCCCATGTATAGCGATATTAGACAAATGAAAAAGTTTCTAATATATTATAAATGATGTTAAATATAATAGATATAGTGAATTTTTCATCAACTATATAGATGTTAAAAATGAAAGCAGTTATGTAGAAAAGGAGTTTCACATAAGCGAGCGCGTATTTGGAAAAACTAAATATACTCACTTAATTTTTACAATATCAAATATAAACACATAATTTGCATATCTTTGCAAATACATCTACACCATCGCGGTGCAATAATATCGTCATAACAACACGATTATATTTTTAATTATGATCAAACTATGTGGGATTATTTATAATTTTTGAAATAAGATGAATATATTTACAATTATGGTTAAACTTTATGGATATAGTTGAAAATTATTTTTTAAAAAATCCATGTTGCAAAAAAGATATTTTGTTCAATAAGGAAAGGAAGAAACATCTCATCCACCATTAAATTATTAAGGTGAGCGTAGCTCACGTCCATAAGGGCATTTTCAAAATGAGTGTAAGTTAATTATATTTACATGTAATTTACTCGCAGTGGATACTTCATGATTGGGACAACAAAGAGTGTTGGAGGCTTCTAAAGAATTGCTATGATGCGCTTCCAGAAAATGGAAAGGTAATCGTGATTGAATACATTCTTCCATCAGTGCCAGACACCAGCACAAGTTCGCGTTCTCTCTTCCAGCTTGATATGTTGGTATTTGCTTATTGTCCGAGAGGAAAAGAGAGAACGGAGGAGGAGTATCTGAAATTAGCAAAAGGAGCTGGGTTCGCCGGAATGAAAAAGGCATGCACCGCTTACAACATGTCAGTCTTGGAATTCTACAAGAAGATATGATTTCATCAATTTCCATATATCCCACATTCATATGGCTATAAATAAGGACGCAGGTTAAAATTTAAAACAACTTTTAGCCCTTCAAGGGATAGCTGGAATATTTGGTATCATTTTATTTTCTACTTGTTATATAATAAAGATAAAGTGAGCTGTAATAGTTTGGATAATGTTCATTCCGATTGCATGATGCATAGCAAAATTATCAGAAGAGAAATATGATCTAGAGTGTCATACTTATATGTCTTTTCTGGTGAGCTCAGACATCTTAACCCAACCTACGCTCTTAGATCGGTTGGTACTAGACCTGTGCAATTTCTGCAATGATTAGGGTTCAAAACCCGGTGGAAGCATTTCTCTCAAGTGAAAGTCCCACATCTCGTCCCACTTAAAGAGTGTTGGTCTCTTTCTTGATTATATGTAAGTTGACTACAGAAAATTTATAATAAGGAGTGGTGGTCTTTTTCTTGATTATATGTAAGTTGATTATAGAAAATTTATAAGATTTCATTTTTTGGTCTCTTTCTTGATTGTATGTAAGTTGACTATAGAAAATTTATGATAAGATTTCATTGGCTTGATTTGTAATATGAGATTAAAAAAAATATGATTTGGTAAGTGAAATTTTAATTAGAAGAATAAAAAAAAGAAGGACTAAATTTAAAATTGAATAGGTGGGTAGATGCTCTAGAATCTAATGGTTTTAGAATTAGTCGCACAAAAACTGAATATATGAAATGCAATTTTAATAATAGTGAGAACCCGGATGATGAACCAATTAAGATTTTAGATCAAACAGTAACAAAAACTAATCACTTTCGGTACTTAGGATCAATAGTTCAAGAGAACGGGGAAATCGAGAAAGATATAATACATAGAATTCAAGCAGGATAGAAGAAATGGAGAAGTGCGTCAGGAATTTTATGTGACCATCGAGTTCCAGTCAAATTAAAAGGAAAATTTTATAAGACTGCGATTAGACCTGCTATGCTTTATGGGGCAGAATGTTGGGCAGTTAAAGAGCAACATATACAAAAAATGAGCGTAGCGGAAATGAGAATGTTAAGGTGGATGAGTGGTAAAACAAGAAAAGATAAAATTAGGAATGAAATAATTCGAGAAAACTTAAAAGTGAGACCAATTAATGATAAAATGAGAGAAAATAGATTAAGATGGTTTGGTCATGTTAAAAGGAGGCCTGAAGTAGCACCGGTTAGGAAAACAGAGTTTATCCAAGTAGAAGGTGGTAGAAGAATGAGAGGAAGACCCAAAAAAACATGGATGGAAGTAATTAAACAAGATTTAAAAATATTACATATTACTGAAAATTTAGTCTTAAATCGCCAAGAATGGCGTAACAGAATCCATGCAGCCGACCCCACATAGGTGGGAAATGGCTTATGATGATGATGATGATGAAAAAAAGATATATACTCCAGCAAATTAAAAGTTAATTTTTCTCTCTTTGTTAAGGGCAAGAAATAAGGGTACAACTTGGGCTCATGGAACTTGAGTATACCTTAACCCTATCCTTATTTATAAAATATTAACTATAATCCTAACTTTAACTCTATTTGTAAAACCTAAATTTGAATCTTATTTTTAAAAATCGAGTTCGGATTGAGTTCAGAGTTGAAATTTATGTTGATGAATTTATATTTTATTTATGAGTAATAAATTTAGAATTTCATATAAATATATAATAATAACAAATTATGTAAGTAAACATAATAATATATAGTGAAACTACAAATTTTTTAAAAAATAATGGTACGAAGAATATTTCTGGAAAAATTAACATAAAAATTAAGATAAATGAATAAAATTAGTGGATATAAAAGTAAATGATAAAAATAAAAGTAAATAAAAATAATAGATTTTATTTATAACATAATTATAATATGCAAAACATGTATTCAAATATAAATATAAATAACATTGTAAAACATTGAAAATAGTAATAATAATAATAATAATAATAATAATAATTTAAGTTGACGGTTCAAAATCCACGTAGGACACCCTATGTGGCAAGGGTAGACTTTTTTTACCAACTAGACCAAATGAGTAATAATGGGCAGTGACTAATTATTATTTAAATATGTCACGGGTTATATTTATATTTTTATTTTTGAATATTATTTCAGCAACTCGTGGAGTTCGGTTGGCATACAAGTAGTCCATGTGGTCTCAGAGGTCTAGGGTTTGAGTAGGGGGTTCTGCAGAAAATAATTAATTTTTGTATTTTTGCCTCCCCAGGCATGTGGGCCCTACCGGATGAGATAAGATTTAGTTTAATTAGAATTTAAGTTAAAGTGATAATATTTTATCTTTTATACCTTTCTTAGAATTTCAGGAAACCTACAAGAACCGTTTTATAAAAAGGGATTTAGAGAGTTGGTAGAATGATGTATCTGTAAGAAAGGTTTGGTAGATAAAATTGTGAAAGAAGAGAAAGCTACGTAGGGCAGGTGTGATTTTATTGAAGATTGATTTTAGTTCAATACTATGATTATTTTTGTTATGTATAAAGCATGTATATTATATATATATATATATATAATTTTTAGACTATGCTTGATATATTTAAAATTTTATAATCCTAAATTTTTAGGATATAAAATTTTACAGATAAATATGTTGAATTTTATGCTTGAAATTACATATATTGAGATTTTTGAATTTTGTTATGCATTTTATTGATATGCAATAAATATATGAATATTGAAATTATATATTAATGTTGTGGGTTAATTATAGTGTATATAAGCATTTTTATAACTTTTACAGAACGGACACTTAATATCCCATTTTATGATTTTGAAATTTCGCTCCAAAATTTTATTTTGCAAAAAGCCCGGCTTTATGAATTTTATTTATTTTGAAAAATGATCTTTATCTTGTCAAAAGTTGAGTAGCCAAGATTTTGCCTAGTTAACTTTGGTTAAATTTTATTAACCGTCTTGAATGATTTATACCATTTAGATTAAGTGAGGCTCACATTTAAGGGTCCTATCACATTCTGTTCAATCATGTTTATGCGAGCTTTAAAATCTGGTCAAACACTACAATGAATTTTATTTTTAATAATGAAATTTGTAGCTAATATTATTGATCAACAATGAAGTTGTTGAATTTAGTTTCTCCTGTATATCTACCATTAATATGAAAAACTCGAGCTCATCATTTTTGGTAATGGAAATACTTCCCCTCTCAATTATTACTCATATCATGTTAGATCCCTCTCTCACGTTTTTGAAATTCTTTTCCCTAAAAAGTTTTCTTTCTTTCCAGCGACCAAACGTACCAAAAATAAAGAATGCATTAGCGAGTTTTCCCGTGGCTGTAAATGTCGCTTTTATTTAAAAGTACCGCGTCGAACATATGGGTGGCTTTCAAATGGACTTTTCTCCGGCCAATCCACTCCAGCTGCCATGCATAGTGCATGCGAGTAAATCCAGTAACCCGATTCCGCCAATCTCACGCTGCCACATCACTTTCGGTTTATATAGCCCAAGAGCTCCAACCCATGGGAAGCCTTCCTTGTGAGAAAAAAAAAAAAAAAAAAAAATAGGGGCATTGTGATAATTTTATAGCATGAATATATTTGTTTAAAAACGCGAGTATGTTTGGTTTTTTAATAAAATTTGTATTATATATATACAAAATCTCAATTGATTCTATTTATTTTCTGGATTAACTACTAAAATGTAATTAATGTCCTCTCAAGAATAACAATTTCATTTATTTTTTTGATTTTTTAAAAATTTATTAATATTTTTTTAGTTTTCAAATATAATAAAATCTAACCGCATCTAACCGTATCTAACCGCATTTAACAACATTTAATTTTTGAAATTAATAAGTTAATCCTAATTTAACACCTGTAATATGACCTTATGCCCCTTATATGGTCATTTATACCTTAATAACGGAATTTAAAACCTAGATAATACGATTTAATGAAATCACCTTAATCTAACAGCGTCTAACCGCATCTAACAGCATCTAACCGCATCTAATTTTTGAAATTAATAAGTTAATTCTAATTTAACACCTGTAATATGATCCTAGGCCCCTTATAAGGTCATTTGTACCTTAATTACAGAATTTGAAATCCAGATAATACGATTTAATAAAATCACCTAAACCTAACTGTATCTAACCAGTTATCCGATATATGCTGGAGTTATAGTATTTATTTTAAAATTTTATTTTTTTCTTTATAAACATGTTTTCCTAAGTGTATTTAATCCATACCACAAGTTTTACCATTTTACAATACTTTTATCATATTTACTTTTTATTTTTAAAATCCAAGTCTTTTAAGGAGCGAAAAATGATTTATATTCCCCTAAAATTGGTGATTTTTAAAAATAAAAAATAAATATGGAAAGGTATTGTAAAATGTCAAAACGTGATGTATGGATTAAATAAAAGAAAATATATTTATGAAGACAAATAAAATTAAATAAAATTAAAATTAAAAACAAATATTGTAACTTAAGCATCGTATAATATAGTATATATAATCGTACCTCTATATATACATTAGGGGTGTTAATGGATCGGGTTATACGGGCTGAAGCCTAATCTTAATCCTAACCAATTTAAAATATCACAACCTTAATTTGTTTATTAACACATTTAAAAAATCCTAACCCTAACCCACTTAATAAATGGGTCGGTAGGTTATTAACGGGTTGTATAGCAAACGACTTAAAAGTTTAAATTCTGGTAGACGATAATTTCGCGGAGAGAGACAAGAGGATTTTTTGGCGCAAAGGAAATAGAAATAAGATAACAACAGGAAAATTGAATTAAAGTGACAGTTGAAAAATGAATTTTTTTTTTTGAGAAAAAAATAAAAATTAAATAGCGGGAGAAAGACTTAGCGAGAGAAAATAACTAAAGAATTTACATATATATAACTTTAATGGGTTGAACGAGTTAAACGCATTACCAAATGGGTTAATGGATTATAAAATCTCAATCATAATCCGTATATTTAATTAAATGGTTAAACGGGTTGGCGAATCATAACCCATTTATTCAAAAATTTCAACTCAAACCCATTTATAAACGGATTGTCGGGTTGACTATGACCATTACCACCCTAATATACATAAATACATCATTCGGTAGAGACTCTAGATGGGAGGATGAGCCATGGGCTGCCAATTACTTGGAAAATGCAGCGTGGCTTAGATCCAAGCTCTAGCGAAGCGCTCCACAAACTCAACCCAAAAACAAGAACTTGAAAATGTGATATGAAATGCGGTACCCTTCCGTCAATCAGATGGTCCCTTACAACAGGTTAGTAAAAAGCATGATGAAGTCAATCTCTTACAAATATAGAAATAGCCAAGTGCAACAAGCTAAGAAAGTAAAAGAGTCAAATGCCCATCTCTTACCTAACTAGGTACTGCAAAGAATTACAAAGTCCTCCAGGGCTGAAATAGCCTTAATATTCCTTTCGTTCTTGTTCGTTGCTCCATTTACCGTCGGAGTATTCATGAGCAGGCGGCATTGCAACATCTTCCACAGTCGTGGGTGTTAACAAATCGGGTCGAGTGAGTTGGAACTTCACCCTAATTTTAACCGATTTTAAAATTTTCAACTCTAATAAGTTTAACCCTAATTTGTTTTATATTATTCGTTCAATTAATAGATTGTCTATATAAGCTAGAAAGCAATCTGATTTAAAGTCCCATTTAGTTTTAATATATGAAATAAACTTAATAACCAAAAAACACGTGATGACAGTTTAAAAAAAGAAATGATCCTATTAGTTTGGGCTAACTAATGGCTTATTTAGCCGACCTCAAAAAACTCAGTAAAAAAAACTTTTTTGTTTTTTCTTTGTACGCTTATTTATCTAAATGCATTTAATATATAAATCAAGTCTTATTCTTTTTTAATATATATAAGGGTACTTTATCCATTTTAATAGTCAAAAACGGCTAAAATACCCCTACGTTTTAAAAAAAAATGAACATATCCAAAATGGTAAATTTAGTTTATATATTAAATGCATCCACATTAACAAGTTTATGAGAAAGAAAGTAAAAAAAAATTTAATGGGTTTTTTTAACAAGATCATTTTTCTTTAAAAAGTAGAAACATACTCCATTTCTAGTAAACAAATGCTCCAACATTTATTTAATGTATTATGACTAGTATACTAGCTTTAATGAACCATTAAAATTTCACGAGTTGGGCGGGTTTGGTGGATCATTAATCAAGTTGGTTGGTGGGTTGTAAATATTCAACTTTATTTACTTAAATAGACAGTTGGGTTGATGGATCAAAATCCATCTATTTTAAAAATCCAATCTTAACCCACTTATAAACATGTTGCACTAGTGGTTTCAATAGTTGACCCAATCCATTAACACTGCTAACTCCCTTTCCTTTCTTAATATTCCTAGGAACTATTGACCCTTGTTTGTTATGTAGATAAATGCACTTCTGATCTTCCTTTTCCTCCACTCTCATCACATCTGACATTTTCGAAAGAAGATCCACAAGTTTATTTGTACCATAATCAGCCAAATATAGCAAACGCCCATGTAACTCATGGTACTCTAATGGCAGTTGTACAAGGCCAAGCTTCCTTCTGACTAAGGGTGTTAATGGTCATGGTCAACCCGTCAACCCGCTTGTTCAATCCATTTATAAAGGGTTTGGGTTGGGATTTTTGAATAAATGAGTTATGATCCACTAACCCGTTTAACCATTTAATTAAATAAATGGATTAGGGTTGAGATTTTATAACTCGTCAATCCGTTTAGTAACCCATATAACTTATTTAACCCGTTTAATTCGTTCAATTAATTTAACTCGCTTAACTCATTAAAGTTTATATATATGTAGATGTAAACCCTTGGTTATTTTTCCTCTCTAAGTCTTCTTCAAGTCATCTAATTTTCATTTTTTCCACCGTTGCCCTAATTCTATTTCCCGTTACTGCCCTATTTCTATTTCCCCTACGCCGAAAACACAAGAATTTCATCTACTAGAGTTTAGGTTTTTAGATTATTTGCTATACAACTTGTTAACAACCTACCAACCCATTTATTAAATGAGTTGTAAATGTGTTAAGGTTGAGATTTTTTAAATGGGTTAATAAACGGATTAGGGTTGAGATATTTTAAATGGGTTAGGATTAGGATTAGGCTCCAACCCGTCCAACCGGATCCGTTAACACCCCTACTTCTGACAGCTCAAGTAGCCTCACTAGTTAACCCTTTAGACTTTGAATGTCCTTAGGCACCACAAACATTTCAGCATCTCACGCTTCCAGTGTTCATTGGGAATATTAGTACAATGTGATACAAAAGCCTTTAATAAAAATCTTCAAATTATTAAATAAAAGGTTTTTAAGAAAAATATAATTCTTAAAAAATTTGCATAAACCTTTATTATTTTTATTTAAAGAAAATTAAAGTTTAGAATCCACAAAGACGAGAAATTAAAGATTCTCGTCGACCAAAGTATGGTAAGACCGAATTTAGCGGTAATTCAGAGCTATTTTCTTTGATAATGAGATTTTCTAAGAAAACCCAAATTTATATGACACTTAATGACACGATCCCATCACAAATGATGTTCACCAATATTCAAGCTAGGACTTCTACCAAATGGTAGCTAGAATTTCTTATTGAATACAATGAAATTCATGCTTCTATATGCATTTTAATTGACAATTTAAAATTGAATTATAATCTTATTAGTACGGGTCGACAAATTATTTGTTAGCTCAGCTTTAAAAATCCTATTTTTTTACTTTTTTAAATTTTTCATAAACTTGTTTATTTACATATATTTAATATATAAATTAAGTTTTATCATTTTACAAGATAAATTTGTTATTTTTAAATATAGTGGTATTATAGTAATTTTAACTGTTAAAATTACTTAACTGCGCATGTTTAAAAATAAATACATATTTTCGTAATTGGTAACATTTATTTTTATATATTAAGAGTGTATTTTGAAACCATGAAAAGTTGTTAATCTAAATTTTTTCATTATTCACAATTACTTTATTTTTTTAATTATTTCTTCTCCTCTTACTATGCAATTATATTACTTTTCAATTATTTCTTCACAACTACCCATATAATTATTTTATCTATCGTAAGGTTATTCTCCTCAATCATCATCATCATTGCATTAAGGGTGTATTCTCCTTAAGAGTTTTATCAAATGCCTAACACACCCTTAAATGCATTTGAATGAATAAGTTTATAAAAAATAAAAAGTACAACTTTTAGGCAAGATCACGACTCTTCAAAATTATGAAACACACCTTGAACCTTCTACCTTACACACTCTTGCATAGGGTGCAACTCGGGCTCATGAAATTTAAGTTCATCTTAACCTTAATCCTAACATCATATTTAAAATATCAACCTTGATCCTAACTTTATTTATAAACCTAAATTCTATCCTTATTTTTGGAATTTGAGCTCTAAGTAAAATTGATAATTTATTATAAGAAAGCAAGAAAAATTTAAAGATTACTTAATAGTAGAAAGAAAGTGACCTGATTTTGACTTTTTCTTTGCATTAAGTAAAATAGAAGCTTTATTTTGGAGAATGAAGTGGTACAGCATTTTTCTATTATATAATTTAGCATTAATATCACAGGGATATGCATAAATATTAACATTTGATGATAAGAGAAATTTTATAATATCAATCACAATAAAAGAAAATCATTTAACAATCATAATAATATAAAGTCAAATAAGATTACAAATAGTTAAATATCCAACTCCAAATTACAATGTCTGACTTAAGTCCAAGTCTATAGCACAAGTTTCGAGTTAAAACAACCAAATTACGATATTCAACTAAGGTCCTTAAGTTACAACGAAAGAAAATAAAATATTTGAAGTTTCCAAGAGAGTCATCATTCTTCTCGTTTTGTTACTACAATTACGCCAAATTATTTTTTCCATAAAAAAATGCAAAAATCTGATGTTGTATTATATAGCTGAACTTAAGAATAATGCATGTATATATATATAAAAAGTGGTTCTGTTAGTCCGGGCTAAGCAAATGCTTTACTCATCCTACCTAATAAAACTTATTTTTACAACTTTTTTTGCCTTTTTCTTCATATACTTGTTTATTAAAGTGTATTTAATATATAAACTAAGTATTATCATTTTTTAATATGTTTATATATTTTTTTGAGATTTTTAAATATTTATGTGTATATTTGTATTTAAAATACCTTTATCTTTAAAAATCTAAACAATATATATGAATACTCAAAAATGGTAAAACTTGGTTTATATGTTAAATACACTTAGATAAAAAAATGTACGAAGAAAAAAAAAAAAAAAGTTATTGTAAATGAGTTTTTGGAAGTAAGCTAAGCAGGATATTTTCTTAGCCCAGGCTATCAGGAATATGTATTCAAAGATAAAACTAACAATTCTACTTCTATGAGACTCTTTTTCTATATAACTATCCTATCTATTTTTAATATATTGATAATTGATAGAAAATTGACTATTTTTGTTTATATAACTATCCTCTCCATTCTTAATATCTCGATAATTTAAGAAAAATTCATTCTATCTATTGTATTTAGTATCTTTTATACCATCTTTAAAAACCTTTTATTTGTCTAATATAATTGTGTATGGGTCCATTGAAAATCATCGTAATAAAATAATTAAATATTAAATATCAATTTTAAAATTATATTTTCAATATCTAAATCGTCTAAACTCTAAAGTGTCAATTGTACGTGGATAAATTAATGTTTTGGTGCGAGATGAGGTAAAGACGGGTATGTTGATGACTCATCATCTTTCTCTGAAAAATAAAAATTAGTCTGATAATAGTATGAAAAATTAAATAATTGACTCATAAAAAAAATATTTTATACGAGAAATGAAAATATATTATAAGCATCAAATCGTTTTTGAATTCATGTCAGCCTGAAACTAAACTGGTTGAATTTGGGTTCAAGCTGAAAACAAGGCAGTTTTAGCACTGCTGCTCAAACCCTAACCAAGTTGCAGCCATACCCTTACACACACTTGCATTTATAAAACACTTGACTTCGTGAATGCATTTGATCTTTTTTTATTTTTATTTTTATCAGGCCATCCGCCACAGGTACATGACAAATTTCACTATTTGGACGACTTCACTATTACGAGAACTTATATTTGGAGTATTCTGCCCAATTAAAGCCCTAATATATGTATTGAATTTCAAATGGCCCAAATAAAAAATATTTTTCAATACATCTTATATTCATCAAATGCATATTATCAACATTCCAATGATGACATATTCCTCATGTATATTATTTCTTAAAAGGATATATGACCTTTTCCAAATAACTGTCGGCCTTATACAAGTCTTGCTCTTTATGGAGTCATTATACATAAATCTTAAATCTCGCGTCAACTACTGTTGCTACGTTCTCCCTTCTCCCATGAGCGAGATGATTCCAACCTTGCATACGAACCCTGTTTATTCACTGAAAACAAAATGATATAAGCTAGAAGCGCATTCCAAATAAGGTTATAAAATTTATTGTTAACTCTCATAATTATCATCATAATAAGATAAAATTTCCACATCAATATGGATACAAGTGAAGAAATAGCTTACGAAAATCATCCGAAAAGCAGGTAGCATCAACACATTCGGCGATGTTATCATCCAGATTTTTCCTATTCTTGTTGTTCCTAAAAAATGTTGGCTCTTGTTTGTTATGGAGACAAATGGACCTCTCTCCCCTCTTCCCCACCACTGTCATTACAAATAAGGAATGTAAAATTCATCAACTAATAATTATAATTATAATCATAATAAGATAAAATTTCCATATCAACATGCATAAACAGCAAGTGAAGAAATAGCTTACAAAAATCATCTGAACAGCAGGCAGCATCATCACATTTAGAGATGTTATCGTCCAAAATTTTCCCTTTTTGTCGTTCCTAAGAACTGTTGGCCCTTGTCCATTATGGAGACAAACACACTTCTCTCTCCCATTCCCCTCCACTGTCATCACATCCGACATCAACCCAATAAGATCCGCAAGTTTATGATTACCGTAGATAGTCACACGCAATTCTACCTTGAATTTCTTCTGGTACTTTGATAGGACCCGCCCGATAGCCAATCTCCCTCCCGAGGACTCAATCAGTTTCACTAGTTGATCCTTCAGATGTTGGAACGTCACTAGGTTGCACAGATATTTCATCATATTGCATATTAACTGGTTCCCTGGGGTGTTCAAAGTGTCTGATATCACGACAATGTGATATGCAAGGCACCCAACCTTCTCCACTGGCCAAGCTACGCCAATAACATACAAACTTGGCAGCTTTGTAGAGAGCTGATAAGATGTTCACTTTTGCTGGGATCGCAAGAATAATTGTGTATCCATAGCCATTGAGTCTCTGCAATGGCATTGCAAAATCTGCATCCCCAGATATCAGCATGACATAATCAGGAGTGGGGTTATTAGAAGAAACATTCATCATGTCGGTTATCATAGCTATATTGGTAGAGTTTTTTCGACCACTTGGGACATATATGAGTCTGATGCCAGTATGGTGACAACCATGCCTCAACTTGTCAGAAAATTTATTGAAATCCCCATAGGCAAAGAATGCATTCACTACAATATTGATTCCAAGATGCTTCCTCAGTGCGACTCGTACGTTGCCCGTTATATCTTCAGGGTCAACACCATGTGGAACTCGGCAGTTCTTCATGTCCCAATAAATATTTATGGCTGGTCGAACACCATGTGGCACTAAGCAGTTCTCCATGTGGCACTTGAACAAGAAAACCGTTCCTACATTTAACAAAAGGAAATAACATAAATATTGTAAAACTCCAAAAAAGGGGACAATCAATGACAAGAACATTTTTTGTGATGCATTGGCCACATTTTAGATGAACAAAATATGCCAAAAATAAAAAGGCTCCGTGTTTGAGATTGAAGCCCTGCAAATTAGATATCTATTCAAGAACATTATTAACCTAACACAAAAAAACACGACACGATAATATAAAACTGTAATGTAGTGATGCATGTCAAAATCTTTGCCTGAAACTGAAAGTAGCTCCAAGAGAAGATTTATGTAACACAAATCATCATATATTTTATCCTGTCCAAAACATGCTATTCACAACTTAATGATCCTTGCTTGCAACATTTCACCAATGTTAACAGCTTTCATTCCATAAAATTATTGTTTTCTCCTTTACCACAAGATTTACAATCTTCTTTTCAATTTTGGTCCAAAGATTAGATAGTAAGAAGTCATGGAATTGCACATCATGAGCAAACCTCTAATGGAACAGTCATAGGGGGAAACTCGGAAACTCAAATGTAATCATAATAGCGTGCAACATCCAAACCACCACCAACTGGCCACAATACGCACACCCATAAAATGAATATTTGAAGCTTGAATATTCCATATGTCAAACCTCAACTATTTTCAATTGGTTTGGACACCATCTCAAATGAGTCTAAGAAATTGCCAGTCACTAAATACACAAATCAAGAATCCTTCTCATCAATTTTTTTTGTTAAAAAAGAATTCTCATCATGTGTGCGTATAAACAAAAGGAAGTACATGCATGCAAATCTCTCTCCACAGACATGTCTTTAGGAGCATTTCCATGGCAGATAGCAATCAATAACCAAAATTTAGAAGAAATTGGAAAATGGCATTGCAAGTATGCAAGTATGCAACAATGTGTCCCTCAAAATTTAAATATTCAGTCTTCAGACAAGTAGGAAACACTGTTACAAATTTGGTCCTAAGTTGGTCTAGAAGTCACCTAGATGGAACAAGATAGACAATATGCAAACACAGATGCAAGAAAAAACAGAATGCAGCAAGATGACCAACTTATGGTCAACCACAAACTTCCACAAACTAAGTCCAATTCCGATGAACTTATGCAGATATATATTCCGACATATGAATTACAAATCCCCCAAATTTCATAGCAATTGGAGTTTCCTAAGTTCCCCAAACAGTAAAATAAAAAAGAACAAAAGAAAAACATGAAATTTTAAGTGCAAGAACTGAAATTTTGAGATTTAATGCGATTGGATGTATTGATTTTGACACTTATATGTTTGAACACGCTTAATTATATAATATTGATGATTTCCCAAGGTTTGGAATGAATTGGAATTTATTTTCAAAACTGATGATGCGAGCTAAAACTAACGATTAAACGGTCAAATATGCGTTGCAAGCAGGCCCTATTCCCGCCCAAATTTCTGTTGAGGCTTAGATGTTGAAAAATGTGATGATTTGTTGAATACCTTCCTTGATGATGATAATCTATTGCTGGAAAAGGTATAAATATGATGTAACCATAATGTATAATATGATTTATGAGATGGATATGACACAGATTGCATAATATATGAAGATATCAAATTCACTTCTTATATGTATTGCAACGGTGCTACTTATAGTGGTGCTCTAATTTCAAATGATTAAATGACTATGATTTGGCCTGAAAATTGGGTCACCTCTAGCCTAATATGTGCAGTATAAATCCCTATTCTTAGTTTTTAAAAATCAAATCTCATGATATATGTCTTTAAAAGATTGATTTACTGTGATCAAAAGGATATCTACGTCAAGTTTTCTTTGGAATATATTTTCAAGTACTGATATAAAAACGAAAAATTTTAAAGGACTATTGAAAGTATTAATTTATATATATGTATGTATATATATATGTATGTATACAGCTAATGTAAGCTCCTCGTGGCATTAAATTGGAAATAAAAAGCTGATTTCAACAAGTTGATTTCCAAGAATCCTTGTTGGAATCAAAATTTCAGTCCCAGGTACCCTTCTTTAAGGATGTGAATGACCCATCAAATGATTATCAAATTGTATGAAAATTGACAATCATATAGTATGATGATCCAAGAATAAACTCCAATCAATAGATTACTAAATTACATTAGATAAAAAAAATAAAAAATGGACCTAAATTAGCTGAAAACTAGACTGCACTGTGTAGGTAGCAGTTTTGGTATTTTGGAAACTTGAACATATAAAATGCCCTAAAAAATTCTAATAGATGAGCATTGACATAGATAAACATGTATGTATTGATATCATATAAATTTTCGCATTGACTTATATAGAAAGCTTATGAGAAAAATATTAAAAGAACCCCACTGCTACATAATGATGTGTTGTAAGCAATCCAGTTTTGATGATTTCGATTGAATAGGTAAATGGTGTGCAAAACTTATGAAGCTTGGGGTTGAGAAGTTGGATATATCTATTTTGACAGGGCAGTGACGGCTTATAAAAATTCATAAAGAGATAGAAGCAACTTCGGCCGAAATAAGGCTGCCTAAACATGCAAGGAAGAAAGTCAAATCTGAACCGAAATTAAGCCCATTGTTTCACCCACTAAACTAAGTCCAATTCCTATGAACTTTTGCAGATATATATTCGGACATATGAATTAGAAATCCCTCAAATTTAATTGCAATTGGAGTTTCCTAAGTTCCCCACACAGTAAAATTAAAAAAGGACCAAAAAATGAAATTAGAAGTGCAACAATTGAAATTGTGGAATTTAACGGGACTGGATGTATTGATTTTGACACATGTTCGAACATGCTTAATTATATAATATTGATGATTTCCCAAGGTTTGGAATGAATTGCAATTTGATTTCAAAATTGATGATGCAAGCTAAAACTAATGATTAAATGGTCAAATATGCATTCCAAGCAGGCCCTGTTCCTGCCCAAATTTCTGTTGAGGCTTAGATGTCGAAAAAGGTAATGATTTGTTGAACACCTTCCTTGATGATGATAATCTAATGCTGAGAAAGGTATAAATATGATATGACACAGATTGCATAATAGATGAAGATATCAAATTCAATTCTTATACATACTGTAACTGTGCTCGTTATAGTGTTGCTCTAATTTTGAATGGTTAAACGGCTATGATTTGGCCTGAAAATTGGGTCACATCTAGCCTAATATGTGCAGTATAAATCACTATTATTAGTTTTTAAAAATCAAGCCTCATGATATACATTTTTAAAAGATTGATTTATTGTGATCAAAAGGATATCTAAGTCAAGTTTTCATTGTAACATAGTTTCAAATATCTATATAAAAACAAAAATTTTAAAAGAACTATTGAAAATATTAATTTTTTAAAAATATATACAGCTAATGAAAGCTCCCCATGGCATTAAATTGGAAATAAAAAGCTGATTTCAACAAGTTGATCTCCAACAATCGTTGTTGGAATCAAAACTTCAGTTTCAGGTACCCTTCTTTAAGGATGTGAATGACTCATCAAATGATTATCAAATTCCACGAAAATTTACAATCATATAGGATAACGATCCAAGAATAAACTCCAATCAATAGATTACTAAATTATATTAGATAAACAAATCAAAATTGGACCTAAACTTGCTGAAAACTAGACAGCACTGTGTAGGCAGCAGTTTTGATATTTTGGAAACTTGAACATATAAAATGCCCTAAAAAATCCTATAGATGGGCATGGACATAGATAAACATGTATATATTGATATCATATAAATTTTTACATTGACTCACATGGAAAACGTTTGAGAACCACATTGCTATATAAGGATGTGTTCTAAGCAATCCTGTTTTGATGATTTCGATTGAATAGGTAAATGATGTCCAAAACTCATGAAACTCAGGGATTATATTAAATTAAAAACTAATTCTTTTGAAACAAATTAGAAAGCAAATTATATTGAAAAAGCAAACTAAATTTAAATCCTACAAAGTAAATGAAATTAAAATATTAAAAAAACCTTGAACCGCTCGTGTTGACGAGAATTTCTGAGTACGCTCACTCCCGATGATGAAAGCTCCAAAAGCTACTGTATTAGATCGTATGAAGCTGAGCTTGGATTGATTGATTGACAACTGAAGTATTTATAAGAGTAAAATATGAGATGGCAGCCTCTTGCGGATCCTCCCGCTGCTCGAATTATGTACGTTACCTCGCGCACTGGCTCCTACTTCGCAATTGCGCACGACTTGCGCATTGCTGGACGGCTCAGATGAGGTGGCTGCCAATAGACGGTCATGATGGGAGACTGCATATGCACGGCTATGATGAAGCATGCGGCCAGTGATTTCAATGTCTCGCGGAGAAGATGCGTGGCTGCCACATCAGGATACCTTCGCTTACCCTCTGTTATGATGCCCGGCTCTGCTGCCATGCCTTGTCGCTGGCTGTCCAATCATCTGAAGGGCGCGGATCTTGAATTGAGGGCTGCCTATGGAAGAAGAGCCGGAATTTAGATTGTGCTCGGCGCTGCCATCACTCGATAATCGATGGAGGAGGAAGGACGACTGGAACTGGCCGTCGTTTTCTGGTTAGCGGTGTTGGATTTTGGGCCATGATTTGCTGCGAGAGATGCCGGATCCAGACGGGGAAGACGATGGCATGTGGCTTCCATCCCTGCACCGTAGCCATTGCTCTGTTTGGGAAGGTCCGGCCATTTGGTCGAATTGAATCTTCTGAATGACGCCTGGATTGTCCGCACCCGAAACGGAGGCCATGGAAGCCCGTTTGAGAAGGTGAAAGAGCATCGAAAATTGGTGCTTCGCCGGTGCAACTTGATCGATGTACGTATGGCTCTCACCAAAACAATCGGTTTCATTGGGCAATTTTATAACTTTTAATAAAAAATTTCAAATTATTAAATAAAAGGTTTTTAAGAAAAATATAATTTTTAAAAATTTTGCATAATCCTTTATTTTTTATATATTTAAAGAAAATTAAAGTTTAGGATCTACAAAGACGAGAAATGAAAGGTTCTCGTTGATCAAAGTATAGTAAGACCGAATTTAGCGGTAATTCAGAGCAATTTTTTTTATAATGAGATTTTCGAAGAAAACCCAAATTTATATGTCACTTAATGACACGTTCCTATCACGAATGTTGTTCACCTGTATTCACGCTAGGACTTCTATCAAATGGTTGCTAGTATTTCTTATTGAATACAATGAAATTCATGCTTCTATATGCATTTTAATGGACAATTTAAACTTGAGTTATAATCTTATTAGTGCAGGTAAACAAATTATTTGTTAGCTTAGCTTTAAAAATCCTATTTTTTTTTACTTTTTTAATTTTTTCATAAACTTGTTTGTTTACATATATTTAACATATTAATTAAGTTTTATTATTTTATGAGTTATATTTGTTATTTTTAAATATAGTGGCATTATAGTAATTTTAACTATTAAAATTACTTAAATGTGCATGTTTAAAAATAAATACATATTTTTGAAATTGGAATTGGTAACACTTATTTTCATATATTAAGAGTGTGTTTTGAAACCATGAAAAGTTGTTAATCTAAAGTATTTCATTTTTCACAATTATTTTATTTTTTTAATTATTTTTTCTATTCTTATTATACAACTATACTACTTTTGAATCATTTCTTCACAACTACCTATATAATTATTTTATCTATCGTAAGGTTATTCTCCTTACCCATCATCATCATCATCATTATCATTAAAGGTGTATTCTCCTTAAGAGTTTTATCAAATGACTAAGACACTCTTAAATACATTCGAATTAATAAGTTTATAAAAAATAAAAAGTACAACTTTTAGGCAAGATCACAACTCTTCAAAATTATGAAACGCACCTCAAACCTTTTACCTTACACACTCTTACATAGGATGCAACTCGGGCTCATGAAATTTAGGTTCATCTTAACATTAATCTTAATGTCATTTTTAGAATTTCAACCTTAATCCTAACTTTATTTATAAACCTAAACCCTACCCTTATTTTTGGAATTTGAGCTCTAAGTAAAATTGATAATTTATTATAAGAAAGCAATAAAAATTTAAAGATTGCTTAATAGTAGAAAGAAAGTGACCTGCTTTTGACTTTTTCTTTGCATTAAATAAAAGAGAAGCTTCATTTTGGAGAATGAAGTGGTACAAATTTTTTCTATTATGCAATTTAGCATTAATATCACAATCATATGCATAAATATTAACATTCGATGATAAGAGAAATTTTATAATTTCAATCACAATAAAAGAAAATCATCTAACAAGTATAATAATATAAAATCAAATAAGATTACAACAAATTAAATATCCAACACCAAATTACAATGTCTAACTTAAGTCCAAGTCTACACCAGAAGTCTTGAGTTAAAATAACCAAATTAAAATATTCAACTAAGGTCCTTAAGTTATAATAAAAGAAAATAAAATATTTCAAGTTTCCAAGATAGTCATCATTCTTCTTGTTTTGTTACTATAATTACGCCAAACTATTTTTTTCCCTAAAAAAAATACAAAAATCTGATGTTACATTATATAGCTAAACCTAAGGAGGAATAATGCATGTATATATATAAAGAGTGGTCCTATTAGCTCGGTTTAAGCAAATGTTCCGCTCAGCCTACCTAAAAAAAATTATTTTTAACAACATTTTTTGCCTTTTTCTTTATATACGTATTTATTAAAGTGTCTTTAACATATATATCAAGTATTACCATTTTTGAATATGTTTATATATTTTTTTGAGATTTTTAAATATTTATGTGTATATATGTATTTAAAATACCTTTATCTTTAAAAATCTAAAAAGTATATACATATATCCAAAAATGTTAAAGTTTGGGTTATATATTAAATACACTTAGATAAACAAGTGTACGAAAAAAAAATAAAAAAATTTATTGTAAATGAATTTTTTGGAAGTGAGCTAAGCAGGACAATTTCGTAGCCTAGGCTAAAAAGATTATTCCTCTGTATATATGTATTCAAAGATATAACTAACAGTTCTACTTCTATGAGACTCTTGTTCTATATAACTATCATATCTATTTTTAATATCTTAATAATTGATGAAAAATTCACTCTTTTTTCTATATAACTATCCTCTCCATTTTTAATATCTTGATAATTGAAGAAAAATTCACTCTATCTATTGTATTATACCATCTTTGAAACCCTTTTATTTGTCTAATATCATTGTATGGGCCCATTGAAAATCAACATAATAAAATAATTTAATATTAAATATTAATTTTAAATTATATTTTCAATATCTAAACCGTCTAAAGTGTCATTTCCACGTGGATAAATTAATGTTTTGGTGTGAGATGAGATAAAGATGGGTATGTTGATGATTCATCATCTTTCTTTGAAAACTTAATATTCGTTTGTAAATAGTATGAAAAATTAAATAATTGAATCATAAAAAAAATATTTTCTATGAGAAACAAAAATATATTATAAGCATCAAATCGTTTTTGAATTCATCTCAACCTGAAACTAAACTGGTTGAATTTTGGTTCAAGCTGAAAACAAGGCAGTTTTAGCACTGCTGCTCAAACCTGAAACCAGTCGCAGCCATACCCTTACACACACTTACATTTATAAAACACTTGACTTCGTGAATGCGTTTGGTCTTTTTTTTTTTTTTTTTTTATCAGGCCACCTGCTGCAGACAACCAAGTACATGACAAATTTCACTATTTGGACGGCTTCACTATTATGAGAACTTAGGGGATGTTTGCAAAAGTAAAAGTTGTGAGAAATGTAATACTTTGTGGGAGTAAAAAAATAGAATATTTTGAAAATTGTGTGATTCATATGAAATGATAGGAATAAAGTTGAAATAAACAAGTTTGTCGAAAAGTAGTTATAATTGGAATATACGGGCGAAAAGTAAAAAAATATGATGATTAGTTGGTTAATATGGTGCCTTGAAATCAGTACACTCACCATTTCCTACAACTCATTACCAAACGTCCCATGATACACACTCATATCAACCACCGGGTTGACGGAACACATTTAGTGTTTGGTACAACCAAATTGTCCTTCATCCTCTTCTTTTCTTCCTCAACACTACCCTCATTTTACCGTTTTACTGCCTCTGCATTTCCAAGATTTCAGCAAGCTGCCACATAATCTTCACCTTCAATTTGCAAAGCTTGTGATCATTTACCCTAGCTGTCCCTAACAGGTGGCCATTCATCATGGCCGTCGCCACTTGGCTAATTCCCTTCCAATCAAACTAACTCATCCCTTTCAATCCATACCTTCCCATCTACGACTGCCACTTTTTATATTCCTATCGATGCTTGGTCGGGGGACCATCTAGACGACCGCACGTGACGATGATGAGGTGGCCCATTGAGGTGTCTCCTTTGACCGTGACTTGAAAAGCTTCAATTTGGTATATTACATATCCTTCCTTCAACACAATCCATAGTGATTCTTTGACCTCCTATTTTTAGAGTATTTTCCCCCATTAAAGCCCTAATATATGTATTGAATTTCAAATGGCCCTAATAAAAAATATTTTTCAATACATCTTATATTCATCAAATGCATATCATCAGCATTCCAATGATAATATATTCCTTCATGTATATTATTTCTTAAAATGATATATGACCTTTTCCAAATAATTGTTGGCCTTGTACAAGTCTTGCTCTTTATAGAGTCATTATACATAAATGATAAATCTCATGTCAACTACTATTGCTACTTTCTCCCTTCTCGTATGAGCGAGATGATTCCAACCTCGCATACGAACCCTGTTTATTCACTGAAAACAAAATGATATTAAGCTTGAAGCATTGCAAATAAGGTTATAAAATTCATTGTTAACTCTCATAATTATCATCATAATAAGATAAAATTTCCACATCAATATGGATAAACAGCAAGTGAAGAAATAGCTTACAAAAATCACCTGAAAAGCAGGTAGCATCACCACATTCGGCGAAGTTATCATCCAGAATTTTCCCGTTCTTGTCGTTCCTAAAAAATGTTGGCTCTTGTTTGTTATGGAGACAAATGGACCTCTCTCTCCTCTTCCCCACCACTGTCATTACAAATAAGGAATGTAAAATTCATCAACTTATAATTATAATCATAATAAGAAAAAATTTCCACATCAATATGGATAAACAGCAAGTGAAGAAATAGCTTACGAAAATCATCCGAAGAGTAGGCAGCATCACCACATTTAGAGATGTTATCGTCAGAAACTTTTCCTTTCTTGTCATTCCTAAGAACTGTTGGCCCTTGTCCATTATGGAGACAAACATACTTCTCTCTCCCATTCCCCTCCACTCTCACATCCGACATCGACTCAATAAGATCTGCAAGTGTATGTTTACCATAGTTAGTCACACGCAATTCTACCTTGAATTTCCTCTGGTACTTTGATGAGACCCGCCCGATAGCCAATCTCCCTCCCGAGGACTCAATCAGTTTCACTAGTTGAACCTCCAGATGTTGAATGTCACTAGGCTGCACAGATATTTCATCATATTGCATATTGACTGGTTCCCTGGGGTGTTCAATGTCTCTCATATCAGGACAATGTGATGTGCAAGGCACCCAACCTTCTCCACTGGCCAAGCTAGGCCAATAACACACAGACTTAGCAGCTTTGTAGAGAGCTGATGAGATGTTCACTTTTGCTGGGATTGCAAGAATAATTGTGTATCCATAGTCATTGAGTCTATGCAATGGCATTGCAAAATCTATATCCCCAGATATCAGCATGACATAATCAGGAGTGGGGTTATTAGAAGAAACATTCACCATGTCGGTTATCATAGCTATATCGGTAGAGTTTTTTCTACCACTTGGGACATCTCTGAGTCTGATGCCAGTATGGTGACAACCATGCCTCAACTTGTCAGAAAATTTATTGAAATCCCCATAAGCAGAGAACGTATTCACCACAACATTGATTCTAAGATGCTTCCTCAGTGCATCTCGTACGTTGCCTGCTATATTTTCAGGGTCAACACCATGTGGAACTGGGCAGTTCTCAATGTCCCAATAAATATTTATCGCTTGTTGAACACCGTGTGGCAATAAGCAGTTCTCCATGTGGCACTTGAACAAGAAAACCCGTTCCTACATTTAACAAAAAGAGATAACATAAATATGGTAACACTCCAAAAAAGGGACAATCAATGACAAGAACATTTTTTGTGATGCATTGGCCACATTTTAGATGAACAAAATATGCCAAAAATAAAAGGCTCCATGTTTGAGATTGAAGCCCTGCAAATTAGATATCTATTCAAGAACATTATTAACCTAACACAAAAAAACACGACACAATAATATAAAACTGTAATGTAGTGATGCATGTCAAAATTTCTACTTGAAACTGAAAGTAGCACCAAGAGAAGATTTATGTAACACAAATCATCATATATTTTATCCTGTCCGAAACATGCTATTCACAACTTAATGATCCTTGCTTGCAACATTTCACCAATGTTAACACCTTTCATTCCATAAAATTATTGTTTTCTCCTTTACCACAAGATTTATAATCTTCTTTTCAATTTTGGTCCAAAGATTAGATAGTAAGAAGTCTACGGAATTGTACATCATGAGCGAATCTCTAATGGAACAGTCATAGGGGGAAACTCGGAAACTCAAATGTAATCATAATAGCGTGCAACATCCAAACCACCAGCAACCGGCCACAATACACACACCCATAAAATGAATATTTGAAGCTTGAATATTCCATATGTCAAACCTCAACTATTTTCAATTGGTTTGGACACATCTCAAATGAGTCTAAAAAATTGCCTATCACTAAATACACAAATCAAGAATCCTTCTCATCCATTTTTTTTTGTTAAAAAAGAATTCTCATCATGTGTGCATAAACGAAAGGAAGTACATGCATGCAAATCTCTCTCCACAGACATGTCTGTCTCTAGGAGCATTTCCATGGTAGATAGCAATCAATAACCAATATTTATAAGAAATTGGAAAATCGCACTGCAAGTATGCATGAATTGAACAACAATGTGTCCCTCAAAATTTAAATATTCAGTCTTCAGACAAGTAGGAACCACTGTTACAAATTTGCTCCTAAGTTGGTCTAGAAGTCACCTAGATGGAACAAGATAGACAATATGCAAACACAGATGCAAGAAAAAACAGAATGCAGCAAGATGACCAGCTTATGGTCAAACACAAACTTCAACAAACTAAGTCCAATTTCGATGAACTTATGCAGATATGTATTCCGACATATGAATTAGAAATCCCTCAATTTCACAGGAATTGGAGCTTCATAAGTTCCCCAAAACAGTAAAATAAAAAAGGACAAAAAACATGAAATTTTAAGTGCAAGAACTGAAATTTTGAGATTTAATGCGATTGGATGCATTGATTTTGACACTTATATGTTTGAACACGCTTAATAATATAATATTGATGATTTCCCAAGGTTTGGAATGAACTGGAATTCGTTTTCAAAACTGATGATGCGAGCTAAAACTAACGACTAAACAGTCAAATATGCGTTTCAAGCAGGCCTGTTCCCGCCCAAATTTCTGTTGAGGCTTAGATGTTGACAAATGTGATGATTTGTGGAATACCTTCCTTGATGATGATAATCTCATGCTGGAAAAGGTATAAATATGATGTAACCATAATGTATAATATGATTTATGAGAGCACAGATTGCATAATATATGAATATATCAAATTCACTTCTTATATGTTTTGCAACTGTGCTACTTATAGTGGTGCTCTAATTTTGAATGACTAAACGACTATTATTTGGCCTGAAAATTGGGTCACCTCTAGCCTAATATGTGAAGTATAAATCCCTATTATTAGTTTTTAAAAATCAAATCTCATGATATATGTCTTTAAAAGATTGATTTACTGTGATCAAAAGGATGTCTAAGTCAAGTTTTCTTTGGAATATATTTTCAAGTACCAATCTAAAAACGAAAATTTTTGAAGGGCTATTGAAAATATTAATTTTTTAAATATATCTATATATATACAGCTAATGTAAGCTCCTCGTGGCATTAAATTGGAAATAAAAAGCTGATTTCAACAAGTTGACTTCCAACAATCCTTGTTGGAATCAAAATTTCAGTCCCAGGTACCCTTCTTTAAGGATGTGAATGACCCATCAAATGAATATCAAATTGTATGAAAATTTACAATCATATGGTATAATGATCCAAGAATAAACTCCCATCAATAGATTACTAAATTACATTAGATAAACAAATCGAAAATGGACCTAAATTAGCTGAAAACTAGACTGGACTGTGTAGGTAGCAGTTTTGGTATTTTGGAAACTTGAACATATAAAATGCCCTAAAAAAATCTTATAGATGGGCATTGACATAGGTAAACATGTATATATTGATATCATATAAATTTTCGCATTGACTTATATCGAAAGCGTATGAGAAAAATGTTAAAAGGACCCCACTGCTACATAATGTTGTGTTGTAAGCAATCCAGTTTTGATGATTTTGATTGAATAGGTAAATTGTATCCAAAACTTATGAAGCTTGGGGGTTGAGAAGTTGGATATATCTATTTTGACAGGGCAGTGATGGCTTTTAAAAATTCATAAAGAGATAGAAGCAACTTGGCCCGAAATAGGGCTGCCTAAACGTGCAAGGAAGAAAGTCAAATCTGAACCAAACTTAAGTCCATTGTTTCGCCCACTAAACTAAGTCCTATTCCTATGAACTTTTGCAGATATATATTCCGACATATGAATTAGAAATCCCTCAAATTTAATTGCAATTGGAGTTTCCTAAGTTCCCCAAACAGTATAATAAAAAAGGACCAAAAAATGAAATTATAAGTGCAAGAACTGAAATTTCGGAATTTAATGGGACTGGATGTATTGATTTTGACACATGTTTGAACACAATTATATAATATTGATGATTTCCCGAGGTTTGGAATGAATTGCAATTTGTTTTCAAAATTGATGATGCGAGCTAAAACTAATGATTAAGGGTGCGTTTGGCAATCCATAAAACATGTCAACTTAAAACTTTTCAATCTAAAACTTTTCACTCTCCATCACTATCATATTTTTTAATCATTTTTTCACATTTTCCTATACAACTAACCTACTTTTCAATCATTTCTACACAACTATCCACACAACTAACCTATCTATTTTAACTTTATCCTCTTTACTACTTATCATTACCCCTATCATATCACATCATTTGACAACTTTTACTTCTCAAAACTTTTCATCAAAAGTTTTATTCATTACCAAACACACCCTAAATGGTCAAATATGCATTCCAAGCAGGCCCTGTTCCTGCTCAAATTTCTGTTGAGGCTTAGATGTCGAAAAAGGTAATGATTTGTTGAATACCTTCTTTGATGATCATAATGTAATGCTGAGAAAGGTATAAATATGATATAACGCAGATTGCATAATATATGAAGATATCAAACTCAATTCTTATATGTATTGAAACTGTGCTCGTTATAGTGGTGCTCTAATTTTGAATGGCTAAACGGCTATGATTTGGCCTGAAAATTGGGTCACCTCTAGCCTAATATGTGCAATATAAATCCCTATTATTAATTTTTAAAAATCAAGCCTAATGATATACAGTTTTAAAAGATTGATTTACTGTGATCGAAATGATATATAAGTCAAGTTTTCATTGTAACATAGTTTCAAATATCTATATAAATTTTTTTTTAAAAGAACTATTGAAAATATTAATTTTTTAAATATATATATATATACAGCTAATGTAAGCTCCTCGTGGCATTAAAGTGGAAATAAAAAGCTGATTTCAACAAGCTGATTTCCAACAATCCTTGTTGGAATCAAAATTTCAGTTTCAGGTACCCTTCTTTAAGGATGTGAATGACTCAACAAATGATTATCAAATTGCACGAAAATTTATAATCATATAGAATAATGATCCAAGAATAAACTCCAATCAATAGATTACTAAGTTATATTAGATAAACAAATAAAAAATGGACCTAAACTTGCTGAAAACTAGACAGCACTGTGTAGGCAGCAGTTTTGATATTTTGGAAACTTGAGCATATAAAATGCCCTAAAAAAATCCCATAGATGGGCATGGACATAGATAAACATGTATATATTGATATCATATAAATTTTTACATTGACTTATATGGAAAACGTTTGAGAACCACACTGCTACATAAGGATGTGTTCTAAGCAATCCTGTTTTGATCATTTCGATTGAAAAGGTACGTGATGTCCAAAACTTATGAAACTCAGGGATTGAGATGTTCAATATATCTATTTTGAAGGGCAATGATGGCTTTTGAAAGAGCTGAATTCATTAAGTGTCACCACCAAATGGGAAAGATGTCATTCAATGATACATGCGTGTGTAGTCATCTCATTACCACATATGCATAACGGAAATTTAAGAATTTATGATTTGAATAAATGCCACAAGTTTTGGAGATTATATGTATTTCTAAATGCTTGCTTACTAAGTATTTTATACTTATTGTTTTTAACCAACCAATGAATGCAGATGTTGAAAATTTAATAGAAGAGCCTTTACACCTAGTAAAGCAGTGAAGATATGGTTTTCATGCTTTTGAACTATTTGGAGCCTTGGAATGTAATTACTGAAATTGTGAAAATGTATTAAGTTCAAATTTGTTATATGGATGTTATATGATGTAGAAGTTAACTTTCCATGTAAGGTATAACTGTACAAGGGGTGTATGAGATGAATTGAAGTGAATGTGAATGAATTTAGTAGAAAATGCTAGATTATGTAATGATTATCAGATTTTGTCTCGCCCAAATGTCCTAAATACAGATAGTATGCTGCCGATTTTTAGTTAAGGAAATGGAACCATCGTAGGTTCAAAAAAAAAAAAAAAACCTTTCAGGCTGATTTTTCCAACAAATTAGAAAAGTTTTCACTCTGATAAAAATGAAACTATAATTTCTTTCACAAGTTTCACCACTTAAAAAAGATCCATGAAATAAGGTTTCACGCCTGTAATGCGCTCACAGGTCGGGCTACATTGATTTTGGTCTAACTTGTTCAACCATTTTTGAAAATCGGATTGAACTAGTATATTAGTAGTTTATATAAAATATATCATTTGCTAATAAAATAAAAGCTTAAAAATTCATATGTAAAAGGCAATACAATAATTGGGATTGTTATCATAATTTTAGAAGATAGAAAATGGAGTTTAGAAAATGGAGTACTTACCTTCATGTTGTAATTATATCTTGGCCGACATTGTATTGATGCTTAAATTTGATCTTTGAAAATTTACAAAAAAAAAAAATTAGAATAATCTTAATTATATTGTTGGCGAAAAAGAAAATTATAATAATCTTGATGCACGAGATTCATTAGAGATTTGGGTAATAGAGTTTGATCCTGCGACAGCAATGGATTGACTAGATGACATTTTTCAAACCTATGAAAATTAATTTACACAATTACAAGTTATAAGAAATTTCGACTAAAAAATCCAACCATTTGATAAAACCAGAACAGAAAATGGGTACTTTAGAAGATCAAAAACGTCAAGGACCATTTCGATAATCCTACCTAAGATGCTGAATTCGGCAGTCTTCCTGTCTGTAAGGAAATTTCAGCTGCGGAGGACGCAAAAGAAAACATAGATTTTTCTTTGAAGCAGGGAAAAGCCAAAATGCGAGAGGTTTTTCACCGGAAAAAATGGGATACTCCCCTGCAATTTTAGTGGGATAACCTAACACTAAAAAGCAACTGCGAAAAGAAATGAGAGAAAGGCCAAAGCGCAGGATCGCCATCTCACAAGCCACCAAGAAGCCTCACAAACCCACCGACGAGGATGGATTACAGGTGCAGAAATAAAATAAAATAAAATAATTTCCGTCCACAATTCGAGCAGCAGAAATAAAAAATTGCCAGTGGATGATGATGGATTACCGCCGCCGACACCGACTAGAGGGGCTACCGATGTTGGAGAAAGAAGACAGTGACTGCTCCCTGCTCGTCTGCCTGCTGGAGCGAAAAAGGAAGACGTCGACGGCGACTGCTCGCTGCCTGCTGCACTCTGCCTGGTGGAGGAAAAAAAGAAAGACGTCGTCGACTCGTCGATCACTCGATTGACAACTCCACCCAGCGCAGCAGCGCCGACGTCGGAAAAGCCGGCTGGATATGGAGGGAAATCGCAGAGAGAAAATGCAGAGGTTTTCGCAGAGGTTTTCGCAGAGGTTTTCAGACGCTGGTCCGCCTTTTAAGGGCTGAGCGGTTGGTAAAACCTAAAACCGAGACGGTTAAACCGGTTCCTGACGACTTATTTCTCCCAGCCGGGAACTGCGCAGCATGGACCGGCCAGGTCAAAACCCACCCGCAGACAGAGAGAAAAGAGCACATATCTCTGGATCAGATTTGACGAATTATAATCTAATCATAATTTTAACTCATTTAAATAAAAATTCAAACTTTAATGGGTTTATTAATTTATTTAAAAAACTTCAACCTTAACTAGGAGTGTTAATGGTCATGGTCAACTCGTCAACCTACTCGTCCAACCCGTTTATAAATAGGTTTGGGTTGAGATTTTTGAATAATGGGTTATGATCCGTTAACCCGTTTAACCATTTAATTAAATAAATAGATTAGGGTTAAGATTTTATAACTCGTCAACCTGTTTAGTAACCTATTTAACCAGTATAACCTGTTCAACCTGTTTAATTCTTTCAACCCATTAACTCGCTTAACTCATTAAAGTTATATATATATATATATATATATATATATATATATATACACACACACACATGTGAACCCTTTGGTTATTTTCTCTCTTTAAGTTTTTTCTAGTCACCTAATTTTCTTTTTTCCACTACCGCCCAAATTTTATTTTTCTATTACCGCCCTATTTCCATTTCCCCTACGCCGAAAACACCCTCTCGTCTTTCCCTGCGAGATTATAATCTACTAGAGTTTAGGCTTTCAAGTTATTTATTATACAATCCGCTAACAACTCACCAACTCATTTATTAAATAGGTTGTAAATGGGTTAAGATTGAGATTTTTTAAATGGGTTAATAAACGGATTACGGTTGAGATATTTTAAATGGGTTAGCATTAGGATTAAGCTCTAACCCGTCCAACTCGATCTGTTAACACCCCTAACCTTAACCCATTTAATAAAAGGATTGTGGTTGTTGATAGTTATGATATGTGTATTGTAAATAAGTTAAAATCAAATTAATTTAAAATTGAGTATGTACTATTTACAATTATTGTGATAAATTGATATATACTGATGGAATATGATATGACTAGATCTTTATCAAAAAAGAAGTGTATATTCAACATCAATACAAAGAAGTAAGATGACTTGGCAAGATAGTGAGAGGGGACAGAAAGATGAAAACAGTATCGGAAATGAAGAGAAGAACAATAAAGATAGAGAAATATAGAACTAGAAAGGAGGGGTTGCGGGGCAAAAATAGGGAGAGAGGCAAAGAAAAAGATAATCCTAAACAAAAAGAGAGGAGAAAGTGAGGCAGAAGGGAAGAATAATGTTATTAGCGGAAAGGATGATGATGATAAAGCCACGGCATGAAAACAATAAAGACTATAAAATCATTGATGGAGGGAGCACAGTAGAAAATTATCATCATCATCATAAGTTATTTTCTACCTAATTGGAGTTGACTGCATGGAATCTGCTGCATCATTCTTGACAATTTAAAATTAAATTTTTAGTAACCAGTAATATTTTCAAATCTTATTCAATTACTTTCATTGATATTGTTTTGGTCTTCTATTTATTTTCTTATTATTTTCTACTTGGATAGGCTCCGTTATTCCTAATAGTATAACTTCAAGCCCCCATTTAATATAATCAAAACATCTTAATATGTTTTCCTTCATTTTATCACTTATTGAACTCACTTTCAGATTTTCTTGGATTATTTTATTTTTTTTTCATGCTTAGATTATTTCATTTCTATTTTTATCATTTTTTATTTTACCACTCATCTAACATTCTGCTTCGTAAGAAGAGGCCTGATTTTATGCAATACATCGCACCTCATGTATATATGCGATATTCGCATCCTGTCCATCCATTTACGCGAATTCGTTTGGGCCGTTGGATGGCATCTAATGCCGCCCACTGCTTCCGCTAAAAATTTCAGACGTTCATTTAATTCTTGTCATGAGCATAAAGGAGAGAGAACCCGCCACAGGCACAGCTTGCTTGCGGCGAAAAGAAACATAGTTCAGAGAAAGCTAAAAACCCGTCATGAGAAAAATGCCAGCAAAAAATTCATAGCTTTCAAATTTGTGAGAAGAAGGCGAAAAAAACAGAGTTGCCCGTCACCACCTCCAGGCCGTGAGAGAACCCATCTGAAATCACCCGTCCAAATCTTGCTTACGGCTCAAAAAAAAACACACAATCAAGAGAAGGCCAAAAACCCGTTGTGAGAAGAAGGACAAAAAAATTCACAGCTTCCGAATTCGTAAGAAGAAGGTAAAAAAAACAGAGCAGCCCGTCAGAAAACCCATCTGAAATTGCCCGTCCAAAGCTTGCTTGCGACTTAGAAAACACAGCTGCCTCGTCCAAAAAATTCACGGTTGCTTGATCGCGACCAATAAAAATTCACAGTTGCGCAGAAGGCGGATCCGAAAAATCAAAGCTCTTGGAAAATTAGTAGCTATCTGAAAAACCAAAGCTGCCGGAAAAACCAGCAAAAACATCATCTCGTGCGGGGCCCTCCTCACGAATTTGAAAGCTATGAATTTTGTTAGCCTTCTTCTCATGACGCGTGACTTTTTTTTTTTTTTTCCCCGCAAGCAAGCAGCCGTGAATCTCAGCTATATATATTTTTTTGCCGCAATCAAGTTGTGCCTGTGATGAATGACTAAAATGATACTACACATGTTAAATACACTGAAATACACTTATGTTAACAGTTGTATAAAAAAGTTTAAAAAAAATAAAAAATAAGTTAAAATGTGGTTAATACACCCGGGTGCACTGGGTACACTAAATTGCATCCTGCTTATGATGCTCTCTCTCTCTTTCATGCTCACGTTAAAAATTAAAAGCAAGTCAATAAAGGGTGTGTTTGTTAATAAGTAAAAGTTGTCAAGTTAAAAATTTTCAATTTAAAACTTTTTAATCTTCATAATTATCTTATTTTTAATCATTTCTACCTAACTACCAACATAACTAACCTATCTATTTCAACTTTATCCTATTTATTCTTCATCATTACCTTTATCATATCACCTCCTTTGACAATTTCTACCTGACTATCCAACTTTTCACACAAAATTTTATCCATCCCTTTCCAAACGCACTCTTTCAGTTAAGCAGCGGGCAGCATTAAATGCTATCCAGCGGCCCTAACGAAATCGCGTAAACAGATGGGCAGTAATAGAATATCGCATGTATACACGAGTGCGATGTATCACATAAAATTGGGCCTGCATTAAGAATAGTGGATTTAATTACAATATCTTAGCAAGCATGTGTGCATGCATGCAAAATAATTTTTACGTGCTTCAATTAATCCAAATCCTACTATTTCATCAACTGGCGATCATTTAAATTAACGGCTCAAGCAAGATCATGATTCTAGCAATTAATTTCAGCTGCCCAATTTTTTGATTGAAAATCCAGCAGTCGTCCAAAACAGCAATTGAATAGCCAGCAACTGAAATTTTCAGTCATTAATCAGCGGACCATCATTCTCATCTTGACCGTCCGTCAGCGGCAAATTTAACACCACGTGCTGCAGCTAAAATATAGCTGTCCACTCACAGGTAACAATTTCAAGAGCGACAAAGCTAATAGCAAGCAGTCCAAGCAATCGACGCAATACAACGTATAGAGCAGATGTGTTTCTGACTTTTATAAATGAGACAGGTGGCAAAGCAGTTCGCATACAATTTCAGAAAGAGGGCGGAGAGGTGCAGCACGGTGAAGCATTCAAGCGGGGAAGCTGAGATCAACCACGATCATAGAATTTTTCTTCTTTTTCATTGTTTTTTATTTTTTTGTTTATTTGAGGTGGATGATAACTTTAATTTTGATTTCGGCCTTGTGTCCGATGTAATTATATGCGGCTAAAAATGTCATTTTATGGTTATAATGGATCTTTTTTTGAACTATGATTAATTTATAATTTTCCTTTGATTTCATGATATTAATATTGGATTGTTTACTTAACTTGTTTTTAATGCTTCTATGAGATTGACCATCTTATATATTAATTTGCGAATCATATGTGATGTTTGAAAGAGATAACACGGAATTGGACCAAAGTTAAGTAGTGCGTGATTTATGCGTAATCTTTATATTGTGTTATTTCATAGGACGTGATAGATTTGCTTATATAAGGAATGCAATTAGCACCACTTATTATTCAAAATTCTCATAATTTACATTAGAAGCTAAAATTAATAAATAAGATTTATACGACCATTGAAAGAGGACTATAAGCAACATTGCCTAAGACTAATAATCATATTAATAAAGTGAATCAAAAAGTTATAAAAAATTGTAATGATAAGCAAGTGAAGTTATAACCCTGTAGTCATCTATCGGTAAGAGTTTCTCGTTTAGTTTACTCCCATATGCACTAAACCATCATTTCTCGCTTTTCTCCTTCATCTTCTCTCTTTGTTTTAAACAACTTCATTTTCACTTAAATTCATCTAATTAGAACCTAACTTTTAGTTTTTAGCAATTAGTAATATTTAGCATTTGAGTCTCTGTGGCAATGATAACTCTACTCATTATTTATATTACTTGCACAATTTGTACACTTGTAGGAAAATATACAACAAGTTTTTGGTGTTATTTTTGAGGACTTATGGCTAGATAATTCACTAATTCTAGATACTCCTATTAGATTCTGATTAGATTTTTCTCTCTCCCTTTTTTTTTCTTTCTTTTGTTTTTCTTTTTTTCCCCTTCTCTTCTCTTTTGGGTATTTCCTTTTCTGTAAGGACTTCAAAGTTTAAGCATATATTGAGACGAAGAGTCTCCAATCTATTATCTTTTGATTCAAAGCTAGAGAAAACCCTTCATCAATGTAAAAGGCAAAGGAAAATTATGAGAAATCTGCTTAATGTGATGGCAAAAAGGGTAGGCAAAAATCAGCATGGCAATAACCAACTAGTTGTTCAAATAGCCAAAGATTGTGTAATTTGGGATAAGATATATCCTAGACTTTCAATGACCAAATTCAAGCATCCATAGACCGAATGTGTATGCTAAAAATTTTGAATTAAAGCTAGACATGTTTAACATTATTTAACCCTATGTCATGTTTAGCAGGCATGAATCTAAAGATCCACATTGACATATACGACCACCTTTAAAGTCCAAGGTGTATCATAGGCTTCTATTTGGATTAATATGCTTTACGAGAGAAGGGGAAAAAAGATAGAGAAAGAAGCCAGAGAGAGAAAGAAGAGAAATTAGAAAGAGAAGAAAGAGAATGATAGAGAGAGAAAAGGAAAGAACAACTAATTAACAACGACGTAAATTAGATTTAATCTAAGAGAGTAATTAAACGATTGGATAAATAAAATTCAATCTACGAAAGCAGTAAATGAAAATGCATTGAGTTTAACCTAGAGAATTATAAAAAAGGAAATAAAGCAAAAAGTCTAATTAAAAATACATAGTAAAATTCAACAATTACAGAATAATAAAAATACTACAGCCTCCCAGACATTCACACTCACGAGGGAAGGAACGCCCATTGGGCTCGAAATAGGGGTTCGAACCCTAGACCACGATGTTACTTGGCCGAATTTTGCTTGACCAGGTGGAGTATGAGAGAGTTGTCAAATTAGCAAATTGGAATGGTTCCTCTAACAGCACAATCTTCAAACATGAGCAGTTCATTGATACTATAGAGGATCATGAGCAATTTGTATAACATTTAAAGATTTAATTAAGTCATGGATCCACTGAGTTATTGCAGAATTTAGCATTTATTTTATTTGTTTGATGTCCATCTCTATCTTATGGAAGAGACACATAAAATTTACTATTGTTTTTCAAAAAATACATCACGAAAAATCAAATACAATATTTATGGATATTTTTATGAGCAAAGAGAAAAAAAAGAATAGCAAAGAGCTGAATTTGAATCCACCCTTACAAGGACAGAAATAAGGTTTAGACCGTTCAACACAAGGCTTAGGTTGGGTCTCAAGGCAAGAGTTTCAGTACTAACAAGTTTAGGTCAGTCTTGCCGTATAGTGTCACGATTAAGTCGATAAAGCTCACCTATATTGCACCCTGGTTGTTCAATAGTCAAGTGAACATTAGGATCCTTTTTGCATTTTAAACTTTCAACGTTTGCATATTTACTTATTACATTTGACATTTCCTAATATGTATTTTAACTCTTGAAACTTTTAGTTTTGTTGCATTTTACCCTTGAACTTTGATGAGGTTAAATGACATGTTAAATCCTAAGAAATATCTAAGATACCGCTTTACATTAGTGTTTAAAACATAAATACACTACTTAGATGACTTAAGATATAAAGAATTCAAGACTATAATATTATTATGATATTATTGTAATATTTGTATTAAATGATTCCATAAAGTATTGTTACATTTTAATACATAAATAATATAGTTTTAAGTTCTTTTAGGATGAAACTTGATCTCTTAGTTAAATAAATTATGTTATATATAATGAATAGAGTGTTTTTTAATAAATCGTCAAGGTGGAAAAACCAATGGGGTTACATGAGAAAAATAGCTTGAACCCACACTGATAGTACAAGCAAGAAACACATGGCAATTAATAAACAAAAAGACATTCGGACCATTTAATAGGATTGAGCTTGTTGTGGCTGAAACCTATGAAAGAGCCAATTTTTGTATCAACTCTAATTTGTGGCTTATTACAATACACACAAAAAATGGAAAATAGTCATTTTGGATCAAGTTATGATGTTGATGATAATGGAGGTGTTGGGATAGTGAAGCACTAGGAAAGAGCAATCCTCCTCTTTATCAGCATCATAACACACTTCAGGGCAACAGAATGCAATTTTTAAAGTTGACGTTAAATTAAATAGATGTGAGGGGATGTCTGATATATATACACACAGACAGGCATAGAAACCGAAGTCTAGCTCACATGGGAAGATGAGTCATGAGTGCTGCCAATTACTTGGAAAATGCAACGTAGCTTAGATCCAGGCTCTAGCGAAACGGTCCGCAGACTCAAGCCAAAACAAGAATTTTAAAATGTGATACGAAATGCGGTGCCCTTCTGTCAATCAAATGGTCGCTTACAAAAGGTTAGTAAAATGCATGATGGAGACAATCTCCCTTACATAGATAGAAGCAGCCAGCAGCAACAAGCAAAGAAAGTAAAAGAGTCACATGTCTGCCTCTAACCAAACTAGGTGTTGTCGAGAATTACAAGGTCCTCCGGGGGCTGCAGCATTCCAACATGGCCCACAACTATAAGTGTTAATTAGAGGTGTTAACAAATCAGGGTAGATGAGTTGACCCATTTAAAATATCTCAATCCTAATCCATTTATTAATTTATTTAAAAAACTCAACTCTAACCCATTTACCACTCATTTAATAAACGGGTTGACCGGTTGATAACATATTGTAAATAGATAACCTGAAATCTTAGACTCTAGTAGACGATGATGTCATAGAGAGAAACGAAAGGGTGTTCTTAGCGTCGGGGAAATGAAAATATGACAGTAATAAGAAAATGAAATTGAAGTAATAACGGAAAAATGAAAATTAGGTGATGAAATGAAGACTTAAAGAGGGAAAATAACTAAGAAGTTTACATTTTATATATAAAACTTTAATGAGTTAAACGATTTAAATGGATTGAACGAGTTCAACGGGTTGAATAGGTTATATGAGTTAAATGAGTTACTAAATAGATTGACGGATTATAAAATCTCAATCTTAATTTATTTATTTAATTAAATGGTTAAACAACTTGACGGATCATAACCCCATTTGCTGAAAAATTCCAACCCTGATCCATTTATAAATGAGTTGGACTAGCAAGTTAATAGATTGATCATGACTATTAACATACCTACTGTTTACACATGGAGTTGGGTGATTAGAGCTTCACCCTAATCTTAACTAATTTAAAATTTTCAACTCTAATCTGTTTAACCTAATTTGTTTATAATCTATTAACTAATACATTAAAAAGTCGCTAACAGATTGTTTGTATAAGCTAAAAAGCAAGGTGATTGAAGTGCTATCTACTAAGAATATATGAAATAAATTTAATAGCCAAAAACGTGTGTTGACAATTTAAAAAGTAGAAACATACTTCATTAGCTAGGAAACAAACGCTCTAATACCAACATCTATTCAATGTATTATGATTAATATACCAGGGGTATGTTTGGGAATTAAAAAAAATAATTCTAAAACTTTTCAATTTAAAACTTTTCACTTTCTATAGTCATCATATTTTTTAATTATTTTTTCAAATTTTCTTATGTAATTATCATGTTTTTTAATTATTTTTGTATAACTATCCACGTGACTAACCTATGTATTTTAGATGTATTCTTTTTACTCTTCATCATTACTCTTATCGTATCATATCATTTTACAATTTTTACCCCTAAAAATTTTTTACCAAAAGTTTTATGACTTCTCAAACACACCCCAGCTTTAATGGGCCATTAAAGGTTTACGAGTTAGGTGGGTTCAATGAATCGATAACTAGGTTGGTTGGTGGGTCTTAAACACTCAACTTTATTTAATTAAATAGACAATTAGGTTGACGGATCAAAATCCATCTATTTCAAAAAACAGTCTTAACCCATTTATAAACTATTGGACTAGAAGTTCATGAGTTGACCCAATTCATTGGCACTCTTAACTTCCTTTCCTTTCATGTTGTTGCTAAGAACTGTTGTCCCTTGTTTGTTATGGAGACAAATATACTTACGATCTTCCTTTCCTTCCACTGTTATCACATTTGACATTTTCCAAAGAAGATCCATAAGTTTATTTGCACCGTAATGAGCTAGATACGGCAAACACCCATATAACTTATGGCAATCTGATGGCAGCGGCATGAGGGCCAACCTTCCTGCTGATAGCTAAAGCAACTCACTAGTTAACCCTTCAAACCTTGAATTTCAACGGGCTGCAAAAACAATTCAACACCTTGTAATACCAGTGGTTCATTGAGAATATCAAGACCATGTGATAAAAAAGCCTTTAGCGGCACAAAACCCTATCCATGGGCCCATTTTGAGCCAACGATACTATATGCTCTGGTACATATAAATGAACAAGACCAAAATTCATTTATATATAATAGATGATTTAGATATTAAAAATATGTTTAAAAATTAATATTTAGCATTAATTTATTTTATTTTGTTGGTTTTACACATTTGTAGATGACATCCATATATAGTAATATTAAACAAATGAAAAGATTTTCATGATAATATAGATAGCATTCTGCTTCTGTTTAATTAAGTTGTATACAAGCAGAGTCATGTAACTCCCTTAATTTTTAAGATTTTGATCCTTGATAAGAAATTCAATCCATTCATTGTATTTAAAATTTATTTCCACCCTACTAAAAAACAACACTGAAAAATGATGATTTGGGTTTGGAACCGCCACCAATCGAGGAAAACTGAAAAACAAAATAATTCATGATTGGTCACATAAGAAATTGCAAGTAGGTTGCATAGATATCCAAAGGGTAGGGGTTCAAGCACGCTTTGCACTCCAAAATGGATTCCCGTAGGTATTTGTTGATTCCCCTTTGATCATTCATTCTCATTTGGGTTGATTTTAAAATTTCTGATGTGTTTTTAAACTGTGGGGAAAAATTACATTCCATTCCAATGAATATGTACAAGTTTCATTTCCCAATTTAGATCCACAAATATACCAAGCAAATCATTTCACCGTTGAATACATGAAATTCAGCAGTATAATTACATGAGTATGAGCTGTAACACCAACTGATTAACTCCACATACGTGACTATACAATCTCCACATAACATAATTTTATTTTGTACACCAAAGTGAAGTCCTGTTTACAATGCATTGCCCACAAATCATCAACATAGAAATCCGACAGAGCAGTAAATGAAAGAAAATGAACTCAAATCTCTGCCGTATTCATTCACAGATTCTCAGCATTCAAATATGGTTAAAACCACATCACAATGAGGTGTTCCAACAAGTTTTGCTGAAAATAAGTCTGTTCATTCAATCATTCTATTTACAAGCATAGAACATAGAACGAATCATTTGCATACATTGGGACAGATACTACAAAAGATTAATCTGAACAAAATCTTATTCCAACACTAAATGAGTAGCTTCAACATTTTTCTTCCATGTGAACACTGCACATATATCATACAGTTTGGTCATGTTTAAGTCGGAAAAAGGAAGAAAGTCCACAACACTCAGCCAACTCAAACGGATATGAAATAAACTTCTGCCTCCATTCAAATATTCCATTCCACAGATCCCAGCTAAACAGATTTTCATGTTTCACTCGCAGATTTGTACAGGGACACGATATGATCGTGTAACATAGGTAACATTCACAAAAATTGTCATGATATCATATTACACTAATTGTTACAAGACCACAATGTATCATAGATTCTCTAAATTCAAACAGGAAAATGAGGAACTAGAAAATAGATAAATGCATAACCGAAAGATATAGCAATTGACAGCTGAACAAATAACGAGGAACAAAATACCAAAAACCATGAGTGGATATGTGCAGAAATGAAAAATCCTATAGTATTTTCATAAACCAAAAACAGGGACTCAAAATGAATGTAAAACGATACCGACAGAACTATGAAACCGACCAAATCAATCGATGTAACCAGTATTCAATCCATGCATAAATTCAGATGAACAAAATCCGATTAAAAAAACAGAGACATGAACACAAAGAAATGATGTAGCAGAAACTGAAAATGAAATGAAAAGAATCTCCGGAGCCAAAACAGGTTTGGACAATCCATGGAAGTGAATTAAATCACTCTAGCCATCCATAACTGATATAAGCAATCCAGTTTATTCAAAATCAACAAAAACCAATCCCGATAAATAATATATATAGCCGGACTTTTATTCCAAAGCATGACATGCATGTAGATTTGTATGTTGAACAGAAGATCAAAACGGCAAATAACGGCATGTAGAATTCAAATCTAAAAATGGAAATCACCATGGAGAAACTAAAGTCTGTCATAAAAAATCGGCTGGCTTATTCGTAAATCATCAAAACCATTAACAGTCCAATATGGATATAAATCCGAACAAATCCCACACTCATGCAGATCAATCAAAGAAAATCATTTCTCATTTTCGGCTGACAACATCAAATGTAAAAGCAGAGAGCGTAGATTGGACTCGTGCGTGTTCACAAATGAAAACAAGGAATGAAAAACTCCAAGCAAGGGACACAAATAAATCGCATCCCGCCAAGGATGCCTTCTGGAGATCAATGGAGGTGAACGAAGTCATCTCAACCAGCTTGGTAGACAAAATCTCGTGATGCTAATTGAAACGGAAAACAGAGAACATGAAGATGCCACAACTTATTCTTGCAATCATGAAAAGTTGCCAATCTAAAATTTTTTTATTTTCCACAATTATCTTATATTTTTAATCATTTCTTCTCATATTATTATATAACTATTCTACATTTCAATCATTTACCTACAATTGCAAATACAATTATTTTATTTATTTTAAGTTCATTCTTCTTACCCATCATTATTAGGATCATCACATCGTATCGCTTCTTCTATTTCAAAATTTTTTTTATACTAAAAACTTTTTTTAAAAAATTTTAACAAATGCCTAACCCACCCTTAAATACATTTGAATTAATAAGTTTATAAAAAAAAATAAAAATACAACTTTTAGGAAAGATTGCAACTCTTCAAAATTAAAAAATACTTATTTTTCTTATCATATTATCCCACTGTAGAATGATTAGGAGACCAGAAGGGATGATGAGGCAAGTGCCTCAACCTAACTTCCAACCCTAAACCTTTTATCCTATACACTCTTGCATAAGGGCGCAACTTGAACTCATGAAATTCGAAGTTATCTCAATTTCAATCTTAATCCAAATTTTAAAAGCTCAACCTTAACTCTCACCTTATTTATAAACCTAAACCTTATCTCTATTTTTAGAATTCGAACTCCGATAGAATTGACAATTTATTATAAAAAAAAGTAAGAAAATTTCAAAGACTACTTAAGAGAAGAAAGAAAGTACCTTGATTTAAACTTTCTTGTTGCATTAAATGAAATAGAAGCCATGTTTTGGAGAATTAAGAGATATGACCTATTTCTAGTACACAATTTAACATCAATATCACAACCATATAAATAAATATTAACATTCAACTGTAAGAAAAATTTTATAATGTCAATCGCAATAATAGAAAATCATCCGCAAGCATAATAATATCAAGTCAAATAAGATTACAACAAGTTCAAATATCCAACTCCAAATTACAATATTCGACATATTTTCAAGTCTACAACATAAGTCTCAAGTTCAAACAATCAACTTACAACATTAGACTAAAGTCCTTAAAATACAACAAAACAAAATAAAATATTATAAGTTTCCAAGACCGTCACCATACTTCTTATCGTGCTATTACAATTAAGCCAAACTCTTTTTTTATAAAAGAAAATACAAAAATCCGATGTTACATTATATACCTAAACTTAAGAAGGAATAACGCATTTACATATCTATATACGTCTTCAAAGATTTTGGTTGAAAGACAAGGCAGAAAGGAGTATGTTGATGATTCATCATCTTCTTGAAAATTAAATAATTCAAACATAGAAAAATATACTTTATATGAGAAAGAAAAATATTATAATCATCAAATCGGGTTCGGGTTCGTCTCAACTTGAAACCAGACAAGGTTGAATTTAGATTTGGGTCAAAAACAAAGAAATTTTAACACTACTACTACGCAACTTAAGTTTGGCAAACCACGTTCGAGCCAAACTCGGATCGAGTTACAGCCTTACCCTCACACACATTGGCGTTTATAAAATACCTACTTGACTTCATGAATGCACCCAAGCGCATGCAATCATGAGCGATTTTCCAATACATCTTATATTCATCAAATACACATTATAAGCATTGGAATGATGATATATTCCCACATGTGTATCATACCCTAAAATGATACTACACGACCTTTTCCAAAAAATTGTCATCCTTATTCAAGTCTTGCTCTTTATATGGTGATCATACATAAATTATAAATCTCATGTCAACTAATCTTGCTACTTTCTCCCTTCTCCCATGAGCGGGGTAATTCCAACTTTGTATATGGACCCTGTTTATTCACTGGAAACAAAATAATGTATGCCAAAAGTGCATTAAAAATGAAGTTTATAAAATTCACTGTTAACTCTCATAATTATAATCACACTAAGACAAAATCATCCAAAACGCAGGCAAGATCGCTACATTCAACGATGTTATCATCCACGACTCCTTTCCCTTCCTTGTCGTTCCTAAGTAATGTTGGCCCTTGTTTGTTATGGAGATGAATAGACTTCTCTCTTCCCTTTCCCACCACTGTAATTGCAAACAAGGTTTGAAAAATTCGTCATTAACTTATAATTACAATCATAATAAGACAAATTTTCCACATGAAAATGGATAAACAATAAGTGAAGTAATAACTTACAAACATCATCCAAAGAGTGGGTAGCATCACCACATTCAGCGATGTTATCATCCAGATCACCTTTTCCTTTTTCATCGTTTCTAGGAAACGTTAGTCCCTGTTTATTATGGAGACGAATGAACTTCCATCTTCCCACCCCTTCTACTGTCATCACATCTGACATCGTCTGAAGAAGATCCACAAGTTTATGTTTGCCATATTTAGCCAAACACAGTTGTTCCTTAAATCGCTTATAGTACTTTGATGAAAGCCGCCCAACGGGCAAGCTCCCTCCCGAGAGCTCAACTAGCGTCACTAGTTGACCCTTCAGATCTTCAATGCCACTAGGCTGCATAGATTTTTCATCATCTTGCAGTTTGACTAGTTTCCTAGGGCATTGGGGGCCTCTGACATTAGAATAATGTAATATGGAAGTTACTGGAGGCAAAGAATTTTCTCCACGAGCCAAGCTAGGCCAATCCCATACAAACTTGCCAACTTTCCAAAAAGCTGATGAGACACCCACACTAGTTGGGACTGCAAGAATAATTCTGTATCCAAGTTGATCAAGTCTATGCAATGGTAGTGTAAAATTTATATTCCCCGATATTAGCATGATATAAGTAAGAGGGGGGTTATTAGGCATAGACCCAAACATGTCAACTATAATAGTATTATCGATAGAATATTTTCTATCCCTTGGGACATCTATGAGTCGGACACCAGTTTCGTGGAAGACTTTCCTCACCCTTTGAGGAAATTTATTGAAATCCCCATAAGCAGAGAACATTTTCACTGCACCATTGATTTTAGGGTGCTCTCTCAGTACATTCCGTATGTTGACTGCTATATTATCAGGTTCAACACCATGTGGCACTGGGCAATTCTCCATATCCCAATAAATATTCACTGCTTGTAGTTGTCTAATCCAACATCCAAGTACATTATTGTATGAGCCCGCATTTGAGTTTGTTGAAGTTGCTTTTGACATGTTGTTCGTCTTTGATGACATCACTGAAACGTTGAAATAGTCTCCTGAATCTTGAACAAGAAAACCCACTCTTGCATTTAACAGAAAGAAATAACATACATATGGTAACCCCCCCTCCCAAAAAAACACAAAACAAAACAAAACAAACAACTAATGCCACAAACACTTTTTGTGATGCATCGGCCATATTTTGGGTGAACAAAAAATGTCAACAATAAAAAGGCTATATGTTAGAAATTGAAGCACTGCAAATTAGATATCTATTCAAGAACATTATTAACCTAATACAAAAAAACATGACATAATATTGTGAAACTGTAATGTAGTAATGCATGTCAATATGTTTACCTGGAACTGAAAGTAGCACCAAGAGAAGACTTGTGTAACACAAATCATCATATATTTTATCTTGTCCAAAACATGCTATTCACAACTTAATGATCCTTGCTTGCAATATTTCACCAATGTTATCTCCTTTTCATTCAATAAAATTATTGTTTTCTCCTTTGCTACAAGATTTACAATCTTCTTTTCAATTTTGGTCCAAAGATTATGTAATAAGAAGTCATAAAATTACACATCATGAGTGAACCTCCAATGGAATAGTCATTGGAGAAAACTCAGAAACTCAAATGCCAATTGAGCCATATTCAACATAAATCATAATAGTATGCAAGATCCAAACAACAATCAATTGGCCAGAATATGCACATGCATAGAATGGATATTTGAAGCTTGAATATTTCATTTGTCAAACCTCAGCTAATGTCAATCGATTTGGATGCATCTCAAATGAGTCTAGAAAAATTTCTATCACTAAATACACAAATCAAGAATCCTTCTCATCAATTTTTCTTTTTTCTTTTTGTGTAAAAAAAGAATTCTCATCATGTGTGCATAAACAAAAGGATACACATACATGCAACTCTCTCTCCATAGACATGTCTATCTTTAAGAGCATTTCCATGGTAGACAATAATCATACTTATCTCTCCACATGTCTAATTATAATTCCAAAAATCATCATCACTACAAACTTAGAAGAGTCATAAAAATCATATTCACTGTATATAAAAGTTTCCAAATTATGTCATTTTGCAAGTGGGTGCTCTAAATTTTGAAAACAGGCACAAAGTCTGATAAACATTCATACTATTGCCACATGCTAATAATAAGAGGATACTATTCATGGGTGCCCATGAAGTTGTATCAAATCGTACCCACAGTAATATTCTGTATAGCGACTCTAATAACAAATTTATTTAACAAAAAATCTATTTTAAAAGGAAACAATGTTCCAAGAATGATGTCTCAGCGTAGGTTTTTAATCATATTGGAAAGTTTAAGATGAAATGAAATTTAGGATATTTTAGAACTTCTTTTTCTTGCTATACAACTTGGAAGGATCTCAAAACTTTTGTGTTGAAACATATGCCTGATGCAACCAAATAAATAGCCGAATTTGATAAGATATTGGAGAATGGCACTGCAAGTATTCTTAATTGAACAATAATGTGTCCCTTCAAATTTAAATATTCAGTCTTCAGACAAGTAGGTACCACTGTTACAAATTTGATCCTACGTTGGTTTAGAAGTGACCTAGATGGAACAAGATAGAGAGTATGCCGACACAGATGCAAGATAAAACACGAAGTTGAGGAAAGATGACCAAAATTATGGCCAAATACAGACTTGCACAGTTAGATGATAAAACAAATACAAACAATTTCAAGCTCATGGAGGAAAGGGCATCTCTACGCTTGCTCTTGCCACGGGCAATGTCCACAAAAGCAATATAGAAATAACGAGGTTGTGTTTGGCAAAAAAAAAAAAAATTATCGAACAAAAAATTTCAATTTAAAATTTTTTAGTCTCCATAGCTGCCCTGTTTTTAATTATTTTTTCACATTTTTCTATACAACTACCCTTATTTTTTAATCATTTTTACATACCTATCATACAATTAACCTATTTATTTTAAATTTATTCTCCTTACTCCTCCTTATTACCCCTACTATGTCACATCATTCTCTTCAAATTTAAAAACTTCTAAACCAAAAATTTTTTATTAAAAAATTTTATTACTTTCCAGACACCCCTTAAAAAGGCTAAACAAGAACCAGCTGACCAAATTTTCCAAAAACCAAACAAATCCATTCGGTAAGACCCTCGAAATGGGAAACAAAGAACGTTCAAAGATATTCCAGAACTGCAATAGCGCACCCAATTGCAAAAACAGATTTGGATGGAAAATTCAAAGACGAAAACAATTTGACACCATGAAATGCTCGACCACTGCCCACAGATTCATCGCCCTTGCTTTGGACTTGCAGATGAGCATAGGCTGAGCAAGCTAGGCCCTTCAACAACAGAAACAAACACTTGCATCCGTCCTCCAAAATCGCTGTGGATGAGGATGGACTACAGGTGAAGAACTTTTTTTATATAAAAAAAAACTGCCATCGACAATTCGAGCAGCCAGAAATCAAAAATTGCTAGTGGATGAGGATGAATTACCGTCGCAGACGACTAGAGGGGCTGCTGATGTTGGAGAAAGAAGACAGTGACTGCTCCCTGCTCGTGCTGCCTGCTGCGCTCTGCCTGCTGGAGGGAAAAAGAAAGACGTCGTCGACTCGTCGGTCCCTCGATCGAAGACTCCACCCAGTGCAGCTGCAGCGCCGTCGTCGGAAAACCCAAGGAGGGAAGACCGGCTCTTGCTCGAAATCGCAAAGGGAAAAATAGAGAGGGTCTTCCGCAAGGGTTTTCGAATCGGAAATGAAGGCTACCTTTGTTCGTTCGCCTCCGAAGGTTTTCCGCTAGGGTTTTCAAAACCGGCTCTTGTTCGTTCGTTAGACCAGTTCGAAGCTACGTTCTCCGGTTCATTCACTATCGGTTCGGCCGGAACCGGCGGTTGACCCGAGCTTAACCGGTTCTCAGCTGACTGAAAAAAGCAGAGCCCGCCAGTTTCCCAAATCAGTCCGGATCGCAATCTTATGCTCACGCGAGCGTGGAGGCTCCATGCTCTCGGGGTCGGGCGACCGTTCGATTGCGCGGAGTTGAGATGAGCCGTCCGATGGAGCGTGAGCAACGAGGCGAGAGCATTTGCTGGCAGGTCCTCCGTCAGACAGCGTCAGGATCGCAGAGGCTGGCAGATTGAATTTGCAAAATGGTAACAGATGCATTTTGAATCCCGATTCACAGCGTCACCCGTGGAAAATTTGCCCGCGCCTGACCCTGAGAGCTCTCCCCGCGCCCGACCTCTCCCCGCGCCGGACCCACCCCCCTCCTCTTCCTCTTCGCTGCTGGCCACCGCTCTCCTCTCCCTGCGCCGGACCCACCCCCCTCCTCTTCGGACTCCCTGCTGACCACCGCTCTCAACTCCTCTCCCCGCGCCGGACCCACCCCCCTCCTCTTCCTCTTCGCTGCCGGCCACCGCTCTCCTCTCCCCGCGCTCGGATTTTCCCCCCTCCTCTTCGGACTCGCTGCTGACCACCGCTCTCAACTCCTCTCCCCGCGCCGGACCCACCCCCCTCCTCTTCCTCTTCGCTGCCGGCCACCGCTCTCCTCTCCCCGCGCCGGACCCACCCCCCTCCTCTTCCTCCTCTCTGCCGACCACCGCTCTCCTCTACTTCGCCGGCTCGTTGCTGCATTCCACCCTCGCCAGCCACTGTTGCTCCCGTCTGTTTTTTCCCCTCCCTTTTCAGGAAAACATTATCTGCCCAAATCGCCAGAGAAGAAAAGCACTGGTAGAAGCAAATAGCAGAGACCTGGCAAGAATTCCAACTTTCATTTTGTTGTGTGCATGCTCTGGTGCAATGTTACACAAATCATGCAGATGGTACCCTGTTCTCTGCTTATTTTGGCAAATTTGCCTTCCATCTTGACATAGCGTGATTTAGTTGATTTAGAAAACCTTGACAACCAACATCCTGTTCCATGGTTTGGGTTGGCTGTCACGTTAGTGTGATGTTGTTTGGATTTATTTCAAGATCCCTCTTTTCTTCCTCCAAATACATCATTATGAGCTTCTAGTTTCAAATGCACGTTAGTGAATTTTTCATTTTGTTAGAGGCTTGTCTTGTGCATGGCTCCATTCTTAAAAATTTGACCAGCCAATATGATCTTTGTATTATGTCTCAATTATCTAGAATAACCTGCAGGTTTCATGGATTGTCAAAGTTTGATGAGAAAAAACGAATGCTGTCGCAAGCGTCTATCTGATCATAATGCAAGGCGTCACGGGCCACAAACAGAAACAATCTCGTTCAATTCATCAAGGCTGTCTTCATCATTTGATGGTATTTCCTTTTTCTACATAAATTCATTTCAAAGCTACCTTCATTGTTTTGTGCTGTTGGATTGAAAACTCATTCAAGGTCATCCAATAATCAGGACAACAGCGGCTATTAGGTGAGAAGATTGGATTGCATGTAATTTTTTTCACATGGGCAGAAGGAAAAGAATCTTAGTTTGTACGCATGAAAATAAGCAAAAGCATCCTAGTTTTGTCCGAATAAATTAAATTACTAGCTCTAAATCATGCTTGATTTGTGCTCAATTAGAGCTTATTCAGTTGACTATTGATGTGGCAAGTAACGTCCAACATTTTTCTCATGGTTGAGTTTTAATAAGGTAAGTCAAACATTTAACACTTTTATCATAGAATGGGGACGGAGGTCTTTATCCAATTGTTGCATACCTTTTCTTATTGAATGCCAGCCATGAAGCTAATAGGAGCAACACAGTTCATTGCAACGTTCCTTCCTGATTTAGCCACTACACAATGCATTTATCGTAAGTACAAGCATTAGACTCATTGTGGTTGGTTGTATGATTGTAATCATGGACAAACAGTCGCTAAGTTGCACAGGTTTTTGTTGCATATTATCCATGATTGATTTGATTGATTTAAAAAAAAAGAAGTTAGCCTTATGATATGTAGAATCGAGACAATAAAACTGAAGTCATCAAGTGTGAGAAAGAACTTTTTCTCTTAATTTTTATCTCATGATGATGTGATGTCTGAATTTCTTCCACATTAGGATTGACTTTCTGACTTTATTGCGCAATGATTTGTTACTATTACTATTATTATTATTATAATCAGTTTTGGTATTAGAATTATTATTATTGGTAGCAGTAGTAATTATTGTTATTATCTTATAGATAGGACTGTGCTGACTTTGTTGATTTATTTGAAGAGTGACAGCCATTCACATCATGTGTTTGAGGGGCTGATGTCGGCCATAGTTTCATGTGGCCTATCTAAGTCAGATAATGCAAAGCTGCTGCAGGTATCATAGAATATACATACTGGGGGGCTTTTTTAGTGTCAAGGATAATTTGATTAGAGAGTTTAAAATTTCTTATACTGTTGCTTAAACTTGAATAACTGTATCTTGCCAGATTTTGGTAACTGTGCTTCCTGAAATTGCTGAGCACAGAAGGCTTACTATCATGGTGTGTCTTCTGAGGTAAATCCTGTTTAAATTATCCAGATTAATTCTTTATTGCTTCTGTTACCATTGATTCATTGCTGTTCGGAAGTTTCTAATTCTACCAATCTTCTGAGCAGATCTTAATTAGTAGTTTGCGTTCTACGTAGTCTAACATGATACACTTAAGTTTCAGGATGTTGGGTGAAAAGAAGAACTTGGGTCCACTGCTATTTCTTCTTTTCCATTCACTGGTTTTACGGGCAACTAAATCCAGTCCTGATGGCGCTACGTTTTTAGCATCTATTGATTTTCTTGCATCTGATGAGTGGGAATATGCGTTTGCAGTACAAATATGTGAACAGTATTCATGCACAATATGGCTTCCATCTCTAGTTTTGCTTCTTCAGGAAAACCGAGCCGGTTATCAACGTCAGGAACAAATTCTTGAACTCCTGTTGTCATGTCAGTTCATCTTGCAGAAGTTGCAAGATACTGAATTAGCTTTCACTGTTGAATCTGGACAAGATAGGGATGAAGTTCAGGTATTCTTCCTTTGCATGTCCTCCTACAAACATGTGAATTTTGTGAATTTTGTAATTTTTGTTGTACTTCAAAACTACAATGTCTTCATTTCAACACCACTTGGAAATCCATTTGGTAAATTGCTTCCATAACTTACAGGTGCCTCCCTCTTTATCAGTGTATGATACACTTGAACTGGTTTCATAAGTTGCTGACAGGACTAATCACAAGTTTCTAGTTGGTTCCAATTTATGCATGAAGCTTTAAGACCTTGCTTCCAATAAGAAAGTACTCGTGAAACCTCATAACTAGATTGTATCTGAACTTGAAACTTGATGAACTGCTTGATTTGATTATAATAGTGTCATATGCCTTGCTGTTATCCCTTTCCTTTTTGTTATTTCTTTTGGGTTGGTCTGTAGCCAGATTTTTTATACTTTTCTCAGATAAAAATTGGCTAAATGTTTATGTATCTATGTAGTCAACAATTCAAAAAAATGACTTTCCGTCTTCTCTTTTGCAGCAACGAATTTTGATTCCTGCTGCAGTTGTCAACAACTGGCTGCTTCAAGCCCCTTTCTTTTTACTGATTGTGGTTGTAACTTTCACAGAAAACCCTTGGAGCACTTATGGAGTGTGTTACCTCTCACTTGGTAATCCTTAGTGTTAAAAAGAAAGAAATCAACATTGCTGCCAAGCTCAGGAAAGGTCTAAGGGAGTGCATGGATGCTATACTAAAAACCATTACTAAGAACATGGTTCCTTCCGAATATTTTAGAACCATGTCTCAATTGTTGGAACATGATAATGGAGATGTGAAGAAGAAGGTAAAATTGATTTAATTGAAATATTCTGGTTTCCCATATTTTGTTTTATTTTCTTCATGCACATTTCCTTTTGTCTTCCTGATTGTTCCTATTTTATTATTCTTCCCTATGGATCAGGCTTTTGCTTTACTTCGCGGGTTACTGAAGGATGGAAACACTTTTAAACGGAAGCAGCAGGGATTGAGGAAGAGAAATTCAAACTTCATTTCTGAAATTCATATGGATGCGAATGCCAGGGAGTCTCTTGATAAAATTTGTTTGAAAATTATTCAGTTGCTTGATGATCCTATAGAAAATCCAAATATTGAGGTGATGTTGGCAGCAATTTCTGCACTAATTCTAATGGTGCTGCCTTCTCAGAACGCCTCTCATGTGTTCATTTGGTGGTTTGTTCATTTGCCTCATCGAGGCAATAGCTTAAATCTGTACGTCAAGCCATGTGAGAAAATTCTTGGACCTTTCTAAGTTGTTTTCCTTAAGTCGATCTTTGAAGTTGATGCTCAATAATGAATCTTTTTCTTTCCCCTTTGCAATCGGTTTGCAAATGCAGATAGTGGGCCTACTAAAATTGTTACCCATTGCAAGAAGAAAGGGAGGGAGTCAACAAATACGCAGACTGAAACCCCAAGAAGGGAGGGAGGGAGCGATTTCAAGAAGAGATGAAAGAGAAAATTCCCTCACAAGTAGGGTGATGTGTCGAAGACAAACCAAAAGGAGCAAGAAAACTATCCTGCATTAACTGGAGCCCTCTAAATTCTTGTAATACTCGTATGGACACGTCTGTGTAAAGAGTTCAAAGCAATTTGAACCAGTTGGTGGTTGCTTTGTCTCATAACTATCTGATTTTGTTTGCAATTCTTGTAATACTCATATGGACATGTCTTTGTAAGGAGTTCAGTCTAGGAAATACTTCATGCTCATATTCACCTGTTTCCATTCCAAATAAACGTGATATACTTAGTCGTATATTCACTTTTGAAAGAACACCTGTTTTCATTCCAAATTAACCTGAAAGTTACCTAGGCCAATATTCACTTATACAACTACACCCTATTTTCATTCCAAATAAACCTGAAATGTATGAAGGCATATATTCAGTTTTGATAGTACACTTGTTTTCATTCCAAATAAAATTGAAATATAATTATATATTCACTTTTGAAAAATAACCTGTTTCCATTCGAAATAAACCTCAAATATACCTGGGCATATATTCACTTTTGAAATGACACCTGTTTCCATTCCAAATAAACCTGAAATATACCTAGCCATATATTCCCTTTTGAAATACCACCTGTTTCCATCCCAAATAAACCTGAAATATACTTAGGCATATATTAACTTTTGCACAACATTGTCACCAACCCAAAAGTACAAGTGTATGTCTCATAAAACACCTGTCACTTACTAACAAACATAATTGCAAATAGAAAACAGATCAAAGCTAAACAAATATAGTATTTTCTCTCCAGCTCGGTATTCTTCATACGGAGTTCTTTCTCAACGTCAGCTATCTTCAAGTCTTTCAAATGGTCAACGTGCTTCAATTTGTTTACTGCATCCAATTGCATTTCTTTCAATGGTCATGAAGCGCCATTTGCAAATCAATAGCAATATAGCATTCATTAAACAGCTATGGAACTAGAGTTTCGGAGCTCATTAATAAACCAAAACAACTATTATGCACTACTTTTGATTTGTGCATCCTTTGGGACTTCAGTTTGACATTTGGGAAATGCTAATTCATTCAAGACAGGATTGTGAAATTAGTCCAAAAGGACCAGGGGGAAGCTCGGTGAATGAAAATGCAATGAGGAGTTTAATGGCTAATCCATTCACTTCCTAAGAGTGGATTTAGATTTGGATTCAGGAGGCAAGATTTAGAAAAACTGAAGCCTTGTCGCCTAGTATAGTTTTGGGTTCTTCTTTACCCGTCCTACATCAGTGGCTTATATAGTGTCGGAAGGCAATGATAAACTGAAGCATTGAGGCGTTTTAGAGAGTAGCTTATACAGCTGGTTCATGGGAATTTTTTTTACTTGATTTTATCTGTGATTTATACCCCAATACCATGCCATAGCACTCTCTGGCATTAAATCTTAGTGGGATGCACCTGATTCAAGTTACCACCAGGACTTTGCCTTGAGATGATGCCTTGAGATGATCCTTTTTCTCTTTTAATTTCTTCCCCATGCAGTACCACATCAAACTTTCTAGAACTCACAATCAAAGCCTAAAATAGCAAAACAAATGAAGAAAATCGATCCCAGAACCATTTGAAACTGGATCCAATCCAAACTTCATCTTCAGTTCTTCACATGTAGAAATTAAAGACATTTTGTGTCAGAAATCGTACTTGAAAATCCTGTCAAGTGCAAATGAACAAAAGAAAATGCAAATACAAAATCTTAAATGAAACTAAAAGAGAGAAAACATCAGACAAACCCACTATTACAATTTACAAAAGACAATTGCTAAGTAGTATATATTCACATTGGTGCAATACCATAAACATTATCACCTAATGAAGCCAGCAGCTTAACCCACTAAGCTAACAAAAACAAGAGAATCTTTTTCTTGTAAGAAAACGTGCCAGCGGGGCAAGAATGTGTTTGATATGAGCTTTAATCAGCTCAGCAAGACTATTGCTTGCCATGAAAATCAGGAAGGTCCACTAAAAAGGCTGATTTCATGAATGGAAAAGGCTTGCATGGAATGACCAAAAGTTCAAACTTATACTTGGAATAGAAGGGCGCTTTTACTATGAAAAATACAGATGTTATGCATGTAAACAACAGGAATCTTCCACCATTCATCCAAATGTTCCAGTAGATAAGCATGTCCTCGTTCAAGCAGCCAAAACATCAAATTATCAAAATAATCCAAAAAATCCTACAGCAATGACACAGAAAATGAGCCAAAATGGGAGGTTTTGACACCAGTGAATCAAGAATGCAAGTCCTTCCCCAATTCATGAAACATGGCTGCTAAGTTCTGGTCAGCGCTGTCCATCGGTCCATCCCATCCAACTGGTCTAGCCCCTGGATAGCCAGAAATACAGAAGCCTTCACATGGGGCCTATGATGAAAATAAGCTCAATGGGAGAACTAATAGCAACCAATTTCATCGATAGTCAACCAAGGTTTACAAAACCCACTATTTAGACGTTCTAGATCCCGCCTAACACTAACACAACCCTCTGAAGGCTTCTCCTGCGCATCTCTAGAGAAAACTGAAGGAACGACAACTAAATCCACGAACCACCCAAACGTAGGCTCAAATTTCAAATCCAATGCAGAAAAAAATGCAAAACCATATGAAATTGGAGCAAGAAATGTTTAAAATCTTCCTAGGCAGAGGAACAAAAAAAAAAAAATCTTTTCGCACGAATGTTTCAGTGCGCGATGGAATCTTTCAGACAAATCCTAGCACGATCTAAGAAATGGGAAACCGAAGATCTTCGAGAGAAGAAAACGAACCTGACTGATCTGAAAACGAAGACTCGCCCCTTGCTTCCCCTGCTCCGCCCTCTCACATCTAAGCGCTGCCTCTTTTCGCGGAAGCATTTTAACTCCGGAGTACGCGGGTAATCGATACAAGGGCACCCGGATCCCAGAAATCAGTGGAGCTCAGCTTGACCCGACTAGACTGGTGGCAGAAAATCCGAGTGCGGGGAGAGGAGAGGAGAGCGGTGGTCAGCAGCGAGTCCGAAGAGGAGGGGGGAAAATCCGAGTGCGGGGAGAGGAGAGCGGTGGTCGGCAGGGAAGAGGAAGAGGAGGGGGGTGGGTCCAGCGCGGGGAGAGGAGTTGAGAGCGGTCGGGCGCGGGGAGAGCTCTCGGGGTCAGGCGCGGGCAAATTTTCCGCGGGCGACGCTGTGAATCGGGATTCAAAATGCATCTGTTACCATTTTGCAAATTCAATCTGCCAGCCTCTGCGATCCTGACGCTGTCTGACGGAGGACCTGCCAGCAAATGCTCTCGCCTCGTTGCTCACGCTCCATCGGACGGCTCATCTCAACTCCGCACAATCGAACGGTCGCCCGACCCCGAGAGCATGGAGCCTCCACGCTCGCGTGAGCATAAGATTGCGATCCAATCAGTCCTGCCTAAGCCCTAGCTCTTGCCTCCAGCTCCCATCTCTCTGCTGGTTACTGCGTCCATTTCTTCACCGTCCAAAGCTTGTCCCACGGTGGTAGTAGAAGACTGGCGAGCAGCATAAGCCCCGGCCGCCTCTAGCTCCCTGCTCCCTTCCAGCTGCCGCGTCCGTTTCTTTCTTCATCGTCCTCCGATTGTCAGTAAGCTCGTCCTGGCGGCAATAGCAGCAGTCCGGCCTGCAAGGTAATTAATTCTGATTGTGGTCGTCTTCAGTGCAGAGCTGTTGATTGGAAAGGGCGGCAGTAGTCGGATTTACAAGGGCCATCTTGCTAATGAGAAAGAACTGATAGTGAAGACCTTGAAACCATCGGAAAATGCGTCCGAGGAATTCATTTTGGAAATTGAAATAATAATCCGCCTAAATCAAAAGAACGTCATTATGCTTTTTTTTTTTTTTTTTTTTGATGTGAGTCATTATGCTTTTTGGGTTCTGTTATGAGAGGAGAAATCCTACCTTGGTCTATGATTTCCTACCGAAGGTAAGCTTAGAAGAAAATCTTAACAGTAAAGTTTTCCACACTTGTTGGTGTAGCTAAGGCACTTGATTACTTGCACAACGGTATTGCTTTGTACATGATCCACAGGGATGTAAAACCATCAAATATCCTTCTCAGGGACGATTTTGAGCCCTAAGTCATCTCATTTTTACATTCATCTCACTTTGTATTATAATCAAGACATTTTTACAATTTTTCATATGACATTTTAACAATTTTTCTGAAGGGAGATCAACTACTGTGCTCCCAATCATTGGGGGACGCTTGCAGAAAACTGGGGACTAATGCTGCCACATGAGTTATTCGTAATTATTATATTATTATGAATTATTTAATTGTTCAATCCTTCAATAATTATTGATTTATTTTGTTTCTTATTATGTTAAATATATTTGTAAAAATATAATTCGAAAATGCGCCTAGGTAGACAGGAAGAATTCAAAAGTTAAACGCCAACATTCGAGACTAATTATATATTTCGGGTCAGTTAATGTAGTTAACTTTTTTTAATTCAATATGTTATATTTATGCTTAATTATTTTTGAAAATTTTCTATTAATTTTTTCTTATATAATTTTATTATAATAATTAGGGTATAGAATATAGATTTAAGAGTTATGAATATATAATTTTATGAATATATGATTAATTAAAAATAATTAAATATTTAGACTATCATAAATATGCCATGATGATGACATCGGTTAGAACCAGATCATTTATTTTACCGGTTCAATTACTAATTCGGTCTTCACAACCTTATATATTTATGAATATTTATTCTAATTTCACTTATACCGGTAAATTTTTTTAAAAAAAATTATATATCTATGAATTTTCATTCTAATTCCATTTATACTCATGTCTTTAGAAATCCGTTAAAGACACTGTTAACTTTAAGAAACAATGTATATGTCCATCCATAGTTATGATTTTATATTTAAAATTTTATATTATAATAAATTTTTAGTAATTCTTCAACTGTAATATTATATATTATTTGAATATGAATATTTAACTTTAAACAAAATAATCTTTTAGAAAATACCAAACAGCTCCTGAATTACATTAGAGTTTGAGCATATTTGTCATTTTATAAGAGGGCTAACGACCCATTTAACATATCGCTAATAGCGTGGGTATTAGTGGAATTGGGATAAAAATTTATTGGTATGACTATTTTTTGAAAATTCGTGGATATAAGTAGAATTAAGGGTAAAATTCATGAATACATATGCTAAAAAATAAATGGGAAATGCTATGTTTTGTTCAAAAGATTGTATTTTCAATGGCTAGTTGATATAATCTCTTTAGGATTTACTAACCAAAAAAATTTAAATTTATATGCCTATAGGTTTGAAAATTGTTAGTCTAGTTAGTCTTATTTTAAGGATATTATGAATTTTGGACTTGTTGTAAACATTTATATTTGATATTACTTGGAACTTAAGGATGTTATTTTTTGTGCTTATTTAATGGTTTTTTTAATTGTGACTTTGTTAATGAATTTTATATTAATTACTCTCATACTTGTGTAGACTTGTGATTGAGTTTTATAAGTTATGTCATTCATTTAAAATTCTTTTTAGTTAATTACTTAATTATATAACTAAGATTATTCTTTTCTTTTCTTTTTCTTTTTGTTTTTTTTGCAGGTATATCGATTTTTAAGGATCAAAATCATAGATAGCACATATATAATGTAGAATACAAAGGTAAGTACAATATTCTTTAGCTTACGAATTCATTATATATTTTAGATAAAATGCTAATACACTGGTTCAATCCAGTTTAATTCTCAGAAGTTGTTGAACCCGGTACAGTTCTGAAAACATTACTCCCAACCAGCGACTGGAGTAGGATGGACCGGCCATCTCACCATTTACCCTTACAATATTGGCCCGAACAAAACATGCCTATATGAAAAGGGAAATGATTGCACCATTTTCTTTTTTTTTCTTCTTTTTTTTAAAAAAGAGATGACCACATCATTTTACGTGGCTCTAACAAACGTTTGTTTGTATGACTAATCCAAGTAAGTTTAATTCACAAGTAAAGTTTTACCATATGTAGTAATGTGTATGTATTTATTTTGAACAATATCAGAATATTGTAATCATTTTAAATTAAATAGTCATTTTAATTTGAAGATGGCCGATCATATGGGGCCGGCTAAAGTGGCTAGCGTTTTAGGCCGGCTACAAATCATTATTATTTATTTTTTTATTTTTTATAAATATGTTAATTCAAGTATATTTAATTGATGGTCCTGCTTTTATGAAACTTTTTTTCTATGTAATCTCATTCATTTTTAATATCTTAATAATTTATGGATAATTCACTTCATCTATTATGTCTAACATCATTTATGCTATATTAAAAATCTTTTTATTCGTCTAGTATTACTGTGTTGCATGAACCCCATTAAAAATCTTCATCATAATAAAATGGTTTAATATTAAACATAAATTTTAAAGTTATATTTTGAACATCTAAACTGTCTAAAATATCACTTTACAAAGTATTATTATATTCTAATAAATGTGCAAATGGATCTAAGTGTTTTTATAATTTACACATAAATATATATTTTTTAATAAATGAGGCCCATAAATGTACTTGATTGGGAAGAAACTTAATCCCCTAGATAAATAAATTATTTTAAATATAATAAATAAATTAGATTTTAAATCAATTATTAAAAGAGTTACATGAGATTGCTTTTATGTGACATGGTCAGTGAAGCCCTTTAATCTATAATCCAAGTTTTACTAATTTTTGATATATTTATAAACATATATTTTAAATTTTAAATATAAGGTATTTTAGTCATTTTCTAGTAATTGACCACAATATCTCTATGTTTAAAAATAAAACAACATATAAGCATATCTAAAATTAGTAACATTTGAATTATAAATTAAACACACCTTGATTAATATATTTCCAAGAAATAAAAAATGTTAAACCACCAAACATGGTGGGGCCCAACTGCCCCTTCTAATTTAAAATTACTAAAAATACTTCTATATTTTAAAATTTTAAAATAAATAAATATACATATTCAAAAATAATAAAAATTACAAATTGAAGTTTTGCATTCGAGTCGGTGGAAGTCACTTTTGACACGTCTTTAGACTCTTAAGTGCTCAAGTTGTTTCATTAGTTCAACATTTGGAACTTCGATTTTACTAGGCCGCATTAACATTTTAAAGGATTGCAGTTTGTCAGTTCACTAGGCCTTGGAGGCCTCTGATATCAAAATGATGTGATTCAGAAGTCATCAGGGGGCGCAAAACCCTTTTTACAGTATGGTTTGAAATATTGGTAACGGAATGTGTATCGGTCCCCCTCAAAATATCAATACGATACGGCCGTATCGTACCTATGTTGGTCGGAATTTAGTTTTACCAAAAAAATATGAATAAATATGTAATTAAGAAATACAAAAGTATATAATTAATTTTGCATTTTATTTATATATAGGATGATGTATCGGTCTATTTTCTATTATAAGTAGTTGTTTAAAGTAAAACATAAATAGAGTATGAATTTTAGATGAAAATTTATAAACAAGGTATGTAAATTCAATAACAATTCAACATACATGATGCGAAGCAAAATTAAATATGACTAAAATAAAAATTTAAAATAAATCATAAATCAGATAATTATAGTTCACAAAAAAATATATTTACGTAAACAAAAGATAAAAAGTCATAAAAAATTGGTAAATTTTTATTTTTGAGGTGTTCAAGTTTACTTATAGATTATAAAAAAAATTATAAATTAAAAAATCTCAAAATAATTTACTTAGATTGTAGGAAAAAAAACTCCTTTATATTACTGTAAACAAATTCATGTAACTGATAAAAACATTTCTTTTTTTAGTTTTTGAAAATATGTTTTAAATTTTTAGATTCCTGAAAATTTAAATATAAATTAAGATAACAATTTATCGAATTGCAAGAAAAAATAATAAATATTAGTGTAAAATTTTTTTTTGATAAAAAATATTAGTGTAAAATTGAGTGTAAAGAAAGGGAAGAGTTTTGGTAAAAACATGTGCAAAAGAGTGAAAAATTAGAATTTTTATAATTTTATTCATTTCGCCGATACACCTCAACAGATACTCCCAATATGGCCGATACACTCCTGTATTGGCTGACATACTAAATTTTTTAGAACTCTAGCCAAAATATACCCATATTGTGTATCGGACATACCTGATATGGATACGATAAGGCCGATACGCCCTTGCATCTATCAATATTTGAATTCATGTTCAACTAGCCAGCTAGGCCAATCCAACACAAAATTATTAGCATTTTAGAAAGCTGATGAGATGTCTACTCCTTTTAGAAACGCAAGAGTAATTATGTATTTACATTGATTGAGTATATGCAATGCCTACACAAAACCTACAACCCCTTATATAAACATGATATAAGCAGGAGGGCGGTTATCGAGAGCAAACAAAAACATGCCATAGCGCCCTTCAATATGTTGATTACTATGTTATCACATCGAACATCACGTGGCACTTCACAGTTCTCGTTATTCAAAAAAAACCCATTAGTCTTGCATTTGAGTATGTAGAAGTCACTTATGACATGTTTTTAGTCTCTAAGTGCTCAAGTGGTTTCACTAGTTGAACATCTTGAACTTCAATGTCATTAGACTGCATAAACATTTCAACAGATTGCAGTTTGTTTAGTTCGCTAGACCGTTGGAGGCCTCTAATATTGAAATGATGTGATATAGAGGTCACTATGGGCTCAAAACACATGTTCGGAATATTTGTATCAGACGATGTATCAGTCCCTTAAAAAAATCAATATGATATGGTTGTATCGTATCGTTATCAGATTGTATCATATCATATCAGACGGAATTTATTTTTATCATAAAAAATATGGATACATTTGTTAAAAATTAAAAAAATTAGAAAAAGCAAGAATATATAACCACTTAGCATCTCGTCTATACATAGGATGGTTTATTTGTCTATTTTCTCTTATAAGGACTTATCTATAGGAAAACATATAGTATGAATTTAGATGAAAAAATTATAAACAGGATATTTAAATTCGTTTACAATTCAACATAATGATACAAAGAAAAATTAAAATGAATAAAATAAAAATTATAAAATAGATCATAAATCAATTAATTACAATTCACAAATAAAATATACTTACATAAAGGAAAGATAAAAAGTCATAAAAATCTGCTAACTTTTTATTTTTGTGGTGTTCAAGCTTACTTTAACATTATAAAAAATTTTATAAATTAAAACACCACAAAAAAATTTACTTAAATTTCAAGAAAATTCAATTATATTACTGTAAACAAAATCATGTAACTAATAAAAAAATTTCTCTTTTTAGTTTTTCATAATAAATTTTAAATTTTTTAGATTTTTGGAAATTAAAATATATAAAATAAGATAAAAATTGATCTAGTTGCAGGAAAAAATAATGAATATTAGTGTAAAAATGAGTGTAAAGGAAGAGGAGTTTTAAAAAAGAAAATATGCGCAAAAGAGTGAAAAAGCAGAATTTTTATAATTTTATTAGTTTGGTTGGTGCGCCCCGGCCGATGTCACTTGGCTGCATTAATATTTCAACACATTGTAGTTTATCTAGGCCGTTAAAGGCCTCCGATATCGAAATGATGTGATATGGAAATCATTAAGGGCGCATAACCCTTTTCATAGCATAGTTCGGAATATTAGTATCACAAGGCATATTGAACCATTTTGCTCTTTATTTTGCACCTTCTGCATCATTCTAATCCATTAACTTGCATCTTATATCGAATTTGCCTACTACAGGTACATGTATTATATTTAATTTTTTGTATTTGTATTATATTTTTTCTTGTAACTTACATTTTTCTTTTATTTTTTATTTTATTTTTATTTTTACACCTGTACATTGGAAGTAGGGGCATGAATGAAATGGATGTCTGAAGTTTGAATATTCATTCCATTTGTCGAAACTCAACTAATGTCAATTGGTTGAGACACACCTCAAATAAGTCTAAAAAACTGCCTTTCAATAAATACATAAGTCGAGAATCCTTGTCATCATGTGAGCACAAACAAAACTACACACATACATGCAAATCTCTCTCGATAGGGTGTAGACATGTCAGTCTCTAGGAGCATCTCCATGGAAGCAAGTATATGCTACAATGTTTTGCTTTTTTTCCCCCTTGTGTCAGGATGTTGTGAGTAGATTTAATGCAACAGTCATACTTATCTCTCCACACACCTCAGTATAATTCCAAAAATCATCTTCTAAAATTTTTAAAAATATATACTGTAAATATAATATTCAAAAAATTGCAATATATGTAGTTTTTGGAATCATATATAAATATATATAGATAAACATGATAAATGTTTCAAAAATATTTTAAAACTAAAAAATAAAGGGTAAGCATAGAGACTTTCATGCTTACATTAGTATTGTGTTGATTTAATACTTACATAACATGAAAACCTCTATTGTTACTCTTGATTTTTAAATTTTGAAATATATTTTTAAAAAATCTAAACCATTTTTTAGATGAAATGAAATTTAGGATATTTTCAAACCTTTTTTTATGGTACATAACCTATAAGGAGCTAAAACTTGTGTGTTGAAACATACAGTGGTGCAACCAATGTAAAAAAACCAAATTTGATAAGAAATTGGACCACGGCTCTCCAAGTACATTTAGAGTCTTCAGAAAAGTAGACACCACTTTCACAAATTTGTTCCTAAGTGGCCTAGAGGAAACAAGAAAGAATTATGTAAACACAAATGCAAAATGAACACAAACTAGCAGCAGGATGACCAAATTATGGTTAAACACGAACTTCCGCAGTTCGGTAATAAAAGCAAAATATATAGATTGTTGTTTAATTTTAGTGATCATTCCAAAGATGGTAGATGATTGGGACTTTTATTTAGCCATATGCAAATTTTTCATGAAAGTATCATGTTCCAAAGCAACTAGGGTAATTTCTTCATTGGTTACTTGTTTTAGGGTGGTTTATCATATGTATCTCACTTCCTTTTGTTAAATTCAAGAAGCTTGGGTTTCCTTGTTCAAATTTCCAAAGATCATGATGACCACAAATCCATATCTTAAGAGCTTGTCATCAGACACTACAAACATGTCAGAGGCGACTCAATCAGACTCAAATGAAGGCTCGTACAATCAAGAACTTGGAGGCTTGAATGGACCTGTGGCTATTCTTTGGGACATTGAGAATTGTCCAGTGCCAAGTGATGTTCGACCTGATGAGGTAGTGGGTAACATTTGGATGGCACTACAGGTGCACCCTGTAATCAATGGTGCAGTAACAATGTTCTCTACTTATGGGGATTTCAATGCATTCCCTCAAAGGCTGAGAGGTCAAAGAACTGGTGTCAAACTCATAGATGTACTGTATGGTAGAAGGGATGCTGCCAATAAAGCTATCTTAGTGGACATGTTCCTATTTGCACTTGATAACTGTTCTCCTTCTACGATCTTATTGATATTAGGGGATGTAGATTTTGCACATGCATTGCATATACTTGGCCAATGTGGATACACAATTATGCTAGTTATCCCAGCTGGTGTGGGTGTTTCATCAACTTTGAGCAATGCTAGTAGGTTTGTGTAGGATTGGCCTAGTGTGGCTTCTGGAGAGGGTTTCGTGCCCCCAAAGGCTTTCATACCATGTGGTCTTGATATTTTTGGCTCCTCAATGATGCTCCAGATGTGCAAATCGATGAAGAAGCAATTATGTATAGAGGGATATCACAAAGTAATTGCACTGGTTGAACAGATGTTAACCGAGTTTATTGTGTTAATGCATCCCATCATGTCTCAAGGGACTACTCTAGAACATCACACTCAATGTCTAAGTACACAAGCAATACATTCACTCTACCTTTTCCTTCATCATGTTCCCAAAGTCTCCCATCTGGACTGAATGAGGGTTGTCATTGCCCTTGTGAACCAATTGACTTGCAAGATGAGAAGTTCATGTAGCCCGGTGACCTTCAGGGTTTGAAAGGTCAACTAGTTACATTACTTGAGCCGTTAAGAAGGAGCTTGGCCCTTGTGTGACTCCCATCAGAGTACCATATGCTATTTGGGTGTCCGCTGTATGTGGCTGCATATGGTGCACGTTAACTTGTGAAGCTTCTTAGGAAGATGTCAGATGCGATGACAATAGAGGGTAAGGGAAATCGGCAATCCATTTGTCTTTGTAACAAATTGGGGCCAACAGTTCCTAGGAAGGACAACAAAGTGAAGGGAGCTTAGGACGATAACATTGCTGGATGTGGCGAGGTTGCCTATTCTTCAAATGAATATTCAGATGATGAACGGGCCAATGAACAAGAAGAAAGGAATATAGAGGCTATTTTAGGGCCCAACAATGAACTTGACAGTCATCTTGAATGTTTCAAAACAGAGCAACAAGAGGTTCTTGTGAGCTACTCATGCAAAATTTTGCTAGGAAAATTTGAAGAATTATATATGCAGAGGTACAAAAAGGCACTTAATTATAGTAGCTTTGGAGTAAATAATTTGGAGGAGCTGATTTGTAAGGTGAGGGATGTTGCGGTGTTGCATGAAGATCAGTGGGGCACAAGGAAATTCTTTGTGGCTGCAAGTTAGGCGGCTGGCTATAACTGATCCAAGCATGGCACACCTTAAATGATAATCTTTACATTATGGGCTTCAGACTGATTTGTGCTAAATCGATTGAGGTATTGGTACATACTGTTCTTCGATTTCATTTTCATGGTTAAAGAAAATGCTGAGTAATTATGTTTGTTGTCCTCATGTTTATTTTCATTTCCTCTCTAATGCTCACCCCTAATGTGGGTATTGAAGCATATGTTACCTATCCACGTTAGAATGTCATCACTGTTGCTACCGCATTACATTTTATATCTGTAGTTGCAACTAATTAGCTGCTTGTGCAAGCTGCTAACTTGTAAAACGACTCTAATATTGTAGTACCCGCAATTTTTAAATTGCAACCCTAAGCATAATATATATATATATATGTGTGTGTGTGTGTGTGTAAATTTTGAGTCATGGAATTAATGAAATTGAAAATAAATTAATGGCCTAATATTATAAAATAAAAGAAGAAGTAAATAATAAATAAGTAACTTGAAATGCTATTATTGAATTAAAAAAATACCCAAGTATATTAATTGATTGCTATCAAGTGGTCCTATTTAGATAATTTATTAACTTAAATTATTTAAATTAATGAATGACCATGATTTAATGACTTAAATGCGTACTATGGATTTAAGTTATAAAATTTAATGCCATAGCTAAACCATTCAAAGTTCGATAGGGCCGACGAGGACAAAAATATGTGCCTCGGGAAATTGAGGGAGACAGCTTTGGAACTACACAAGTATCAAAGACAGCTTTGGAACTGATTAGTAGAATGAATAATGGCTTGAAAAATAATAGTTTAGGAAAGCATTCGTGCCCAGTTTTCTTGACAAGATCGACCAATTTCTTCGATCACAGTTACAGCAGGAGCAGTTCTGTATTGTAAGTTACTGATTTTCAGGTTCCTGGCGTCGGGAAGGTTCAAATTGTTGAGTTTCAAGTGCTTGCAAGTGTGGGAAAGGTAGGCAATAGTTGCTGCAGAGATGTGCTTACAGTCTTGAAGAGAGATCCATTCGATTGAGGGGCATCTAATAAGGAATTGAAACCAAAAGTGATGGATGGTTGGTAAAACTGATATTGTGTCAATAAAATAAATCATAAGTCATTTACAAGTTACAACATATATGCGAATGAAAGTGGGCAAGAAGGCAAGTATTATGAGAGTTGCATCACCAATTTTGTGTTGCTTTGCCTTATCAACTTGAGTCAATGAAAGAAAGCAAGAAGGCAAACCTAGCAATTTTTTGCAGCATAGTGTCATCAGCCTCTTGGTGGATAGAAATAGACTTGAAAATTCGAATAAGGTTAGTTTTGTCATTTTATAAAATTTCTAGCCATTTACTAATGCTAGGTAACAGCAAAGAGGACGTGTGGGTAGGCAAGTAATTTGCATGAAATTAGGTGGGGTTATATGCAAAACTTAAAAATATGTGAGTATATCTATAATTTCGATCAAATTATATGGGTATATATGCCTCCTGCTCATGAATACTCTGATAATCAATGTTGTTAAAATTGGACCGAATCAGCCGGTCCCACCAGTTTGACTGGGAACCAGTCTCATTCCTGATTCAACATAGCACAGTTCAGTTCTTTCGAGGAAAACCACCCGAACCGGCGAACTGAAGATCGAACCGGAAGAGCCGGTCCAACTGGGTTTGCCCGGTTTGCAGGCCCTAAAATATATTAAAAAAAATTGAACGAAAATCGAAAAAATAAAATTGACACTCTCCCTCCTCATTTCCCCCTTGCCGACGACTTTTGAAACCCTATCCGTCGCTCCCACGAAACCAGCCTCACTCGCAACTTCCACCGCGCAGCCCGCCGTGTAGCCAGCCACACACGGGCCTTATCCTCAGCGCCAACATGCATCGCCGCCTCACGCCTGCCTGCACACTCCGCCGGTCTCGTCTGCCTCGTCCTCGGCGCACGCCCGCTGATAGCTACCGAACTTAAGGGATTTGCATCTGATTTTGATTAACCAGCTTTCATCTGCAATCAAATGGCTCAAATAATCGGATCTGAAAAATAATAGGTCGCCGGAGATGGACTTTTCATGGTTGTTCGTTGCCTGGAATTGAAGAAGATGAATACAGTCAGAATTATCTTTTTGAGATCTCTTTTGACTTGATTTGGTTGGCCGTTGAGATAAGGAGGAGTCTAAAGCAAAGACAGATGAGTTTTTTCTTTTTCCACTTCGCGCGACAGCTATGAGTGACCTTGCGTGGAGAAGGGAAATTTTTTTTTCTGGTGGTTCAGCGGACCACTGAATTCGTGTATTCGCAGACCGTTATTTGCAATATGGAGCATTCAAAATAATTTTATAAAAATTCCTCAATAATTTAATAGAATCTCCCAAATTATGTGAATATAATTCTTGTGTAAAAAATTTAAATAGCACTAAGTATTGCATCAAAACCTCAATTTCAATATAATTTCTCTTAAAACGAAGTGAAAATGATATAAAATAACTACAAAATGATTTAATTTTTAATAAAGTTTTTATTTAATAAAAATATTAATTCAATTAATAATATTCTATTTTTAAATTGACATTATCTTTCATAAGATATGAATTATTATAATCACATGCATCTTTATACCGACGACATAACAAATAAGAAAATTAGATTTTAGGTGAATTTCTTAATACCTAGGACAATTTATGTGTAATCTGAAATTTTTTTTTAATATTTTATTTATTTCATAAAATTTGAGTGTCCCTTAAATGTCATCAGATGCTATTAGATGTCGTTAATGTTGTTAAATGCTGTTAGTTTAGGTGGATTTCATTAAATCATATTATGTGGGTTTCAAATTCTGTAATTAAGGTATAAATAATCTTATAAGGAGCTAAGGATTATATTACATGTGTTAAATTAGGATTAACTTATTAATATCAAAAGTTAGATGTTGTTAGATGTCGTTAGATGTTATTAGATGTTGTTAGATAAGGTGGATTTCATTAAATCCTATTATCTGGGTTTCAAATTCTGTAATTAAGATATAAATGACCTTATAAAGGGCTTAGGATCATATTACAGGTGTTAAATTATGATTAACTTATCAATATATTTACTTAAAATTTAAAAATAATTTAATATTTATGACATCATAAATATGTTATGTTAACATCACCGATTCGAACCGGTTAAGCCGGTCAAACCAGTTCGAACCAGATCAGTTCCTTTACCGATTCAATCACCGGTTCGGTTCTGATAACATTGCAAACGATAAATGGAGCAACGAACAAGAACGAAAGGAATATTGAGGCTGCTTCAGGCCTCTGAAGGACTTTGTAATTCTTTGTAGTACCTAGTTAGGTGAAAGGTGGGCATTTGACTCTTTTACTTTCTTAGCTTGTTACAGTTAGTTGTTTCTATCTTTGTCAGAGATTGACTTCATCATGTTTTTTACTAACCTGTTGTAAGGGACCATCTGATTGACGGAAGGGCACCGCATTTCATCTCACATTTTCAACTTCTTGTTTTGGGTTGAGTTTGTAGAGCGTCTTACTGGAGCTTGGATCTAAACGACGCTACATTTTCCAAGTAATTGGCAACCTATGGCTCATCTGAAAATGTGTATATATGTATACTAGGAAAAAGCAAGCCAGCCTACAGTGGCTTGCATCTAAGCCAGACTACAGTGGCTTGCATCCGAGCCAGACTACAGTCTCTACCGAATGTTGTATATATGTATACGAGGGTGTTAATGGTCATGGTCAACTCATTAAATCATTTATAAATATGTTAAAAGTTTTGAATAAATGAGTTATGATCATCCTAACCATTTAATTAAATAAACAGATTAGGGTTGAGATTTTATAACCTATTTGGTAATTTGTTTAACTCGTTCAACCCATTTAACTCGTTTAACTCATTAAAGTTATATATATATATATAGAGAGAGAGAGAGTTATATTCAAGTACAGTGGCGCTGAAATGGGCCTCATGTGATGATCAAATTCTACTCCGCCCATTGTATTTGGATAACCATGCCTTGTATTCATATCAGGCATCCCATCGCATCTATTTTATTCTATGCAACTTTAGAACTTGCATTTTGTTGCCCTGAAGTGCGTTATAATGTTGATAAAGAGGAGGATTGCCCTTTCCCAGTGCTTCAATATCTCCTTTGTTTTGTTTATCTTTGCATGACCCTTTGTCCTATCCTCCTCAACTGTGATTATTACTGTTGACTACTAAAGTTTCATCCAACTGTGATTATTACTGTAGACCACTAAAGTGTCGTCCAAATGAAGAACGTGCATAGGCCATATTTATAAAACATATATATTCATATGCAAATTGAGAAAAACACTTAAATCCTTTCACATATGCATTAAAAAGTAACAATACTTTATAGTATTTAATGATATTTTAGACAAATTAGATACTGAAAACACTTCTTGGATTATTTTGTTAGGTTGATTTTATACATTTGTACATGGAAGCCATGTATAACAATATTATGGTAATACACAAATGATAAGATTTTTATTAAAATCTAAATGATGTTATATGTATAGATGGAGTAAATTTCCCAACAATGTAAATAGCGCTAAATACAACGAATGAATTAAATTTTCATGGAGAAAATAGATGGGTTGGTGTTTCGTAGAAGTGTAGCTCTATATGTTGATATGATTATAAACCATCAGTAACACTTTGTAATATGCGCAATTTTTTACATTACGATAAAGCGCATGTGTTTCATTTTTTTTAAATAATAATTACAACCTCAAATGATAAGCTGCCAACTTAAAATTGTCCCCCCATGACTTGTATGCAGCCTTAGTCTTCCCCGAACCCAGCGTACCCAGCGTGGGTAATAAAGGCCATTTGGCCTAGCCACAAGATAAGCTGAAGTATACAGCAGAAGTTGCGCTCGGGGCCAACACATCAATGGAGTATAAGCAATTAGAGCAGCAGAAGTTTTCTGCTCTCAAAATTCAGGCCTTATTTCCCAAGGGAAACAGAGTCCTCACCTACAAAGGATTGGGGCGGTAATTAAAAGAAAGTTGCACCATCCTAGGCCCAAAATACTGCCTGGTCTATGAACAGAGCTAAGTTGCACCAAACTGTTGTAAGCCCTTTATTTATTTATTTATTTTTATCCCGGCCTGCGTGTATTGAGTTCACAAATAAATTTACCCTTTTTTGGACCTTTATATCCATTTATTTTTATAATTTAAACCAACCCACTTTAAAATGGGAGGGATTGTTGATTTTTTTAAAATTAAAAGAATACATATATATATACAAAAATTCAAAATGGTTATTTTAATATATAAACTAAATACACATGGGCTCACATAAAATGAAAAAAAATGGCTCAAAACACCTTGGCATAACTAAGCTAAGTTACAACTAGGTGCGTAGCATATTTATCCATGATTGGGATCACAATAACTTTTAGGGGTTCTTCAAACACAATCGAGAAGTGCCCACCCCATCCCCATGTTGAAGAGACACCAAAATTCATCTTCCGCCACAACTTCGGATGGAAAATGTCTTTCTTTGGTGTACCCGTCTTTGTATGATTCTTGAAAATAAACAAGGGTAATTTACATCATCCACAGTTATGGGTGTTAAGAGATCGGGTCGAGTGAGTTGGAACTTCACGCTAATTTTAACAGATTTTAAAATTTTCAACTCTAATAAGTTTAACCCTAATTTGTTATTTATTATTCGTTCAATTAACAGATTTTTTGTATAAGCTAGAAAGCAACCGGATTTAAAGTCTCATTTAGCTTTAATATATGAAATAAAATTAATAACCGAAAAACATGTGTTGGTAGTTTAAAAAGAGAAATGATCCTATCAGTTCGGGCTAACTAATGACTTATTTAGTTAACCTAAAAAAATCTAGTAAAAAAACTTTTTTGTTTTTTCTTCATATGCTTGTTCATCTAAGTGTGTTTAATATATAAATCAATTCTTACTATTTTTGAATATATATAAGGGTACTTTATCCATTTTAATATTCCAAAACGGCTAAAATAACCCTACAGTTAAAAATAAAAAATATGCACATATCTAAAATGGTAAATTTAGTTTATATATTAAATGCATCCACATTAACAAGTTTATGAGAAAGAAAGTAAAAAAATTTAATGGTTTTTTTTAACAAGATCATTTTTCTTTAAAAAGTAGAAACATACTCCATTGCTAGGAAACAAATGTTCTAGTACCAACATTTATTTAATGTATTATGACTAATATAGTAGCTTTAATGAACCATTAAAATTTCACGAGTTGGGCGGGTTTGGTGGATCATTAATCAAGTTGGTTGGTGGGTTGTAAGTATTCAACTTTATTTACTTAAATCGATAGTTGGGTAGATAGATCAAAATCCATTTATTTTAAAAATCCAATCTTAACCAATTTATAAACGGGTTGCACTAGTGGGTTCAATAATTGACCCAATCCATTAACACTGCTAACTCCCTTTCCTTTCTTAATATTCCTAGTAACTATTGACCCTTGTTTGTTATGTAGACAAATGCACTTCTGATCTCCCTTTTCCTCCACTGTCATCACATATGACATTTTCGAAAAAAGATCCACAAGTTTATTCGCACCATAATCAGCCAAATGCAGCAAACACCTATGTAACTTATGGTACTCTAATGGCAACTGTACAAGGGCCAAGCAGCCTCACCAGTTGACCCTTTAGACCTTGAATATTCCCAGGCTGCACAGACATTTCAGCATCTTGCAATTCCACTGTTCATTGGGAATATTAGGACGATGTGATACAAAAGCCTTTGGCAGCACAAAACCCTCTCCACCGGCCACACTAGGCTAATCCCAAACAAATCTACCAGCATTGCTCAAAGCTAATGAGACACCCACACCTATTGGGATGACAAGAATAACTGTGTATCTGTGTCGACTAAGTATGCATCTCCCGAAACTAGCAAAATTGGAGGGTGGTTTTCAAGTGCAAACATGAACATATCTACCAAAATAGCTTTATCAGCAGCATCCTTTTTATCATTTGGGACATCGATGAATTTGACCCCAGTTTTGTGGTAGCTTTCCCTCAACCTTCATGAGAATCCATTGAAATCCCCATAAGCAGCGAATGTCATCATTGGACCATTGATCATAGAGTGCATCCCGAAGGACTTCGATCTCCTGCACATGTTGCCTGCTCCGGGGTGCACACACCTTTTTTTAAATTTTTTTTTTTATATAAAACTGTTAATCTATGTGTATTTAACATGTGTATAAATTTTTACCATTTTTGGAGTATTTTATATTTTTATTTTTTATTTTTGAAAATCAGCGGCATTTTAGTAATTTAAAAATCAGTAATTTAAAAATCACTAAAATGCCACTGATTTTCAAAAATCAAAAATAAATATCTAAAATACTTCAAAAATGGTAAAAATTTATACACATGTTAAATACACCTAGATTAATAGTTTTATAAAAAAAATTCAAAAAAAATAAAAAAAGGTGTGTGCACCCGGGAGCAGGCGTGCAACAAATGACACCCTGCATCCGGAATGCCTTTAGGATGTTACAAGCTGCATTATCAGGTTGAGCTTCACGTGGTACTGAGCAGTTCTTAATGTCCCAAAGAATACACACAGATCCATTCAAGCCTTTAGGTTCTTGATTGTATAAGCCGGCATTTGAATTCGCTGGAGTCGTTTTTGGCATGTTTATAATCATTACCATCTTTGAAACTTTAAAGAAGAAAACTCAAGCTTCTTGTACGTAGGAGAAAGAAGTGAGATATTCGAACAACCAATCAAGAAATTAGTCTATAATTAGTCTATAATTGTTTTGGAAAGTAATACATTCATGAAAATTTTGCCTTTTGGTTAAATTAATAAACTTCCCAATATTTGCCACCTTTGGAATGTTTACTCAAACTAAACAATAATCTATAAAAACTAGAAAATGGATGGTAACATTTTTTGTGGTACACGGACCATATTTAGAGGAACCGGAGATGTCAACAATAAGAAAAATCCATATTTGAAATTAAAGCAGTGCTAGTCAGAATTCCACTCTGGAATGTAGTTGAAACAAATTTACCTAATATTAAAAACATGCATAGACATAATATTATGAAACTGTAAAGTAGGTAATATAGGACCGCATGTACTGCATTAAGACCACGCAGACATATAGATGAGCTGAAGAGACACATATTTCTTGAAGTTATTAGACTTAGACCTGGATACATGATGTGCGATCCCGGGAGTTTAATAAATTAGATTTGAGTAATGGTTTGAATTCAAAGATGAAGTTTGTCTTTAGCATGATAGAATTCAGTTATTAGCAATGTTGTCAAAACCGAACCGGTGATTGAATCGGTAAAGGAACTGGTCTGGTTCGAACCGGTTCGTCAGCATGACATATTTATGATGTCATAAATATTAAAAAATTTTAATTTCAAATAAATATATTGATAAATTTATATTTTTATAAATCCTAAATATATATGTTAAATTTTAAGGGCTACAATATAAGTACAAAACATGCAGAAAAAAATTAATAGCAAGTTTTAAAAAATCTTTAAGCATAAATTTTAGAAAAATTAACTACATTAACTAACCCGAAAATTGAAATACTTAAACTTGTAATAAGCAATGACCGTTGTTGCTTGGTTATTGGTTCTTGAATTCTTCCACTTTATCTTGGTACCTTGATGAATTGCTATAAACATACCTGATAAAATAAGAAATAAAACAAATCAGTAAGTGTTGAAAATTTGAACAATCAAATAACTTATAATAATATAAAAATTAAGAATATCTCCTATGTTCAGCAAAAAATGAAAATGTAGTTGTTCCTGCAACTCCGTTGGAGCTGGAATGAATGGCATTTTTACTTTCCAAATTGCCTACTACTTTTCATGGAGGAATTCCTTCCAAGTTCCCATTTTTTTTTATTAAAAGATGAGCACCTATCCTGCCAACCTCTGAGAGTGAGAACGACCAGAGATGGAAAGGATCCAAGTTCCCGTGTTAATCCGCAATGCATGCCATATGTCCACACATCCCTAAATGCTTATATTCCTTTGTGGTTGGGAGTTGGGACCCACGCACCTTTGCCTGACCTTGCTACTGTCTTCAAGCAGATGTCATCTCTATTTGGATCCATCGTAGCTGCTAGCCAGCTGCTGATTTTCTCTATGCAGCCCATGAATTGCAAAATTATCTGAACATCAGCACAGGCGGGCGCACAGGCTCGTGACGACACTGACGACGATGAGCGGGCGGGCACGCATGCTAGAGCTGAGGACGATGCGTGGGCGGCGAGAGCGAGGGCAACGCGCTGCAGGTGAGCGGGCGAGGCGAGTTTCCCGTTTCAGACGATGGTAGGACTCGGGAGCGGGTTTTAAATGTTTCGTGAAGGGGGAAATGAGGACTGAGGAGGGCGAGCTGGCAATTCGAGTATTCGACAGATTTTTTTTCGTTCGTTTTTTTTTAATATATATTATTAGGTCCCGTCCGTCCTTCCGGTTCGTACGGTTTTCCGTATACAAACCGAACCGCACCTAATTGAACCGAAAACTGGACCGGTTCCGGGTCCGGCCGGTCTGGTCCGGTTCTAACAACACTGGTTATTAGGGAATGCTGTTATAAAACTCTTCTTTTATGTAACCTTTTTATTTTGAATATTTTGATGGTTAATGAAAAATTTATTCCATGCACTATATTTAATATTATTTATAGTATTTTGAAAATCTTTTCATTTGTTTGGTATTACTGTATGTGCATGGTCTCATCTATAAATATGTAAAATCAAAATAATGAAATAATTTAATGTTAAATATGAATGTTAAAGTATTTTTAACATATAAACCGTCTAAAATATCATTTTTATGTGGATAAATAATTCTATAAAATATTATTACATGCTTATATATGTGAATCGATCTAAGTATTTTTCTTAATTTACACATAATATACTTATTTTGAGCAAATGTGACCTATTCACATATTTCATTTGAATCAAACTTAATCTCCTAGATAAGCAAATAATGTTAAATACAATAAATAGATTAAATTTTACATTAAGCATAAAAAAACTTAAAATTTGAATGAGTTTTATAGAACTATTTTTATATAATTCGGTTACACAGAAGCAGATGTGTGAGTTTTATATGCTTTGCTTTAGAAGTTTAGTTAAAGTTTCTGTTAACTTATTTATATTATATATGCAAAATGATAATTTCAGACTCGTCCAAGAACATATTTTTAAAAAAAATTTCAAAATATTTTTGCAAAACAATTAATCTAGTTATATTTAATGTCTAAACTAATTTTTGTCAATTTTGGAGAGTATATATATTTATTTTGGATTTTTAAACATAGGAATATTTTAGTCATGTTTCAACAATTTAAAATGACTAAAATACCCCTATATTTATAAATCCAAAATAAATATATACACATCTTCAAAATTGATTTATAGGTTAAACATAACTATAATAACATTTTTATAAAAAAAAATTGAAAAAATAAAAAAATGTGTTTTAGGCTAGTCTGAAACGATGAAATAGCCTCATTTCAGATCGGTCTGAAATGATAAGCCTCATTATATATTACGTTTGTTTATATCCTAATATTAGGGTTAGTTTTTATTATAGCCGTTAAATTTTTTTTTAAGTTTCTACATCAATACATATTATATAGTTTCATGAAGCATGAACCAAACAGTAGAAATGGATAGGGTCTTTGCATTGCCTGTTTCAAATAGTAGTGTGTGTTTCTACAATTTTCTGCTTTCAAATTCATCATGATGTTTTGATTAGATCTCACACAGCCGTTATACTCACCTCTCCCTGCATATTAACTAGTTCCAAAAATCATGTTCATTGCAAACTTAGGTGAGTCATAAAAATGAAAACTATGATGCCGATCAACTTTCTAATTAACATTTAGCTGAAATATACTCTTGAAAGGGAATGTATATATATGGGATAACGCTTGTGAGTCCAACCTATATTTGTAAATAGAAATAATTCTCAGAAGTATTCAAATTATGTGATTTCGTGAGTGGGAGCTGCATATTTGGAAAACAGGCACTAAGGGGACGTTTGGGATGTTGAAAACTTCTAAGAGCGTGAGAAATAGTGGGAATTTAAAAAAGAGAATATTTTAAGAAATGTATGATAAAGGTAAAATTAGAATAAATATGATTATTAAATACTAGTTAGCAAAAAAATGATTATAATGTAGAGGTAAAATTGGAAAAATAGAATTGTTAAGTGGATTAATGATTGCTTTTGAGAACTGTGCTCCCATTTTCTCCCTTCCTACCCCACATATGTATCTTCCCAAACGTCCTCTTAAACTGTGATAGACGGTCATACTATTGTCGCATACTAATAGTGAGAGAATCGTAAGGTAATTTTAATTACTGAACTGCATTGAAGCTAATTTAATTTACTCATCTGAATTGAATAGTGTAGAACGATAGTAAGTTTGGTCGAAGTCATGTAAAGATGAAGAAAGTTAGAATTGCTTGAAAAAAAAAAGTTGAAAACTAATTCTTCTAAAACAAATTAAGAAGCCAATTATATTGAAAGCAAAGTTAAATCCTACAAAGTAAATGAAATTAAAAAAAAAACCTTGAACCGCTCGTGTTGACGAAAATTTCTGAGTACGCTCACTCCCGGTGAAAGCTCCAGAAACTACTTTGTTAGATCGTATGAAATTGAGGTTGGATTGACTGATTGCCAACTGAAGTATTTGCAAGAGTAAAATATGAGATAGCAGCCTCTTGCGGATCCTCCCGCTGCTCGAATTATGTACGTTACATCGCGCACTGGTTGCGTATGACTTCGGGATTGCGCACGAGTTGCACATTGCTGGACGGCTCAGATGCTGTGGCTGCCAATAGACGGTCATGATGGGAGACTGTAGGTGCACGGCCATGATGAACCATGTGGCGAGTGATTTCAATGTCTCGCGGAGAAGATGCGAGGCTGCCACATCAGCATATCTTTGCTCACCCTCTGTTATGCTGCCAGCCTCTGCTGCCATGGCTTGTCGCTGGCTGTCCGATCATCTGAAGGGCGCGGATTTTGGACTCAGGGCTGCCTATGGAAGAAGACGAGCCTGATCTGCACTAGACGCTGGATTTAGATTGTATTGGGCGCTGCCATCACTCGATCTGCTGAACGCTAGAATCAATGGAGGAGGATGGACGACTGAAACTGGCCTTCGTTGCCGGATTTTGGGCCATGATTTGCTGTGAGCGGTGCCGGATCCAGACGGGGAAGACGATGGCATGTGGTTTAAATTCCTGCACGGCAGCCATTGCTCTGTTTGGGAAAGATGATTTGGTCCGGCCATTTGGTCGACTTGAATCTTCTGAATGACAACTGGATTGGCCGCACCAGAAACGGAGGCCATGGAAGCCCTTTTCGAGAAGATGGAGCACCGAAAATTGGTGATTTGCAGGTGCACTTGATCGATGTACATGCGGCTCCCACCAAAACAATCCGAAGCATTAAGCAATTTTATAATTTTCGGTAAAAAATTTCCAATTATTTAAATAAAAAATTCTATGAAAAATATAATTTTTAAAAAATTTTGCATAAACCTTTATTTTTTGTACATTTAAAGAAAATCAAAGCTTAGAATCTATAAAGACCAGAATTTAAGGGTTCTAGCCGATCAAAGTATGGTAAGACCGAATTTAACAGTAATTCAGAGCAATTTTCTATGATAATGAGATTTTCTTAGAAAATCCAAATTTATACGTCACTTGAATGACACGTTCCTACCAAATGGTAGCTAGAATTTTTTTTTGAATACAACGAAATTCAGGCTTCTATATGCATTTTAATTAACAATTTAAAATTGAACTATACCTTATTAGTGCGGGTCAACAAATTTATTTGTTAGCCTAGCTTAAAAATCCTATTTTCGTACTTGTTCAAAATTTTCACAAACTTATTTATCTGTATGTATTTAATATATAAATTCTTTATTTAGTAATATATATTCTTTATAAACTTCATGACATATATTCTTTATTTTTAAATATAGTAGTATTTTAGTAATTTTAACCATTAAAATTACTTAAATACTCATGTTTAAAAATAAAAAATAAATACATATTTTCAAAAATGGTAAAATTTATTTTTATATATTAAGGATGTGTTTTAAAATAATGAAAAGTTATTAGTCTAAAATTTTTCATTCTTTACAACTATCTTATTTTTTAATCATTTCTTCTCATATTACTTTATAATTATCCTATTTCTTAATCATTTCTCTACAACTACCTTTATAATTATCATATTTATCTCGTTTCAAAAAATTTTAAACAACAAATTTTTCTTTTAAAAGTTTTATAAAATGCCTAATACACACTTTTATACATGTAAATTAATAAGTTTATAAAAAAATAAAAAATACAACTTATAGGCAAGATCACAATTCTTTAAAATTATAAAATATCTACATTTTTATTGTGTTCTCTCCCCAGAATGACTAAGAGACAAGGGGATGAGGAGCTAAGTGCCTTTATCCAACTTCCAACTCTACCCTTTACACTCTTGTATAAGAATGCAACTTGGACTCGTAAAATTCAAATTTATCTTAACCTGAACTATATTTATAAAACCTTAACTCTAACCATATTTGTAAACCTGAACCCTATCTCTATTTTTAGAATTCAAGCTGGGTTTGACTTTTGGATCCTATCAATATTTTTAGGCCTTCTCTTTGTATTAAGTAAAATAGAAGTCTTATTTTGGATAATGAACAGGTACTAGCTTTTTCTATTATGCAGTTTAACAGCAATATTATAACCATGTACATAAATATTAACATCTAACCATAAGATAAATTTCATAATATCAATCACAATAAAAGAAAATCATCCAACAAGTATAATAATCAAGTCAAATAAGATTACAAAAGGTTCAAATATCCAACTCCGAATTGCAATATCCAACTTAGGTCCAAGTCTACAATACGTCTCAAGTTCAAATAACCAACATAACAACATTCAACTAAGGTCTTGCTCTTTATAGAGTCATTATAGATAAATGATAATCTGATGTCAACTATTCTTGCTATTTTCTTCCTTCTTCCATGAGCGAGGTGATTCCGACTTTGTATATGTACCCCATTTATTCACTGAAAACAAAATGATGTAAGCTGGAAGCACATTACAAAAAAGGTTTACAAAATTCAATGTTAACACTCGTACTCATAATCATGATAAGATAAAATTTCCACATTCATATGGATAAACAGCAAGTAGCTTACAGAAATCATATGAAGAGCAGGCAACATCGCCGCGTTCAGCGATGTTATCATCCAGAACTCCTTTTCCTTTCTTGTCGTTCCCAAGAAATGTTGGCCCTTGTTTGCTATGGAGATGAATGGACTTCTCTCTTCCCTTCCACACCGCTATCATTACAAATGAGGTTTGTAAAATTACAATCATAATAAGACAAAATTTTCACATCAATATTGATAAACAACAAATGAAGAGAGCTTACAAAGATCATCTGAAGAGTAGGTAGCATCACCACATTCAGTGATATCATCATCCAGAGCACCTTTCCCTTTTTTGTCATTTTTATGAAATGTTGGCCCCTGTTCATGATGGAGACGAATGAATTTCCGTCTTCCCTCCCCCTCCACTATCATCACATCTGACATCATCTCAAGAAGATCCACAAGTTTATCTTTACCATACCTAGCCAAATGTAGGTGTTCCTTGAATTGCTTATAGTACTTTGACTGAAGCCGTTCAATAGTCAAGCTCCCTCCCGAGCGCTCAACCAGTGCCACTAATTGTCTCTTCAAAACTTGAATGTCACTATGGTGCACAGATGTTTCATCATCTAGCAGTTTGATTGGTTCACTGGAGCATTGGGGGCCTTTGATATCAGAATTATGTAATATGGAAGTCGCTGGGGGCAAAGAATTCTCTCCACAGGCCAAACTAGGCCAATACAGTACAAACTTGCCAGCTTTGTAAAGAGATGATGAGATGCTCACATTTGCTGGGATCGCAAGAATAATTGTGTATCCAAATTGATCGAGCTTATGCAATGCCAGTGCAAAATCTACATCCCCCGATATCAGCATGACATAAGCGGGAGGGGGGTTATCACGAATAGACCCTAACATGTCAACTATGATAGCATTATCAGCAGAATTTTTTCTACCACTTGGAACATCTATTAGTGTGACACCAGTTTCGTGGCAGCCTTCCCTAACCCTTCGAGGGAATTTACTAAAATCCGCATAAGCAGAGAACATTCTCACTACACCATTGATTTCAGGGTGCTTCCTCAGTACATTCCGTACGTTGATTGCTACATTATTAGGTTGAACACCATGTGGCACTGGGCAGTTCTCCATGTCCCAATAAATATACACTAGTTGTGGTTGTCTAACCCAGCCTCCAAGTACTTCATTGTATGAACCCTCATTTGAGTTTGGTGAAGTCGCTTCTGACACGTTGTTAGTCTCTGACAACATGAACGAAACTCTGAACCAGACTCTTGAACCTCGAACAAGAAAACCCATTCCTGTATTTAACAGAAAGAAATAACATATATATGGTAAAACCCCAAAAAAGGGACAACCAATGATCGGAACATATTTCGAAAACAGGCACAAAGTGTGATAGACATTCATACTTTTTCCACATGCTAACAGTAAGGGGATACTCTTCATGGGTGCCCATAAGGTTGCATTGAATTGTTCCATGTTCTGTATATTAAATGTTCATCGCCTTTTAAAGGAGAATGTCTATCGACTCTAATAACAAATTTATTTAATAAAAAATCTATTTTAAAAGGAAACAGTGCTCCAAGAATGATGTCTCGGCGTAGGTTTTCAATCATATTGGAAATGAAACTTACGATATTTTAAAACATTTTTTTCCTGTTATACAACCTAGAAGGATCTTGAAACTTTTGTGTTGAAAGGTATGCTTGGTGCGATCAAATAAATAACCAAATTTGATAAGAAATTGGACAATGGCACTGCAAGCAAGCATAAATTGAACAACAACGTGTCCCTCAGAATTTAGTAATAAAACAAATACAAACAATTTCAAGCTTATAGAGGAAAGGGTATCTCCACGTTTGCTCTCACCACAGAGCAATACAGAAATGATAAAAATGCTAAACAAGAAACAGAACCAGCTGACCAAATTTTTCAGAAACCAAACAAATCCATATGGTAAGACTCTCAAAATGGGAAACAAAGAATGTTCAAAGATATTCCAGAACTGCAATAGCACACCCAATTGGAAAAACAGATTAGGAAATGGATGGAAATTCAAAGAGGAAAACAATTTGACACCATGAAATGCTCTACCACTGCCCACAGATTCATCGCACTTGCTTTGAACTTGCAGATGACAACAGGAGCATAGGCTGAGCAAGCTAGGCCCTTCAACAATAGAAACAAACACCTGCATCCATCATCCAAAATACCACGACACCAATTCAACTCACACCAGCATACAAGCCTCAGGGAGACAAATAACAATCCATTTCTAATTGAGAGGATAAGTTCCTCAATTTTTTTAACCAAGACCTTGAGAAACAATCATCCCCAACCCAAGATGAAATGTCCCTCACCCAATTCACTCCATTGAATTACCAAAAGGAAACAGACAAAACCAAAATCTAGAAACTGCATCCGCAACAGAAAGAGCTGATAAAGAATCGATTTTTACTCATCCACCTATCAAAAAGCCTCATATAGGACGAAATGATAGGCAAATAAGTTGTACCTACTCGGTTACCACCTAAATAAGGAATTGCCAAACCCAGCGAAGCATGAATTTCCCCTTTCTGCCTTCCTGCAGCCAGTAACAGAGAAATACAGGCACAGTCGACTGGAGTGAGGACTAAAGAGAGCAGCATTCTGTTAACAGTGTGCTCTCTCCGCCCGTTGAAGGGTTTTAGAAATCTGGACATGTATAAATTGAGTAAAAGGGAAGTAACCCGGGCAGGTGGGTTTCACCTAAATCCGCCAGGTCTACGGTAACATATACCCTAAAAGCACAAATGCAACCTGCCCAAACCAATGTTGTAAGAATAGAACCGATTAATAAACTGGTCAAGGGACTGATTCTAGTCCAACTGGTTCAACCGTCTTTGAAAACCAAGTTGAACCAGTGCATCAGTAATTTATATGAAATATATCATGGGTCGATAAAATAAAGCTTAAAAAATCATATGTATAAAAAGCAATGCAATAATTGAAATTGTGATCATAATTTTAGAAGTAAGAAAATGGAGTACTTATTTTCATGTTGTTGATAATATATTTACCGACATTGTATTGATGTTTTAAATTCATCTTTGAAATTTTACATACTTACAAAGCAAAAACAAAATAGAAAATTAGAATACTCTTAATTATATGCTTAACAATTCTATCAAACTATATATACATACATATATATATACTGGGAAAAGTCCCTTCCTATGTGAGAGGGCTAGGGCGAAATTTTTTCGCACGCCCTTTCTGGTGAAGGCTTCCTGCAGGTGCTCAGTCAAGACTTCCTAGGGAGTTGTAGGGGCTTGATAGTTTGGAGTGGACCAATCGGAAGGAAGGAGGAAATGAAAGGGTGCTGATAGTCGAGCTTGGAGCCATCAGAAAAGTGAAACTACAACTGGCAGAGACATGGCCATGAAAAAGGAGGATCTGCTTGTAAAAGAAATTCAAACTTTGGCCATTGAAGGGGAAGATCTACCTCAGATCGATCCAAATTGTAAGCCTACCCTTTTGTGCACAGTCTGGACAACCCACAGCTATAACAAAGAGCTATTTAAGGCATTGACGAAGTGCCTATGGAAGACGTCAGCTACTGCCATGTTCTCAGAGTTGGATGAAAATCTGTATAGGTTTCTTTTCAGACAATGGAGGACAGAGAACAAGTAATCAAAGAAGCCCATGGATCTATGACAGAAAGATAATTCTGATGAAGAAATTGGATAGACCGATCGAGAGAGAAGAGGTGGACCTCTTCATGGCTCATGTTTGGTTGGTAATAAAAGATATACTTTTTTAATCGACAATAAGAAGCTTGGAGACAGTTAGAAATTCCTTCCAATCCTGCCATGAAAGCTGCCCCTTTGGCAATGGAGTGCGACTCAAAGTGGAAATGGATGTGAGAGAACCATTAAGAAGGGGCATTTTCGTGCAATGTGGAGCATCAAAAAAAGGTGGATCTCCTTCCAATACGACAGACTGCCCATATTTTGCTACAGCTGTGGGAAAATTGATTTTTACGGGGAGTGCGAAAGGTTCAAGGAAGGAGAGGAGAGACCAGAAGCAAGCTATCCTTATGGCAGCTACCTAAGAACAGGTTTCAAACCTCTCAAGCTAAGAGAGGAAGGTGGGCAGAAAAACTGAGCGTTTTCAAAAACATATACAAAGGGTTTCTGGTACAGGAGAAGAGAACAGGACTATGAAGTGGAAGTGGGAGACAACAAGAAGGGAAGACTCCTAGTGGGTGGTGATGAGAAAAAGAAAAAGGAGAAGAGAGAAGAAGGTTGGGGGGTGTTGTCGTGGTTGTGGAAGGAAGGACAATTCTAGGGGATATAGGGACTAGAAGATGGGAGGAGAATGAGAGAGGGAACAGGCCAGAAGAAGGTCGTGGAAGGAAGGACAATTCTAGGGGATATAGGGAATAGAAGATGGGAGGAAAATGAGAGAGGGAACAGGCCAGAAGAGGGTTGTGGAAGGAAGGACAATTCTACAGGATATAGGGAATAGAAGACGGGAGGAGAATGAGAGAGGGAACAGGCCAGAAGAGGGTTGTGGAAGGAAGGACAATTCTAGGGGATATAGGGAATAGAAGATGGGAGGAGAATGAGAGAGGGAACAAGCCAGAAGAGGGAAGAGTTTCTTCAGGGAGAGGAGGGGAAAACCTAAGGGTAGAGGTAGCAGGAGGTGGAAGGTGGGGGGTAACTGATAAAGAAAACCAAGGGGCTATGCAGAAGGCAGGGGCAAAGGGGATTGAAGTATGGAGGGCAAGTGATGGAAAGAGTGAGGAGATAGGGAAAGAAAAGCTCGGGAATGAGGAGGGGGGAAAAGGAAGTGGATGGGAGGAGAATGAAGGGGAATCTGGACTAATGTGGGGTGTGAGTAGATATGAGAAGGATGATGAGAATCTGATTGCAGAAAAGAGGATGTGGTGGAACAGGGGGTTGAAAAGCACAAATGAAAGGGACAGCTGGGGGAGAGAGAGAGAGAGGGCAGGGAGAAGGGGCCTTAAGGATGGAAAAGTCAGAGGGAGGGCAGAGATTCATAAACCAGGGAAACCAAGAAAGGGGAAAGACTAGCTTTGGGTTGAAAACAGTGATGGGAGAAGGGAGTGAAGGGGCGGGGGAAGAGAAGTACAGTAAGGGCAGTTCCAGCAGAGGGGTGCTAAGGGAGTTGAAGGAAGCTGTGGCAAGCTTAGGGGACAACCAGTCTTGGGTAACTGTGGATCCGTTTGAGAGAAAGCAGATGGAAGAAGGGAAAAGGTGGCAGAGAAGGGGGATGAGGAAGGAGAAGACTGAAAGGAAAGAAGATGCAGGTGGGCCATGGGTAGTAGGGAAAAAAAGGAGAGTAGAAAAGGAAGAACTAGGGGGAGGAAGCTCAAAGGGAGGAATGGAGAAAAGAATGAAAGTAGATGGGAGGGAAGAAGTATCATAGCTTGGAATTGTCGTGGGCTTGGGAACCCACGGGCAATTCAAAAGCTCGCTGACATGGTCAAGAGTGAAGATCCCAAGGCTATTTTCATTTGCAAAACAAAGAGAAATAGCAAAGAAATGGACGCTATCAAAAGGAAGATGAAGTTCCAAGGGTGCTTGACAGTGGCAGCTGAAGGAAGAAAAGGTGGCCTTGCTCTTCTACAGAAAGAGGATTGGGATGTCCAAATTCTGATTTACTCCAAGAACCACAATGATGCTAAAATTATCAGGAGAAGAGGAGAGACTGCTTGGAGACTAACTGGATTTTACGGAAACCCGGTGACAAGCAGAAGAATTGAATCATGAGAGCTGCTAAAGTCTATTAGTTTTGGAAGGAATTTGGCTTGGATAGTAATGGGGGACTTCGATGAAGTCCTGGGTTTATCTGGAGTATATAGCTCCAATGTCAGAAATAAGCAACAGATGGAGATGTTTAGGGAAACTGTGGGTTATTGTATCTGGTGGATATTGGTTATGTGGAAACAGCTATGACATGGAAAACAATAGATGGAGTAGAGACAGAGTGGAGGCTTGCCTAGATCGTGGATTGGCCAACCAATTATGGCTAAACACATTCAGATTTGCCAAGATCTACCATTTGTCTGTGGCATCCTCAGATCATTGCCTGTTGATGCTTTGCCTTAATTCTGAAAAGGGAAGAAAGAAGCCTCCTAGAGAGTTTAAATATGAGCTGTTTTGGGCAAAGGACGAAGAAGCTCACCAGATTGTTAACGAATGCTGGAACAATCAGGGAATTGGAGCTGGAGATGAGTGCAGGATGCTGGCCCAGAAAATTCAGAAGTGCAGAAGTTCACTGGGAGAATGGAATAGAATGAAAAGGGGAAGCATCCAGCGAGCCATCAGAGAAAACCAAGCAACGCTAGGAGATCTGAGATTAGAACAGGCCACTGACCAGAGGAACATGGAGATTATCCAGTTAGAGAGGAGAATAAATCAGCTTCTGGAAGATGAGGAAATCCTATGGAAGCAAAGGGCGAAGTCTCATTGGCTCAATGAAGGTGATAGGAATACCCATTTCTTTCATAGTATGGCCACGAAGGGGAGAAGAGCAAACAGTATTGATGGTCTCCAGGACGAAGCTGATTGTTGGCACCATGAACCGGGGAAGATGAAGAGAGTGGCAGCTAAATATTTTGAAAAGCTCTTCAAAATGTCAGATCCTAGAAACTGGGCTTTGCCATAGGAAAGTTACAAGGGAGGAGAATGAGTTGTTGATTAAGACAGTGGATTTGAAGGAGGTGAGGAAAGTGGTCGGAGATATGAAACCAACAAAGGCACCGGGGCCTGACCGAATGTCTGCGGGGTTTTACCAAAGGCATTGAGACGTGGTGGGGGGACCTGTTTAAAATGTGCAAGGTGATTCTGGAAGGCAGTGACACAATGGAGAGGATCTGGAAGCTGAAGCTTATTAATACCACGACCATTGTCCTAATCCCAAAAAAGAATGATGCTTGTAGAATGGAGGAATTCAGGCCAATCAGTCTCTACAAAGGTTGTGGCAAAGATTTTAGCAAACAGGATGAAGGGGTGCCTCAATTCTATTATCTCAGAAAACCAAAGTGTCTTCGTTCTGGGACAGCTAATTATTGATAATATGGTTATGGCATATGACCTGATCCACCACATGAGGAAAAGACAGAGAGTAAAAAAAGAAGATGTGGCAGTAAAGCTCAACATGTCAAAGGCGTATGACAGAGTGGAATGGAAGTTCCTACTGGAGATGATGCTAAGTCTGGATTTTGACCCAAGATGGGTGGAGTGGGTCAAAAGTTGTTTATGGTCGATGTGGTATCGGTTGAATATTAATGGGTACAAGACTAACTTCTTTTCTCCCACAAGAGGTCTGAGGCAAGGCGACCCCTCGTCTCCCTACCTTTTTTTGATCTGTGTGGAGGGTTTCTCTTTGTTAATTGATGATATGATCCGATAGAAGGTGCTAACTCCAATGAGGATTGTTCCAAGAGGCCCAGCTATTTCTCATCTCTTTTTTGCAGATGACGCGCTTCTTTTCATTAGAGCCAATTAGAAGGGAACTTTAGGAATGCTTGAGATGATTGAGGCCTATGGGGAGTGCTCTCGACAGCAGGTGAACATCAACAAAACTGCGCTCTTTTTTTAGCTCAAACACTAGGCCACTAGTTAGAAGAAAAATCAGGGAGGTGAAAAATGCAAGTGGAGAGGATATCAATAAGTATTTGGGTCTACCAGCATGGATTGGAAGGACTAAAAAGAGTATGTTCTTGGGGCTAAAGGAGAGGGTATGAAAGAAACCGCAGGGGTGGAAAGAGAGAATTCTCTCAATGGGTGGAAAGGAGGTCCTTATTAAGGCTGTTGCTCAAGCCATCCCCAGCTATGCCATGAGCCTGTTTGCTTTCCCAAAGGCGTTTGTAATGAGCTGAATAGCTTGGTAAGTAAGTTGTGGTGGGGAGAACAGGGAGGGAGGAGGAAAATGAGCCGGATCGCCTGGAAATCAATGTGTAAACCTAAATCAGTGGGTCGAATGGGATTTAGGGACTTATGGAATTTCAACTTGGCTTTTCTAGCTAAGCAGTTTTGGCAATTAATCAGAAAACTGCATTCAATGTGCTATAGATTGTTGGAGGTGAAGTACTTCAAGAAGGAGAGTTTATGAGACTGCAAAAGGAAAGCAAATGATTCCCGCACTTGGCAGAGAATCCTTAAAGCCAGACCATTGATGGAGATGGGCGGCAGATTGAAGATAAGAAATGGTGAGACTGTTAAGTTCTTCACTGATAGATGGACACCAAGAAAGATTGGAAAAACTGGACTGTTGACAGAGGACATCCGAGATGATATGAGGGTTTGTAAGTTCATTAACGAACAGAATAAAAGGTGGGATAAAACAAGGATTCTCCAAGCTGTGGGGGAGGATGGATAGAGGATGATCCAGCTCATCCCTATCCCAACTGATGAGGTGGAAGACACCTGGTTCTGGGAGGCAGAAACAAGTGGTGTTTACTCTATGAGATCTGTCTATCGATTGTTAATGACTAGCCATGTTCACTGTGCAGGAACCACTAGAGACAGAAAGGAGGATAAAGGCATCTATACGGCGATCTGGAAAGCACAGCTCCCAAGCAAAGTCAAAGTCTTTTCACGGAGACTGTTCGAAAATGTGTTACCAACAAAGATGAATCTTATCGACAGGGGTGTCCAGGCTAACAAATTCTGTGAACTATGTAAGAAGGTTAAGGAGAGTGCTCAACATCCGTTCGTGTATTGTGGGAAGATCGAGCCTCTCCGAATGCAGATTGTGAGTGACAGCTATGTCTGGACCCCGAGAAATGCCATCAAATGCATCCTGAGGTGGCTGTTACGCAGCGGCAAGGAGGACTCTTTCTGTTTGTTTTTAATTCTATGCTGGAGGGTGTGGTGCATTCGAACCATACAAGGGTTAAAGACTGGTCTTAATTGCGACCATGAGGTGGGAAGTGCACTGGATTGGAGCAGGAGTTACTGGGACGAATTCAAGGCTGCAAACTCGTTGGTTCTCTCGAGTCTATGCCAGCAAAGCCTAATCTCGAGATGGAGGAGGCCGACTCAAATGACCATGAAAATGAATGTGGATGGAAGAAGACATTTTGGGGGACAACAAATGGGGGTAGGGGCAGTCTTGCGCGATTCAGATGGGTCGTTCCAGGCGGCAAAATGCTGGAAAGTTGATGGTTTTTTGGAAGTTTTGAATATGGAGATGCTGGCTATTCTTTTTTGTGCCAGGTGGGGGAAGGATTAGGTGATTAACAGATTGGAAATTGAAAGTAACTCATTAGTTAATGTATCTTTACAGAATGACGACCCTCCGTTTCGTCAACAACGGCATATTTGTTCAAGTAGTTAAAGGTATTTCCCAGAATATGGGTGAAGTCAGGTTTACTCATGTGCTGAGAACTGGAAATCAGGTGGCCCATATGTTGGCGACAATGGCTGTAAATATGTTCGTTGATATTTTGGTTTGGGGGACGCCCAAACCACACCCCACCGCACCTCCCCCTCAACCCCCCCCCCCCCCCCCCCCCCCCCAAACCCCCAACACACACACAAGAAACTGTAAACAAGTTGTATATTGATTTCTCTGGTTCAATATAGACCTCTTTAAACATCAAAAATATATATATTTTTAACAAAAAAAAGAAAATTAGAATAATCTTGATGTAAGAGATTCATTAGAGATTTGAGTCGTAGAGTTTGATCCCGTGACAGCAGTGGACTGACTAGATGATATTTTGCAAACCATAAAAATTAACTTCTCCACTAAAAAATCCAACCATTTGGTAAAACCAGAACAGAGAATGGGTACTCTAGAAAAGCAAAAACATCAAGGACCATTTCCGTACTCATAACCAAGACGCTGAATTCGGCAGTCTTCCTGCCTTCAGCTGCAGAGAATGCAAAAGAAAAAATGGATTTTTCTTTGGAGCAGGGAAAAGCCAAAATGCAAGAGGTTTTTCACCGGCAAAATGGGACGCTCCCCAGCAATTTTGTGGGATAACCAAACACTAAAAAGCAACTGGGAAAAACAATGAGAGAAAAGCCAAAGAGCAGAAGCAAACACCCAACTCTGTTTGCTCTCTGCGACCCACAGAAATGTTGCATTAAATGACGAGATGGTCCATGAATCGCCATCTAACAAGCCACCAAGAAGCACCACAAAGCCACTGATGAGAATGGATTAAAGGTGCAGAAATGATTAAAAACAAAATTGCCATCGACAATTCGAGCAGCCAGAAATCAAAAATTGCTTGTGGATGAGGATGCATTACCATCCCGGACAACGACTAGAGGGGCCGCTGATATTGGAGGAAGAAGACAGTGACTGCTCCCTGCTCGTGCTGCCTGCAGGAGGAAAGAAGGAAGAAGTCTTCCGCAACTGCTCCCCGCTCGTGCTGCCTGCTGCGCTCTGCCTGCTGGAGGAAAAGCGAAAGACGTCGTCGGGTGCAGCTTCAGCGCCGGCGTCGTAAAACCCATCTGGATACGGAGGGAAGCTCTTGCTCGAAATCAAAAAAGGGAAAATGGAGAAGGCTTTGGACAGGGGTTGTCAGAATCGAAAATGAACCTGGCCGGTCTTCGAAGGTTCCGCGCGCTATATCCGTACTTCGGTTGCATGCTCCGGGCGCGTACACCCCTTTTTTTTAAATTTTTTTTTTATAAAATTGCTAACTCAAGTGTATTTAATATATGTATCAATTTTTACCATTTTTAGAGTATTTTAAATATTTATTTTTTATTTTTGAAAATCAGTCACATTTTAATAATTTAAAATTACTTAAAAAGTCATTGATTTTCAAAAATAAAAAATAAATATCTAAAATATTCCAAAAATGGTAAAAATTTACCCAAAGATTAAATATATTTGGGCTAACAAGTTTATAAAAAAAATTTCAAAAAAAAATAAAAAAAAATAGGTGTATACGCCCGGGACCCGGGAGCATACAACCGAAGTCCGCTATATCCACCGCGTCATTACCCTAATCATATGCATACTCATCGCATTATTGAAATCTCAAATATTCTCACTCCATATGATCCTGAAAAGGTCTATCAGTTAAGTCATTAATTAATATCTAAAATTACTAATATATCTTTTGAACTTAGGGTGTGTTCGGCAATGGATACAATATATTAAGTTAAAACTTTTCAATCTAAAACTTTTCACTCTTAGCAATTATTATATTTTTTAATTATTTTTTCACATTTTTCTATACAACTACCTTACTTTTCAATTATCTCAACACAATTAACTATACAACTAACTTGTCTATTTTAACTTTATTTTTTTTACTCATCATCATTATCCCTATCATATCACATCACTTAACAATTTTTACTATCCAAAACTTTTTCCCAAGAGTTTTATCCGTTCCAGACACACTCTTAGAACGAAATTGGAAAAAATTGAATATCATAATTAATATTTAATATTTTGAAAATATTACGAGTAAACTTAGAATTAGAGTGAAAGATATTAAGTATATTTGCAAAAGCTTCTTTTTTTACGGGGTTAACGGTGGTCAACAAAACAAAAACGAAGATGGTCATAAAGGTACCTGGTGGCTTATTTTTCCCAATCGACAACTAAGCCAGAGGGACCAGCCAAGTTATTAGTTACGATCAGGTCCTCATAATATTCACCTAAACAAAACACGTCTTTAGAAAAAGGTCAATGATCACATCATTTTAGGGATTTCAGTTGTATGCACTCGGGTATACTTAGACTTGGTGCACCTAGATGCATTTAACCTATTTTTTAAATTTTTTAAATTTTTTTTATAAAACTGTTAATCTAAACATATTTACCGTGTTTATTATTTTTTACTATTTTTTGAAAGTTTTACATATTTTTTTTAGATTTTTAAAAATCGGTAGCAATTTTAGTAATTTAAATTGTCGTTGATTTTTAAAAATCCAAAAAATATCTAAATATCTAAATATCTCAAAAAAGGTCAAGTTTGATAAACATATTAAATACGCTTAAATTGTAAAAAAAATTTAAAAAATTTTTAAAAATGGATATTTGCACCCAAGTGCATATAACTAGGATCCTCATTTTAGGCTGGTCTAAGAAATTTATTTTTGTATTTTTTAAAAAAATTTTGTATGATTAGTTTAGGTATATTTAATTCATTAGCAAAGTCTTATCATATGAAGTAATGTGTCTATATTTACTGCTAAAAAAAAAAGTAACGTTTGTGTATATGTATTTTTAATTTTTAATTTATCCGGCATCAGCAATACTAAGGGTCCTACTTGTGGTGGCATCAAAAGTTTTCCAGTTTTATTAGGAAAAAAATAGAATATTGTTAAATATTCTATTAAAATGTTATAAGAAAGTTGTAAGAATGTCTTAAGGCCTAATTGTAATACAAAGTTAAGATGATAGTAAAAATACACACCCACCAAAAAATTTATATAGTCATTTTAATTTAAAGATTGCTGATCATATGCGGTTGGCTAAAGTGGCTAGCCACCTAAGCTAGCTACAAGTAATAAATTTTTTAGTTTTTCTATAAATATATTAATTTAGGTATATTTAATCTTTAATCTAAATTTCACTAATTTTTATATGCATATATATTTTTTATAATTTTAAACATAAGGGTGTTGTAATAATTTTCATCAATTTTTGATATGCTTATATATATTAGACTGTTAAACATAGGTATTTTGATCATTTTTTAGGTAAAATGACCACACTATATCGATGTTTAAAAATAAAAAAGATAGCTACTAGTCATATGAGTTGGTGATAATACCAATGTAATGAATAAACCCACACATAAACCACCTAGAACCACCTTCCGCTTGATTCATGTACAGACTCAAAAAAAGTGGCCATTAGGCCTAATGCACAAAACGATAAAAATGATCATTGAGTTTGTGGACTATGAACCTCATAGTGTAATAATATCCGCTCTGATCTGGTAGTTCAGTCCCGTAGTTTTAAAATATGTCATACAATATTTAATTTGAAACTCACTTAGAAACTACTCGAAATTTTTTTCTTTTTTTGATGTGGGATTGAGTTCTGAGTTATTTAACCAACGACCCGTATATGGATGAATGGGGTTTGACTCCTCCCACTGTTTTGGGGTTTTTACAAGTGTTTTCCTTGAAAGTAGGAATATTCAAAAGATATCACTCCAAGATGAGAGTTGTAAATGTGTTTGATTGACAATATCAGATATCGAAATGTATATAATACCAATCAAAAAATTAAAAATGATATAAGCTTATCAAAAATTCATAAAATTTGAATTATAAATTAAATACACCTTAATTAATATATTTCTAAACAATAAAAAATATGTTAATAGAGGACCATAGTTGGAGCTAAACTGCCCCTTCTAATTTAAAATAACTAAAATACTTTCATATTTTCAAATTCAAAATAAATATATACATCTTAAAAATAACATTTAATTTATAAATTAAATATAGTTTTCTAAAAATTTAAAAACTAAAAAAAATATTTTTGGAACGATTTGAAATGATCAAGCATTTAATATCTATTCCAAACCACATAAGATTCTTGAATTGAATCTGTATCACTATTTGCAAAATAATTTTATCAATTTTCAATACAATTATTCTCAATACACATAATTATATTCTCATTCAAAATGCAGATTTCATCCAAGATTCATATATAGTTTATATACGGCATCTCGTCATCGCCTGCTGGGCCTGCTCTCTCGTCTACTTCTCTTCCTTTATTCTCTCCTGACGATTGTCATCGCCAGTGGATCGTCTCTACTTCTTTTCTTTGTCTCCTCCCCGTCTCGCTTCTCTCCCCTTCGTTCTCTCTGCTGTTGGAGTTCTCGTCGTTCTGTAGACGATCGCGTTATCGTCTATAGGATACTGATACACTTTTGATAATATCTGATCATATGAAACTGGATTGACCTAACTTTGTTTTTGTCGGATTCTCAACTTCAAAATCTTCAAAAAACATATAATACGACTTCTTATTCTATTTTTACTAACCATGATGATTTATTAAAGTTAAATTATGTGCATAGAATTTTAATTCCACATGTTTTTGGGTCAAATAATTATATCTTCTTTTTTTGATTGGTTGATCTTATATATTGTGACATTTGATATTATAATCAAGCTCATCCATCTTTTTTACAAACCACCTATAAATAATACCCGGACACACTACTGATGCCGAGATTCAAAATGCACACACACGCCCCCCAATCATCAGAGGCACTATCACCAAAATAAAATAGTTCTTTTTTTAAAATTTTCTGAACTTCAAAAGCTTTAATCTGATATATTATACATCACCTAATTCCTTCGACATAATCCATGGTCAAAATACTATTTTCAAAGTATTTCCCAATTAAAGCTCTAACATATGTATTGAATTTTAAATACCCTTATAAGAAAAGTATTCATATCATTAAATACAAATTATAAGCACTCCAAATGATGATATATTCCTACATGTATATCACACCCTAAAATGATGTTTGACCTTTTCCAGAAATTTGTTGGTCTTAACCAGTCTTGCTCCTAATGGAATCATTATAAATATATAGATGATAAATTTCAAGTCAACTACTCTTACATGTTATCATCATTTCTCATAATATTTTTCTTCTTTTGGTATTCTAGTTTCTACCTCCTCCCATGAGTGACGTGATTCCAACTTTGTATATGAACCCTGTTTATTCACTGAAAACAAAACAATGTAAGTTGGAAGCATATTACAAATAAGGTTTGTAAAATTCATCATTAACTCTCATAATTATAATCATAATAGATAAAATTTCTACATCAATATGGATAAACAACAAGTGAAAGGATAACTTACAAAAATCATCTATAGAGATAGCATCCACTGTAGAAAATCATGTGATGCGGAAGCGTACCTGAATCCATGTGTATAAACTCCACCTGTAGAACGTGTAGAGTGCAAGATCTTCTCCTTCATCACTTCTCCTTGTGATACTAACAGTAGATGGGAACCCGCTTGTGTTTATATGCGTATGAGAGAGGGACCCAGACTCCTATGTATAATAAAGCTCTTCCCATCATGACTCTTAGTAGAAGTATAGTACCACCTGGATAGGATTGCGTACGTATCTTGTATACGTTAGGCTACCTTTAGCTTAAACCTAAAAGACTACTATTTTAATTAGGACACCTTTTTGTGGTTTAATTCTAACATTCTCTCACTTAGCCTAATTTAAAATAATAAGTGAAAGAAAAAAAATTATACACGAAATACAGTCTTTGGATTTAACATTTGAAAAAATTACCGGACAAGTGCACTCATTTAAAAAATATGCCCAGTCGTTACGTACGCAATTTTACTTTAACACTTAAGTTTTAAAAAAATTGTCAATATAGATCATGGCGGTTTATGCAATATGTAACATACTTCCTTCCATGCACCACGATATTAACAAACTTAACTAAGTTTTTAATGGTAGATTTACAATTATGTGATTTTAATAATGTCCCACATTAATATCAAATAAATAAAATCTTCTGTTTCCAATCACATATTAATTGTCAACAAAATATCATAATAGAACAAAAAAAAATAATCATCCAATACGAGATCTCAAAATGTATCAATTACATCAATAATTGTCCCACATAACAAGACCCATATTTCTTATGTGTCCAAAGAAAACCTTAGGCGCTAGGGCCTTGGTCATGAGATCAGCAATCATGTCAGCAATACCAACAAAACTAATCGATATCAGATGATCATTAATCCTTTCTTACACCGACATATTTAGCATTAATGTGCTTGTTGGCACTAGTAATTCTTCTATAATTGGAGAAGTTAATCGTTGATGAATTGTCACAATTGATTCTCAGAGGCCTAGAGATAGAATCCATAATCTTAAGCTCTGAGATAAATTTCCTCAACCACAGTACGTGTGAGGATGCTTCATGACAGCCAACAAATTCAACTGCCATGCTAGAGTCAACTACACGATTTTGCTCATACTCTTCCATGGAACTGCTCCACCAGCTAGTAAGAAAACATAGCCTGATGTGGATCTTCTGCTATCCATGCAACCAGCATAATCTGAATCTGTGTAACCGATCACTTCTAATTTTTTTGCAGACGTGAGCTTATAATTTTTAGTTCCTTGGAGATATTGCATCACTTTCTTTACCGTTTTCCAGTGTTCCATTTCTGGATTGCTTTGATATCTTCCAAGTAATCTCATTGCATAACTGATGTCAGGACATGTACAAACTTGGACATACATTATGCTCCCAAGAGTAGAAGCATATGGGATGGACCTCATTTCCTGTTTTTCAATCTCATTTTGTGGACACTGATGCAAACCATATTTTTTACCTTTAAAAATTAGCACTTCACATGATGAGCAGTTGGACATTTTGAATCTTTCTAAAACCTTATTGATATAAGCCCTCTGTGATAACCTTAAAAGTCTCTTAGGCCTATTTCGATGGACCTCAATTCCTATGACACATGATGCCTCACCTATATCTTTCATATCAAAATGTTCAGAAAAGAAACTTTTAGTGTTATGTAAAAGACCTAAATCATTAGTAACAAACAAAATATCATCTACATATAGAATCAAAAATCTAAATTTGCTTTACTCAACTTCAGATATATACATTGATCACCAATGTTTTCTGTAAATCCAAAGGAAGTGAAAACTTTGTTGAACTTTAAATACCACTGTCGAGAAGTTGTTTAAGTCCATATATAGATTTCTTTAATTTGCATACTAATGTGTTATTTCCTTTCATTTCAAATTCTTCGGGCTGCATCATGTGTACCTCTTCTTCTAGATCCTCATTCAAGAATGCTGTCTTTGCATCCATTTGGTGTAACTCTAAGTCAAAGTAAGCTACTAATGCCATAATGATTATGAATGAGTCTTTTATGGAGACGGGTGAAAAAGTCTCTTTATAATTAATGTCTTTTATTTGAGTGAATCCTTTGGCAACAAGTCTGGCTTTATACCTTTCTACATTCTCTTAGGGTCTTGTTTGGTTTTGAATATCCATTTACAACCAATAGGTTTGCCCCCTTCAGGCAACGTAACAAGATCCCAAACTTTATTTTTTATGCATGGATTCCATTTTATCTTTCATAGTATTGATCCATAATTCGGATATTTCACTATTAATAGTTTCTTTGAATGTTAATGGATCAGTTTCAATACAAGGATCGTCAATACATTCTTCCAAATATATAATGTAGTTATCTGAAATAGCTAGTCTTCTTTACTCTATGAGACATTCTTGGCTCATTAATATGTTCTACATTGTTGTCTTGATGAATATCATTTGAAATTAAAGTCGGTTCATTATTAATCTCTTCTGTGGGTTGCACAATAATTTCTGGTTGTTGATCTGTCATGTTATGATCAACGATCTCAGTTCTTACATTTGTCAATGATGTACCAGAGAAGAGATTTTTGATCTCCTCAAATTCCACATTTCATGGAGTTGTGCTTCCACTATTTTCACTATTCTCAATGAACTGAGTTATTCCGATCTAAATGATCATAATATTATGAGACAGACAGTAAAATCAGTACCCTTTAGACCATTCTGGATACCCAATAAAGAAATAACTAATAGTCCTTGGGTCCAATTTCTTTTCTTGTGGGTTGAGTATCCTTGCTTCTGCTTGACAGCCCCAAATATGCATATGCCTCAAACTGGGTTTCCTGCCTGACCATAACTCGAATGGAGTTTTAGGAACAGCTTTACTGGAAATTCTGTTAAGGATATACATAATAGTTTTCAAGACTTCACTCCACAAGAATAAAGATGAGTTACTAATCGTACTTCTCACCATATCCATGAGAGTATGATTTTTTCTTTCAGCAACACCATTTTGTTGGGGAGTTTCTGACATTGTATATTGAGGTTCAATACCATTATCTTCTAAAAATTTAGCAAATGGACCAGTGATTCGACCTAATTGACCGTGTTTACCATAATATTCATCGCCCCTATCAGATCTAACAACTTTAATTTTCCTATCCAATTTCTTTTATACCGACTCTTCGAATAATTTAAAAACATTCAAAGAATCAGACTTTTCATGCAATAGGAAAATAGAACAATAACGTGAGAAATCATCAATAAACGTGATAAAGTATTTTTCACCTCAATACATGATGAGAATGGACCACAAATATCGGTGTGGATCAATTCTAAAAGTCCATTGCTTCTTGTGGCATTCTTTTTCTGAATTTTAGTTTATTTTTCTTTAATACAATCGATGCTTATGCTAAAATCAGTAAAATCTAGAGTAGGTAATACCTCATCTTTTACTAATCTTAACATCCTTTCTTTCGATATGTGACCTAATCTTTTATGTCATAACATGGAGGAATTTTCATCAATCATACCACGTTTAGTATCAACATATACATTTAAGGTAGATGAACAATTAATAAATGAGCAATCTGCACGTATTTGATATAATCCATTAAACAATGTTCCAGTACCAACTAAAATAGAATCTTTAAACAAAGAAAATTTTGAGTTCGCAAAATTGAAAGCATAACTCATTATATCGAGTTTTGGCAAAGAAATTAAATTTTTAGAAATAGATGAAACATAGAAAACATCATGCAGTTCTAAAAAATGCCTTGTGTTTAGGCGAAGCCTGCAATTTCCTACTGCTTTGACTTTTAGACTTTGTTAGATTGCCCATTAAGATTGATGACTCATGTGATTTTGGGTTGCGAGTTGAATGGAATGCCTGCAAAGAGTTTGAAATATAGATAACAACACCAGAGTCAATACACCATAAATTAGAGGATACATTTATGAAATTTGTTCCAAGGCAAACATGTACATAATTGTTACCTTCCTTTTTGAACCAATTCTTTTGCTTGAGATAATCTTTCTTAAAATGTCCTTTCTTTTTACAAAAATGACACTTTTCAGCGGATTTTTTCGATCCATCCTCTATGTCTTTCTTTGATGGGAATTTATTCTTTCCCTTTCCTTTCTTCGACTTGTACTACTTAGAAGTCGATGTGAAATTGATAGTCATTGATCCATCCTGCTTTAATTTCTCTTCCTCTTGCACACACATGGATATTAATTCATTTAAAGTCCATTTCTCCTTTTGTGTGTTATAGGAGATCTTAAATTGTGAAAACTGAGATGGAGAGAGAGTTTAAGACAAATATAACTAGAAAAGAGTCAGAGATTTTCATCCCCAATTCATTAAGTTTCCCAGCTATATTTGACATTTCCATTATGTGCTTTAGCACTCCACAAATGCTATTATATTTCATTGAAGTTAATTTGTTAATAAGCATTTCAGCCAATGCTTTATCTGACCCACTAAATTTTTTCTTAATTGAGTCAAGATAAGTTTTGACACTTTCATCTTCAGGGTCATAAACAGAGCCCCTGATGTTTCTTTCAATTGTACTCTTTATAATCATAAGAGATAATCTGTTGGAACGCTCCCATTTATCACATTAAAACTTTTGACTATCAGTACTTTCAGGCGTTAAGTCATTAGGTTTTGCAATACGAAGAGCTAAATCTAGATCCAAACATCCTAAAGTAATAAGTAGTTACTAATGCCAATCAGAGTAATTTCTGTGATGAGAGAAAAAAAAACATATTATTCTCTTTGTTATAGTTATGGCTCTTGTTCCTCAATCTCATTTGTCTAATATCCTGACACTGAATTGATCAAATTGCTCTAATACCATATGTAGAAAATCATGTGACGTGGAAGCGTACCTGAATCAATGTGTATAGATTTCACCTGTAGAACATGTAAAGTGCGAGATTTTCTCCCTCAGCACTTCTCCCTGTGATACTAGCAGTAGATAAGAACCGCTTGTGTTTATATACGTGTGAGAGAGGGACCCAAATTCCTCTGTATAAATAGAGTTCTTCCTATCATGACTCTTAGTAGAAGTACAGTACCACCTGGATAGGATTGCGTATGTATCTTGTATATATTGGGCTACCTTTAGCTTTGTGAAACCCGGACCCAAGTAAGGTTTATTTATATGCAATTGACATATAAATATGAATCAAGTATAATTTAGTGGAATTATGAATGATTTCCTTTGCAATAGTGATGATTTATCGCAATTAGGGCAAATGATGATGGATGATCAATGAAAGCCGATATGAGTCAATGTGATTAAAGAGGCTTAATGAAGATTAAAAAATGTGAATATATTGAGGATAATTACCTCATGTATTATGGTTTAACTAATGGAGATTTTGATGTTAATTATGGATTAAAGGAGGCAAATGCTAAAAAAATGCAAAACTCGACGCCGGGAAGGCGGATTAAGATGAAAATTGAAAGGTAAGTGCATAATTTTGTGCTTAATATTATGGTAATGATGGATTATGAAAATAAGGATGAAATTAGGGTGAAAATTGATTATCACCGTTCAAAAATTTAAATGGTCATAACTTGAGCTAGAAAAGTCGGATTGAGATGAAATTTGAAATGAACGGTTAAAATTATGAGATTAATGCAATGAGAAGCTTGGATTAAGCTAATTATGATAAAATCCAGTAATTAATGACATAATTTAAAGGTTATTGGATTAGCTCAAAGGAGCATGAAATAGGTGGCATGGAATGGACGTCCAAACTAGCCCCTAAAGTGGATTTTTGTGAAATATTTTTTTAATAAAATATATACCCAAAGTCAACTATGGATTAAGGGGATTAAATATGCATTAAATTGGAGTGGAAATTCATGGCTAAAGGCATCAAATCTGGACCGTAGATATGTTATCAATTAATGGACAGCAATGGAGTATGGGAGAGAGGTGCACGGTCAAGCAACTTTTGGAATTTTTAATAATTTTTTTAATAGCTAAATTGAACCCTAATTAAGCTAGCTACCTAGGATGATTAATTACCCATTAATTAAAGTAAAAATTCGGTGGAAAAAATGGCAAAAAGTTGCTGCAAGTGGACCCCACCCAAGTGGATAGCTTTATCTAAAAGCTGGATATGGCTGTGGAAAAAAATATGAAAAAATATTAAATGATTAAATATGTGGCTGAAAAATATTAAATGATTAAATATGTGGACCCCTCCATTTTGGGTCGAAATTGTAAAGGAAAAATTGAAAAATAAATGCTTATATAAGCAGGCAGTGTGGACGTTCCAGATTTCTGTTTGGGAGAGAAAAAAAGAAAAAAAATCAAAGGGGCAGTGGCTGGAACGATCCAAGGGATGAAAACATGAATAAATGAAGGGGATTTCAAGTGCTCAAAGGATGGATCACCAATTAATCAAGTAACTATATGATTATTTTGATTTTATGTTTCAAATCTGAAAATTATATGATGTTGTGAACTAAAATATGGACGGAATAGTAAATGGATGAATTTTAGCATGAAAATTTTTGAAAAGAATTATTATAGGGTTATTAAGGAACGACCAAAGTTTCCTCTTAAAAGGATAAGTACTTTATAAATTAAAAATCTGAGAAGATTAGCCCAAACAGGGTAAAACGGGTGACAGGATCAGCTGTAGAAAATAATTTTTAATAATTTTTATACGAGGATTTGTGGGCTAAAAATTTTATAAAATATATAAGATATATTTAGGATCATATGAAAAAATGAAAAATTAGGTTTTTATGGGTATAAATATACCCCATAATTAACTTCATTCAGGCTGTCTGAAAATGGATTCTGCTGTCCAGCAAGGTAAAAATACTAAAATAAATATAAATGCTTAATTTTTTATGTTGGAAATATTTATTTTAGTTAATTAATGTATTTATTAAGGTATTATAGAAATTTTAGATCAAAAATACTTGATTTGGTATTAATTCAATATTTTGAGATTTCAGTACACCTGATTTCAGTATATGTGGATAGTTTGAGAAAAAATTTAAAAAAAATATGAAACCTATGTAAAAATGATCCAAGTTAATTATATATGTTAATATACTAAATTTGAGTTAGGAAAAATTTGATTAATTTCTGAAAATTTGGATTTATAAAACTGTTTAGGGTTATGTGTTGAGAAACACGTTAAACGTGTGAAAAATGGGTTCCAAAGTTGCTGTTTTGGAAACCTATGATTAGTGGATTTAAATACCATAAAAATACCCTAAAAAATGGTAATTAGGGATAATTATCATGCTGAATTAGTGACTAAATTTTTGACTTGGAAAATTTTATGAAATGCCTCATATATGTGTTGCCAAATGAGCATTTGTGAAAGGATAAACATGCATAGGTGATAAATAATTTATGTAATGTGATTTTGTGCAAAAATGCATAAAAATATGATAAATTTTATGAATATATTTCTGTTTAGAATTACACGATGTTAATCTCAAACTTTGGGATTAATTAATGAGACTTAAGGCAACAACGGGTGCTTAAAATGAGCAACGATGTGTGAAAAATGAAAAATATGTTAAAAATGATAAATTGAAGTAATGAACCTCCAAATAATGATTTAATGAAATATTATTATATATATGTAAGTTTACCCTACATAAGGGTATTAAAAATGAACAATATGATGTATAGGTTATGATACGTATGAATACCCGACTTGAAAGACAAGTGGGCTAAGTTCGTATAATATAAGTCCAAATGGATTTATATAGGTTGGAAAATCTAAGGAATATAAATATTTGAAGATGATGTAAATAAATGAAATATTATTTTTCATTTATCTAGGTAAAGGCAAGGAGAAGAATGGAAGAAAAGGATTATAGCGATCTCAGGTAAGCAAGCAAACTTTTTCAAATTATAGATTTTTCTCTATATGTTGAAATGATGATTTTGTCAATGCTTTTATGATTATGTTTTGACGAATGGGCAAGCACAAATTTTGAAAATGATGGCTTTAATGCAAAGTCATAAGTTTTGAAAAATGACGGCTTTAAGGAAAAGCCTCGAGAATTTCTTCATGGGAAGCAAACAACGATTTTAAAATAAAGAATTTATCACAAGTGTTGTCATAGATTGACAATGCTTTATGTTAATGGATTGAGAAATTTGCTGATGAGTAAGCAAGTTTTCCACGATAACGTTTTCAAAAGATTTCACATTTTATGTTGATGGTTTTTAAGAATTTACTTTTAAGTAAGCAAATTCTTTATGATGTTGTTCAAAAGTATTTTATAAGAAAAAGAGAATTTTTCCCTTTTTCACAAAGCAACAAATATAAATAAGTTTTTAATTTTTCTTATGATGTTTAATGATAAATAATTATGTTATAAAAGAAAAAAAAAGAAAAAGGAGATTTGATTTATGAAAAAAATTTGCTTTGCTAGATCTTGATAATTAAATAATAAATAATGATTTGAACATAGTTCATATATTTTGAAATAATATTAAAAAAATTTTGATTTCCTTTAGATAAGGAAATCTATATTGAAAATGTTTTGAAAAATATTTATACGAGTGTTATTAAATAAAATTTAAGGATGACCAACCTCCTATGTTAATTTCATAAAATGGTTTAATTTTGTAAATTCAAAGTTTTTGAAATTATTTTATAAGGATTTTAAGATGTATTATTTTTCAAACATTTCAAATGTTTATCAAAATATTTTACTCAAAATGTTTCTAAAAGAATTTAAGGAAGGTCATCCTAAAAATTGATTTCAAATAACAACTTGTTAAAGTGGGTACGCTCGCTTACAAGTTGATACGGACTGCGGTTTGTGATGTGTTTCTGAAAATAATTTTTAAAGATATAGACTTCGGTCTAAGATTTTTGTGTGTTATGGATGCAGTCAGAGATCCGTGATCCCGGTTTAAAAGAACATAGGCTGCGGTCTGTCATAATAATGTACAGTGCACTAGTACAAAAAAATAGGCAGGTTATAGAGCACGGTTGGGATGACCGGAGCCCACTCTACATAAGGCCAAGTCGCTAAGGGATGACAGGAGTGCTAGTGGCGCCCTCCCTGAGATGGGAGAAGGATAAATAAACAGCCGCCTGGCTAGCGTGCTGTTAAGGATTCTCTTCCAAAATGTAGCATGATCACTTGCTAAGTGTCACTACTAGATGGAGAGAAATGTGTTTGCATACGTTTTTCTTTTCAAAAGTCTAAAGATTGGGATATAAAAACATTTATACAAAAAGTTACCCTAAATTGGATTTTTATGAGTCATTATGCATAAGTTACCCTAAAAGCAAGGTATTTTACACAAAATGTGTAAATATTAAAAATAAAAAGAAATAGTTTCTATGCAAAAGTTTTCATGAAAAGGATTTATGACTTGTTTGCTATAAACAAACCCCAAGATGGGGATTATGAAAAAGGGTTTATGTTGAAAAATATTTTGGACATAAGAATGTCCATTTCCAAAAGGTTTATGTAAGAAAAATGGTTGGACATGAGAATGTCCAATGCCAAAGTGTTTTAATAAAAGGGGTTTTAGGACATATGAATGTCCATTGCCAAAGAAAGCTATTGGAAAAATGTTTTGAGACATTAAATGTCTCTTGGCTAAAGGATTTTATGATGAAAAATATTTTTGGACATAAAAATATCCTTTGCCGAGAAAGGCTTATGCAAATGATATTTTAGGACATGAGAATGTCCTTCTTTACCAAAGGATTTATGAGAAAAATGTTTTGGACGTAAAACGTCTACTGGCAAAAGATAGTTTTATGTAAAGGTCTTTGAACATTAGAAATGTTTATCTAAGATCAAAGAAAATTAACTAAGGGGGGTAAAACATATATGTTTTGCCTTAACAAGCCCAGACGTGGCTTGTAAATGATTTTAAGAATAATGTTTATGAAAAATGTTCAAGGACATGGAACTGTCCATATGAACAAGGATTTTATGATAATGTTCTTTTCATGATAATGTTTTGGGACATATAAATGTTCTCATGAAAAAGGTGTTCAAGATATTTATGAAAAAGCTTTTCAAGGAAGTCTTGTTCTAATGATAAAATGCTTGCTTACTGAGTTATCACTCACGTTTTGTTTTCCAAACCTTAGATATGTACTGGGAGATTCAAGGGGTCGATGACCTAAGAAATGAAGAAAAGGTACGTGATGGTAGCCAAGTAGGCTATAAGAAATGGGATAACATGGTTTGAAGTGCTAAGGTACGTTGATGTATATGAACTTATTTATAATTATAAGTTCTATATGATTCAATGATCGAATGTATGTATGTGTGGAAATGTAAATGTCATTATAGAAAAGTATGAAGAGATGCTATGAATGAGATGATGAAATTTATTACAAGTGTATTACTGCTTGTATGATGTATGATATTGATTTTAAAGAAATGATTGATGAATAATGGTGTGAAATGTAAAGATATGAAAGTGTGATGCAGAATGTGATGAAAATGATGATGAAGGAAAATTTTTTTTTTGAACGAGATCCAATTAAGAACCCGCCACGTGATCAGGGCAACAATCTTGATTCACATTTACCAATCAATAAGATCTTGAGGTAAGGAAGTGTCGTCTCGGTTTGGAGCTCCATAAGCTTAAACCAAAAATATTATTATTTTAATTAGGACACCTTTATGTGGGTTAATTCTAACATCCACATATTTAATGACGTCATCATCGGGAGCTTCTTTCCCTTTCTTGTCGTTAGTAGAAAATATTAGCTCTAGTTTGTTATGAAGACAAATGAACTTCTCTGTTCCCTTCCCCTTCACTATCATCACATCTGACATCTAATTAAGAAGATGTATAAGTTCACATTCACCATACTCTGCCGGAGATTGATGTTCTTTAAATTGATTATAGTACTTTGATTTCAGCTGCTCAGCTCAAACAATCTCACCAGTTGAACCTTCTGATTTTGAATGTCACTACATTGCATGGCCTTTTTAACATATTGTAATTTTTTTCTAAGAGGCACAAAACGCTTTCCACTTTTGATTAGTTTACTAAGGGGCACATCGCTACTTTGCACGAGATTTCTAACATATAATAATTTTTTTTCAAGAAGGCACACAACCCTTTACACTTTTGACTAGTTTACTAGGGGCTATAGGACCTTTTCCATGAGCCAGGCTAGGCCAATCTCACACAAACTTATCGGCATTATAGAGATCTTATGAGACTCTCACGCCTCTTGGGACTGCAAAAATAATTGTATATTTACGTTAATTGAGTATATACAATGTCTATGCAAAATCTACGTCCTTTGATATCAATATGATAGAAGCGAGAGGGTAGTTATCTAGAACAAACACAAGCCAATTAAGACAACTTTATAGTAGAATCCTTTGTACCACTTGCGACATGTATGAAGTTGATACCGATTTTTTGGCAAGCTTCTTTCACATTTTCAAAAAATATATTTCTATTCCCATAAGCAGAGAACATTTTCACTAAACCTGGATTTCGGGATGCATCCATAGTGCCTTCAATATGTTGATTGCTATATTATCAAGTTAAGCATCACGTGGCACTTCACAATTCTCCATGACCCAATGGTCTTGCATTTGAATATGTTGAAGTCACTTTTGACACGTTTTTAGTCTCTAAGTGCTAAAGTGGTTTCACTAGTTGAACATTTGGAACTGCAATGTCACTAGGCAACATAAACATTTCAACAGATTACAGTTTGTCTAATTCACTAGGGCGTCAGAGGCCTGTGATATCATAATGATATAATATGGAAGTAATTAAGGACACAAAACCTTTTTCACAGCATGGTTGGGAATATGAGTATTAGAAGGCATATCAGTCCCCTATAAAAAGATACAATATCACCATATTGTTTCAATATCAAACATAATCAGATGGAATTTATATTTACCATAAAAATGTGAATAAATATGAAAAAATTTTAAAAATTGAGAAATGCAAGAATAAATAATTACTTAGCATTTTGTCTATATATAGGATAGTGTATCAGTCTATTTTCTCTTATAAACAGTTGTCTATAGTAAAACATATGTTATGAATTTTAGATTAAAAAATAAATCATAAATAAGATATGTAAATTCATTATAGATTAAAAAATAAATCATAAATAAGATTTGTAAATTCATTAACAATTCAATATACATGATTCATAGTAAAATTAAATATGAGTAAAGTAAAATATAAAATAGATCATAAATCAACCAATTACAATTCACGAATAAAATATATTTACGTAAACAAATGATAAAAAGCCATAAAAGGTTGATAAATTTTTATTTTTGAGGTGTTCATGTTTACTTCTAGATTATAAAAATTTTTATAAATTAAAAAAACCTCAACCAAAATTTGCTTAAATTGCAAAAAAAATCAATTATATTACTATAAACAAATTCGTGTAACTTATAAAAAGTTTTCTTCTTTTAGTTTCTCAAAATATTTTTAAAATGTGTAGATTTCTAAAAATTAAAAATATATAAAATAAAATGAAATTTTATTTAGCTACAAGAAAAAATAATGAATATTAGTAAAAAACGAATGTAAAGGAAGGGAAAAGTTTTGGGGTGTGTTTATTTGGGATATAAACATGTCAACCAAAACTTTTCAATCTAAAACTTTTCACTCTCCATAACTACTCTATTTTTTAATTAGTTTTTCACATTTTCCTATACAAACTACCCTACTTTTCAATCATTTCTACACAACTATCTATACAACTAACCTATCTATTTTAACTTTATTCTCTTTACTTCTCATCATTATTCCTATTATATCACATCATTTTCTATCAATGTGACAACTTCTACCTCAAAAACTTTTCATCAAAAGTTTTATCCCCAACCAAACACACCCTTGGAGTAGAAAACATGGGCAAACGAGTGAAAAAATAGAATTTTTATAATTTTATTAATTTTTCCTGTACATCCCAGCCAATACACTCAATTTTTTGAAACTTTAGCCAAAACATCCATGTATCCCATATTGGACATAGCCGATACGGATATAATAAAGCCGATACGCTTTCATATCGGCCGATATTTAAATACATGCTTCATAGGCCAAGCTAGGCCAATCCAACACAAACTTGTCAATATTTTAGAAAATTAATGAGACACCCATGCCTATTAGGACCGCAAGATTAATTGTGTATTTAAGTTGATTGAGTACATCCTCTAGTAACAATATGATAGAAGCAAGAGGACGGTTATCAAAAGCAAATACAAACACGCCAATGAAGATATCACAGAATCTTTTGTACCACTTGCGACATTTATGAAGTTGATACCAATTTTTTTGACAAAATTCTTTCACATTTTCAGGAAATATATTGTTATACCCATAAGAATATAACGTTATTACTACACCATTGATTTTAGGATGCATCCAAAGTGCCTTCAATAGTTCAATATGTTGATTTGGTCTTGCATTTGAGTTTATTGAAGTCACTTAAGACGTGTTTTTAGTCTGTAAGTGCTCTAGTGGTTTCACTATTGGAACATTTGGAACTTCAATGTCCCTAGGCTGCATAAATATTACAACAGATTGTATTTTGTCTAATTCACTAGGTCGTTGGAGGCCTAATGATGTGACATGGAAGTCATTAAGGGTACAAAACCCTTTTCTCAGCATGGTTTGGAATATCAGTATTTGAAGGTATGTTAGTCTTCTCTAAAATGGGCATGATACAGCTGTATCATATGTTATTAGACTATATCGGACAGAATTTATTTTTTCCATAAAAATATTAATAAATATGTAAAAAATCAAAAAATTAGAAAATACAAGAATATATAATTACTTAGTATTTTGCCTATATATAGGATGGTGTACTAGTCTATTTTCTCTTATAAATAGTAGTCTACAGTAAAACATAAGATATGAATTTTGGATGAAAATAAATCATAAACAAGATATGTAAATTCATTAACAATTCAATATACATGATACATAACAAAATTAAATATGACTAAAGTAAAAAATATAAAATAAATCATAAATCAATTAATTATAGTTCACAAATAAAATATATTTACGTAAACAAAAAATCCATAAAAAGTTGATAACTTTTTATTTTTGAGGTGTTCAATTTACTTATTGAATATAAAAATTTTTATAATTTAAAAAATCTCAAAAAATGTACTTAAATTGCAAGAAAAAATCAATTATATTACTGTAAACAAATTCATGAAACTGATAAAAAGTTTCCTCTTTTTTATCTTTTGAATTATTTTCAAAACTTAGGTTTTTGAAAATTAAAAATATATAAAATAAAATAAAATTTTATCTAGTTGCAACAAATAGATGGATATTAGTATAAAATTGAGTGTAAATGAAAGGAAGAGCTTTCAAATAGATAACATGTGCAAACAGTGAAAAAATAGAATTTTTATGATTTTGTTCATTTGGCTAATAGACCCTGGCTGACACACTTCTGTATTGACCATAATGTCAGCACACCCCCGATATAGCGAATACGTCCCTCGTATCGGCCAATACATTCAATTTTAAAACTTCACCAAAATACGCTGATATCCCATATCAGGCACAGCTGATACGGATATAATAAGCTAATACGCCCCCGTGCCGGCCGATATTTCAATATATGTTTCACAAGCCAAGCTAGGTGAATCCCACACAAACTTGTTAACATCATAGAAAGCTCATGACGTGTCCTCGCCTGTTGGGACCGTAAGAGTAATATGCATTTATGTTGATTGAGTATATGCAATGTTTGTACAAAATCTACATCTCTTGATATCAACATGATAAAACCAGGTGTGCGGTATCAGAGCAAACACAAACATGCCAACTAAGATAGCTCTATTATCAGAATCTTCAGTACCACTTGCGACATTTATGAAGTTAATACTAGTTTTTTGGCAAGCTTCTTTCACACTTTTATGGAATATATTGCTATTCCCATAAGCAGAGAACATTTTCACTACACCGTTGATTTTAGGATGCATCCATGGTGCCTTCAATATGTTGATTGTTGAGCATCACGTGGCACTTCACGGTTCTCCATGTCCTAAAAATACCACACTGGTCTTGCATTTGAGTCTTTTGAAGTCACTTCTGACACGTTTTTAGTCTCTAAGTGCTCAAGTGGTTTCATTAGTTGAATTTTTGGAACTTCAATGTCACTAGGTTGCATAAACATTTCAACAAATTGCAATTTGTCTGGTTTAGTAGGCTGTTGGAGGCCTTTGTTATTACAATGATGTGACATGGAAGACATTAAGGGCCCAAAACCTTTTCCACAGCATGGTTCGGAACATCGGTAGACGTATCGGTCTCCTCTAAAAACAATAAGGTACAACCGTATTGTATCAGTACCGGACTGTATCAGGCTGTATTGTACCACGTTAGACGAAATTTATTTTTACCTTGAAAAATATGAGTAAATATGTAAAAAAGATAAAATTGGGTAATGCAAGAATATATATATATATATATATAATTACTTAGCATTTTGTCTATATATAGGATGACGTATTGGTCTATTTTCTCTTATAAGTACTTGTCTATGGTAAACATACAGTATGGATTTTAGATGAAAAAAGAAATCATAAACAAGATATGTAAATTCATTAACAATTCAATGTACATGATACATAACAAAATTAAATATGACTAAAGTAAAAAATACAAAATAAATCATAAATCAATTAATTATAGTTCACAAATAAAATATATTTACGTGAAAAAAGATAAAAAGCATAAAAAGTTGATAACTTTTTATTTTTGTGGTGTTCAAGTTTACTTCTAGAATATATGAAATTTTTATAATTTAAAAATCTTAAAAATTTTACTTAAACCACAAGAAAAATCAATTATATTGCTGTAAACAAATTCGAAAAACTGATAAAAAGTTTCCTCTTTTTACTTTTTTGAATAATATTAAAAAATTTAGAATTTTTGAAAATTAAAAATACATAAAATAAAATTCTATCTAGTTGCAACAAAAAATAAATATTAGTATAAAATTGAGTATAAATGAAGGGAAGAATTTTTGAATAGATAACATGCGTAAAAGAGTGAAAAATTAAAACTTTTATGATTTTAATCATTTGGTCGATACACTTTGGCTGAAACACCCTTGTATACAGCCAGCCGATACATCCCTCGTATCAACAAATACAATTAATTTTTAAAACTCGGATATATTTGATACGGATACAATAAGACTGATACACCACTGTATCGGCCGATATTTGAATATATATTCCACAGGTCAAGCTAGGCCAATCCAACATAAATTTGTTGGCATTACAGAAAACTGATGACACCTTCATGCCTATTGGGACCGTAAGAGTAATTATGCATTTATTTTTATTTAGTGCACGCAAGGTTTGTACAAAATCTAATCTCTTGATATCAACATGATAGAAGCTAGAGGCTGTTATCAAGAGTAAACACAAGCATGCCAACTAAGATAGCTTTATTAGCAGAATCTTCAACGCCACTTGAGACATTCATGAAGTTAATATCAATTTTTTGGCAAACTATTCCCATAAGCAAAGCATATTTTCACTAAATGATATATAAATTCATTAATAATTCAATATACATGATACATAGCAAAATTAAATATGACTAAAGGAAAAAAATATAAAAATAAATCATAAATCAATTAATTACAGTTCACAAATAAAATATATTTACGTAAACAAAAGAAAAAAGCCATAAAAAGTTGATAAATTTTTATTTTTGAGGTGTTCAAATTTACTTCTAGAATATAAAAATTCTAATAATTTAAAAAATCTCAAAAAGTTTACTTAAATTGCAAAAAAAAATCAATTATAATACTGTAAACAAATTCATGAAACTGATAAAAATTTTCCTCTTTTTAGTTTTTTGAATAATTTTCAAAATTTAGAATTTCTGAAAATTAAAAATACATAAATTAAAATAACAATTTATCTAGTTGCAACAAAAAACAATGAATATTATATAAAATTGAGTGTAAATGAAGAGAAGAGTTTTTGAATAGATAACATGCTCAAAGGAGTGAAAAATAGAATTTTTATTATTTTATCCTTTGGGTCGATACACGCTTGTATTGGCCGATATGGTCAATATACCCCCATACTGCCGATAGTCCCTCGTATGGTCGGATACACTCAATATTTTAAAATTCTAGCTAAAATGACCTTGTATCCCATATTGGACATGACCGATACTGATATAGTATGGCCAATACGCCCCTTGAATCAACTGATATCGGAATACATGTTACATAGGCTAAGCTAGGCTAACCCCATGCAATTGCTAGCATTTTAGAAAGTTGATAAGACGTACACGCCTGTTGGGACCGAAAGAATAATCGTGTATTTACGTTGATTGATTATATGTAGTATCTGCACAAAATTTACATTCCCTAATATCAACATCGTAGAAGCGGGAGGCTGGTTATCAAGAACAAACATAAACATGCCAACTAAGATAGTTTTATCAGCAGAATTTTTTGTACCACTTGCGACATTTATGAAGTAATTCTAGTTTTTTTTAGCAAGCTTCTTTTACACTTTTAAGAAATATATTATTGTTTCCATAAGTTGTTCTGGCCTCGAAAATTTTTCCAGTTCGATTGGTTGGAAAATAAATTCTTAATTATTTTTCCAATAAAATTTTAAAGCTTTTAATTCTTTAATCGAGTCCGAGAAGTATATCACAGAAATATTTTGTATCGTGTTCCACATTCTGATTTTACATCTTTAACGAGAAAACCCTTGATTAAAAGAGCTGAATACAATAATCTTAAAAAATCGATTATTTTATTGAAATAATAATGAAATGCGTAGAAGATTTTTCTACGGCTTTACAAATGCACAAAAAATTATGTCTCACGAAAATACAAAGATAAATGAGTACACTTCACCCTGTACTGTGACTCGAGTGTGTGGTACATGACGCCACACGCTATGACTTAAATGTGAGTTTACACTTAGCCCGTCGACCAACGATGACTCGGTTTAGGAATAGTGAGAGGCCCGTCGGCTACACTAGTGACTCTACACAGCAAGCTAAGTACGCTCTTAGCTTCTGAATTTTCATAGCAGACTAGCGTCTCCCGCTTTTAGCTTAATAAGCCAGTGTGTCCCGCATTCAGTCTCTGGATTGAAAAATTGGGTTGTTTTACCAAGAAATGGTTTAACCAAATTTTGAAAATATGTTTGGGTCAACTTGGACCAACTAAAGAGGTTTTGGGCCCAATTGGGCTTGTTGAAAAGAGTTTGGGCCTATCTGGGCTTGACTTAACAACTTAGGCCCAAGTGGGCTCTTTGGTTCAAATGGGTCCAAGTGGGCCAGACTGGGCTCAAGTGAAGTTATTTTGGGCCTAGGTGGGCCAATAGAGGTTATGGGCCCAAATATGGAATATTAGGCCCAGGTAAGGTTACTGAGAAGTTTTGAGTTCAAATGAGTTTACTAGCAAGTTTTGGGCTCAAGTGGATTTATTGATAGAATTCTGGGTCAAATTAGGATGTTTTAAGCAACCCTGGGAAATTTTAGACTCAAATAGGGTTATTGAAGGATTTTGGGCCCAATTGGGCCTGCTGAAGGGTTTTGGGCTCACCTAGGCCTGCTAGAGGATTTTGGGCCCACTCAAACCTGTTGAAGAGTTTTGGGCCCTCTTGAGCCTAAATAAGAGACACGGGTGGAAGTTGCTCGCCTAGCTTGCAAGCGCGAGCAGCGTAGAATTTACACGTATACATATCGCAATGGATCTATAAATTCCCGATTATGGCTTAAGAAAAAAATTTTCATAATTTTTCAAAGCAAAGCGTCTTCCCCCTCTATTTGAATTTCCATGTCCATAGGTCGGTATCACTTAGAAGGTCCTATAGATCACGTGTATTTCTCAAGTAAGGGTAAAGTGTCCGCAGTAAGTGTATTGTAAAAACTCTCTTGTTATAGCAATAGTAGGATCCATTTAGATTCATCACGATTTGATTGCTCAAATCATGAAAACTAGGGGGGATTTGACGAGTCCGTTCCGGCAGCGCAACAGGTTTACATTAGTGGCCTTACTTGGACATCAATGCCTGGGTTGAGCAAAAAGATTTTTTTTTTAATAATAAAAAAGTACTTAGCCCCGTGTATCAACTCAACCCACCACCTGGGGAGTATCTACTTGCGGAGAAGTGTATGTATATATATATATATTTATATATAGATATTTTTGGAAGTTTTTAATATATATATATATGTATTTTAGAAAATAATATATATATATTTTTGGAAGCCCTTAATATATATATGTATTTTAGAAAATAATATATATATTTTTGGAGGCCTTATATATATGTATTTTAGAAAATAATATATATTTTTGGAAGCCCTTAATATATATATATGTATTTTAGAAAATAATATATATTTTTGGAAGCCCTTAATATATATATATGTATTTTAGAAAATAATATATATATTTTTGGAGGCCTTAAATATATATATGTATTTTAGAAAATAATATATATTTTTGGAAGCCCTTAATATATATATATGTATGTGTATTTTAGAAAATAATATATATATATATTTTTGGAGGCCTTTTAATAATATATATTTTTGGAAGATTTTAATATATATATTATTTAAAAAAAAGTACTTAGCCCCGTGTATCGACTCAACCCACCACCTGGGGAGTGTTTACTTGGGGAGAAGTGCATGTATATATATATATATATATTTTTGGAAGTCTTTAATATATATATATATATATTTTAGAAAATAATATATATAATTTTGGAAGCCCTTAATATATATATATATATGTATTTTAGAAACTAATATATATATATATATTTTCGGAAGCCTTTAAGATATATATATATTTTTAGAAAATAATATATATTTTTGAAGGTCTTTAATATATATGTATTTTAGAAAATAATATATATTTTCGGAGGCCTTTACTATATATGTATTTTAGAAAATGATATATATTTTTGGAGGACTTTAATATATATATATATATGTATAATATATATATTTTTGGAGGTCTTTAATATATATATGTATCTTAGAAAATAATATATATAGAAAATGATTTTTTTTAATGAAATCTCAAGCTTAATTCTTATCATAGTAAAGAGTTTAATCTGGATTGCATTAACATGCTATTTTTTTTTATCAAACCCACGGCAAGAGCGAACAACTTCAACATGAAGTTGAATATGAAGTTGAGTCGGATATTTGCTCTTCAAACCGTCACACAAATTCTAGTAGAAAATGATTTTTTATTTTTTTTGAAAAGAGGAGGAAAATATTTAATCCCGCGCATTCATTCAACCCACCACCTAGGGAGTGTTCACTTAGAAAATGATGTACACGTTTTTTTTGAAGGCCTTTAATATATATATATATATATATATATATATATATATGGAGGATTTAATATATATGTATAATATATATTTTTTTGGAAGCCTTTAATATATATATATGTATAATATATATATTTTTGGAGGCCTTTAATATATATATATATATTTTAGAAAATAATATATATATTTTTGGAGGCCTTTAATATATATATATATATATATATTTTAGAAAATAATATATATTTTTTTGGAGGTCCTTAATATATATATATATATATTTTTAAAAAATAATATATATATATTTGGAGGTCTTTAATATATATATATATGTATTTTAGAAAATAATATATATTTGAAGGCCTTTTAATATATATATATATATTAGAAAATAATATATATTTTTTAAGACTTCTCTTTTTATATATATATATATATATATATATGAGACCCGATCCTGTGCAGTCGGACTGCACCGTAATTACGATGCAGTCCGCTGTAAAATGGATCCCACACATATTAGATTGTAATGAAATTTTATACACTTATTTATCCATATATAAATCATACTTTAGACGGTTTAGATGTTGAAAAAACTACTTTAAACTTGATATTTACATTAAACTATTTTATTACGTTGATTTTGTACCATTTTAAGATGTGGACTACAGACATGTTGGATTTGGATGAAAATTGGTATGCTAATAAAGTGAACAATTCTAAAAAGAATGGGTGGAGTGAATTTTCCATTTATGATCAGGTGGGGCTCACAATGCATGGACTGTACGGTGCAGTTGCATGCATTGGATTATTTCCCAATATATATATATATAGATTTATTTAAAAACTCGAGAAAAATTAAAAAGAGTTGAAAACTTATATTTTTTTTTTCAAGATAAAGAAACTTACATCGGGATCACGGACTTCTAAAAAAAATACCCAAGCGAGGATAAAAGGAGGCTGAAAACTTACGTTCTCGGTTCAGAGGATGAGATGTGAATGTTTATCCCAGAGTTGTATGCTCTCCCGAGATGAGAGGCCTGCACTTCTATTTATAGCTTTAGGGGTGTAGTTCCGCGCGGGTGTGCGTTGTTCAAAATTCAACGAGGTAATTCTCATGGGACTCGGATATGTAGAACGTCCGCCGGAACCCTGTAGCAAAACTTGAGCGTTAGTTAATGCTCATACGTAACTTGAGCACTTCGGAATTGCTGCTGCTCTGTGGCACGGCTGGACTCGGTTGCGCGGAATTGAATTCAGTGCTTGTGTACGGCTTGGTCAGCAACAAGCTTTCCACGCGTACATTTGTTAGTGGTGTCTTCCCGAAGAAACTCTGAGTGTGGTTTAACCAGATGCGCCCCTCGTCACTTATTTTGTCGTGGAGAACTGCTCTTCGAAATGACCCCTACGTGACACGTCCCATCAGCGGCAATTTAGCTTCTTATTCGATCTTCCTTTCTTCTTTCATCTCCTTCATTTCCCATCTTTGTTTTCTCATTTCATCATCTGCTTCATAATCCTCCTGACAAATGCTACACTTCCGCTCACTTCCAGTGGACGAATGTGGAGGCCAAAAATATCCATGAACGAATGTTTCATTTTCTAAAGGCAGCGGAATATCTCATCTTCCTTTAACCCAGTGCTCACATACCCAATCCCATCACTAAGCTCAAGCAATTCCTCATGTATCTGTCATATCCATCGGTCGGTTTCTGTCAAGCAAGCAGCTATAAAAACAACAGGTGGTGGCCAGGGATCCAAAGCTGGACAAAAGTAGTGGATACTAGATAGTCAGGCTAATTAATGAGCCTCGGTCTTCATCTCCACAACCTTCTTCCAGGAGGGGCAAGCCAAGATATCGTCGCACCACGCTCCCACATGCTTCTTGGCGTAGAACACCTCCTTGATGGGCGTCCCCATCAGATACTCCGTGTTCGGCAAGTGGTGCAGGTCCGCCAGGCTGGAAGAATCCCCGCCCAAGTACTTGCTCTCCGCTAGCCGCTTCTCGTATACGTCCAACACCTGCTCCAGCTTCGCCCCAATCAGTTCTACATCGTTCTTTTCCCGAGCACTGCTTTCAGCTAATGCAACTGCAAGATTGAGAGCAGTCGACCACCCATGGTGGGAAGAATAACATCCGGCCACTTCTTCTCCAGAACCTGCTCGACCAGCTCCGACGTCATGGGCGTGATGTATGTTTGGTTAACCATGTCAGGATCAGTCATGATAGTGGCAGGATTGGAGTTGATAAGGGCCGCTTCATACCCCTCATCCTTCAAGGCCTTACAAGCCCGAGTCCCCGAGTAGTCGAACTCGCAAGCCTGGCCAATAACAATAGGCCCGGCGCCGAGGATCACGATCTCCTTCAGATCAGTTCGTTTCCCCTTCACTGGTCCACTATCGGCCGGCGCGTCGAACGACGCCAGCTCGCTTTTGATAGCTAGAGTGCAGCTGCGCGAGGCGGAGTGGGCGAAGGTTGAGAAAGGAAGGATTTTTCTTTTTTTTTTATGTATTTATTTTGTTGGGATTAAAGATGGAGTCTTTCCCTCAGAAAATAAGTTGACATTGGCTTGGAATGGAGATTTCGTCGCGGCCAGCCGACTTAGGAGGGTTTCGCAGGAGTTTATAGAGACGCCCATTGCTCCCGCTCAGATATGAACGACGATGAAATAGGAGAAGAAAGCGTTTTCAAAACGTTTTCCGCCCCGGGTGTCTTTGTTTGCGTACTGAGAAGGTACCATAGCTGTCTCTGGGTCTCATCTTGCCCCTCATCGACTACTCTCACTGTCAAGGGATATGAAGCTATGCCTTTGCCGTTCCAGTACCTCCATTTTACCGGCCGGCTCTTCTTCTACGTTGCATCTTTATTTATTTATTATATATATTATATATATATATTTTTTCATTATTTTTTTTTGCATGTCACTGTCATCCCGACACCTCTCTTTCTCTTATATATATATATATGGGATATGATCATGTGCATTCCGTCTGCACGGAAACTACCGTGCAGACGGCTCATCCGGCCGTCTATTTCGGCGGGATGAATCCTGTCCGTCGAGAGCTGGTGTGCGTGTTGCGTTGCGTTGGGCGGGACGTACACGCGGTGAATGTTGGGAAAATTTTCCCGCTCAGCAGCAAAACACGAAAACAGAAATCCCGCCTTCTCCTCCTCTTTGGCGTCCCTCGTCCCTCCTCAATCCCTAAATCCCGGCATCCCTCCCTAAAGAATCGCACGGTTCCTCAATCCCTAAATCACGCAGCGGCACGCAGCAGCAGCAGCACCCGTCCGTCCGGTGACCAGCAGGCAGCGGCACCCGTCTGTCCGGCGAGATAAAGGCTGTGCCTTTCTCTATCGATCAACGCACAGCAAGCAGGCAGCAGTTCCTCATCGAGTCGGCGACCAGCAGCAGCAGCAGCAGCTCCGGCCCCACATCAGCTCGAGCCTCCGGCGACCAGCAGATCCGGCGATTCGCATCTCCGGCGAGGGTGAGTTGCAATCTTATTAATGCTATTAAGTAATGAATGCAAATAATTTCTGTTTTTTGGTGGATAGCTAGCCGAACTGGAATTTGATTTTTTTTTATCTCGTCTTCTCCGTAAATCCGCATGCGGATTCTGAATGTGCAGCAAATTAGCTCCCAGCCGCATCTCCCTCATGCGAAAATCTGCATGCGGATTCCGAATCCGCATGCGGATTATAACTGCGCAGCGAAAGTACCTCCCATCCGCATCTCCCTCACGCGAAAATCCGCATGCGGATGGGAGGTACTTTCGCTGCGCAGTTATAATCCGCATGCGGATCAGACCATCCTAATAGAGAGTTGTTGGCCCATTTTTTAATGCAGTGAGATCCCAACTAACATTCTAACAGAGAGTTGTTGGTCCACTTTTCTTTTTTTCCATTAAATGATATATTTTTATTTTTTAATGCAGTGAGATGAGAACATGAAATAGCATGGCCCAAAATGAATTTGAGATGTCATCTAAAGGAAGCGGACAGACCTTCACTCCATTGACAACTTTTACCCCTCAAGCATGTCATGCCTTAACCCCAACTATTGGACAAGAGTTCAACAGCAAAGAAGAAACATATTCATTTTATAATTCATATGCAAGGTGTTGTGGTTTTAGCATAAGAAAAAGTGATGTCAAAAGATCGAAAGATGGAGAAATAATATATCGCATTTTGAAGTGCTCTAAACAGGGCCTTCGACAAAATAATCCGCGAGCTACAAGAAAATACAAACAAAGAGATACTACTAGATGTGAATGCTTTGCATCACTAACTGTCAAGCGTTTATCAAGTACTTTGATGTGGAAGGTCACATGCTTCAAAAAGGAACACTCGCATCGATTAGAGACCCCCGTTAAGTCTCGTTGCCTGCGATCTCATCGGAAGGTGCCAAAATCACAATTGGACATAGTTGAAGGTCTCCAGAAGGCAGGTGTTGGAGTGTCAAGATCATTACAATTTATGATAGAGGAGGCAGGGGGACATGATCAGTTGAGATTTATGGAAGTCGACTTACGTAATGCCTTACGATCGAGACGGATGTCAAGATATGGAGGGGGTGCACCAGCCTTATTGGAGTACTTTGAAAATCAATTCGCTAGCAAATCAGACTACTTTTATGATATTAAGGTTGATGAGCAACGTCGACTAATGTCATGTATGTGGGTTGACGGAGAATCTAAGAAGGATTATCAAGTATTCAATGATGTCATTTGCTTTGACACAACTTATCGGACCAATGAATATGATGTGCCATTTGGACCCTTTGTGTGGGTTAATCATCATAAGCAATCAATATTGCTTGGAGCTGGTTTATTGTTTGGTGAGAGTGAAGAAGATTTCGCGTGGTTGTTTCAAACATGGCTTCATGCCATGGGTGGTATACCTCCGAAAGTCATCATCACAAACCAGGATCCAGCTATTATAAAGGTTATATCTGTGGTATTCCCATCTGCAAAGCACATTTTCTGTTCATGGCACATATATAGAAAATTTCCTGAGAAATTGCAGTCAGCCAACGAAAGTTATCCTCAATTTAAGGATAGCTTATTCAGGTTAATTAAGAATACAGAAGCTCTTGGAGAGTTTGAAGCTGGCTGGGAAAAGTTGATGGATAATTTTGAATTGAGAAATCACGCTTGGTTACAACAAATGTATAATATTCGAGAGAAGTGGATACCGGCCTACACGAGGAGTATTTTCTTGGCGGAGATGAGCACCACTCAAAGGTCTGAAAGCATAAATGCTTTTTTTGATCAATTCGTTGGGTTGACCACAAAATTAGTCCAGTTTGTCGAAGCTTACGAGCGTGCAATAACGAAGAGAAGAGAGGATGAAAAAGATGCTGATTGTAAAACCACCTATGGAACTCCGGTGCTGAAAACCAAATATATGCTCGAGGAACAAATTGCAAAAATGTATACTAGGGAGATCTTCTATGAGTTTCAGGCTGAAATGGATGATTCAAGATATTATAAGCCAATGCAAGACGGCATAGAAGAGGGTCGTATTATCTACAAGGTACACAAATTGGGAGATCCCAACTATCTGCGATTGGTCAGTTGGTGCGAACAAGAAAAATTTGCAACATGTTCATGCCGCATATTTGATTGGTGCGGGATTGTTTGTCGGAACATATTATCCGTGTTTCACTGGCGTGACATTGTAGCTATGCCTGAGGGACATGTACTTCATCGGTGGTCACAGCGTCCAAAGGAGAATATTAGAGTGTTAAGCTTTACAGACAATTGTGATGCAACTAATTCACCACTCGTCCGTCGGCACATTGTTTTTCCAAAAATCAATTTCATACTCAATGAATTATCATCAAGTTGGGGAGCATTTCAATTTGCAAATACAGCTTTGGATGAAATGATAGAGGTTATGTGTCAAAAGAAGCAAGCCGAAATGCTAGCAAGTCCTTCGAATGAGCAACGATTAGCATTACCATATGCAGGACAGGGCATGACATCAGAAGCTAGCTATCATGTCACCGAAAGTAATCCATGCAGAAATCATACAAACGGAAGAGATGAAGGCAATATACTACTGCAGCCAATGATAGTTGATAATGGATCAAGTGCCCCATCTCAAGTGCAGGATTTTGCAAATAGATGGCGAACGAAGGGGCGATCAAAGCAATGTCTAAAATCTTCTATTGAAAAAGCCACCGAACGCACAGGAAGATTATGCCGTGGGTGTAAGAAAATCGTGGTTGGTCATGATAGGCGAAATTGTCCATTGTTACATAAAAATGATATTGATTCATCTGTTTAAATGAACGACAAAGGTATTTATCTTTCCAATGTTCATCTTAATGTGATTTCTTATTATGCTAAATCTGTTAACGTAGCTTAATCTTTCTTCTGCAGTTTTGCATAAGTACAAGGATTATGAAGATGGAATAGTTATTAGATGGATCGTCGGGCTTTATACAACATCGAAAGATAGTAGAAGCATGAAGGGACAGCTTTGCATAAGTGTTTGCTATTGTAGATTTCTGTACTTTTGTAAAAAAGTAGACTCTGTAGAACGATGAAGGATGACTTAATTCTATAAACTCTTTGTTTGTTGATGTAGTGTTGTGCATGTAAAGTATATCATACAGGATATAACACGCATGCAGTTTTCATAATCCGCATGCAGATTTTTGAAAGAGACATATCTGGAGGTATATGTATCCAGTTCATTTTATAATACGCATGCGTTTTTCATCAACCGCACGCTGATTTTGAAGTCTGAAAAATCTGGGTATGTTATCAAGGTATAATACTCATGCGGTTTTCATAATCCGCATGCGGATTTTTGAAAGAGACATATCTGGCGGTATATGTATTCAGTCCATTTTATAATACGTATGCATTTTTCATCAACCGCGCACTGATTTTGAAGTCTGAAAAATCTGGGTATGTTGTCAAGGTATAATACTCATGCGGTTTTCATAATCTGCATGCGGATTTTTGAAACAGACATATTTGGCGGTATATGTATCCAGTCCATTTTATAATACGCATGCGTTTTTCATCAACCGCACGCTGATTTTGAAGTCTGAAAAATCTGGGTATGTTATCAAGGTATAATACTCATGCGGTTTTCATAATCTGCATGCGGATGTTTGAAACAGACATATCTAGCGGTATATGTATCCAGTCCATTTTATAATACACATGCGTTTTTCATCAACCGCACGCTGATTTTGAAGTCTGAAAAATCTGGGTATGTTATCAAGGTATAATACTCATGCGGTTTTCATAATCCGCATGCGGATGTTTGAAACAGACATATTTGGCGGTATATGTATCCGGTCCATTTTATAATTCGCATGCGTTTTTCATAAACCGCACGCTGATTTTCAAGTCTGAAAAATCTGGGTATATTATCAAGGTATAATACTCATGCGGTTTTCATAATCCGCATGCGGATTATCAACTATTGAAAATTTAGGGGTACCTGAGGCAATCCATTCAACACTATACATACTCTACTAACATTTCTGTCATTCATTTAATCCATGCATCTGAATCCAATCATTTATAAACTTGCAGTCATGCTAAAGCTATACATCAGCATCAAAATATATAATGTGCAAAAAAAACGTTAGAATGTAATAAATTTCATAGATCTAAACGCCATGATCTTCCCCAGCACCGTCATTCGCACTATCATTTGTTGAGTGTTTGCCTCTCAGCTCCTCTAAGCGCGTCTCAAATACGTCCATGCGTTGCTGCATGTGTTCCACCTCTCTAATCAATTTGTCAATACTGCCTGTAAGAAACATAGTATGCCTTGTCATTTGAAGCACATGTTCAGTTGTTAGTATATTAGAAGGTTGGGAAGGTGCCGGTAAAGGAGGGAAGGGGAAAATGGTTGGATCATAGACTGGAGCATTAGGTTGTCCTACTTCGGGAAGAAAATCAGCAAAGGATGGAGATGACTGCGATGCAGGTGGATGCTGACCCATACAACTAGGTAACTGCGAATGGATTGTCGTAGGAGTATCTACGAGACCAGTAGGAGAAAATGTTGGCATAACCAAATGGCTGGAAATTGGTGGACTTAGAACTGGTGTAGAGATGACAGAAGCAGAAGTGGATGATTTGATTGATTGTGACATGAAGGAGGCAATGTGCTTCATGATATCCTCCCGAAACTGCAGCAACTGTGAAGACAGATCTGGGTGAGCTTGCGTAGAAGCAGCTTCTTGGCTCTTTCCTTTCATGTCTGGAAGTGATTGCTCATGATCTCCTCTATTCCGCACATCTCCTTATCGCCGTCCCGTATCCTCAGCCTCAGCCTCATCTTCTTCATCTTCGCTTGAAACCTCAACATCATGCCTTGGTTTCCACTCCTGTTCCTGCTCATCAAATAAATAACCCAATCTAGTCAAGATAGATGCATCAATCGTGTAAGCTTCTTTGTACTTTTGGTGCTCCTCTCCACTGAGATCAACGCCATGATATTCTAGGATTCTTGTTATAATCATTCCATATGGCAAAGATCCATTCTTCCTAGCACGACTCTTATTCATATGCTGGAATATGTGGTAGGCGAAGTTGAAACGGTTGCCTCTTGCATGAGCATACAGCAAGTGTGCATCGTGGGCTGTCACCTCTGTATAAGATCCACTCCTCGGGAATAAGTGGTATACAGAAACATAATGGAGAAGTTTCAAGTCCACAGATTTCAACTGAGTAGATGACACTCTTTCAGCTCCCACCTTTGGATTTTTGCAAACCTCGGAAAATACTTTCTGTTTCTTCTCTACAAAACCTGTATACATCACAGGATCATAAGGGATCCCAAAAACCTTCTCCAACATCATTGGACTGATTTCTATTTCTACACCCTTTACATGTGTAAAACCATCAGCACCCCAGCTAGAATAAAAGTGTCTCACAAGGACTGGATAAATGTGGCACTCAACATTAGCAAATGGAGCAATTCCGTGTCCATGCAACCATTTAGCGAAGGGAAAATCAGCAAACTCGTCTATTAGAAATCTTCTTGACTTGACCAAGGGTCGATCTTGAAATTTCCTGAAGTAGATTTCCTCATCCACAGCACGATGAAAATATTTGGATGGGTAGCCATACACTTTGGGTGTTGTCGTTCTTTTTTTCTTGGGTGCTTCCTCTGCCTTCCTTTTTTTTGGTTGCCCTTTTTAGATGTTGTATCTGCTTCATCTCCTTTTTCCTCATCAACTGTAGTGTCTTCCATAACAGTCTCAATTACTTTTCGTTTCCCCCTTCTGGTAGCTGCCTCATCTGTTGCTTTTTCTTTTTCTTTTTTAACGATGGCGACTACCTCACTTGCCACGGTTGCATCCTTGGCCTCTTTAGGTTTCTTTTTGCTCTTTGTAGTTGTTGCCTCCTCCTCTAGATCTTCTTCCTCATTTGCTTCATCAACTTTTGTATTTTCCACAACAGTCTCTATTACTTTTCGTTTTCCCCTTCTGGTAGCTGCCTGTCCTGCCGCTTTTTCTTTTCCTTTCTTAACGATGGCCACTACCTCATTTGCTGTGGTTGCATCCTCGGCCTCTTTAGGTTTTGTTTTGCCCTTTCTAGTTGCTGCCTCTTCTTCTTCTTCTTCCTCATTCCCTTCATCAACTATAGTGTCTTCCACGACAGTCTTCATTACTTTCTGTTTCTCCCTTCTGGTAGTTGCTGCCTCTCCTGCCGCTTTTTCTTTTTCTTTCTTGACAACGGCCACTACCTCACTTGCTGTGGTTGCATCCTCATTGATTTTTGTGATTTTCCTTTTCCTTGTCTGGTTGCTACTTCTTCGGCTACATTTGCTGCTTCTTTCACATTTTTTCCTTTCCTTTGCCCTTTGTCCCTGCCATCTAACTTCTGAAATGAAAATATTTAAACGTTAAAAAAATGACATATCACATATGCATGTGAAGTTGAAACGAGAAATCAAGTGAAGTTGACACATTGCATGTGCATGTTGTAAGCTATAGGCTGTTTTCATGGAATATAGTATTCTGAAACCTAAAAAATGATTAATTGTGTTGATAGAGAAAGCAAATATGATTTCTTCTGTTTGTCAAATCCGCATACTGATTTCATAGGCATATGATTTCTTAAAATGCTTACTACCTTAGAATTAGCATGCGAAATATAAATAACAAGAATGTAAAGAAGGAATGTCACCAATCAGAAACAGTATGCGGAATATGAAATTAATATGCAGATTATGCCACACTTGAGACGTGATTTGTGGAATTCAAATTCAATGTGGATAGTGAAAATAGCATGACAAATTTGCTAAAGTCAGGGTGTGTTTGGTTGGAGGTAAAACTTTTGATGAAAAGTTTTAGAGGTAGAAGTTGTCAAATTGATAGAAAATGATGTGATATAATAGGGGTAATGATGAGGAGTAAAGAGAATAAAGTTAAAATAGATAGGTTAGTTGTATGGGTAGTTGTGTAGAAATGATTGAAAAGTAGGGTAGTTTGTATAGAAAAATGTGAAAAAATAATTAAAAAATAGAGTAGTTATGAATAGTGAAAAGTTTTGTGTTGAAAAGTTTTAATTGACAAGTTTTGACCCCAAACAAACACACCCTCAGTAGATATTTGAAAAAAAAGTTTAGACATGAAAATTAGCATGTGAAATTAGCAGGAATGTGAGCAATGTATGTCACCGACTCAATATCAACATGCAGCATATAAAATTAGCATGCAGAATCTATCATAGAACAGGAATGTGAATCTGGGTTGTCATAAACTTAGAGTCCGCATGCGGAATATAAAATACGCATACGGAATCTATCACAGAGCATGAATGTGAACTATGATTGTCACTAACTCAGAATTAGCATGCAGATAATTCTATCATAAGTAGTACGAATGTGAATAAGAGTTGTCACTAACTTAGAATCAACATACGGAATACAGAAGTAGCGTGTGGATTCTGGCATAGAGAGCAAGAATGTGAACAAGGATTGTTATTGACTCGAAATCAATATGAGAAATATGAAATTAGCATGTGGATTATATCATAAAAAGTAAGTATGTGGATAAGGGTTGCTAGTAACTCAGAATTAGCATGTATATTCTTAACATTGACATGTGAATTCTGCATTCTGCTACTCTACCTAATTCTGCAAAAGACATGTTTTCAAATTCCAGCATCGTAAAAACCAGCACCTTTTTCTTCAAGGTCCTGTAGCTTCTTATTTCATTTTCACTTCCAAGTTTGTCATCTAGAGCTGAGGCATGGCCAATTTGAAGATGAATTATGGCAGAAACAGGTTATATCATCAACAGTGCATCTGTCATTATTCCGCATTAACCACCTTTTGTCAAGATTGTCATGATGAGGAATCCATGAAGCAGAATGATTAGTTCATGCATGTCGCACGACAATCAGCATCTTATGGGAAAAAAGTTCATGCCATTTTCTATATACAAATTATGGGGGTAAGAGAAAAAGATGTTGAACGTATCAATGGCAATGCCAATCATTATCTTCATTGCAGCAAGAGACAGACCATACCCACCACAGCAATAGAGTAATATCCCACACTGCAACTGTAGTATGTCTGTTATTCTTTCAGGAATCATACAATAGAACCCCATTTTGCTAATTCTAGATATGCATGGGATGGATGAATAAAGAAAATGGGAAAAAATTTTACCAGAATTCCACCAGGAAAATGGGTAAAAAAAAAAATAGAGGAACAAAACCTAGAAAAATGCTCAAAACTTGCAGCAAATGAAGTCAAAAAAGAAACAGAAACATATGTATAATAGCTAAATCACCACTCGGCACTCTGCACTCAGCAGTGGGGATTCAAAATTCAAGCAGTCGAGTCAATGGCGCAGTGATCTGTCACAATTGATGAAATGCATTATCCAGTCACCAACCACCATCATGACAAGGGCTGTCCACTAAGAAAAGATTGCAATTCCATGAATAGCTAAATTCCAGTTTGACTCTTCAAATATGGAGGCAATAATGTGTCATCTTAAATTAATTCAAGAATGCCAAAGTCATATATACAAGTGCATATGCTTCTTCCGATCAAACTAATGGGTGTCATGATTAATTTTTTAAAAAATCTGAACTTGCTAAGCACACTTTTCACCGTCTTTTAACCCTGGAGACTGGTGTTATGGACTCATATGTCAACGTCTTTGCAAATCATACTCATACAACTCATTTTCCAAGTAAAATAAAAAAAAAGAAAAAAAATCTGACAACAACTGGGTTAAGGATCCAGCCCAGAAAGAGCAAGATGGACAGATTATGCCTGTCCTTACAACATACATTGAACTGGATTTACCTACAATGTTGATTGCAAGTCATGAATGGAGATCCTTTAATGCTATTCAGTTGTGCATTAGATGGCTATCGATTAGCTTCTGACTTCTTCTTGCGTCGACCTTGTTGGGATCGAGATTGGACAGATAGGATAGCTAAATCGTTGAGATCTTGTAATGGAGTTAGACCCTTCACAACTTCATCCATCAGTGGGTGAGATTTGGGATCCCTGCTGAGGCAGCAATAAGCTATTTGCACTACCTTCTGCGCTCATTTAATTAACTCAGAATTTTTAATCTGTTTAGTGTAACATAGAATTTTAAAACTAAACTCTTGGTTGAAGCAGTTAATGGGGAGTTTCAGTTTGTACTGGCTCAACCTTATGATTGAAACTAGTTTGAATTAGTCGTCGAGCTGCTGGTTCAAACCACTTTTCAGTATTTATGGTGACAATTTGATACGATGATATCAATGAAAAATATAGGTGTCAATTGATTTAAGCTTTGATTGATTTTGGAATCAAATCTGTATCTTGTCCCATTAAGCTAGACTCGCAACTTTTAAAATTTTTTTTAAAGGTTATTTAATCCAGCTGGTTCAAGCAGTTCATCCTTTTTGTACAGTTAAGTAACCATTTTATAGCAAGCAAAATGGGTCAACAACTCTCTGTTAGAATGGTCTGAACCAACTGATTTAGCCCAACTCTGAAATGTTGGTGGAAAGTTGTTTGTAGCGTTAACTTATTTTCTCTAGCGTTTCCTCCAATCCGCATCCATTTTTTCCTGCGAAGAACAACTTAGGAAAGTTGTATGTTTTAGTTGAGCAAGGCTAGGTAGATTACACACACACACACACACACAAAAACACAGCAAACGGCTTGCTTAACCCACCTCGAAAACCCATTTAAAATACTGTTTTTTGCTTTTTTTATTTTACACTTATTTATCTAAGTGTATTTAATATATAAATCAAGTTTTACTATTTTTGGATACGTGTATATATTTTTTTGAAAATTTTAAACATCTATATGTATATATGTATGAGAAGCGATCCTGTTAGCCTGGGTTTAAGTAAATGCCTCACTTAGCCCATCCTTAAAAAACTCATTTAAAAGATTTATAATCCGCATGCGGATTTTCGCGTGAGGGAGATGCGGATGGGAGGTACTTTCGCTGCGCAGTTATAAACCGCATGCGGATTATGCGGATTCGGAATCCGCATGCGGATTTTCGCGTGAGGGAGATGCGGCTGGGAGCTAATTTGCTGCACATTCAGAATCCGCATGCGGATTTACGGAGAAGACGAGATAAAAAAATTAAATTCCAGTTCGGCTAGCTATCCACCAAAAAACAGAAATTATTTGCATTCATTACTTAATAACATTAATAAGATTGCAACTCACCCTCGCCAGAGATGCGAATCGCCGGATCTGCTGGTCGCCGGAGGCTCGAGCTGATGTGGGGCCGGAGCTGCTGCTGCTGCTGGTCGCCGACTCGATGAGGAACTGTTGCCTGCCTGCTGTGCGTTGATCGATAGAGGAAGGCACAGCCTTTATCTCGCCGGACAGACGGGTGCCGCTGCCTGCTGGTCACCGGACGGATGGGTGCTGCTGCTGGGAGCTGCTGCTGTTGCGTGCCGCTGCATGATTTAGGGATTGAGGAACCGTACGATTCTTTAGGGGGGATGCCGGGATTTAGGGATTGAGGAGGGACGAGGGACGCCAGAGAGGAGGAGAAGGCGGGATTTCTGTTTTCGTATTTTGCTGCCGAGCGGGAAAATTTTCCCAACATTCACCGCGTGTACGTCCCGCCCAACGCAACGTAACACGCACACCAGCTCTCGACGGACAGGATTCATCCCGCCGAAATAGACGGCCGGATGAGCCGTCTGCACGGTAATTTCCGTGCAGACGGAATGCACATGATCATATCCCTATATATATACACTTTATTTTTGCAGCTGACATTCCCGGCGAGTGGACAGCTTTAATAAAAAAATTTGGGGCAAACACCCTTATATATATTTTTCATTTTATTATTATTATTATTATATATATATATTTTATGCTTTGGTCGTCTCATTTGACTGGCCAACCCCCCTCCCCCCTCTTTTTTTTACAACCCCTTTTTTTTTCTTTTTGTAACAAATTTCTTTTTCTCACCCTTCTTTTTTTTAAAAAAAAAAAACTTAACTATGTATGATTTCATAATAATTTTTTTTTGGCCATTTGCAATTTTTTCTTTTCTTTTCTTTTTTTTTTTTGCCATTAATTTTTCTTTTGTTGTAATTTTTTTCTTTCTTCTTTTTCTTCTTTCTTTTTTTTTTACATATGAAAAATTATATAATTTTATAGACTGAAATCAATTGTAGGAGACCTATGGTTCAAAATATACCTCATCACATAAGTAAAGAAAATTTTCACTACACCATTGATTTAAGGATGCATCCATGGTGCCTCTAATATGTTGATTGCAGAGCATCATGTGGCACTTCGCAGTTCTTGGTGTCCCGAAAAATACTTGTTGGTCTTATATTTGAGTTTGTTGAAGTCACTTCTGACACGTTTTTAGTCTCTATGTGCTCCAGTGGTTTCATCGGTTGAACATTTGAAATTTCAATGCCACTAGGCAGCATAAACATTTTAGCAGATTGCAGTTTATGGGCAGTTGGAGACCTCTGATATCAGAATGACGTGATATGGAAATCATTAAGCGCGCAAAACCCTTTTCACAACATGGTTCGCCGTATCAGAATCGGAAGGTGTATCCTTATTTAAAAACTACGTGACATGGTCGTATCGTATAGGTATTGTACCATCGGACCTACCGGTCCGAATTTATTTTTACTATAAAAATGTTAATAAATATGTAAAAAATTAGAAAATTGAGAAATACAAGAATATATAATTACTTTGCATTTTGTCTATGCATAGGATGGTGTTTCAATTTATTCTCTCTTATAAGTAGTTGTCTATAGTAAAAACATGCTGTATAAATTTTACATGAAAAAAGAAATTGTAAACGAGACAAGTAAATTCATTAAAAATTCAATATACATGATAAATAGCAAAATAAAATATGGCTAAAGTAAAAAACATAAAATAAATCATAAGTCAATTAATTATAATTCACAAATAAAATATATTTATGTAAAAAAGATAAAAAAAAAACGTAAAAAATTGGTAACTTTTTTATTTTGAAGGTGTTCAAGTTTACTTTTAGATGATAAAAAATTTTATAAATAAAAAAAGTTCAACGAAATTTACTTAAATTGAAAGAAAAAATCAATTATATTACTATAAACAAATTTGCGTAACTGATAAAAAAAGTTTTCTCTTTTTATTTTTTCAAAATAATTTTTAAAATTTTTAGATTTCTGAAAATTAAAATTATATAAAATAAAATAAAAATTTATCTAGTTGCAAGAAAAGTAACGAATATTAGTCTAAAAATGAGTAAAGGAATGGAAGAGTTTTGGAATAGATAACATGCGCAAAATAACGAAACAAAAAGAATTTTTATAGTTTTATTCGTTTGGCCATACGCTCCAGTTGACACACCCTTGTATTCGCCAATACAACCCATATACCCCTGATACGGTCGATACGCATCTCGTATCAGCTGATAATCTAAAATTTTTTAAACTTAAGCTGAAATTCCCTCGTATCCCATATCAGTCATAGCTGATATGGATACCATAAAAGTTCGGACTTCAGTCCTCTGCTCTGCATGCTCCCGGATGCATAAACATATATATTTTTTATTTTTTTTTGAAAAAATTTTCATAAAATTGTTAGCCAAAGTGTATTTAATCTGTAATTTTTTTTTTTTACCATTTTTGGAGTATTTTAGATTTTTATTTTTTATTTTTGAAAATCAGTGGCATTTTAGGTAATTTTAAATTACTAAAATGCCACTGATTTTCAAAAATAAAAAATAAATATATAAAAATCTTCAAAAATTGTAAAAATTGATACATAAGTTAAATACACTTGGGCTAACAATTTTATGAAAAAAATTTCAAAAAAAATAAAAAAATATATACATATGCGCCCGGGAGCATAGGACTGAAGTCCCATAAGTTTGGCCAATATTTGAATACATGTTCCATAGACCAAGCTAGGCCAATCCAACACAAACTTGTCACCATTGTAAAAAGTTGATGAGACATCCATGCATGTTGAGAATGCAAGATTAATTGTGTATTTACCTTGATTGAGTATATGCAATATCTATACAAAATTTACATCCCTTGACATCAAAATGATAGAAGCAAGAGTACGGTGATCAAGAACAGACACAAACATGCCAACTGAGATAGCTTTATCAGCAAAATCTTTTGTTCTACTTGCGACATTTATGAAGTTGATATCGGTTTTTTGGCTTGCTTTTTTCACACTTTCAGTAAATATATTTCTATTCCCATAAGCAGAGAACATTTTCACTAGACTATTGATATCAGAATGCAACCGTGGTGCCTTCAATATGTCGATTGTTGACTATTACGTGGCACTTCGTAGTTCTCCAAGTCCCAAAAAATACCCGTTGGTCTTGCATTTGAGTGTATTGAAGTCACTTCTGACATGTTTTGGTCTCTTAAGTGCTCAGGTGGTTTCCCTTGTAGAACATTTGGAACATTAATGTCACTAGGCTACATAAACATTTCAACAGATTGAAGTTTGTCTAGTTGACTAGGGTGTTGTAGGCATCAGAGGATGATGTGATATGGATGTCATTGAGGAGGGCAAAACTCTTTTCCCAGCATGGTTCGGAATATGGTATCGGAAGGTGTATCGATCTCCTTTAAAAATGATATAATATGACCGTATTGTATTGGCACCGGACTGTATCAGACAACATTTATTTTTACCATAAAAATATGAATAAATATGTAAAAACTAAAAAAATTGAGAAACGAGAGAATATACAATTACTTAGCATTTTGAGATGTTTAAGTTTACTTCTAGATTACCAGAATTTTTATAAATTAAAAAATCTCGAAACTGTAAATAAATTCGTGTGACTAATAAAAAGTTTCCTCTCTTTAGTTTTTCTGAATAATTTTTAAAATTTTGGATTTCTGAAAAGTAAAAATATATAAAATAAAATAAAAATTTATCTAGTTGCAACAAAAAACAATAAATATTAGTGTAAAATGGTATAAAGGAAAGGAAGAGTTTTAGAATAGAAAACATGAGCAAAAGAATGAAAAAATAGAATTTTTATAATTTTATTAATTTGGCCTATACATCCCGGCCAATACATCCCTGATGTAGCCGATACACCCTTCATATCGGCAGATACACTCAATGTTTTAAAACCCTAACCGAAACACTCCCATATCCAGTATCGGACATGGCCGATACGGAAATGATACGGCCGATATGCCCACATATTAGCCAATATTTGAATCCATGTTCCAGAGGCCAAGTTGGGCCAATCCAAGACAAATTTTTCAGCATTGCAAAAAGATAATAAGACGCCCATGCCTATTTGGGCTGCAAGAGTAATTGTGTATTTATGTTGATTGAGTATATGCAATGCTTGTGCAAAACCAATATCCCCCGATATCAGCATGATAGAAGCGGGAGGGCAGTTTATCAATAGAGTTTTTTCTACCAACTGGGGCATTTGTGAAATTGACACCAGTATTTTTGCAGCCTTCTTTCACACATTCAAAAAACATACCAGACTTCTCATCAGCAGAGAACGTTTTCACCACACCTTTGATTCCAAGGAACAAACTCCGTGTCTTCAGTATGTTGATTGCTATATTATCACGTTGAGCAACAACTAGCATTGGGCAGGTCTTCTTATCCCAAAAAATACCCACTGACCATGATCAAGCCTCCCAGTTCTTCGTTGCATGTGCTTTCATTTGAGTTTATTGAAGTTGCTTCTGAGATGTCTTTCATCTCTATTGACATCTTTAAAAAGAGAAAGAAATGACATGCATATATGGTAAAACCTCAAAAAACAGACAACCAATGACTGGCCCATTTTTTGTGATTCACGGGCCATATTTTAGATGAACAAAATATGCCAACAAAAAAACTCCATTTTTGAGAGTGAAGCACCGCAAATCAGATATCTATTCAAAAACATTGTTAACCTAATACAAAAAACACATAACATAATATTATAGAACTGTACTATAGTAAGGCATGCCAAAATGTTTACTTCAAGTTGAGAGCAGCACCAAGAGAAGATTAGTGTAACATAATTCATCATATATTTTATCTTGTTTATTCACAGCTTAATGATCCTTGCTTGCAACATTTCACCGATGTTAACTCTTTTCATTCCATAACATTATTATTTTCTCCTTTACTACAAGATTTACAATCTTCTTTGCAGTCTTGATCCACAGATTGCTACGTAAAAAGTCATAGAATTGCACATCATGAGTGAACCTTGAATGGAATAGTCATTGGAGAAAACTCGGAAACTCAAACCTCACTTGAGCCATATGCAACACAAATCATAATAGCATGCAACATCCAACCATCCATCAACCAGCCAGAATATAGATATCTGAAGCTTGAATATTCCATTTGTTAACCTCAACTAATGTCAATTGGTTTGGACACATCTCAAATGAGTCCATAACAGTGCCTATCACTAATTACATAAATCAAGAATCCTTCTCATCATGTGTGCATAAACAAGTGGATGAGCATACATACAAATCTCTCTCCACATACATGTCTGTCTCTAGGAGCATTTCCATGGTGGCCAGTATATGCTACAGTGATTTGCTTTTGGGTCCAACATGATATTTTGATTAGATTTAATGCAGCAATTATACTTTTCTCTCCACACATCTAATTATAATTCCAAAAATCATCTTCATTGCAAACTTAGAAGAGTCAGAAAGATCATATTGTTCTATATAAAAGTTTTCAAATTACGTCATTTTGCAAGTGGGTACTCCATATTTTGAAAACAGGCACAAAGTGTGATAGACATTCCTACCAGAGGATGATTCAATACTTATATAAGCATAGAAACTTCTACACTTACTCTTAATTTTTAAATCTTGAAGTGCATTTTTTAAAAGTCTAAACCATTGATCACCTTTAATACATTTTGTTTTATCATGCTGCCGAAAAGAATTTTTATTAGAAACTTACGTCTTATAAAAAATAGTACATTTTGATAATGAATGTATAACCTTCAAAAATAAAACATGTACAGTGCAAATATAATATATAAAAAATTTTAATGTATGTAGTTTTCAGAATTATATATAAAATATATATGGATAAACATGATAAATGGTTTAGATTTTTAAAAAAATATTTTAAACTAAAAATCAAAAGTAAGCATAGAAACCTCCACACTTACTCTTAAGTTTAAATTTTGAAATATATCTTTTAAAATCTAAACCATTGATCAAATTGACCATACCATTGTCGCATGCTAATAATACAAGGATACTCTATATGGGTGTCCATGAGGTTGTATTAAATTGTACCCATAGTAATATAATAAATAGAGTTATTTTGTGCATTAAATGTTTATCTCTTTTTAAAGGAGAATGTCTATTGACTCTAATAACTAATTTATGTAATAAAAAATGTAAATCAATAGTTTAAGTAGGTAGTTGTAACCAGTATAATCAAAACTAGACCGAGCTGTCTATCACTGGTTTAACCTAAACCAAGTTTAACTAGCTCAACCACCCAAAACTGGAGGTAAAACGAGAAAAACCAAGCCGGTGTATGCCCCGTCAAATTTTGATAATGACTAAAATATAAATATTAAATATTTATTGTAAAAATCATTATAAATATTAGATATTTGAAAAATACTGACAAAGTATGCAAGCATATGAGAAATTATCGAAAATGAATGGTCATAGGTAAATTTTCATATAAAACCTGGGCTCATATTTAAAAAGACCCAATTAATGTAATAAGAAATCGAATTAGTCCTATCAGATTTTTTGTGATGAAAAATCAGTCCTATCATATTTAAAACGTCATGATATAAACAAAGAAGGTTGCTCTAATAATATTTCAAAAAGAAAGGTTGCTCTAATAATTGATTAATTTCTCGTACAGAAGCATTTTCCGTGTATATTTGAAATCATGAAATATGTGAAATAGATATTGTAGCTACATATTCGGGTATTACGTTCGGGGAGTATTCTCAATAAAATTTGTCTGGGATCAGATTATGTACCCACCATCTACCAGGACAAGTGACTAGTGATAACTGATCTTGCAACAGCATCAAGCTCAAGCAAGAAATTTGAGAAGGAAACAGTGTTCCAAGAATGATGTCTCAGCGTAGGTTTTCAATCATATTAGGAAGTTATAGATAAAATGAAATTTATGATATTTTCAAACTTTTTTTCTTGCTATACAACCTAGAAGGAGCTCGTTCTTGTTGAAACGTATATTTGGCCAAAACCGATATATATGGGATATATTTAAGAATTACCGAGTAGAACCATCCGTACGTTGATTTCAGCAGGTGCAATCTTTTTATACAGCAAAATTTTGCCGCACGTTTGGCCGTGGCCGTGTGTTGGCCAGCAACGGCTTAGGGAAGATGACGTTGGTGCGGGCATGGTGTTTCAGCTTTGTTGTTGCTCACATCCAGTCGTGGTTGGAGAAGATCAAAATGAAATTTTCTTGCCAGACTTGTGGCAGGCGATGGAGGCGCAACGGTGTGCTGGTGGGTAGATCTCGTCAGCACTAAAGAGGAAGACGTTGTTGTTGACTATTTATGGCAGATCTAGTTTTCTTATTTACAAATCCTTTTTTCTGTTTATGGCAGATCATTTATAGATCTATTTTCTTCACTATCACCCACTGAAGCAGAGGTCGTCTCTATTGCTATCAGGTGGTCATGGTTTGTAGCTCCGGTGAGATGATGTTGTTCATCTAACCCTATCGTGGGGTGCGCAATTGTCAAAGAGGCAGTGATAAGTCTAAAAATTTTCATTTAATTTTATATTAAATTCACACCGTTAAGTATTAGAACGTTAATTAAATGCATGTTTTAAGTGGAATTTCATGAAAATCATATTTTTGATAGAATCTTTAATTTTGCTATAAAACGGGTCATTTTGCAATATTTTGGAAAATATAAAATTATAAAAATAATTAGACATGCTAAAAAGAATTAAATAGGCTCACATTGAAATATGGGTAAAAATTATAAAATCACCTAATTAGAAAAAAATCGTACATACAGTTATAAATATAATTTAAAATATGGTTATAAAACAAATTGTCAAAACATTTTAAGATAAAAAATAAAAATAATAAATAAATTCAAAAAGGGCTAAAAAGAAAAGTAAATTAAAAATCTCTGCAAGCTTATTAAAAATCATTTTTGACAAAAATTAAATATTTAAATCCGTTTTTGCTTGCTGCATGAGTACGCGCGACCGTACACCGCCGGAGCACCTGTTATGGTGCTCCATCTTCCCCAAATCCGGAAGCCATGGCAGCGACGAATGCTTCCAGCAATTGCTTCAGCAAACCGCCGAAAATCGACCAGCAGCCATGGAAAATCCAAAGCAACACGAAAATCTCTTCGGCCAGTCTCTTTTGCGGTTTTGCCCCAAATCAATTGCTCCCGCCGTCTTCTTCTCATCCGGCCAGCCTCTAAAACAGCGGCGGCCCCAATTCACTGCCACGGCATGTTCGTCCAGGACGGCGAGATCCAAAATCCTGACCCATTGCAGCCCCGATCCATTCCAGCAAACCCATCCAAGCTGTTCCGAGCAGCTGCCCATCTTCTCCGCCCATCTCTGCAAGCAGCCGCGGTCTTTGCTCTCAAAATCCAGCCACGTTCCGGCAGCCATTAAAGCCACCTTGCTTCTCCACCGAGCAGCGGCCGGCCCCATCTTCACCCATTTTTCCGGAGCAACCAATTGCAACAGCCCAAACCAAAAATCAGTAGTCATCTTCCCCAGAACCCATTTGCGGCAGATCCGGCAGCACCTTTGCTAAAAATCGGAAAACCCATCTTCTCCTTCTCCCCATTTTTCCGGTAGCAGCCGCTGCAACCTTCCCCAAAATGACCGGCCATTGGCAGCCCCGATTCAGCAGCCCGATCTTCAGCAATGGACGAACCATCCATTTTGTCCGAATCCGGCACCCACGACTACAACCAATCGGCAAAAATAGCAGCACCTCCTCGCAGTTTGGATCGCAAACCAGCATCAATTATCGACCACTATGAAGCCGTCTAAGCTTCCCACAAGCCCCAAACTCACGGCCACCGAAAATTCCAATCAGCACACAACCAATTTTTGGCCGTGAAGAATTTCAACGGTTGTAGCATAGAAGAGGAAAGACAAGGAGAGCAGCTACGACAAAAAGGGCAGCTACAGGCGATGAAGCAATGAATCCCACATCGAACTCAACGTTAGAGGGAGGGTCCCTCCCACAACTATAAAAGGAGGCCCCCTCCACTCATCCCAAAAACAACTCTCTCTCCCATCACTTGAAGTGGGACCCATTGAGGTGGGATCCTTGCCAAGTGGGAAAAATTTAAGAGCTTGTATTGCTCATCAAAAAAGAGTGGTTTTCAAGCAAGAATTGGGGTAAGTAAATTTCTGTTAATTATAGTTTTTTCTTTAATGCTTTGTAGTTGTTAATTTTAGATTTGTAATATTTAGCATAGATTTATCGCTTTATGCATTGTAATTCTTAGATTACATTTAATGCAATTTTCATTCCTGCTTTCGTAGATTAATTTCTGTAGTCTTTTAATTACTGTCCTAGTTTAGATTTAATTATTTGCAATTTCTTCTTTCCTTTCTCTGTCTCTTTCTCTCTCTTATTTATATGCTTTCTCTCTCTTCTTTCTTCTCTCTCTAATTTCTTCTCCTTTCTCCCTAATTTCTTTCTTTTTCTTCTCTGCACCCTCTTTCACTTTTCTCTTTTATTTTTGCTTAAAATAATTCAAAATATATAGCCTCTCTGTGGATTCGACCCGACTCACCATTATTCTACACTATCACTCGTATAGTGGTAGTTTTAATGTGTTTCGGTTAATTTAAATTAAACTGGTGATCACAGTGCTCTTAACGACAAGCACTTGGTACGCATCAGGCAGCAAACGATAAAAATGTTGGGGAAGATGGAGCTCTATTTCCAGTGATCCGGAAACGCACCAAAACTTACACTTATGCAGTTCTTTTTGTGATATTCACGGTGCATTGACAGCTGATGATCTATATTGTTGATTCAAATTGTATTTACCCTTAATTAATCTTAATGACCGAACAAATGTCTCCCTGAACAATTTAATACGATTAGAATGCTTGTGTTTGGATACACAATATTCAATATCTTCATATCAATGCATCCAATATTAAATAGATTACATTTGTCAACATCCATCACAATCAGCATGCTAATCTAGATCGAGTAAGAGCAATAGTGTAATCAATTTAATTGCTATATTAGCATGTGGATTGTCAAGATGAGTATGCTAGTTTGGGGTAATATGTTTTCTTTTTCTATTCAAATTGACATGCTTTTTTTATATCTTCAAATTAGCATGCTTAATGTGTAGCATTTGAAGCTTTTATAAAATTAACATGCATATTAGCATGTTATTATTGATTCAGTTCTTCCTTATCAAAAAATACATGAAAAAACCATAAAAAAGAAAATACCTAAAAACGTAAACTTTTAAAAAATATCTGTCACCTTAAGAAAATTTCTTTAAAACATAAACACATTTATTTTAAAAATTTTCAAATATTAAATGAATGTGGATTAAAACAGTCCACCAACTATACTCAGATAATAATCCGTGATGGACATTTAATCAACATCTCCCTGACACTAGGCAGCCAAGGTGTATTTGGCAGACTTCATGCTATGTTGCATAACAGAGTTCAAGAACTGCCCTAATCCACTTCCATATTAAATAGACTAATTTTGGGCATATTGAATTTTGAGATTTTTCATGATAAATAGTCTTAAAATTTTATTTTCTATCATTTCAAAAGAAAATGCAATAATATTTTTAAAAATAATTTTAGATTTTAAACATATTTCTTAAAATAAACTTGCTGATATTTTATATTAGCGTAATGTTATACATTATATTTTTTAAAGATAAAACTATAGGTTTGACTTAAAATAGAAGAGATGGCCTCAAATAAATTTCGGATATTAATTTTTCTCATAGAAACAAGGTTATATGCTAATTCACCTCAACTATAACCTTTTTGAGATTGGCAAAATCCGAATGTGGAATACATGCAAATTACCATGCAGATTATATTTAGCATATGTTTTGAAACTATCCATAGGGCACAATTCACATACTAATTTAAATGTATTTCACATGCGGAATTCATATAATTTATATGCTAATATGTATGTATTTCGCATGCAGATTTTGCTAATTTCAAAATAGTTATTGCTAAAATGAATTATTTTATTTCTATCAAAAAATTAACGTGCGAATTTTACCAGAAACCGTCTTTTTTTTTTAATTCGAACTCATAGTTTGAACTTTAAAAAAAAGACATAGCTATATTAGCATCTTAAATTTATACAAGCATTTTAAAAATGTAATATATAATAGTATGCTAATATAAAATAAAAGCATGCTAATTTTACAAATTCCTCCAAGTATAATATATATGTATAATATTTGGGGGAATTTGTAAGATCAACATGCTAATGTATAACATTTGAAAATCCCTAAAATACTTGAGTTTTTAAAATAAATTTTTTGTGTTTTAAAAGTATTTTCTTATAATTTTCTTTTAAAATATAAAAAATTGATTTTTTGTCTATTAATATATTTTAATACACTCAAGATTTAGTCCAAATGGTTTTTCATATTAGTCACTTAAATAGGTCCGGTTAATGTTGGTCAAATTTTGAAAATCCCTACAATTTATTTTTAAATTTTAGTTCTAATAATATAAAAAATTATAAGAAAATAATTTTAAAATATAAAAGATTTAGAAATAGTTTGAATATTAAATAAATCAATTCTATATCGACCAAAATTTTTAAAAATTTTCATGATAAATATTTTTAAAATTTTATTTTGTAATATTCCAATACAAAAATATATCATTATACGTAAAATATGAAAAATCACTTGAACTAAATCTTGAATGTATTAAATATATTAATAGTTAAAAATTCAATTTCTAATATTATAAAAAGAAAGCATAAGAAACTTTTAAAACACAAATAATTTTATTTTAAAATTTTCAAATATTGAATATCTAAATTTGTGCTTGTTGAATTTTAAAATTTTTTCCTGATAAATAGTTTTAAAATTTTATTATTTACTATTTCAAAAGAAAATAATATTAAAATAATTTTTAGATTTTAAATGTATTTCTTAAAAATATGCTAATATTTTATATTGGCATACGATTATATATTAAAATTTTAAAATGCTTGTATGAATGTAACATGCTAAAATAGTTATGCTTTTTTTAAAGTTCAAACTATGAGTTTAAATTAAAATAAAAAATAGTTTCTAGTAAATTTTGCTTACTAATTTTTTTGATAGAAATAACATAATTCACTTTAGCAATAATCATTTTCAAATTAGCAGAATTTGCATGCAAAATATATGCAAATTAGCATGTAGATTATATAAATTCTACATGCAAAATACGTATAAATTAGCATGCGAATTGTGCATTATGGTACTTTCTAAACATGAATTTGCATGCTAAATATAATACGCAAGCTACTTCGCATGTATTTTGCATGCGAACTTTGCCAAATCTCATGATGGTCACTGTTGAGGTGAATTAGCATATAATCTCATGTCTCAACTTTAAAAAGTACAAGGTATGTTTGGAAAGTGATAAAACCTTTGAATGAAATATTTTCAGTGCAAAAAATTTTAAATTGGTCAAAAATAATATTATATGATAAAGGTAACGATGAGGAATAAATATAATAAACTTAAAACAGATAGTTTAGTTATATGGATAATTATATTGAAATAATTAAAAAGTAGGATAGTTGTATAGGAATATGTGAAGAAATAATTAAAAAATATAGTAATTATAAAGAATGAAAAGTTTTATATTGAAAAGTCTTTATTGTAAACAACCATGCCTATAACGTATAATATTACGCTAATATAAAATATTAGCATGCTTGTTTTAAAAAATATGTTTAAAATCTAAAAATATTTTCAAAAATATTATTGCATTTTCTTTTAAAATAGTAGATAATTAGAAATTTTAAATTCAATGAGCAAAAAATTAGTCTATTTAATATGGAAGTGATTATGACAGTTTGAAGACTGATAGTCTTTGAACTCTATTGTGCCACACACCTTGGCCGCTAGTCGGCGGACTATTTTAATTCGTATTCATTTAATATCTAAATTAATTTGCATTCATTTAATATTTAAAATTTTTTAAAGTAAAATTGCTTGTGTTTTAAAAGTATTTTCTGAAGGTGACGAATATTTTTCAAAAAATTGCATTTTTATGTATTTTCTTTTTATGGTTGTTTTCATGTATTTTTTTATAAGGAAGAATTGAATCAATAATAGCACGCTAATATAAAATATTCGCATGCTGATTTACAAAATCTTCAAATGTTACACATTAAGCATGCTAATTTGAAGTTATAAAAAAAGCACGTGAATTTGAATAGAAAAAGAAAACATATGATCCCAAACTAGTATACTCTTCTAGACAATCCACATGCTAATACAGCGATTATATCGATTACACTGTTACTCTTGCTCGACCTAGATTAGCATGCTGATTGGGATGGATGCTCACAAATGGAATCTATTGAATATTGGATGCATTGATACCAAGATATTGAATATTGTGTATCCAAATAGAAGCATTTTAATTATATTAAATTATTCAAGGCGACATTCGTTGGGTCATTAAGATTAATCAAGGGTATATGCAAATTGAAGCGACAGTATAGATCATCCAAATGCAGCTGCATAAGTGTAAGTTTTGGTGTGTTGCTGGATCACTGGAAATAAAGCTCTATCTTTCCCAACATGTTTATCGTTTGCTACCTCTTCGACAATTGCCCATGGCACGATCAGGTTAGATGGAAAACATCATCTCACCGAAGCTACAAACCATGACCACCTGATAAGCATAAAGACCGACCTCTGCTTTACTGGGTGATAGTGAAAAAAATAGATCTGTAAATAAAAAAAATCAGATCTGCCATAAATAAAAAACAAAAAAACGGATCCGTAAATTAAAAAAACTAGATTTTCCATAAACAGTCGATGACGGCGTATTCCTCTTTAGTACTGACGAGATCTGCCCACCAACACACCGTTGCGCCTCCATCGCTTGCCACAAGTCCGACAAGAAATTTTCCTTTTTGATCTTTGTAATGCCCGGCCCTTACTGTTGCAGGTATTGTCCGCTTTGGGCCTCCCCCGCACGGTTTTGTCTTTCTGGATTCACGCTGTCATCCTTCCCCAAGAGGCGCCTCGACAGTGTAACTCCAACGGTCTCCATTTATAGCCCAGGCTCCCCCTATCTTCCTAACCGATGTGAGATATCACATTCACCCTCCCTCGAGGCCCCAGCGCCCTTGCTGGACACACCAGCAGGACATCGGGAGTCGGCTCTGATACCATTTTGTAACGCCCTGACCCTTATTGTCGCAGGTATTGTCCGCTTTGGGCCTCGCCCGCACGGTTTTGTCCTTCTGGGTTCACACTCCCGTCCTTACATAATGGGTCGAGGCATCTTTTAAGGAAGGACGGCAGCGTGAACCCAGAAGGACAAAACTATGTGGGCGAGGCCCAAAGCGAACAGTACCTGCGACTGTAAGGGCCGGGGCGTTACAATCTTCTACGACCACCACCAGATCTGAGCAACAGCAGAGCTGAAGCACTATGCCCGTACGATCGTCATCTTCCTCAAGTCGTTGCTTGCCAACACACGGCCACGGTTTCCATCCGCTTGCAATAACATATTCTGCACCCACCTCCTCAATTACAACTACAAGAACCGTACTTTTCACTTTTCCATACGTAAGGAAAATACACGCAAGATTTGGGTGAAGCAAAGCTGCACCTAAATATATCCATATATGATATAAGAAGAGTGATCATGTTAGCCCGGATTAAACAAATATTTTGCTTAGTTCACCTCAAAAATTTCATTTACAACAAGTTTATTTAAGTATTTTTAACATATAAACCAAGTTTTATCATTTTTGAATATGTTTATATATTTTTTTAAGATTTTTAAACATCTATGTGTATATAGCCTACTGATCTTTTGAAGCCGTGCATCCAGCCCAAAAACTTATTTTTTAAAATTTTAAATTATTTTTTTCATGGGCAAGTAAATCTAGGTGTATTAAATCTATAAACCAAGTTTTACCATTTTTGAAAGTTTTTAAGTATTTTGTTTTTGGATTTTTAAACACAGTGGCATTTTCGTAATTTTTGGATCTCAGAAAATTACGAAATTACGAAAATGCCAATGTGTTTAAAAATCCAAAAATAAAATACTTAAAAACTTCCAAAAATGGTAAAACTTGGTTTATAGATTTAATACACTTAGATTTACTTACTCATGAAAAAAAAATTTAAAAATTTAAAAAAATAAGTTTTTCGGCCGGATGCAAGAAGGAGGCCGTGCATCCAGCTTCGAAAGATCAGCACTCGTGTATATATGTATTTAAAATACCCTTATTTTTAAAAGTCTAAAAAATATATATATATACATATTCAAAAATGATAAAATTTGGTTTATATGTTAAATACACTTAGATAAACAAGTGTATGAAGAAAAAAATGAAAAAAAATATTATAAATAAGTTTTTTAATATAAGCCAATTAGTGCATTTATTTAACTCGGGCTGACAGGATCATTCCTCGTGATATAAACATATCTGATAAGAAATTAGACTACGGCATTCCAAGCACGCATAAATTGAACAAAAATGTGTCCCTCAGAATTTAAGTATTCAGAGTTTTCAGAAACGTAGGAACCACTCACAAATTTGCTCTGCTTTAGAACTGAAAGTATGAAAACACAAATGCAAAATGAAACACAAACTAGCAGCAAGATGGCCAAATTATTGTCGAACACAAATTTCCACAGTTCGATAATAAAACAAATACAAAAGATTTCATGCTCATAGAAGAAAGGGGTATCTCTACGTTTGCTCTCACCCCATACAATTTCCACAAAAGCAACACATAAATGATAAAAATGCTAAACAAGAACCAGCTGACCAAATTTTTAAAGCCTCATTATTTTCCGTGGGAACTCGTTGATGGGTAGTTGGGTACTTGGTGGTAAATCCTACAGAAATTATATTTTTCAGTTGATTTTCAAAAATCAAACCATACCTCAATTCTAAAGTGTTATTTTAACCGTTAACGATAAAATTCTTACGAATTAGATGTTAAACTGGTATTAAATAAGTGATAAAGAATATATATTTATCACATAAAAATGACATTAAATAATATTAGTAATATAGTGAGTTTGGGAAGTGAAAAAACTTTTGAATATAAAGCTTTTTGCATAAAAATTGTTAAAGTAATAGAAAATGATGTGTTATGATATTGTTATCGATGATGAGTAAAGAGAATAAAGTTAAAATAGAAATGTTAATTGTATAGGTAATCGTGTAGAAATAATTAAAAAGTAGGGTAGTTTGTATAGGAAGATGTGATGAAATAATTAAAAAATAGGGTAGTTACGGAGAGTGAAAAATTTTAAATGGAAAAGTTTTAAGTAAAAAATTTGCCAAACACCCCAAAAAACCTTTTTACACTTATCTAGTTAAAAATATATATATATATATATAATATTTCAGATTATCTAAATTATATTATATATGTTATAGCTAAAATTTCAACTACCGTCCAAATTCTTCAATTCTAGTTTATTAAATAATATAATCTGATTTTTATTATCAACAGTTAAAATTGTATTTTAAACCTAATGTATGGTTTGATTTGTTTAAAACAATAAAAAATACATTTTTTAGATGAGTTCCACCGTGAGCATTAAAGAGTTCTCAGTGAAGCCTGTCTCCCTTTTCAGGCACTGTCAGCTAAGGAAGATCGTATATCAGCTGAATATAATGCAACCAATCGGCTAGATGATGAACAAAGGACGGTCCTGATCACGCAATCATGCAAATGCAAGAACCATCGGTAACGTGACAACAATAAGCCCATAATCCTTTTGTAAAAAGAAGACAACGCAGATCGCAGTGCTTTGCAGGCCCAACTAGCAAGATGGTTAAAATGAAATCTAGGGGGACGTTTGGTAATGTAAAAATTATGATGGGATTGTGGAAAATTGTGGGAAACGAAAAAGAGAATATTTTGATAAATATGTGATTGATAGAAAATGATAGATATATAGTTGGAATAAATAGATTTGTTGTATGTAGTTGGTAGGGAAAATGATTAGAATGTAAGGATAAAAGTGGAAAAAATAATGTGATTAATGGAGTAATAATTGATCTTGGGAAACCAAAAACCATGGTTCTCATGCTCATATATTACCAAACGTTCCCTAGGATATTTTCAAACCAGAGAGCCATGCAGTTAAAAGAAGCATTAAAACCACGGAGCTAAAAATCTTCCACGCGCATGCTCTCACAACATACCACTTACCTCCTTTCCTAGTTAATTTTCTTTAAAAAATTATATATATGGAAAATGTTCCAGTGTATGCGACTGCACAGTACAGTCTATGCACTGTAGACCCCACTTGATCATAAATAGAAAATTAACCCCACATATTGTATTTAGATTATTTACTTTATTCGCATACCAATTTTCATCCAAATCTAACATGTGTATGGTCCCCATTTTAAAATGGTGCAAAATCAATGTAATAAAATAATTTAACATAAATATCAAATTTAAAGTGGTATTTTCAATATCTAAACCGTCTAAAGTATGATTTTTATACGGACAAATGATTATATAAATTTTCATTACATTCTAACATGTGTGAGGCCCATTTTACAGCGGACTGCACAAGAGTAGTTCTCTCTCTCTCTGTGTATATACATACACATGAGAACTTATCCTATGCAGATGGACTGCACCGTAATTATGGTGCAATCTACTATAAAATGGGCCCCACACACGTTAGAATGTAATGAACTTTATACAATCAGTTATCTATATAAAAATCATACTTTGGATGGTTTAGATGTTGAAAATATTACTTTAAATTTGATATTTATGTGAAACTATTTTATTATGTTCATTTTGTACCATTTTAAGACAGGACACATACACATATTGGATTTTGGTGAAAATTAGTATGTTAATAAAATGAATAATTCTAAATACAATGGGTAGAGTAGATTTTTCATTTATGATCAAATGGGTCCTACAGTACACAGACTGCACCGTAATTACGGTACAGTCCACTTGATTCTTTTCCTATATATATCAGTCCTGCTTCTATGTGGAAATGGACCTATGTAACCCCTTAAAAATCTAAAATTTTAATCTTTAACGGAAAAATTCAATCCATTCATTGTATTTAACATTATTTATTTATCTAGGAGACCAAGTTTCATCCCAATCAATCAAGTACGTTTATGGTCCACATTTGTTAAAAATATATGTTCATGTGTAAACTATGAAAATGGCTTTAAATCTATTTACACATGTATTAAAATATAATAATAATTTATAGAATCAATTTATTCACATAAAATGATATTTTAGATGGTTCAGATGCTGAAAATACTACTTTAAAATTAATATTTTTGCATTTTTTATAATTTATACATAAATATATATTTTTCTAATAAATGTGGCCCATAAACATACTTAATTAAGATGAAACTTGATCCCCTAGATAAACAAATGATGCTAAATACAATAAATGGATTAGATTTTCCATCAAAGATCAAAATTCTTAGATTTTGAAGGGGTTACATGGGTCCGCTTCTATGTAACTAGGTACAGTGGTGCTGAAATGGGCCCCGCATGATGATAAAATCGTAATCTACTTCACCTACTATATTTATAATAATGTTTTCTATTACCATATCAATTTTCATCCCCAATCAGATATGTGTATGGACCCTATCTGAAAATGGTACAAATTCAACGTTATAAAATAGTTTGATGTCAATAACAACTTTAAAGTAGTTTTTTCAACATGTAAACTATTTGCTATAAAATTTAGATATGGATAAATGATTGTATAAAGTTTCATTGCATTATAATATGTATAGGGCCCAAAAAAAGCAAATATACCACTGTTATAGTGCAATGGTGTTGAATCAGAACAGGAAAGGTGCACCATAATTAACGGTACATTTGACCCAAAATGTGTCCCACATGTACTTAAATCTATTGATACTTTATGCAATCATTTATCCATATATAAATTTTATAGCAAATGATTTACATTTTGAAAAACAACTTTAAAGTTGTTATTTACATCAAACTATTTTATTGCGTTAAATTTGTACCATTTTTAGATAAGGTCCATACACATGTCCAATTGGGATGAAAATTTGTATGGTAATAGAATACATAATTCTAAATACAATGGGTGGAGTAGATTATAATTTTATGATCATGTGAGACCCATTTTAAGGTAACTGTACCGTAATTATGGTGCAATGAAGCTGCACTTGAATATTTATATATATATGAGAACTTATCTTATGTAGACCGATTGTACCATAATTACAGTGTAGTCCGCTGCAAAATAGGCCTCACATATATTAAAATATAATAATACTTTATGCAATCATTTATCCATATAAAAATCATAATTTGGACGGTTTAGATGTTGAAAATATTATTTTAAGACGAGGCCCAAACACTCATTAGATTTTGATAAAAATTAGTATGCTAATAAAGTGAATAATTCTAAATACAATTGGTGGAGTATTTTTGAGATTTTGATTCTTGATGGAAAATCTAATTCATTAATTATGTTTAACATAATTTGTTTATCTCGAGGGACCAAGTTTCATCCCGATCAAGTGTGTTTATGGTTCACATTTGTTTAATATATATATATTCATGTATCAATTATGAAAACTGCTTAGATCTATTCACACAGTACTAAAATGTAACAATTACTTTACATAATCATTTATCTACATATTATTGATGTTTTAGATGTTTAGATGTTGAAAAAATTACTACAAAGTTAATATTTTAGCATTAAAACTATTTTGTTATGTTGATTTTATAAATTAATAAATGAGACTCATATACGGTGAAATTAAAAAAATAAAAGGATTTCTAAGATACTATAACTGATGCTAAATACAATGAATGAAGTGGATTTTTTATCAACCATCAAAATTTTAAAAATGGAAAAGATTACATAGAAAGGGGGGGTTCATAGAAGCGGGACCGTGTATATACATATAGGAGTATTCAGGTATAGTTCCATGATGCAATGGTGTCAAAATGGGCCCTCACATGATGATAAAATTATAATATACTTCACTCATTATATTTAGAATAATGTATTTTATAACCATATCAATTTTCATCTCAATCGGATTTGTATGGACCCTGTCTAAAAATGGTACAAATTCAACGTAATAAAATAGTTTGATGTAAAGAACAACTTTACAGTAGTTTTTTCAACATCTAAACCATTTACTATAATATATAGATGAATAATTGTGTAAAATTTTACCGCATTCTAATATGTGTGGGGTCCATTGTTCTGATGCAGGAATGCTACACCGGAACAGGCTATATATATTTATATAGTGGATGATTCACCTTCACTCAGGTTGCACTAAGCTTTAGTGTATTTAGTGCAAAACACAATTTATTTTTATTTTTTATGTATTTATGAGGGCCCAAGTATAAATTTTCATATATATATATATATATTTAATTTTTACATATTTTTATCATTTTTAACATTTTATTTTGAATTTTAAAATAAAAAAAATAAGGCATTTCTCATGTGCTTTAAAAAATAAAGCATTTTCATGTGCCAGCAAATGAGAAATGCCTTTTTATTTTTTAAAATTCAAAATAAAATACTTACAACATGAAGAAATATAAAAACTATATATGCGAAATATTCATGCTTGAGCTTAAACATGAATTTCAAAAAACTTTAAAAAAATAAAAAAAAATAAGTCATGTACTCAGGTGCACTTAGTGAATGGTCCTATATGTATAGACTGATGGACAATGAAATAATGACCACATACACCTAATTGTTATAAGTACAACCCTCATATATTTTTTTATTTTTGTTTGTTTTTTGTCCGTTTTTATGTAGGCTTATTGTTACTATTATTTTTCATAAAATTTCAAAATAATTTTTTTTTTACTTATTTCAAACTCTCCCATAGATGAAAAATGGTTAATTTTTTTACTTTAGAAACTTTTTTAAGAACACATGAAAAATCTAAAAGTGATAAATTTGGTTATGTATCTACGATGATTGAGTCTACGTAGGTCGGTGCAAAATTTATATCCCTGTATTTAGAAATATAACTTGGGGCTCATAAAACTTGTGTTCACTTAAACTCTAATCCTAACCTTTTGTATAAAAACATTAACCCTAACTTTATTCATAAAACTTAAACCTTAATTCTATTCTTGAAAATTGAGTTTGGGCTAAGTTTTAGGTTGGAATTTTGATTGATGCGTTTATATTTTATTGGATAATTTGCAAATATACATACATAATTTAACGCTAATTACAAATATACCCACATAGTTTTACGATTCGTATATTACTTACACATAGTTTTACCAAAATTACATGTGTACTCATGACCTTGCTTGCCCGTTAGCTATCGTTAATGATTGGTTTAATATGTTAGAAAATGAACAAATGACCCGGGGAAGTAGATGAAGCATCTTTGTAGCTATTGTCGGAATGACGCTTTACAAGCTTCGACTCTTCTCTAATCAAGTCAGGACGATCAATGCGTGCACCTTCCGGCTCTACGAATCCATTACCCACCATAACTTTTTGGTGAACAACATTCTAAATGCAATCTATCAGGGTAGATTCATAGGAGGGCATCTTGGTATACTCGGGGAAGTAGTTGATGTCAATGACCACGAATTTATTGCCAGCCTTGGCATCCCGAATGATATCAAAATTTAAAAGATTCAACCCATGGCCTTTCTCAGCTCCTTTGCAACTATGACAAGGCCTAGAGACGGCATCTTTGCCTCCTCGAAGATGATGCGAGACGACATCTTTGCCTCCTCTAAGTGTGTCATCTAATAGTAGCCATCATCAAATCTGACCTCATGATTCAAATTCAACACCTGCGAGAACGCTGACAACCCCTTAACACACTCCAATTTCTCATCCGAAACATTCGACAGATGCAACCATTCATGGCCAACATCCATTTTTCCAACATTACCATGAAGAAATTCAACTTCATGAAGCTCATAATACAGATAGTTCTAGATAAGGTTGCCAAAGTCCACGGTCATACCAAGCTGCTCGGTTCTGAATGTCGCAACAAGAAGGAGACATATGCTTCGGCCGATTGCCTTGAGCTTTACGAGACCACCATACTCCAACTCAATCGCATAGTCGACTCTTGTGCCAAAACGTAGTAACATTGGCAGCAAAACGTGGATGAGCTCTACGCTCATGAACCTAGAAACGTGCTGGATGAGCTTCATGGAGATGGGCATTTTCGAGCACATGCTACCGCTAATGTCCAACAACGTGTTTGAGTTGATTCGCAACTCTCAAGCCCATGGGTGTTCTAAACCATATGTACGAAGGTGGATATTCAAGCCGGGTTAAGGGGGGTGACCGCAAGATCTTCTAGGCAACAACATCTCTAACATCGCAGGGTAATATTGTGGTGGCCAAAGATGGTACCGGCATCTTCAGCATCATAGGCATTTGGCTACACCTCGTTGTGGCTGATTAACTCTAGTAGCATCAATGACGGCCTCGATGCGAGCAGCCTGCTTTTGTTAAATACCAGCGCCATCATGTGCGACTTAGCGCTCCCTTCAGTGCAACAGTGTTGTGGATGACAACTTCTGAGGGATCATAAAGGTGGCACCCCAGAAGGATTCATCGTATCCACGCTGCATTCGAAGCTCGATGATGACTTGAAGCATGGAGACGCGGCTGTGGAGTCGGTCCACGGTATTTTCCAACAAGGCCATTTCTGTCATTTTCTAAAATATTAAGCCAAGTATTAATCGGAGCTGAAGGTAAAGTGAGTTAATGGCTATGCATGCAATTTATGCGAAATTATGTGGACGTAATATGCAAATCGTGAAACTATGTGGATATATCTGTAATTAGCGTTAAACTATGTAGATATATCTGTAAATTACCCCATTTTATTTAAAAGTGATAAATTTATAATTTTATATAAATATATAATAATAACAAATCATGTAAGTAAAAATAATAAAAGGGAGTCAAACTACAAATGTTTAAAACATATAACGATAAAGAATATCTCTAAAAGAAAATTTAATGTCAAAAACAAGATAAATGAAGAAAATTAATGGACATAAAAGTAAATGATAAAAATAAAAGATAAATATAAATGATAACAATATACTTTATTATAATATAATTACAATATATCAAACATGTATTCAAATATAAATATAAATAACATAAAATACACAAATATAAAAAAAATATTGTTTAGATATTATGTATATAATATATTTTCAAGTTAAAGCACCGTTCAAAATCAGATTCGGCAGACCGACTTCGGGCTCAACCCCCACCCAAGTTACACCTCCACCTGTATTAGCATGATAAGAGTAAGAGGGAGATTATTAATAGGAAACTCAAACAAGTCAACGACGATAAACTTATCGGACCAATCTTTTCTACCAAAATTTTTGCAGCCTTCTCTTAAACTTCGAAGAGAAATTTAGTGAAAACCCCATAATTAGAGAACTTTTTCACTGCACTATTGATTTCCGGGTGCGTCCTTAGTGCCTTCCGTATGCTTATTGTTATATTATTAGGTCAAAAACAATGTGGCGCCGGGCAATTTTCCATGTCCCAAAAATGGAGCCTTTTGGCGTTGGAAAGCCCAATATTCAAAATATACTCTGTTCCATAAGTATTCAGGATCATTATCAACCTAATGTAAACACCTCACTTAAATTCGGAAATTAAAATTTTAAGTGTACTTCCCATTAAGCCCACGTAGAGATGGGTGCATTGATCAATTTATTTATCTCAAAACTCATTTTTCTCAATAGCCTACTTAGCAAATCACAAGCCCACCTTATAATTTAGTCATGAAACTAGGTCTTTTGTATGCAAGGCCCAGCTCAAGTTGTGTGGGACTCTTTTCAATATTGGGCTTTCCATGACACCAAGACCATTCCAAAAGTAATGGCCTTCATTTTAAGATCCTTGATCAAGAGGGATCTACATCCAAGATATGGTGAAGGATATGTTACTCTAATCAAATGGACTAAGCTTAACAAGATGGACGGCATGGATCAGGCGAACCATCAAGATTTTGTAGACTTTTAAAGGTGTCAGAACCGGTGTTTGCATCACCTCAAATGAGGAAAGGAAACTGTAAGATCCAAGCTTCAAATGGAAGATCCAACCCATTCAAAATTCTAAGTGACAAAAAAAAAAAAAAAACAACAAGTGGGGCCCATCATGAGGATTAATCCCATCAAGACCAAGGTACGATGAGAGAAGACGTATCAACGCTCAAGAGAAAGTTGACTTGTGAGACCAGCTGGCCTACAGCTGATCACGAATTTTGCTAGCAAGCCCCTCTTCCTCACTCCAATTTATAAGGTGCACATGGTAGAAACTTACAAAATTTTAGGAGTGTATCTTCTTGAAATTTTCTCAACTCCCAAGCCTATAAGTAGGCTGCTTCTCCACCGATTGGAGGAGGACTTTCCACTTCCGAAGTTCCATGATCGCATTTATGTTTTGCATCCAATATAATTTCTGGTTTTAATTCGTATCATTTGGTGGTTCATGACGACGACAATGAATTGGTATCAAGGCACCAGGGCGTTGATCTTCTTCAAAAACACCAAGAAATCATATAGCACTGCTGCTATCTTCTCCATTCTCTTTGTTGCAAACGTTTCAGTTTGTAGATGATGCACATCTTCTCCACAACGCATGGTACAGATCACGCTCTGTTTCGCATAGAAGGTAGAAATTCATCTCATGCCATTTAGCATCCCGTAAGATTTCCGTCATTTCACCGACAAATAGTCGAATACATTCCATGGTATTCCATTTCCTATTTTCAATCTCATCCCACACTTCCCTCAACTTTTATATTACAGAACATCTCCTAAAATCATGCAGTCAAACCCACTTTTTTATAGAAAGGCAAACTCATATTAAGAGTGTGTTTGGCAATACTTAAAAAAAATCAATTTAAAACTTTTAACTCTTCATAATTATTCTATTTTTTAATAATTTTTTCACATTTTTCTATATAACTATTTTACTTTTCAATCATTTCTGCACAACTACCTACACAATTAATCTATCTATTTTAATTTTATCCTCTTTACTTCTCATTATCACTCCTATCATATCACATTATTTTACAACTTTTACTTCTCAAACACACCTTAAATTATCTAAAATTGTATTTGGACCGATCATCGTCTAAATAATTTTCAAAAAAATCCATTCAGTACACCTACATTCCAGCTGTAATTAGATCGTCACTATTATGATCCCAGAATCATGTCTATAAAAGCACGAAAATCGTTGAGCTGACGCAGGGCAGCTGGCTTACACGCTGGGCGTTGTTTGCCAGTAATGCCCCGAGTCTAGGGTTGCGAACCCTTTGTCTGTGAAACAAATAAATAAATAAATCACTTTTTTTAAACTCACCTAACCATCTCCATCGTGGTTTGAAAATTCTCATAAAAGAAAATTCACTTTTTTAAAATAAAAAATCATGCTTACCTCGTTGAGTCCACGTTATCACAGATTAATTTAGGCGGTTTCCATCGTACGCACTCGAATGCATTAAGGCTCAAAGCATCCGGGTGTACTTTACCTATTTTTTTTTATTTTTTGAATTTTTTTATGAAACTGTTTATAAGCGTATCTAATTATTACCATTTTTACAAACTTTTAAATTTTTTTTCAAATTTTTTAAAAATCAGTAGTATTTTTAGCAAGAAAGTGGTCTATAGAGGTCGATTGGTCAAATCCTGGGAGCCTTTTACACCGGTGTTAAATCAATGTTGCCAGAACCGAACCGGTAATTAAACCGGTAAAGGAACTGGTCTTGTTCGAACCGGTTGGAAATGATGACGTCAGCATGACATATTTATGATGTCATAAATATTAATTTTTTAAAAATTTTAAATGAATATATTGATAAAATTATATTTTTATAAATCCTCAATATATATATGTTAGATTTTAAGGACCACAAAAAGTACGAAACATATAGGAAAAAATTAATAGCAAGTGTAAAAAATCTTTAACTATGAATTTTAAAAAAATTAACTACATTAACTAACCTTAAAGTCTTAAACTTGTAATAAGTCATGACCGTTGTTGCTTGGTTGTTGGTTTTTGAATTCTTCATCTGTATCTTGGTACCTTGATGAATTGTTATAAACATACCTAGCAAAATAAGAAATAAAACAAATCAATAAGTGTTGAAAATTTGAACAATTAAATAACCTATAATAATATAAAAATTAAGAATATATCCTATGTTTAGCAAAAAATGAAAATATAGAAGTCTATAAACCATTAAATGCATCGTTCTCATCAAATTTACATACAGCTACATCACCCTTTATATTTGCTAGATATTTTTTTCACCATGTGAATTCCTCCCCTTGAGAAAATCTTCCCACAATATAAACATTTGTATTTATTTTTTTCTAATTCAACTACATGACTCCACACAATATCGGTTCTCCCCCTAGTGGATTTTGACCCGAAATCTGTTATACTACCAACTACCGATGTTGCATATTATCCTATAGGAGTATGAAACTGGTTTCCACTTTCAGATGAGTTTGATGACGACATGATGATTAAAAAATAATTACCGTAGCAGGGTTGGGGGCAGGGATGGGGTAGGCTAGGGCAGGGACGGGGGCAGGTTGGAGTAGCTACCAATAGACAGCGAGCGGCGACCAGCGAGCGGCATGAGCGGCAAGGACGGCGATGATAGCGCGGGGACTCGGCGAGGACGGTGCGGCGGGTGGGGACGCAATGAGAGCGATGGGTGTTGTGGGCGCTGCGGGTGCGGGGGCTGTGCGAACGGCGATGACAACGCGGGGACTCAGCGAGGATGGCACTGCGGTAGCGCATGAGGGCGAGGCGAGCGCTACGAGGGCTGAGGACGCAGAGTCATAATGGTGGGCGCTGCCGCTGCAAGGAGACGATGCCAGCATTTTAGGGTTTAGATTTTGGAAACAACGAAGGGGGGAGCCGGGAAGTGGGTTTCGTTTGTTTATATATATATATATATATATAGAGAGAGAGAGAGAGCTGTTCCGATGCAGCGTCACTGCACCGGAACAGCGGTGCAGTTGCCTAAAAATGAGTCCCATACATATTAAAATGCAATGAAACTTTATATAATCATTTATCCATATATAAATCATACTTTAGATGGTTTAGATGTTGAAAAAATCACTTTAAAATTGTTATTTACATCAAATTATTTTATTACGTTGAATTTATACCATTTTCAGATGGGGCCCATATATATATTTGATTGAGATGAAAATTAGTATGATAATGGAATACATTATTCTAAATACAATGGTTAGATTAGATTATGATTTGATGATCATGTGGGGCCCATTTCAGCGATGCTGCATTGGACTGCACCTGAATATATTCCATAATATATATATAACCGTCCGACTAGTTGAATCCGGTTCGACCGCATATCCCGGTTCGACCGCCGGTTCGGACGGTTTTCTGTAAATGAACCGAATCAGGCGGTATCGAACCGAAAATCGGACTAGTTCCCGATCGGACCGGACGGTCCGGTTCGGTCCTTATAACACTGTGTCAAATAGAGCAGTCTGAGAATATTGGCAAATTGCTTTCAAAACACATGAGCTTTTTAATAGTTGCCTGAATGAGATATTTATGGAGTTTTGTTGAGAAATAAAGCATGCCATAGACACAACCCACCAAGAGTACCTCAAAGCCCGATATCACTCTTTCAAACGAAAAAATTTGGAAACATTTTGCAACTATGAGTGAAAGGTACTACATTCTGGGAGGACCTGATGATAGGAACCTTAAACAGGTATTTCTAAACTCACTCCCATCTCCACTAGGTAAACCCAAAAGCTCCTTGCATCTTAACAAAACTCTTAACAAAAGGCACTTAGTAAAAAGAATTCTTGGATATAGTTCAGTCTTATGGAAAACAACTAGGAGATAGTTGCATGGAAAAGATCTCCTTATCAAATGTTCTGGCAACAGCAATATGATCGGAAAATGTCTCACCAAAACAAGAAAGGGAAAAAAAGGGTTTGAGCCCAAATTCAAAGAGAGCAAGAGGAAGCATTATCGGTTCTTTAAGAAAAATTGAGCCAAAACAGAAGAAAGATGCTTCATTTGTAAAAAATATGAGCATTTTGAAAAAAAAATTATCTGAAAAAAGGCAAAAGCAAGAAGGCATTCAAGCTAGTTGCACTCCTTGCCCCCGGAGAATTTTCAGATCTTGAATTCATCCTCTCTAAAGAAGAAAATCCCTCACTAAACACCATTCTTCTCCTCTTAGAAGACTCAAAAGAAGACTCCTCTGATACCATTTCAGGAGAATTTTTCCTAGTCCTTGAAGAACGCCTGACCATCTAAACTCTAACTTCTCCAATTGCTCCCAGAAAAATATGCAAACCATATCAAAGTCCCAGCTCTATTTGACACTGGTGGAGCAGCCTCCATCCCCTCTCCTGATATTTTACCCACATCTTCTTGGCAACCATACCATAAGATTTTTCAAAATATTTTTACCCACATCTGTTGCGAAAACCATATTGATTAAATCCATAATCAACTAAGATCCTCCATGCTAAAATTACTAAGAAAATAAAAGCCATAAGTGGAAGTGTACCTGAATATCTTGTTGGGAAAACCATATTGATTAAATACATAATCAACAAAGATCCTCCATGCTAAAATTACTACGAAAATAAAAGCCACAAGCGGAAGCGTACCTGAATCTATGGATGTAGTTGTTCTTGAATACTGTGATTCTTGGGTCTTCCAAGTTAATGTCCTAGGATTTTTTGGAGAAGGTGACTCATCTTTTCAATTAATGAGATGTTTGAAAAGAACCCTGATAGGTTCATAACCCGGGGACCACAACCGTTTATATAGGAAGTCTATCTTTCGTATTTCTAATTTAGCCTATCATAAAAATAGAAATTAGAAATTAGGCTGTAGGGTTTCTATGCATAGGAGATTCATACTTTATTAGATGATTTAGGCCCATAAAACCTTATAAGATCACTTTATTATTTGGGCCGCCATTTATGATAGCGTATACATATAATTATTATAAATGTGTGTCTAAAATTCCAACAACATCTTCTTCCATGTAAAGCTAATATTTTTTAGCAATTAAAAGCAACTAAAATATTTTCAAATTTTCATCTCAAAGTTGGGTTTTGGCAATTGGGCGTTCACCTTGAAGACAGGCATAAAACTGCCTTTTGCATCTCCAACTGGCGTTTCCAATGGACCTTCATGTCATTCGGCCTCAAAAATGCCCCTCAGAATTTCAAAAAGTCATGGCCAAAGTTTTCAGCCTCTCTCCACCGGCATGTTAATTTATATTGATGACTTGCTATTATTTTCAAAAAAATACTACAAAACATGCTGAGCTGCTGAAAAAATTTCACAAGCCGGTCCAAGATTATGGTATTATGATAGCACCAAAGACAATGTTACTTGGTGTCTGATAGTTGCTAATTAATAAAATATTTTGTACGTATTTTGAACTAATTTGGTGAATAATTAACTGAGTTTAACGTGAAATCTGTTTTGAAATATATTTTAACCTCATTTGGACATTAAATATTAATTTAAAGATTTTTTAAAAAAATTTTGGATGTGTTGGCTTGAAATTGAAAATATTTGTTAAAATAGAAATAAGTGGGCTTGAGATTTATTAGATTTAGCTGGGAAATTTTTTAAAAAATTAAACGTTCAAAATTGTATATTAATTTTTCAGGACCGAGCGCGGCCCAGCAGTAATTTAAATTGGCGAATTTTTGAGCGTTTCCATCCAATGGCGCAAGCTGTTGAACGATATGTCTATTAATTTAAACTATGAAGATTGGGCCCACCGTTAAAAGCAAATTACTTCAGCAAGGACATGCAAAATTTTCAATGGCCAGAAATTCCAGCAAGATACGTTATGGACTAATGGGCATGCAAATTCGGCAAATACCGTCAATTGAAGCCGCCAACTGGTGTTAATCCAAGCCATTGATCGGATTAAAATTCTCAAAATTAGCAATAGAATAGCAGTAAATCGTGGCCATCTATTTTTGAAAATTAAAATTGCGCAATTAGCAAACAAGAAAGCGGCCAGGAATCTAGTTGTCGCTAGCTTGGCCGCACCGTACCTCCAAACGCAGCGTATGAAGTGCGTAGGTAACAGCTTAGCTGGCTTTCTCACGGGTGTAAATAGGTGCTGTGGTTTTACAACACAAATTCAAGGAGAGAAAGACAGGGTAGAGACTTAAGCGTGGAAGCTGAGATCGAAGCTTAAAGGAATAGGCTTTTCTTCTCTTTTATTTTTGATTTTCTGTTTATCTGATATGGATATTAATTTTTATTTTTATTTCAGCCTTGAGTTCAACGGAATTATGTATGACTAAAAATTTCATTCTAGGGTTACAATAGATCTTTTTTGAACCATGATTAAATTATAGTTTCTCTTTGATTTTATATTATTAGTATTCGATTAGTTAAACTTGTTCTTAATGCTTCTATGAGATTGGCCACCTTATAGATTGACCTAGAAATTTTGTGTGATGCTCGAAGGGGATAGCATGAAATTGAACTAAATGTTAAGTAGCATATGATTTATATATAAGCTTGAGATGAATTTGTCTCGTGGGATGTGTTAGATTTGCTAATATGAATAGAAGTATGGGTAATTAGCATATACGCTTATGTATTTTGACACAAATTGCAGATATACCCATATAATTTCACGAATTGCATATTGTCCCTACATAGTTTCACTGAAATTGCATATTACCCCCATGAAACTATGTAGGGGTTTTATGGGAGTAATATGCAATTTTGGTGAAACTATGTTGGGTGATGTACAATTTGTGAAGCTATGTGGGTACATCCGCAAATTGCAGCAAACTATGTGGGTATATATGCAAATTACCAACGATGACATTTTTGTCATTTTTCAAAATATCAGACAAGGCATTAATGACAGGTAACAGCGTGGGGATAATACGCAAGTTTGGCGAAACTATGTGGGGTAATATGCAATTCGTGAAACTACATGAGTATATCTATAATTAGCATCAAACTATGCGAGTATATATGCAAATTACCCTATAAATATCTATTAGCCATGTGTAGTCAATATTAGAGATGTGATTAATGTTGCTTGTTATATTAAATTCTTATGATTTACATTAGAAGTTAAAATTAATAGGTTAGATTTATGCAGTCATCAAAAGAGGAGTATAAATAATATTGTTCTAATTAATAATTCATATTAATAAAATAAATCAAGAAAATATAATAAAATCATGAGGATAAGCAAGTGAAGTTGTAACCATAGACTCATCCATTGCTAAGAGTTTCCATTTAGTTTATTTATGTTCATACCAACTTATCTTTTCTCAATCTTCTCTTTCATTTTTCGTATTTCAAATTTACACATCTTAATTTTTATTCATCTAATTAAATTCTAATTTTTAATTTTTAGTAATTAGTGAATATTTAGCATTCAATTCCTCATGGGAATCATAACTCTATTCATTCATATCTATATTACTTGTGCAATCTGTACACTTGTGAAAAAATAGGCAACAGTGTCATCGAATTAGATTTTTTGGGAATAAACCTCTCTAGTGGCAATAGTTCCTCAACCTCATATCTCAGGACAAATCTGTAGTTTTCCTGATGTTCTTAGAAGAGAAAAGCAAATTTAGCAATTTTTGAGCATCATAAATTATGTGGCAAATTTCATCTAAAAAATCAGCAAACACAAAAACCTTCTCTCGGGACTTCTAAAAAAGAATCCTCCTCCATGGGGTCCTAAACATACCAAAAGTGTCTAAGCTCTTGAACAATTCAGTACAACATTGCCTACTTGATCAATATCCTTGGGAAAAGGTCAAACGAGTTTACAAACAGATGCCTCAACTAAACATTGAGCAACCTACCTCTTTAAAGAAACCTCTCCGAAAAGAAGACAACGTTGTAGATATAAAAGTGGCCAGTTTTCTGAAGCTAAACACCATTATTATTCGACTTCAAAGAAATCCTTGCAATAAGAAGAGGTATTGAAAAGTTTCAGTTCTATCTAGTTGATAAAAAGTTCCTTGATGAAACTGACATGAGTGCCTTCCCAAGAATGTTGCACTTCAAAGAAAGGCAACTACCAAATGCATAACTCCTCAAATGGGCTTCACTGTTTTCACGATACAAATTTGAGACCAAACATATCCTAGGGAAGAAAAATGTCCTAGCATATTTCTTATCTCAACACCAAATCATCGATGGCATACCCTATTGGACGCCGATCGTATGCGCTCGGGAGCATGCAGTGCTCCATCTCCCAAGCGCATACACTTTTTTTATTTTTTTGAAAAAATTTTATAATATTGTTAATCTGTATGTATTTAATATGTGTATAAATGTTTACCATTTTTGGAGTATTTTTTATTTTTGAAAATCAGTGGCATTTTAGGTAATTTAAAATTACCTAAAATGTCACTGATTTTCAAAAATAAAAAATAAATATCTAAAATACTTCAAAAACGGTAAAAATTTATAAAGATGTTAAATACACTTATATTAATAGTTTTATAAAAAATTAAAAAATTAAATAATGGGGGTATGCGTAGGGAGCATGCACTCCTGGGCAATACGATCCCCCTCCTACCCTATTTGCCCAAAGAAGTAAAAGACACTATTGTCCGAAAATTCTTACCCTTAGGTCAAACCACAATATGAACTGATTTTAGAAAATTATCATAAGAAATGACGTGCTTTTTATTTGGGGCTTGAATTTTCATCATGATTATCCATTTCTTTCTCCATTCTCAATCAGAAGACCATACCCTGAATTTTCAAAAGTTCTCTGCCTATTTTGGTATTTATTTGAAGAATATCATATAGGGTTCATGTTCCACAAATTTTTGTTGTTCTCCTAATCAAGAATTGCCTAGCAAATTCCATTCTCGAAGAACATCAACAGCTATTCAAACTCCTATGGTGGTTCGCCTCTACAAAATAGTGGCAACAGCAAATTTTATCCAGACAAGGCCAGTATTTACTGGTATAGTTCTACAAACCTATTTTTATCTTTCCTTAGAAGAATTCAGGTATCAATCTCCTCATCAGCCTCCTTATAGGATCCTTTTCCATCCATCCAAAGTCTTTATCAAAGTTGAACATGGTTATGACTTAAATCATTAGAAGCATAAACTTGATTTGAATAACTATAAAAGAAATATGACTATCATCAATGGCCATAATCCTGATGAAATCCCACCCCAAAGCTTCCAAGGTGATTTCACAGAAGATGACTAGCACCTAATCAGCAGGAGAATCGCACACTGCCTTTTCCAGCACATGGATCAACACCCCCACTTCTAACTCTATCTAATTTGTCCGGCGGATCCAATGCCATTAATGATCCTGAATATTATCCAGGATTTGACCAACCAACCTCTACAGACTGCTTCCTTCATGTCAAGAATCTACTTTGTTTAAAGTTAGTACTATATGGTTTGTTTTTTCTTTATATCAAGAATCTAATTTATTTAAAGCTTGTACTGTGTGATTTGCTTTTAGTAGATGTGTGTCACATATGTACGATAGATGCATACGCATTTTACTTTGTGAAAGGCCTTGTAGATTTTATTGCTCTCAAAATTCATGATTGCCCAGAAAAATATATGTTGTTTCAGTTGAGGGCTTTTCATTAGCTTGAATCTATAAAAAATATTTAAAATTCTTCAAAAATAGTAAAAATTGATACATATATTAAATGCACTTATATTAACATTTTTGTAAAAAAAATTCAAAAAACATTATAAAAAAATAGTTGATGCACCTGCGCATCCCAATTTAAGAATGAGCATTGAACTTGACATATTGGCATGTTGGATCGCATACAATTTATGCCCATACTTAGCTCATTATTATCACCTTAGTCATATTGTTATTCAACAAGTGTGGTGAATTTTGCCTAATTGTCAATCTGCCTTAAAACAGGCCTTATAAGATTAAATTCCTGTCCTCGAGACAAAATCTCACACTCCAAACCCCAAGGAACAAATTCTCACCATCTCTAATTGAATTAAAGCCTCATAAAAAGTCTAAAAAAAAATTTCAATCTCAATCTTTCTGAGCATGTATGTAAGAAATACATGTTATTTTTTGGCACTTTTAGCAACAATTTATTAAAGGAGAATAGGATTGTATTTGTTCTATTTTAATTGTAAGTCTACCCAGATAATCTCTATATTTCAATGCCTCATTATACACAGTCTAATCATCGTTATTTATTTAATGGCGACTCCAAATGAATTGATCTTCAGATATTATTTTTTGCTATTTGGTAACCATCTACGTTCTTGTATTTGCAAACATATTATTAACTACTAATTTTGCCTAATTGATACACATTTGCTTTTGACTCATCTCACATCAACTAAAGACAATCCACTTGACAATTCTTCATAGCAACTAAATCCAAACACAATACACATAATAGTTCAACATTCTAATTCAATTCAAGTGCAATCTAAATCTCAAATAAAAATACAAAACAAAGCTTAAGAACCAATAAGTTTACATCTACTTTAAAAAAGATTCATAATTCAAATGATTTCACTAACTGCAAAGTTTTCCATAAACAAAATACAATCCAAAGGCTTTTCATCTAATTTCTTTCTTGACTTCTATTTACATTCCTAATGCCAAGCTATTCCACCTCCATTCCTATCTTTGAAAATCATATGCATCAACCTAGACAAAAAAAACAACTGTTACAAATAGAAGATAATAATCATCAGGAAACTAATTAAAAAACAACCTACCTCAGGCATGCTTTGATCGAGAAGGAAAAGTGGTTTGGATGAATGAGAGGAATTAATCCCTAAAAATTTTAATTAGAAATGTTACTAGAATATCAAACACTATTTTAGAATAAATATGGTATGGAAAAGATAAATTACCAGATATAAGGGCCTCTCTTCATATTCAGTTATTTGAGGGGTTACTCTAAGCTAATCTTGTGTATAGATCAAATACTCAACTAATTTAGGTGTTAATAAGCTTCTATACTGATCAAGAACACGAACACTCATGCTAAGTGCCAACTCTAAATCAACTGCTGCAACCAGAATAACTAAAACATCTCTAGCTAAATAAGACATGGTTTTATACTTGAAATGATTTTTCCAACAGCCCAAAACATCAAAATTCGATTAATTCTCTTCTAAAGCTTACTCCAAGTACCTATTCGCTTCATTTTTCAAGTCAGCATTCTTCTCAGATTGTTTCCATAGTTTGAACTTATCAAAAAAGACATTAGTTTGTGGTGCCACTTTTGTAGAACTAACCCCTTTAGACGAAGACATACTAAAAGACTGTTGTTGATACATTCTAAAAGGACTGACCAAAGTATGCTTCACTATACCTGTTATTTCATTAGCTTCTTCTCTATTTAGAATTTTTGTATAACAAAAACGAGCAACAACCAATTTGAATCGAGGATCCAACACAAGAGCAAGCACTAAGAGCATATTCATTTTACCAATAGAGCCCCAATACATATTAAACTTGTTCCTCATTTTTTAAAACATTTCACGAATGAGTGGATCATCATCATTAGTCATCTGTATAAAAACCATTTGAATCTTGTACAACTTAAGAAAATACAGATTTGTGGTAACATAGAAGTTGTAGAGAAGATTTTAGTGTTTTCATGAAAATATTTTAAAAAATGACATGGGATTCTTACATGTTCCCAATCCATAGAATTTGGAGGCCCTTGAGAGAATAACTCCTTACCTTGCATAAAGTTGAAAGATATTCTTGAATTTCTAAGCATAAAGCGCCCTTGAAAGAGAGATTGTAGCTCTTAACCACTCTATTGAAATGTTCTTGTCTACTACCAAAACTCCTTACATACTTCATGGCAATATGGATAGGACAAATAAATGCATTCACTTTACTTAACCTGTCTCTTACAATTAGGTTAATTATATGTGTTGCATATCGAACATGAAAATTTTCCACATCTCCTAACAAATGGCTCTTCAAATCTAATTTATATTTCAAGCTTCTCGCAGCCACATCATTAGATGAAGTATTGTCAACTAAAATAGTACAGACCTTCTTTACTCATCTAAGCATGTGTCAAGGCATTGGGCAATAGCTTCACCAGCATGTTGCAATGGAAGAATGTAGAAATTAAGAATTCATTTTTTGCAACTTCCAATTTATGTCTATGTAGTGTGCAGCGAGACATAAATATCCAACATTTTGAACTGATGCCCATAAAACTGTGGTTAGCACACTGTTTGGATTTTTGTCTGAAACATATTGATTAACTTGTCCTTCTCTGCTTTATATAATAGGAAAAAAATTTCGACTGTAGTTATTCTCAGAAAGAGCTCAAACAATGTTTGCAATACTTGACCAAAAATCTTTAAAACTCTCTTTCCTTACAAATTTGAATGGTAACTCATCAATGATAATCGTATGCACAAGTGCTTTTCTACATGCATCCTGGTCAAATTTCCAAGGAGTTACCATCACCAGACCATCTGATGGTGTGGAGAAGGACAATATGGGTCGCTTCAAGTGCTTGAAAGTGTGCTTGTACCCATGAAACTTGGGCAGTTGAGTTTTTTCTTATACTATTTACATTTAACAAATTCAAGTTTTTCATTCACAATTATTTTATCAAAATCTTCCCACACAATTTCTTGAGCTACGTGTTGAACATCTAATGGCAATGTCAAGTTTATGGTGTTTGAATTTTTTTATACTTGCCTCCACATTCGTATCGCTATCCATCTCATGCAAGACCTAATTAATTTATTAATGATATTTACAAGCATAGTCACATACAAAAGATAAGTTGCAAAAAAAAAAGTATTCCTACACTTAACAGTGATACATTAACAATATTCGACATTTTAGAATTGAACAACTTTACGTAAACAGCAAAAATTAAAGCAACCATGTGTTTAAAATGCAAGCATGCATTGAAGCACTTCAATGGCAGATTACTGGTAGTAACATTAAATTGGGGAAATGGGAATAACAATGATAATAAAGAAATTGGACTTAAAAATACACATACTTGCCTTTACAGAGCAGAAAGCAAGACGAGACAACATGGGAGGAGATGGGAATCGGCATAGCAGTAGCACAATCCAATGGATGGCCAACAATAGCTTTCAATAGCCACACGATTCCAATGCCGGTTAAAACCCTCTTTGGAGAAGAAGCTGGCCACCAGATCTGCCGCTGATCAAAAGTGCAGAAAGCCAAAAATCTATATTCTTCTCCAGCAACTTCCTGGAAGGATCAATTTACTGCAACAAGCTTATAGCAGGTGGCAATGGCAGCTTCCTGCTTCCTGAAAGAGATGAATTTGACAGGGGTCTAGAAATAAAATAAAATTATATCCTCCCAATTTCTCATAAAAATAAAATAGTTTTTTGGTCTCAATTATTTAGACTGCAAAAGCTTTAATTTCATATTTTATACATGCTCTAATTCCTTCTACATAATCCATGATCAAATATTATGTTCAGAGTATTTTTCCCAAGTAAAGCTCCAACATATATATTGAATTTAAATAAACTTGATAAGAAAAATATTTTTGAATACATCTCATATTTATTAAATACATATTATAAGCACTCAAACGTGATATATTCCTACATGTATATCACACCCTAAAATGATGTATGACCTTGTCCAAGAATTTGTTGGCCTCATACAAGTGTTGCTCCTTATGGAATCATTATAAATATACTGTTTCCACCCCCACTAAAAGTGGAAAAATGCATTTAGGCAATGCACTAATGATTGAGATTTGGAGTCGCCACCAGTTTTTGAGGAAAAACTAGAAAACAATATCATATCCAACTAGTCCATATTAAAGATTCTAGGGAAGTTGCTTAGTTGTACAAAGGGAAGGATTTAGGCACCCTTTGCACCCCAAAAATGGGTTTTCATAAGTGTTTATTGCATTCTTTTTTACTCAGGCAGATTTTATTATACTTTAGTTGGTTTTGAAAAGATTTTTTGATAGTTTTGGAAGCTGCATGTAGGATTGCACTTGATTTCAACGAACTGTTCAAATTTCAGTTCCAGCACTAGTGTATGAAAATTCAGCAACGCACCATGAGGAGTCCTATTCCAGCCGCTAGTGCAAAAATTCAACAATGAACCATAGGAAGTCCTATTCCAGCCACTTATTCTTCTCAAGTATATCAAACCAATGATGGAGAATTAAATGCCCAAAAATCATGAATAAGTTCAAACAAAACAGTAAATCTCACAGCCCACTTCATATATTTTCTTCCATTCAACTAACATGTTTTTATTGAACCTAGAAATCTGTTTACTTCAATCTTCTCACTAATGAAAAATAGAGACATGAATTTAATCATCAGGTGGCTGTAAATGGCCCTCACTCAACTCATACACAAAACATGCAAAACAGAGATTCTTAGGGTGTGTTTGGGAATGGATAAAACTTTTGATGAAAAATTTTAGAGAGTAAAAGTTGTCAAATGATGTGATATGATAGGGGTAATGATGAGTAAAGATGATAAAGTTAAAATAGATAGGTTAATTGTGTAGGTAGTTGTATAGAAATGATTGAAAAGTAGGGTAGTTGTATGAAAAAATGTGAAAAAATAATTAAAAAATATTATAATTGTAAAGTGAAAAGTTTTAGATAGAAAAATTTTAAGTTGACATTTTTTCTTCATTGCCAAACACACCCTTAATGAAATTATATGGGACTGACAGAATCATAGAAATGATCAAATCAAGGTATGTAGCTAGTATTTATTTCATGCACAAACTCATGTATGCAGAAACAGAAAATACGTTATTCAAAGCATGGAAAACGACTAAGAACATGCTCAACCGAAAATCTATACAGTAGCATGAATCAAAACGACAATCAAATTTCAGAACTAGGAACAAAAGGAAGATTCAAAACTGCCCAAAAAATCCTTCTGATGACCATAGGGAATGAGATCTCTCATTGCAGCCATCATGGACAGGTACAGAACTGAGCAAGCTTATGAAAAATAAAGAACAAAGAAAACAGAAATGACATGCAGCATCCAATACCAATGAAAGTTGTTTTATTCTATATAAATTTATTGAAGAACAAATGTCAAATGAAAGGCTACATGGCTACCAGATTCGTTAAACCAAAACAGTTCCAATAATCATACCTGATCAAGAACTAAAAGAAAGATGAAATCTCTCACACTCTGTTGGGAATCTCACTGCCAATCTAAAGGATAAACAACCAGAAACTTGCAGCCCAAGCAAGAGTCAAATACCAGCAGTTCTTCTCTCCCTTGAGCTCCAACAGCTGATCCTTCTCAAAAAAACGTGAGAGGATCTCTCCCTCTCTCCAAAAAAAACTCTTCCCCTCAAAAAAATGTAACTGTTCACGTTTTCCCAGCCCAAGCAGAAAAGAAAGCTCTCTCTCCCCCTATACGTAGCCTCTCCAATGCAGAAACTAAAGAGAGCTTTTATATCCCATGCATTAGGGTCTTAAGAAAGTACATGGAAGCTTCCTAGTGGTCCCCACATGCAATAAAGCATCCAATCAAAACAAGACAGCTCATCCAGACTGTTAGTAGGCGAAAAAATGCACAATAAGGCTCAAGTTCTATCAAAATTACAAAACAACATTTGTTTTAAAAATTACCAACGCAACCTTAAGTTTTCAAAATGCCAAAAATGCACCACACAAATGATAAATTATTAAAAATATAATTGCAAAATAAACTATATCAAATTAAAAATATCAAAATAGGACAAATAAGGGTGTCGACAGATTCCCCTCTTTGGCTGAGACTATGCAAGTCGAAAGTCAAAGATTCAAGACACTATGCTTGCAAAATCATATGAATCCATTGATGGAATAAAAATTTTGAGCCATCCTTCGTGAAGAATCAAGTTACCCAAAATTAACTGGCTTAATAGTTTGATATGTTGCACCATTGCGTGCATTCCCTTCATTAAATTGTTTGATTATCATGTCATGAATTTTGAAACAAATAGATTCCTCAAAACCTTAGTCATCACCATGCTTCATTCGCGAAGCCTTACAGGATATAGACCCATCGCCCATGTACCAATTATCGTGCTTCATTCGCGAAGCCTTACAGGCTTGAAGGTAATGGCATTTGCTAATTTTTCATCAAAATATTTAATAATGATAATGATTTTTTGCAAAATAAATGGCATAACAAATTGCACAAATTAATTAGGGGAGATACGGTCAGGTTAACACTGTAAGTTTAGACTGACACAATCGAACTATTTATCAAACTTGAATTCAATTTTTCATCATCCATTTTTCAGTTGAATTTTGTATTTTTTGATTTTTTTTTTGAATTTTCGGGGTTCTTTTTTAATTTTCAGATGTTTTTTGATTTTTTATATGTATTTTTATTTTTCTATTACAAGAATCCAAATGAATTGCATCTCATTTGGTCCATCTCGATGAACCATGTCAAGGTCCCTTGACGACCTCTTCCAATGTATTGGTAAAAGTTCTATCCAAAGCAGCTCATCCTTTTTGCCTAAAATGACATGGGTAGTCACATGTCTCCCAAAAGAAAGCTGCCACCTGCAGTATCTTCTCTTTATTGCTGCTCTACCATTAATTTTCTATGACAACAACTTATTTTTTCTTCAAAATGGCAAAGTCATCTACTTTTCTCAAAAGAAAACTATCATGTCTAGTCCTTTTCATTGTTGTAGCTTTTTCATCAATATCCTATTGTTGTAACCTATTTCACCCCTCAACGTTGCTTGAACTCGAGAGAAGAGTTGCTGAAAATTGTTTTCAAGCTGCTGGATGTTGCTTTGAAGCTGCTGAAAACTGGTTTGAAGCTGTTAAAAATTAGGTTTGTTGTGCTGAAACCATGTTCTAATATTGCTGAAATCTCATTTTTTTCCATGTTTCTCTTCATTGTTTGCTATTTTGATGACTTGAAACTGCTGGAAAATCCTCTCAAGTTGCTGAAAACATATTTGAGACTGCTGAAATCCGATTTGAAGTTCACTGGAATCTGTTCTAAGCTTGCTGAAAATAGATTTGCATTTGCTGAAATCAAGCAAATCTGATTGTAATTAAAACATCTATTTGGAGGTGTTGAACGTGAATTGAGAAGCAACAATTCCGAAACTTCAAAAAACTAAGATTGAAACTTAGTAGAAATCAGTTTCAACAGCTAGCTTGCATGTGAGTTAGAGTTGAAAATTCAAATTTAGAGGTGCAGAAACTGATTTGGTGTCATTGAGCTTCTCTTACATGCACAAATTCTTCTTGGTTGACTCTCTCACCTTGTTCATTGTTCATACTCTTCAAACATGTATTTTCTTCACACTTTGCAATCGTAAGATAATGGTTCAAAGAAAAGATAGGACGCCTTATCAATCACTTCGACGCAGGCCAAATTTTCATGACAAGTTGAAAGTATGGATTGACTCTCTCACAAATGATGAATTCGTATTGTTAGACAAACATAACTTTACCTACGTTTGGAACTATGTAAAGTTACCCTCGATTGGGACTTCTTGGAAGCTATGACGCAGTGTTGGAATCTCATCACTCAAGTATTTCAATTTGGAGGAAATGAACTATCTTTGTCTTTGGAAGAGGCATCCCGTCTAACTGGACTTCTACTGCATTGCCCATTAACCATCGTGAAACCCAAAGATGGATATCTTTCAGATTTTAAGAAATATTTGGGTTTGACAAGAGACCAAGTGACGCCTGGGCTTCGAGGAAGTGATCTGAATCAGTTCTCCACCAAATACTTGATAGAAGGATTTTCAACCATTTGTAGTGGACACTAAAGGATATAAGGATTGCATTCATGGCTTGATCCTTTATGTTCTTGGAGAAGTTTACTTTGGTGGTGATATAAAGAGCTTTGATCCTCTTCTTTTCCAAGTGCTGGAAGGTGTTCTCCAAAAGCAGACGATTGTGCCGTTGATAGTGTCTGAATTATATAGGGGCTTGACCGATTATGTGTTGAAGAGAACAGCTATGCTTGAAGGATGTTGTGTGCTCCTCCAAATATGGCTCAAATGCCACTTAGGTTTGATTGTAGAGCTTGTTCCTTACATTGTAGCAAAAGTTAACATCATGAGGATTCTCTTAACCCGCTTCCTCACCAATGACACAATCTCGTCTGACTCCTACCCAAATTGGCTAGCTGAGCTTCGAGATCACGAGATCCATTGGCATTGCTCTTGGCTTCTCACCAACCCTATCATCTGCTCTTATGACTGGACTCCTCTATGGTTACCTGGTCTGCATGGATTGATGTCATATTATCCGGATCGTTTTCTCCGCCAGCTCGGTTATGTGCAGGTTTTCCCTCAATTGGTACCTCATCCAGAGCCTTTTGCCCGGTTTACACAAATGAAAAAGGGTTTCTTGAAGAAAATAACTTCAGCTTGGGAGGATAAATTGATGGCACAAGATGCGGGCTTTGATGCTTCCAAGACTCCTGAGACAAATCCTTCTTATCATCTTTGGGTGATTCAATGACATCCTGGTCCGTTGGAAATACCGAGGGATTACAAGCTTCTACTTTATGGTCAGGAGATTCCATCTGCTTGTTATTCTTCTGTGGCCGATGTTCATGACTCTAGCTTTCCTGCATTCGGTTCCAAAGCAACGGAGACTGCTTATTTTGATGCACCTTGCCTTGATAGGGTTCAGACGAGTCCCTTTACTTGTGGCTCAACCTTTCTTCCTGTGTTTAACGTTGCTTCTTCGAATGCCCCAGTTGCAATTTCATCTTCCACCCCCTTCGCTTATCAAGAAGAAAGATATTATCAACATCCATCATCGAGGATTACAGATGAAAGCTCTCAAGAGGAGATCGAGAGGTTGAAAAAAATAATTGACAAAAAAAGCAGAACACTTACCAATTTGGAGACTCAATATTAAGGAAGAATTACGGAATTAAAAGCTGTGAATGCTCATCCAAAGAGGAAAATAGCCAGATTGAAAAGAATTATTTTAGATAACAACAAAGAGATTGATCATTTAGCTTCGATGCTATCTTAAAATGAATTGTAAACATTTTCAAATCTAAACTAGGCCTCATGATTATTCATATTGGAAAGCTTGTTTCTGAATTGGAATGTATCCCATTTTGCTTTCAGGTAAAAGATTCTGGAAAATGAATTAGCTTACTTGAATGAAAAATTGCCAAGTATTATCTAAAGATTGTGAGAGTTCTCAATTGTATATTTTGGATTCACTTTTGTTCAGCAAAGATTGAATTAATAATTGTACTTCCTTTATTAGACAACTCGTGAACGCAACTCTCCATTCCAAACCTTGTGTCGCTTTGTGATTGTCTATTTTCTTTACTTCCTCTAATGCACGGGTTCATGACATATCTTCTTATAGCTTTCACCGGTCCCTTGCCATGACTTCAAAAAATTAGTGCAGGTTCATCGCACTCATGAAATAATCATCAACACTCCTTTTTGTTCTCCACTGACCAATGGGAAAAAACCAACAAGAATGTGTCTCTTCCTTTGATTTACAAAATTCCACCATTGACCAATGCCCCAGTTGAAAGCAATGGATCCTACTCGGGCATCTCAAGAGGTCTTTTACTAGGTTGTAATGGGGTTTGGGACATGGGTAACAACAAAAGTATATTTGGCTAAAAAATAAATGCATTAGGTTGGATGACTGCTCACTCAACTTCTATTCCTTTTTTCTTGACTATTTCAAATATCCTCTTTCTTATGTTTCTCAACATTTCATTTCCTTTCAGATTTCTTTTGAACAAACTTTTCTTTCTTTTGTTACATTTGCATTTTGACAATTTTTCTTTCTTTTCATTTATGTTTTGACAATATTTTTTCTTCTCAAAAATTCTCTCTTTTTTTAATCAAAATATTGGACTAAACTTCATTAACAACATTTATTATGGTTTGTGGGATAATGGGACTTAAATGTAGATTTCTCTGACAATAAAAAGAAGGCTAATTGCTCAAAATTTAGTTTACAAAAGGTTTCTTGTAGTCCCTATGAGGAAGAACTAATGAAAAATTGTCTCTTGCATATGAGATTCCTAATAGAAATTTAATTACTTATCACTTGTATTTTGATCTCTGATTTCATTACGTAAATCATTGGATTCAAGACCGGTGAAAATTTTGACATAGTCAGAGTTACTTGGTTCTGGCAACGTGGCCTCATCCATGTTGACCAAATGTAGTGCTCCTCCAGAAAATAATTCTTTGACTATGTAAGGTCCTTCCCAAGTTGGTTTGCATTTACCTCTTGAATCATGGAGGTAAATAGGCAAAATTTGCTTCATCACTACATCTCCTGGGTGAAATATCCTTTATTTGACCTTCTTGTTGTAAGACCTTGTCATCCATCATTGATATGCTTGAGTGTGACATAGAGCCTTCATTCTCTTTTCTTCAATGAGTGTCAATTGATCATATCTTGTTTTCTTCCATTCAACTTCATTCACCTCTCTTTCCAATAAAATTCTAAGAGATGAGATTTCAACCTCCACAGGCAAAACGGCCTCCATTCCATATGTGAGGGCAGAAGGGGTTGCCCCTGTTGGGATGCGAATGGATGTACAGTATATCCACAATGCGAACGAGATCTTCTCATACCAATCTTTATAAGTTATAACCATCTTCTCGAGAATGCGAATCAATGTCTTGTTTACAGCTTCAACTCCTCCATTTCCTTATGGTCGATATGGAGTAGACCGATGATGTTTTATCTTATATGATTGTAGCAATCCATCAACCTTCTTATTGAAAAAATTGGTGTCATTGTCTGTGATAATTTTCATTGAAATTCCAAAACGACTGATGATATGTCCTATTATGAATTTCGCCACTTGGTTAGTTGTGACCTTGGCAAATGAAGCAACTTCGACCCATTTTGTAAAATAGTCCACAGCAACCAAGATGTATTCATGTCCATTTGATGCTCTCAGGGATATCTTATCAATCATGTCAATACCCCACCTTGAGAATGGCCACGTAGTTGTGAGAAAATGGAGTTCATTGCTCGGCGCATGAATTTGATTGACATACTCTTGACATTTTCTCCACTTTCTAACAAACTGGCAACAATCTGTCTCCATAATTAATCAATAATATTCAATTCTCAAGATCTTCTTTGCCATCATCAGCCCATTCATGTGAGGACCACAGCTACCTTCACGCACATTCGACATCACTGTGTTTGTTTCCTCCGTATCTAAACACCTCAGCATGATATGATCGAATGATTGCTTGTATAGCACGCCTCCAAGTGTAACAAACTGAGATGCTAACCTTCGAATTGTCTGACGATCATTTTGAGTCTCTTCTGATGGATAGGTCTACTTCTCTAAATACTGCTTGATGTCAATATACCACGGTCCGTTATCCTCTGTTTCTACCTCCTCTATCTATAGGCAAAATGCTGGCAAATTCTGAAGTTAAACAGTGATCATCCAATTCTCTTCACAATTGGGAATTGGCAAAATGGAGGCCAACGTAGTTAGAGCCTCAGCAAACTAATTTTGGGTACGAGATAGATGGGTAAATGTGACTTTTTCAAACTCTTCTATTATGTTCTCCAAATAAACTAGATAAGGAATCAACTATTCATCTCTAATCTTCCATACACCATTTATCTGACTTATTGTAAGAAGAGAATCCCCAAATACTTGCATTTTACGTATTCCCAAAGTTATAGCTTCTCTTAAGCCCGTAATACATACTTCATACTCCGCCATATTGTTCGTATATTCAAACTCCAACCTTCTCGAAAATGGTATGGGTGCTCCGGCAAGTGAAATGAGAATGGTGTTGATCCCACTTCCCTTGCTCTTTGTCGCCCCATCAAAGTACATGATCCAGATATTTCCATCTTCCTCTACTTCTTCAATTTGCGAAATGTCTTCATCCGGAAATTGGTCTCGAAGTGACTCATACTCTGTCAGAGGATGCTCCACAAGGTGGTCTGCAATAGCTTGAGCTTTGATCGCCTTTTAGGTGACATGGGTGATGTCAAACTCTGCTAGCATCAAGTGTCACTTCGCTAGTCTTCCTGTTGGAGCAGGCTTCTCACATAGATATCTTAGGGGATCGAACCGAGATATTAGCATAACTGGATATGCCAACATATATTGCCGTAATTTTTGGGTCGCCCATACCAAGGTTAGGTAAGCTTTCTCCAACATGTTATGCTTCACTTCATAATAACGAAACTTCCTGCTAATATAATAAATCACATTTTCCTTTCTTCCGGTTTCATCATGCTGCTTGAGGACACATCCTGCTGAAAATTCACTTACTGACATGTAGAGAAGCAAAGGCCTTACTGGAACTGGTGGAATCAAAACCGATGGATTCGTCAAATAAGCTTTGACTTTGTCGAAAGCTTCTTGACATTCTTTAGTCCAAATGCCTGGGTCATTCTTTCTCAGCAATTTGAAGATCGGCTCGCATATTAGAGTAAGCTTAGCAATGAACCTGCTGATGTATTGGATTCTTCCCAAAAATCTCCTAATTTCTTTCTCGATCTTCGGATGAGGCATTTCCAAGATGACTTTCCTCTTATCCTCATCCACACTAATCCCATCCTTGCTGATCATAAATCCCAACAGTTTTCCTGATCCCGCACCAAAAATGCACTTTTTCGGGTTCAACCTCAGCTGATACTTTTCTAAGCGTTCGAATAACTTCTCTAGTGCTTGAAAATGCTCTTCTACTCCTTGGGACTTCACGATCATGTCATCGACATACACCTTCATTTCTTTGTGCATCATGTCATGAAACAAAGCCTTCATTGCCCTTTGGTATGTTGCCCCAGCGTTCTTCAAGTCAAACGGCATGACCTTATAGCAATACGTGCTTCATGGAGTGATGAAGGAAGTCTTCTCTCGATCTTCTGTAGCCATCTTGATCTAGTTATATCCTGAAAAGACGACCATGAAAGAGAAAATCCTATTGCCAGCTGTGTTATCCACCAATGTGTTGATATAAGGTAAAGAAAAATCATCTTTCGGACTGGCGCGATTCAACCCGAAAGTCGATGTACATTCTCACTTTCCCATCTTTCTTCTGAACCGGGACAATGTTTGCTAACCATTCAAGATATTTTGTCGTTATTAAAAAACCTGCATCATACTGCTTCACGACTTCCTCTTTGATCTGGAGAATCAAGTCTGGCCTATATCTTCTCAATTTTTGCTTTATTGGTTTGCACCCAGACTTCAAAGGTAGACGATGGGCAACCAAACCTTTATCTAGCCCTGGCATGTCTTCATAGGAAAACGCAAAGCTAACAAGATGAGATCGGAGGAATTCAATCATTCGTTGTCTATTTTGGGGAGACAATGATGTTCCAACCTTTACCTCTCTTGGCTTATCCTCAGTACCTAGATTGATAATCTCAAAATTCTTAGAATCTACATTAGTTTCGTTTTCAATTCTTTCAACTAATTCATTGAATTCATATTCTAATGATTCTTCCTCATGAAGCATGATGGGAATGTTCACCTCATTAACATCAAAATTTCAACCTTTATTGTTTTGTAATTTTTTGGAAGTTTCTTGATATTTTTGGCTTTTTGCAATTTTCAATTTTTTTGGAATTTCCTTCTTTTCTAAATTTTTAGGATTTTTTGATGTTTTTCAATATTTTTTACAATTTTCTTTTTTCTTTATTTTTTTGAAATTTTATCTGATTTTTCAGTGTTTTTGCCTTTTTCTTATTTTTCAAGTTTTTTTTGAGCCCGAACACAAAGATACAGCATGCCAATTGTGTCCGAATTTTTCTATTGTATTTACAACTAAGCTTTTTTTTGGCCAATCGATGCCTACCCCGCCAGTTGTTTTTACATATTCGAAATACCACCTCAAGTCATGACGTGGTATTCTCATATTGGTTTCATTCTGATCATATTCAATGACCATAATTTCATCAATGCCAAAATCATCATCATCATCATCATCTTTAATTTCTTCCACTCGACCATCTTCATCTTCAAAATTTGTCTCTTCGACTCCTTCAATTTGTGCCGCCGTGGTTTATGGTTCCTGCAAAGAGAGATCATCAGCTCTCAATTTCTTGCAATTATTTTCTAGTTGGAGTGAAACAAGTGCCTGAGAAAGTTGTTCCTTGGTGATGATTTGCCGAGTAGGATTCAATGCCCCTGGTCTATTTAGACGAGTTCCGACAGACAATGTCTTCTTGTTCGATTTTTCCTTGAATCCTAAACCGGCCTTATTCTTTCGCAATTTGACCTTTGGAAGTTTGGCTTTTGAGGCATTCTTTGCCTTATAGAAAAATGTCAAACGATCAACTAATGGGAAGATTGGATCAACTTTCTTAGGATGCCCCTGGGGCTTACTTTGCACTTTCTCAAACTAAAAACTATGGTAGGGGACATCATCAGCAGTGTGTTCAACTTTTACGATCGGGACCTCGGATTCAACCGGTAATTCTTCTTCCATTTTGGACAATACCACCACAATCTGGTTATCAAATGAAAACTTCACTCTTTGGTGCAAGGTTGATGGTATTACCTCCGCATCATGAATCCAAGGTCTTCCGAGAAGTAGATTAAATGAGGCTGGAATGTCTAAAACTTGAAAAGGGATATTGAATTTCTTTGGGCCTACTACAATATCCAAGTCAATTTTCCCGATGGCCTCTTTTCAGGAATTGTCAAAGGCACTAACGACCAAAATTTTTTGTTTGACTTTCTCCATCCCAACACCCATGGAATCCAATGTCCTCTTTGGACAAACATTCAACCCAGATCCATTATCAATGAGTACCAATGGGATTTTGAAATCAACATGTTTGACGGATATGCTCAAGGATCGAGTGTGTTGCTTCCTCTCCTTCGGTAATTCCTTGTTGTTAAAAGTTATCACCTGGGGGAGCATAATTTGTCCAATCATGTTGGCCAGTGTTTCAAGAGATGTCTCCACGGGTAAGTGGACATTGTTTAGCACTTCGACAAATTTGTTCCTATGAGCCCAGGACATTATAAGTAGTTCCCAGATGGAAATTTGTGTAGTTATACTTTTTAATTGATTGACAACATTGTATCCTTCCACCTTCGAGTTGTCAGACATTCCTTCTTTTTGTTCTTCATTCTGAAATGCTACCTTTCGGTTGGCGTCTCTTTTGTATACCTGTCCAAAAGGTGTCATATTAGCAACTGAATAAGTCAAATCATCATTTGGTGGCACCTGACGGGTATCAATCGGTTGAGCCAACTCCAACATGACCTTCTTTCCATAGTTTTCAGTTGGCATCTGTGATGGAGCTACTTGCAACACTAACTTCTTTGTACACGAATTGAAAGAAACTTCACATGGTGGGTTTGAAAATCTTAACCAACCTTACCTTGGTTGGCAACTGGCAAAACAACTTGCCTATTACCTGCTTGGTCACGTGAGGTGGCTGAAGCTAATGGAAAAATTACCCTCTGTGCAAATGCGGTTCTTACAGGTTGGACAATCTATTGCAGGGGCTGTGGGATCGGGGGTGTCGGCGCACTTTCTTCCATCTTCACTTTGCCTTTCTCCACCGAATGTACACTTCCTCGTGTAATGCTCGCAGCTGGGTTAGACGATCCAGCCTCTTCTTCTAAGAAGTTGATTGGCGAAATATTTGAAGTTGATGGAATATCATGCGCTGGCAAAGAATTTTGAATCATACTTCCGTTTTACCCTGATGAACCTTTTAAATCCACCTTTCTTGTGTCAATAAGATCTTGAATAACATGTTTCAGTCTAATGCAACGTTCAGTACTGTGTTCCCTCTCTTAATGAAAGGCACAATATGCTTTTTCATCATACCATTTGGGCAAAGGATCTTATGGCGGTCTGGGGTTTCGTAAGGTGAGGAGGCCCTGTTGGACCAGCAAATTTAGCAAATCAGGATAGGACATCGCCAACCTAGTAAAATTCCTTCTAGGTTTTGATGGTCGGTTAATCGATGTCATTGCCATATTCGTCCTTTGTTCTTGTGTTGTGGAGGGTGATGGAACGCTTACAAAATTGGGGCTTTTGCTCACAACATTCACTTCTCCACTTGATGATCCACTGCTCCCGGACTTCTGATCAGTTTTCCCCTTCTTGAATGTATTAGTGAATTGATTGCCATATGGGGTACATGGGGCAAGCTTACCAAGTTTGATCATTGTCTCTACTCCATTCCCCATGTTTATCAATGATGGAAAGTCTGGTTTGCAGTGTACCATCAAGTATCCTGCAATTTTTGAACTGCAATTCTGTGACACGACATTCATTTGGTCTTACTCAATCATTAGTTCCCTCAATTGAGAAGCCATGGCTCTGACCCGGTAGCATAAGTTGTGAATGATTCATCTGATTTTTGGGTCATGGCCATTACATCCTCCCTCTTGGGTAGCACATCTTGGTTAAAAGCATATTGTTTCACAAAGAGATGGGCTAAGTGATTCCATGACCTAAGACTCTCAGGTGCCAGTGTGTGAAACCAAGTTAGAGCTGTGTGAAACTCCAATCTTAAACACGTATAAAACCCTAGGGTTGTAAACCCTAGGTAATGTATTAATGAAATATATATATTCATGAAATATGAAATTATGAGGGCGTAGATGTTAAAATAATTAATTATGAAATTCGGATGAATAGTGCACGTGAATAGTAAATGTGGGATTAAGGAATATGTTAAGTTAATCATTTTGGATTAACTTAATCATAAAAGACGAAAAAGGAAGCTTCCCACAAAAGGACAAAATAGCAACTTTTTGATTTATTTAATATTTTCGGATTTTTGATGGATTTTTGAAGTAACATGAAGAAAAATTCATATCTTATAATGCGGACATCGGATTGAGATGAAATTTTTTATGGATGGCCAAAATATGATGATGAACATGATGAGTGGTCCAAGATTGATAAAAAATTATGAATTAAGGGTCAAGATTAAACGTCATTTGAAGATCAAAAAGTAGCTTTACTTTTTCATTAATTAGCATTTGACTTTGGATTAATTTTAATTAATTAAATGGATAAATAATTAATGAAAAGCTGCTATGTCTGCTGGAGCTTGGACTTTTGGGGCCAAATCCAATGGCCCAAAATCAATCTTATCAAAAATCAATGGCTAGGATTAATTTAGCCTAAATTAATTAATTTTAAAAAATAAAAAAATAGGCAAAAATAGGGCTGCCATAGGGGGGCTGGAGCAGGCCTAGGGTGGGCTGCACAAGGCTCCATGCACCTTTTGGAAATTAGAAAAAAATACATTTATAATTTAATACCTTGAGCAAGAGGGGGTAAATTCCAAATTCATGAAAAATCAAGCCCTATAAATAGGAGCCAAGGGATGAACGTCCAAGGCACTCCCAAGCTTGAGCAAGAGCTCATTTTCCACCCCCAAATTCGTTTTAAGAGAGAAAGAGGAGGTTAGAGAGAGAAAGGGCAAGTTGGAGGAGATATTTTTCACTCCGGGTAAGTGACTTCTTCTCAAATTTTATTTGGATGTTAAGTAGGGTAAAATTATGCTTAGATAATGCCTAAGCATGAGAAAATAAGTAAGGTTATAATGCCAAAGTAGAATTATGCCGAAACATCGAAAATTTGGAGCGAAGATAGAGCATTCGGGAAAATCATGTATGATATATGGAAATAATGCTCCAAATTTGATAAATGATGATTTGGGATGTATGATTATGATAAATATAATGTTGGAATATTAATTTCATGATTTTTGGAATTAAGGATTATGCTTAAGTGAATTTATGATGATTTTTAGTACATGGAGAAAATGATTTATTTAACCAAGTAAATGATGATAAATTCAAAATGTATGAAATTTTTCATGATATACTAAGCATAAGCTATGTCATGGTATTTTTTATTTTTGGGAAAAATATCAATTTTTGGAACCCATGAACAGTAACCACGTCTCTGTGAACAGTAACCTCAGATGAACAGTAATTACTACAGTAACCATGAACAGTAATAGCGTGATTTTGGGAAAATTTTGAGATTTATTTTTATATTTTATGAGGATATATGGATGAAATTTTCAAAGGATTTATGGATAAAAATCCATATAAATGAGTAATGACTAAGTATCTTTATACTATTAACCTCTATGGAAATGAGGTAATGGATAATTATAAAGCATGCATGGGAAGTACACTAAGACATGATATGATATAGATAAAATATCATTTTTCCTTGTATAGGAAAAGGAAAGGAAATGGTGGAGGACACAGACTGAGGAGGTAAGCAAGCAATCCTTTTGAAAATGATGATTCGTAAGCAAGCACAACTTTGAAAATATGTTTTATTCTCAAGTATTTATGAAATGTGTTTAAGGGTGGCCATTCCTATAATGTTTTAAAATGATGAATGTTTATGAATTTTTATGAAAAGTCATGCCGGCATATTGATATCATGTGATGTTCATGGACATGTGCACATGTATGATATATAAGGAAGAGGCTTTGGTGAAGGTAGAAAGCGGATCAGAGAGTCCCCCTTCATTATTGCCGAGTCGTATAGGTTGTGTGCCGACGGTGTCCTCCCCAGAGGTGGAGGCAAAGGAATGTTATGTTTGAATGAATACATTGAATTTTCATACATGGATTGAAAAGGAAAGCATGGATTTGAAATTATGTTTTTAAGAGATGGTGCAAATAATTCTCTACATGAAAATGACAAGTTACCTGGTGTAAGAGGTATATAACGCTAGGAAAATCAAAAGTCATGCATGTAGGAACCATGTAGGCGTCAAGAGGAAGAGAGGTTCCCCTTGATGAGGCCAAGTAGGAGACAGCCGGCGTATTGGACCATGTTATGTAAGATATTCCCTAAGCTAGCGTACCCGCACACAAAGGTTTATGTCAAGAGTGGAAATGAAGCATTTGTACATTTAATGTTTATGAAAATGTTTCTTTCTATTCCATTGATAGTTGATCACTTGCTAAGTGTCTCCTATCGAATGGAGAGAAATGCATTTACGAATGGTTTTCATGAATGGTTTATGAAAGATTTTCAAAAATGGTTTACGAAAAGGTTTCTATTCCATTGGTAGTTGATCACTTGATAAGTGTCTTCTACCAAATGGAGAGGAATGCATTTAAAATGAAAAATGCTTGCTTATTGAGTTTCGACTCATGTTTTGTTTTTCCAACCTCAGACAGGTGTAGGGAAAGACAAGAAATGAAGGACACGAGTTGCTAAAGGAAAAGAAAAATCTACAAAGGTTAGTAGATTTTTGTATGAACAGATTCCCTAATGGGATATGATGAGAAAGGACATAGATTGTATGAAATTATGAAAAATATGAGAAGTTGATGATTTATGATGTTATGGATAAGTCCATCATGAATGATGATGAGTATATGTTTATGTGATGAAAGAAAAGAAAAAGAAAAAAAGAAAAAATTGGACGAGATCCAATTAAGAACCCGCCGCGTGATCAGGGCAACAATCCTGATTCACACTTACCAATCGACAAGATCTTGGAGTAAGGACTATGTGGACGCCTCGGTTCGGGGCGCCACAAGCTGGACCATCTAGACTCTCTGAAAAATATCGAATCATCAAGCCATCATCATGGCTACATTCACTCATGGTTGCGCAGTATGTCCTAATGCGAATCTCTGGAGGCCCTTCTCCTGAATACCTACGGAATACAGGCTTCTGAAAATCCAGAGGAAATCGGGATCTTGGAAACATGTAGAAATCCCCCAGATTCATTGCTCTACTGGTGCCATCCTGCATCCGTGTTATTCATTCATCCAACCGAACTAAAGATGCGGTTAACTCATCAATCTTTGCGCCTCTAGTATCCTCCTCCTCATAATGATCATACTGATTTTGATGATTTTGTGCGGTTTAGCCTTGATAGTCATTTGAGGAAGGAGGACGCTCATGATGACCATGACCTTGCCTGTTTGAAAATTCAGCATTATCATTGGTATTTTTCTGCAAGGTCATGGCCTGGAGGATATCCATCATTCTATCCATTTTTTTCTTTCATAACCTGCATGTCCACTGAAAGCATGCGAACTTGCTCTTCAGTAGAATAGCCTCCAGGGTTCTCTATGTTTGAGGAACTAGCCATGACGGGTGGTTCTTGATTCATCCTTTTCGAGCGGGTGATTATTGGACTCCTATGGGTGGACAAAGTTCTCTTATGACCTATTGTAGGAAACCCTAAATGCAAGCAAAGGAAATGCAAAACTATGGACAAGCTAGTAAAGAATTCAAATAATTAATCCAAAATAAACTCTTACTATGAACATTATAAATGTAAAGACAAATTAAGATGGGTCTTGTGTAAACGAAATCAAAATGAACTAGGGTTCCTTCTCCTTCACAAGTTCCCCCAACTATATACCTCCTAAGCTAAGCCGAAACTTAACTTGTCTTAGGTACGTGTCATGGGGTTTGCTCTTTAGAAGCCCATACTGACCATCAAAGACGCAGCGGTACTCCTTACTCAAGCACAGAATCCTAGCTCTTATTAAAGAGCACAAGCAACCTTAAATGCAAAAATGTAATGCAAGTTTTTCATTATCTTCTTCTATTTATTACAAGTTGACAACAAGGAATCAAAATAAAAATGCCTAAGCTAATAACAAAGATTCAATGAAAAATACAATTCAAAGAAGGCACCCACAATAACCCTACGACACTAGGTGATCCAGCTCTCTGTAGAGTCTTGACTCTCCATGAAAAATGGCCTTCAAACTGGTGAAGAATCCCCCCTTGCAAGGTTGACCGCTACTAAAATCCTATTGAAATCTACTCCAAAATTTGCCCTCTAATCTTCATTACTTTGCTGCAAACTGATGACAAATGCTCCACAACGTCTCCAACTCACAACTAATCATGTCATGATGACAATACCTAAAATCAAAACAATAAACAAAGGAAAATAAGACAATGTTGTTGCTTTCAATCCAAGCTATGTCATCCTCATGCATTTGAAGTCATTCATCCAAGTATGTACTATAGATAATGAGTTTCCAAACTAACCATCAACCTCTAATTGCTAGAATTGGGACTATTCCGCTCCTTACCATCATTTAGCAATAAGAACCCCCCAATTGTAGAGCAAATCAATTGACATCTATCACAAATTCATAATAAAAGATGAACAACCCATTAAATATAAGCATATGCTTGGTACCATGACTTTTTCAACGCAATTGGATAAAACAACTTGAACTTTAGCTGTCAACGTAGCAATGCATACACAAAAGGATTTCCTATGTAATGCAATATTCACAAAATGGAAGCTAATGAAATTTGTTGCTATGTACAAGCATAAACAAAACCACAACAAAAACCGATTCTACAATTCAAAATAACCTATCAAAATGCATGACCTATCTTTATTTTCAAGATTTATCATTCCACTTCATCGAATTAATGTTCAAGACAAAGTTGGGATCCATCCGCTCCCTTCACCCTTCAGTGAAGAAACCCTCCAACCCTAGCCATGCAATCCAAAACTAAATTGGGAATCAATCCGCTTTCCCCCCATTCAGTGAAAGAACCCCCCAAGCATAGCCAAGGAAGTAACCAAAACATCATCTGATTTCAAATGGCAAGATAAATTTCAAAAAATCAGATATATCATTACATTTTAACACATTATTTTGAATCGTAAGATCAATTTTGCATGGTAGTCATATATATACTTTAGCAACAAATTTCACATTCAATCAGATTACTCAATCAGACAATAAATGGACAACAAATTGCATAAATAGATGCCAAGATAGAAATTGATTCTACAATTCAAAATATCATATCAAAATGCATTCCATATCCATTTTTCAAAACTTGTCATTCACAACTATCAAATTATTTATCAAGACTAAGTTGGGATCCATCCGCTTCCTTCGCCATGCAGTGAAGGAACCCCCCAACTCTAGCCATTCAACAACTCAAAATGAGAATGCATCAATCTAATCTTTGGGTATCTTGACAAGTTTTGCAAAATCAGATATAACAATGTACCTTAATATGACAAGTTTAAATGATGGAATCTTTCTCTATATGATATCTAGACATGGAATACATCCACAATCATATTGAGTCCTAATATCATCATATTGATGATAGTCCAATTGAAAATCATCATCATGATCAAAGAACTCATCAGCAATACATCAATTGACATTACGAAATTCAACAATCTCAAGAACAATCAGTCATCCACCAATCAAACCATCTAATTCTAGCAATTTTAGAATTCAATCTTGAGAACAGCTATCCATCAGAATCTAACAATCAACCTTACACAATTTTAGCAGAAAATTCCAAAAATAAAATGAGCCAAACAATTAGAAACTTAAGTAATAGACATGATTCAGCGGTTTTCAGATATTAGACCAAGTTGCTAAAAATCCAGAGAAGCCTTAAGAACAAGTTGGAATTCAAATCAGTTTATCAAAAATCTGATGATTCAAGAAAACAAATTGCCACAATAATCCAGCAGTCACAAAAATCTTAATATTTGACACACTCTAAATCCGATTCAGTTCACATGAATCCAAACAATTTGAACTTCATCTCCAAGTTCAGCACTTCAGCAATTTGTATTTTGAAGTTCAATCTTAGAACAAACGTCGATTCAAAGTGAGTTGAATTCAACAACAAATTGCATAGCTTAAACAGTCGAAGCTTGTAATCATCACTGCTATTCTAAAATTCAGCAACATAAAGAGAAAGGATCTTGAACAGAACAGATTAAGATTAAGTTTCAAAGATTTCAGCAATTCAGACATTCACCAGTTACCAAAAAAATCCATCTTCCCCATCATATTCAACTATTAGGTCACAAACCAAAGGTAAGCATTTTCCAAACTCTCTCAAACAGATCATGATTCCAATGAGAATTGTATTTAAGCAAGAACCAATGACAAGCAGTACAAAATTTTAGATTCAAAGGTTGAACTTTTAGAATCCCTTCGCAACTGCATTCGATGCAGCAAATGAAGCTCAAATTAGATTTTCAAAATCCATGAATTTCAAAGAAATTTTCCAGCATAATCATATCTTTCGACATCAACAAACTGCATGCTTATCACCCAAACAAACAAAGACATATTCAACTAGGCAAGAACTTCAGCAGAAATGTGACAAAATCCAACAAAAGTGCAAACATCTTTTGAACAGCAGAAGTTGGGAATGCATATTGTGCAATGGAACCTCAATACCAACTATCAAATTACACTCTAATCATATCCACACAACCAACTTACAAACCGGTCCAAGAAATCAAATTGATACCTGACAGCTCAAGAAAATCTGCAAGTCAAATTCTATTTGCACTTCCGATCACAATTCTCTTTCCCAAAACAGATTTTTAGGAACGCGATCTATCACTTGTCAGCCAAAGCAGAATTAATAAAACAATGCAATCAACTCAATCATATCAGAAATTTAAACCAACTAGAGATTCTCAAAGGAAATAGAACAAACACTTAACAAATGGAATCAAGCTTTTCCCCAGTGAAGTCGCTAAATTGTTTTCACCCCACTAAAACTGGAAAAATGCATTTAGGCAATGCACTAATGATTGAGATTTGGAGTCGCCACTAGTTTTTGAGGAAAAACTAGAAAACAATATCATATCCAGTTAGTCCACATTAGAGATTCTATGGAAGTTGCTTAGTTGTATAAAGGGAAGGATTTAGGCACCCTTTGCACCCCAAAAATGGATTTGCATAAGTGTTTATTGCATTCGTTTTTACTCAAACAGATTTTATTGTACTTTGGTTGGTTTTGAAAAGATTTTTTGATGGTTTTGGAAGCTGCATGTAGGATTGCACTTGATTTCAACAAACTATTCAAATTCCATTTCCACACCAGAATATTTCACAAAGGAAATCCAGTTCTAGCACTAGTGTATGAAAATTCAGCAACACACCATGAGGAGTCCTATTGCAGCCAATAGTGCAAAAATTCAGCAATGTACCATAGGAAGTCCTATTTCAGCCACTTATTCTTCTCAAGTATATCAAACCAATGATGGAAAATTAAATGCCCAAAAATCATGAATAAGTTCAAACAAAACGGTAAATCTCACAGCCCACTCCATATATTCTCTTCCATTCAACTAACATGTTTTTATTGAACCCAGAAATCTGTTTACTTCAATCTTCTCACTAATGAAAAATAGAGACATGAATTTAATCATCAGGTAGTTGTAAATGGCCCTCAATCAACTCATACACAAAACATGCAAAACAGATATTTTTAATGGACTTATATGAGACTGACAGAATCATAGAAATGATCAAATCAAGGTATGAAGCCAGTATTTATTCCATGCAGAAACTCATGTATGCAGAAACAGAAAACAGATTATTCAAAGCATGGAAAATGACTAACAACATGCTCAACCGAAAATCTAGACGGTAGCATGAATCGAAACGACAATTAAATTTCAGAACTAGGAACAAAAGGAAGATTCAAAATTGCCCAGAAAATCCTTGTGATGACCATAGAGAATGAGATCTCTCATTCCAGCCATCATGGATAGGTACAGAACTGAGCAAGCTTCTGAAAAATAAAGAACAAAGAAAACAAGAATGACATGCAGCATCCAATACCAATGAAAGTTGTTTTATTCTATACAAATTTATTGAAGAACAAATGCCAAATGAAAGGCTACATGGCTACCAGATTGGTTAAACCAAAACAGTTCCAATAATCATACCAGATCAAGAACTAAAAGAAAGCTGAAATCTCTCACAATCTGTTGGGAATCTCACTGCCAATCTAAAGGATAAACAACTAGAAACTTGCAGCCCAAGCAAGAGTCAAATACCAGCAGTTCTTCTCCCTTCCTTGAGCTCCAACAGTTGCTCCTTCCCAAAAAAAGTGAGAGGATCTCTCCCTCTCTCCAAAAAAAAAACTCTCCCTCAGAAAAACATAACTGTTTTATGTTTTCCCAGCCCAAGTAGAAAAGAAAGCTCTCTCTCCCCCCCATACATAGCCTCTCTCATGCAGAAACTAAAGAGAGCTTTTTTATCCCATGCATTAGGGTCTTAGGAAAGTGCATGGAAGCTTCCTAGTGGTCCCCACATGCAATAAAGCATCCAATCAAAACAAGACAACTCATCCAGACAGTTAGTGGGCGAAAAAAATGCACAACAAGGCTCAAGTTTTATCAAAATTACAAAATAGTATCTATTTTAAGAATTGTCAACACAACCTTAAGTTTTCAAAATGCCAAAAATGCACCACACAAATGACAAATTATTAAAAACATAATTGTAAACAAACTATATCAAATTAAAAATATCACAACAGTACAAAAAAGGGTGTCTACATGTACATATAACAAATCTCAAGTAAACTATTCTTACATGTCATCATATTCTCTCCAAGGACTTCTCTTTTCGCTTGCTAGTTTCTGCCGCCTCCCATGAGTGACTTGATTCCAACTCTGCATATGAACCCTGTTCGTTCACTGGAAAGAAAACAATATAAGCTAGAAGCTTATTGTAAATAAGGCTTGTACACGTCATTATTAACTCTCATAATCATAATCATAATGATGCGGATAAACAATAAGTGAAGGGATAACTTACAACAATCATTCAAAGAGACAGCATCAAGGGCATCAATGATGTTATCATCCAGAGCTTCTTTCCCTTTCTTGTCATTCGTACAAATGAGCTTCTTTGTTCCCTTCTCCTCCACTATCATCACATCTGACATCTTACTAAGAAGATGTCCAAGGTCATGTTTACCATACTTTGCTAGGGACAGATGTTCATTAAATTGAGCATAATACTTTGATTCTAGCTGCTCCAAGGGTAAGCTCCCTCCTGAGCGCTTAAGCAGTACCATTAGTTGACTCTTTAGATTTTGAATGTCACTATGTTGCATAGGCTTTTTAACACGTTGTTGAAATATTTTTCTAAGGGGCACAGAACCCTTTCCACGTTGATTCTTCGGATTTTGAATGTCACTGTGTTGCGTAGGCTTTTTAACACATTGTAATATTTTTCTAAAACTCTTTTTACTTTTGTCTAATTTACTAGGGGGCACAAAATCCTTTCTACTTTTGTCTAGTTTACTAGGGAGCATAGGACCCTCTCCGCGAGCCAAGCTAGGCCAATCTCACACAAACTTACCAGCGCTATAGAGATCTTGTGAGATGTTCACGCCTCTGGGGACCACAAGAATAATTGAGAATTTACGTTGATTGAGCATATGCAATGTGTGTGCAAAATTAACATCTCCTGATATCAACATGATAGAAGCAGGAGGGCGGTTATCGAAAGCAAACACAAACATGCTATTGATGATAGCTTTATCAGCAGAATCTTTTCTACCACCTGCGACATTTATGAAGCTGACAGCAGTTTCTTGGCAATCTTCTTTCACACTATTAGAAAATATTTCACTCTTCCCATAAGCAGAGAACGTTCTCACTATGCCATTGATTTCAGGGTCCATCTCTAGTGCTTTCAATATGTTGGTTCCTATATTAGCACATCGAGCATCACGTGGCACTTCGCAGTTCTCCATGTCCCAAAAAATACCTACTGATCTTTCATTTGAGTCTGTTGAAGTCACTCCTGACAAGTTCTTAGTCTCTAAGTGCTCCAACAGTTTCACTATTTGAACATTCAAAACATGAATGTCACTAGTATGCATAAACCTTCCAACAGATTGTAGTTTGTCTGGTTCACCAGGCTGTCGGAGGCCTCTAATATCAGGATGATGTGATATGGAAGTCATTAAGGGCAGAAAACCCATTCCATGGGCCAAGCTAGGTCAATCCCATACAAACTTACTAGCATTACAGAAAGGTGATGACACGTCCATGTCTGCTGGGACTATAAGAATAATTGTGTGCTTACGTTGATTGAGTATATGCAATGTTTGTGCACAACCGACATCCCCCGATATCAGCATGATAACAGCATGAGGGCGGTTATCATAAGCAAACCCAAGCATCTTAGCCAAGATATCTTTGTCACTAGAATCTTTTCTACCAATTAGGACATTCATGAAATGGACATCAATGTTTTGGAAGCCTTCTTTCACACATTCAGAAAACATACCAGACTTCCCATAAATGTAGAACGTTTTCGCACCAATGATTCCAGGAAACAAATTCAGTGCCTTCACTATGTTGATTGCTATATCATTAGCTTGAGCATCAACTGGCACTGGGCAGGTCTTCGTATCCCAGAAAATACCTAGTGGCCATGATTGTCCAATCAAGTCTCCATGTTCTTCATCGTATCTGCTTGCATTTGAGTTTATTGAAGTTGCTTCTGACACCTTTTTCATCTTTGATGACATCTCTAAAAAAGAAAGAAATGACATACATATGGTAAAATCCTGAAAAACAGACAACTAATGGCTCAACCACTTTTTATGATGCACTGACCATATTTTAGATGAACCAAATATGCCAACAAAAAAGCTCCGCGTTTGAGATTGAAGCACTGAAAATAGATCTATTCAGGAACATTGTTAACGTAATACAAAAAACACATGACATAATATTATAAAATTGTAATGTAGTAATGCATACCACAATGTTTACTTGAAGTTGAGAGCAGCACCAAGAGATTATTTGTGTAACACAAATCATCAGATATTTTATCCTGTCTATTGACAGCTTAATGATCCTTGGTTGCAACATTTCACTAACGTTAGATATTTTCGTTCCATAAAATTCTTATTTTCTCCTTTACCACAAGATTTACAATCTTTTTTCCAATATTGGTCCAAAGATTACATAGGAAGAAGTCATAGAATTGCACATCATGAGTGAACCTCCAATGGAATAGTTAATGGAGGAAACCCAGAAACTCAAACCCCTCTTGAGCCATATGCAACATAAATCATAATAGCATGCAAGATCCAAATAGTCATCAACCAGCCAGAATATTAATATTTGAAGCTTGAATATTCCATTTGTCAACCTCAACTAATGTCGACGGGTCTGGACACATCTCAAATGAGTCTGAAACACTGATCACTAATTACGTAAATGAAGAATCCTTCTTATCATGCGTGCATAAACAATGGATGAGCGAACATGCAAATCTCTCTCCGCATACATGCCTGTCTCTAGGAGCATTTCCATTGTGGCAAGTATATGCTACAGCATTTTGCTTTTGGGTCCAACATGATGTTTTAATTAGATTTAATGCAGTGGTCATACTTCTTTCTCCACACACCTATTATAATTCCAAAAATCATCTTTGCTGCAAACTTAGAAGAGTCAGAAAGATCATATTCATTGTATATAAAAGTTTTCAAATTATGTCATTTTGCAAGTGGGTGCTCCATATCTCGAAAATAGGCACAAAGTATGATAGACATTCACACTACAAGATGATTTCATACTTATGTAAGCACAAAAACCTATACTTACTCTAGATTTTTAAATTTTGAAGTATATTTTTTAAAACTATTGATCATCTTTGATATATTTTTTTTATCATGTCACTTCAAAGAATTTTAATTGGAAACTTACATCTTATTAAAAAATAGTACATTTTCAGAGTGAATATATAACCTATAAAATTTAAAATATATATACTGCAAATAAAATATATAAAAATTTGTAATATATGTAGTTTTTGAAATCATATATAAATATATATAGATAAAATTGATAAATGTTTCAAAAAATATTTTTAAACTAAAAAACAAAGTCAGACATCGATGCTTACATTCAGAGTGTCCCTAAAAATATGCATAAATTGAACAACAATGTGTCCCTCAAAATTTAAACATTCAGAGTCTTCAGAAAAGTAGGAACCACTGGCACAAATTTGCTCCTAAGTTGGTTTAGAAGTGAACTAGAGAGAACAAGATAGAAAGTATGCAAACACATGCAAAATGAAACACAAACTAGTAGCAAGATGGCCAAATTATAGTCAAACACAAACTTCCACAGTTTGGTAATAAAACAAATACAAACAATTTCAAGCTCATAGAAGAAAGGGTATCTCTACGTTTGCTCTCACCACATACAATTTCCACAAAAGCAACACATAAATGATACAAATGCTAAACAAGAACCAGCTGAACAAACTTTTCAGAAACCAAAACAAGTCCATACAGTAAGGCCCCTCGAAATCGGAAGCTTCATTATTTGGTAGGTAGTTGGGTGGCTGGCGGGAACTCCTCCGCAGGTTAATGTGATGCTTCTTTTAACTTCAAAATTTTTTTAGTGCGTATTTGACAATAAGGAAAAAATGATAAAGTTAAAACTTTTCATCCTCTATAATTATCTTATTTTTTAATTATTTTTTTATAATTATCGTACTTTTCAATTATTTTTGAATAACTACTCATATAATTAACTTACCTATTTTAACTTTATTCTTCTTATTTCTCATCATTATCCCCATCATATCACATTATTCTCTTTAAATTTAAAAACTTCTACATCAAAAAATTTTTATCTAAAAATTTTATTATTTCTCAAACACACTCTTTTTTTTTCTGTTGATGTTCAAAAATCAAGCCTTACCTCAAATTTGAAGTGTTTTTTTTATTAGATTATTTTTATATTAGATCTCAACTGGTACTATAGTCAAAGTTCAGAGATAATTTTTGCAGATTTCTAGAAGGACATAATAAGCTCCTAAATATCACTAAGAGAAACCATTGACTCCCAAATACTTGTAAGAAGACAAAGCTCCGGATAAACGGAGATTTCAAAACCAATAATAACATTTTCAGCGTTAATGATAAAATTCATACCACCTAGATGTTAAAGTGATAATAAATAAGTAAAAATGATAAACAATATATTTATCACTTAAAAATGACATTAAATAATTTTAGTGACATGTAAAAAAATTTTACACTTATCTAGTTATAATAAATATATATATATAATGTTTCAGATAATCATTTTAACCGTTAATGATAAAATCCATACCACTTAGATGTTAAAGTGATATTAAATAATTAAAAATGATAAACAATATATTTATTGCATAAAAAACATTAAATAATGTTAGTAACATGTAAAAAAATTTTACACCTATCTAGTTAAAATAAATACGTATAATGTTTCAGATTACCTATATTATATATGTTATTCTTATATAAAATTTGAACTACCGTCGAAATTCTTCAATTCCAGTTTATTAAATAATATAATCTGATTTTTATTATCAACAGTTAAAATTATATTTTAAACCTAACGTATGGTTTATTTTTTAAAAACAATAAAAATTATATTTTTCAAATGAGATGGTCAGACAAGGAAGGTCATACATCAGCTGGATATAATGGAGTCTCAAATATTAAATCGGCTAGATGATGAATAAAGGACGGTCCTGATCAGGCAATCATGCAAATGCAAGAACCGTCGGTAAGGTGATAACAATAGGGGCCATGATCCTTTTGCTTAGAGGAGACAAATAGACAATGCAAATCGCCGTGCTTTGCGGGGCCATCTAACGAGATGGTCATACAAAGAAGCATTACAACCACGAAAGATGATCAACTTAGGCCGGGCCTTACCTAGGCCGGCCTACAACCACACCGCCAAAACTCTTCCGAAGCCCATGCTTCTCAATTACAGTACTAGACCCTCCTTCAGTTCCACTCCCTAAGGTTGAATTGCATGCCCAAAAATCACACTTATTCTCGCACAATATTGAACATTCCACTTTCCTTCTTTTTTTGGATAATTTTCTTTGAAAAATTATATTTACATATATATACAGCTGTTTCGGTGGAGTGACTGCACTGGAATAGCAGTACATTTGCCTAAAAATGGGCTAATACAATGAAACTTTATACAATCATTTATCCATATATAAATTTTGTAGTTAGTGATTTACATGTTGAAAACACTACTTTAAAGTTGTTATTTACATCAGATTATTTTATTACTTTGACTTTAAAGTTGTTATTTACATCAAATTATTTTATTACGTTGAATTTGTATCATTTTCAGATGGGGTCCATACACATATCCGATTGGGATGAAAATTAATATGGTAATAGAATACATTATTTTAAATACAATGTGTGGTGTAGATTATGATTTTATCATCATGTGGAGCCCATTTCTACACTATAATTTTGGTTCAGTGGCGTTGCACTCGAATAATTTCCACATATATATAAATGTATGAGGGGGGAATTTGTATGAAACCCTTACCAACTAGGGAGATTGTGAAAATTCGCTCCACCACAGGGCGGAATTGTGAATTGAACTCATGCTAGTTTGTTGAGTGCCCACACATGCATTTTTGAACAAATTTTTAAAAAATTTAACAACAAGTTATGCACTTAAGTGCACTTAAGCTAAGTGCACACCAAGTGAACCAGATAATAGTCCTATGTATATAGACTGATGGACAACGAAATCATGACCACGTACAATCGGTTCTTGTAAGTAGCAACGTCGTATATTTCTTTATTTTTCTTCATTTTTAGGTGGGCTTGCTGTTGCTATTATTCTTATATTTTTCATAAATTTTCGTAATTAAAAAAATCACTCATTTCACTCTCTTCCACATATGAAAAATGGTTAAATTTTTTACTTTTGAAATTTTTTAAGAACCACATAAAAATCCAAAAGTGATAAATTTAGTTGTGCGTCCGCGTTGATTGAGCCCCCGTAGCTCCAGTGCAAAATTTACATTCCCATATTAACAAGATAGAAGTGAGGGGGAAGTTAAAAATAGCAAACTCAATCATATGTCAACTATGACAACTTTAACAGCCGAGTCTTTTTTACCACTTGGGACATTCATGAGTTTTCCACCAATTTTTTCGACGTCTCCTTTTAAACTCTTTCGCGTAAATTTACTAAAAAAATCCCATACGCGGAGAACATTTTCACTGCACTGTATGTTGATTGTTATATTATCAAGCTGAAAACCATGTGGCACTAGGCAGTTTTCCATGTTCCAAAAAAATAACGGCTACTCACAGTCACCCAATCAAGCCTTCCAAGTTCTTTTTCCATGAAAAAAAAAAAAAAAAGCCTTCTGAGTTCTTTATTATATGAGCTTGCATTTAATTTCATTGAAGTAGCTTTTGACACGTTTTTAGCTTTGATGACATATTGAACAAGAAAATTGTGCATTTAACAAAAAGAATTGACATACATTGGTAAAACCTCGAAAAACAGAAGCAATGATAAGGCCATTTTTTGTGAAACAGACAACTAATGATAAGACCATTTTTGGTGATGTACTGGCTATATTTAAGATGAATGAAATATAGCAACGACAAAAAGGCTCTACGTTTGAGATTGAGAATATTTCTAAAATAAATTTAAAATAATTATATAGGGAATAATTTGATAATAAATTTAAAAATAATTATATAGAGAAAATTTTTACAATAAATTTAAAAATGGTGGTAGCGAAGATGGTCTTATTATTATTGCCACATGTATATCCAATATTAATTTTTTCCTTATATATTCCAATTTTGGTTGAATTTGATATTAATCTGTCTCATTAATTCATGCCTACATTTGTATAGGGTTAAAAATAGAGTTATTCTTGTTTTATTTATTTTTTATGTGACAGATCATACCGTGTGAATGCTCCAACTCTTACATGTCATTTTGATTAGAAAATATTTTTTAAAGCAAATGAAAATATATATCCATTTTAGTAATTTCTTGAAGGAAGGACAGATGTAAAAAGCATTTGTGGCCTTCAAGAAAAAATATATAGGTCCATTTTAATTATTTTCATAAAGAAATATAAAATAAATAGCATTTAGTCTTATATTTTAAAATCTTTCATATCTACATTGCAAATATATATAAACTTTTAAAAAATAAATATATCCCATAAAACTTCCTATTCTTATTTTTTTAGAATCTCAAATAAGTCCATATTGGTGAATATTATTATTCATGAAGATTTTATGGAACAAATTGTTTATTTTAATATGTTACTAAAAATCATTTTAATCAAATTCTAAGATAAGTTATGCTTGATTAAAAACAAATATAATTTTGTAGAAATTGTAAAAAAATGCATAGATTCATAAATGCATTTGAATGTATAATGATAATTTGAGGAATCATTTATCCACCTAGGAATGATATTTATACAATTGATGTTAAATATATAAAATGTAAACTGATATGTAAATCAAATTATTTTATTACACTGATTTTATATGCATTAAAATGTCATAATGATAATTTGAAGAATCATTTATCCACCTAGGAATAATATTTTACACAATTCATATGTTAAATATATGAAATTGAAATTGATTTATAAATCAAATTATTTTATTATATTAATTTCACATATTTTTTAAATGGCCCGTGCTTCTTTTTTATTTAGATGAAACTTGATTTCTACTTAACTAAATAATTCTAAACAGATTAGGTAAACTAGATTTTTTTTTAAAGAAGTGTTTGTTATTCTTATTAAAATAATTTAGATTTTCATATCTTTTAATGTTATTTGATACCATAAAAAAAAAACTATCTTTAATGGTGTAAAGAGGGCGGTTTTTTAAGGACCGATCGGGGTCCGGGTTCCCATGGCCCGATACTAATTAACTCCGGACCGGGACAAACCCGATACTAATAGTCAAAAGGTATTTTTGTAAAAAATCCGAAACTGAATCTTTTAAAGTGCCGGACAGGGCCGGGTCAGAAAAACCCACCCTGCTTGCACCGCTAGACTCATGGATCAGGCGAACGATCAAGATTTTGTACACTTTTAAAGTGGTCAGGATGGGCATTTGCATCACCTCAAATGAGAAAAGGAGACTACAAGATCCAAGCTTCGAATGAAAGATCCAACCCATTGAAGATTCTACGTGACAAAAAATAAAGTGCGGCCCATCATGAGGATTAATCCCATCAATTAGCGACCAAGGTACGATGAGACATGACGTCCCAGGGTACCATTTTTTTATATTTATAGGTTTTTTAAAAAGAATTTGAATATTACGATTAATTTTAAAAAATTCAAAAAAAATCTATAAATATCCAAAAATGGTAAAACTTGATGCACATATTAAATATACTCATACTAACAATTGTATAAAAAAGTTTCTAAAAAAAAAATTAAATATACATAAGTGCACCATCGTGCATTTAAAAACATCCGCACTCTAATTTACTAGGTGCGCATGATAGAATCCGTGAAGTTTTCTCAATTCCCATGCCTATAAATAGGCTTCTTCTCCACCCATTGGAGTCCATTATCACATTTACGTTTTGCTTCCCATATAATTTCTGTGTTTACTTGGTAGCATCTGGTGATTCATGACGACGACAGTTGATTGGTATCAAGGCACCAGGGTGTCTTGATCTTCTTCAAAAACACCAAGAAATCATATAGCACTACTGCTATGATCTTCTCCGTTCTCTTTGTTCACCTCAGCTCACGTTTCTGCCTGTAGATGATGCATATCTTATCCACAAAGCATGGTACAGATCACCCTCTGTTTCGCCTAGAAGATTGATATCCATCTGTAAGATTTCCGTCATTTCATATCCAAAGTGCATTCCATTCTATCACTTGTACTGGCTCATGTTCTCGGCCAGGCTTTGTATGTAAATCTCATAAGAAAAACATAAGGAATAAATTCCTACCCCATCCTTCTTTAGCTTTTTATGTAAGAAAATGTATATTATTTTTTTGCACTCTTAGCAACAGTGTATTAGAGGAGAACAGGATTTTATTTATTCTATTCTAGCTGTGAGCCTATCTACATAATCTATATATTTCAATGTCTCATTGTATAGAGTCTAACCATTGTTGTTTAGTTAGTGACAACTCCAAATGAATTGACATGTGGATAATATTTTTTGCTATTTGGTAAACATCAGCATTCTTGTATTTGCAAACATTTTAGTAATTATCAATTGTACCTAATTGATATACATGTTTGCTACTAGCTAATTTCACATCAACCAAAAAGCTATAACAACTGGCATTATGAAAAAAAAATAATGTTGCATTTTTTTCTCTAATCCTCATATTTTCATTTTTTTTGTCTTTATTCTCATTTTTACCTTCTTCTACATTGTTATCTTTTTATATTCGTATATTTCCTTAATGCATTCAATTAATTTCTAACCATGTCTAATTAATACACTTGATTAACTAATTCTACATCATATAAAAAACTTTAATGATTTGAAGCATCTGCTTGAACTCCTTTTTTACATCTTTTGCTCTTTATTTTGCACGTTCTGCATTATTCTAACACACTAACTTGCAGGTTATATAGTATTTTGCTACTGCATGTGCATGTATCATATTTACTTTCTACATTTGTATTACATTTATTTTTGGGTAATTTACACTTTTATTTTATTCCTTATTTTATTTTTATTTTTATGCCCGTATGTTGGCTCATCCCAGCGTCTATACCTAATGAAAAAACACATGACGTAATATTATTAAATTGCAATGTAGTAATGCATGTCAAAATGTTTGCTTGATGGAGAGAGCAACACCAAGAGAAGCTTTGCGTAACACAAATCATCACATATTTTATCCAGCCTATTCACAACTTGATGATTCATCAATGTTTTTTTTAATTCTATAAAGTTATTATTTTCTCCTTTACTACAGAATTTACAATCATCTTTTCAGTTTTGGCAAAAGGATTGAGCCGTATGCGACATAAATCATATTAGTGTGGAGGATCCAAACAGCCATCAATTAAGCAGAATTGGCACATGAATGAAATGGATGCTTGAAGCTTGAATATTCATTCCATTTGTCAAACCCCAACTAATGGCAATTGACTGGGATGCACCTCAAATGAATCTAAAATATGTCTTTCACTAAATAAAGAGAAATAATCATATTAGCCCAAACTAAGTAAATGTTTCACTTAATCTACTTCAAAAAAATTTATTGAAAACACTTTTTTATTTTTTTTCTACATACAATTGTTTATCTAAGTGTATTTAACATATAAATCAAGTTTTACCATTTTCGGACATATGTACATATTTTTCTGAGATTTTTAAACATACGGATATTTTAAATACATATATATACAGATGTTTATGGATCTCCAAAATTGGGCTTACTTTTATATAACCTAGTTACATAGAAGCAATTTCATGTAACCCCCTCTATTTTTGAGGTTTTGATGTTTGATGAAAAATTCAGTTCATTTATTGTATTTAATATCATTTATTTAGCGATGAGATCAAGTTTCATCCAAATCTAATAAGTTCATAGGCTACATTTGCTCAAAAATAGATACATTTCATGTGTAAATTAAGAAAAATAATTAGATCCATTTTCGTATATATTAGAATGTACCAATACTTTATAGAATTATTTATTTACATATTTATGATATTATATATGGTTTAGATGTTGAAAATACTACTTAAAATTGATATTTAATATTAAATTATTTTATTACATCGATTTTACATGTTTGTGGATGGAGCCTGTATATAGTGATATTAGATAAATGAAATTTTTTCCATGATAATATAAAGGATGTTAAATACAATGAATGAAGTGAATTTTTATCAAATATCTAAATGCTAAAATTGAAGAGATTACACAAAAGAGGGGTTATAGAAGCCCTTCTGCTCAAATATATATATATAAAATACACTCAAATAAAGAAGTATATTAAAAAAAAACAAAAAATATTTTAAATGAGTTTTTTAAGATGAGCTAATCAACACATTTGCTTAGTTCAAACTAATAGGATCATTCTTCGTGCATAAGTATCTTTCTCATGCAAATCTCTCCATAGATATGTCGGTCTCTAGAAGCGTTTCCATCGTAGCAAACGTATGCTACAATGTTTTGCTTTTTTTCCGTCAGGATGTTTTTGAGTAGATTTAATGCAACAGCCATACTTATCTCTCCACACGTCTAATTATAATTCCAAAAATCATCTTCTTTACAAACTTAAAAGAGATAACAATCATATTCACTCTATATAAAAGATTTTCAAATTATGTCATTTTGCAAGTGGGTGCTCCATATTTCGAAAACAGGCACAAAGTGTGATAGATGTTCATATGAGAGGATGATTTGATACTTATCTAAGCATAGAAATCTCCATACTTACTCTTGATTTTTAAATTTTGATGTATACATCTTAAAATCTAAACTGGTGTCATGTTTGATGCTTTATCATACCACCAAAAATCATTTTCTTTGGAAACTTATATCTAGTGAAAAATAGTACATATTGAGAGTGGATATACAACCTCTTAAAAATTTTGAATAATATATACTGCAAATATAATATATAAAAAATTGTAATATATATTGTTTTTAGAATCATATATAGATATACATTGATAAATATGATAAATGTTTCAAAAACTATTTTAAAACTAAAAACAAAGGGTAAGGATGGAGACCTCCATCTTACATAAATATTGAGAGGGTTCAATACTCACATAAGCATGGAATCCTCCATACTTACTCTTGATTTTTAAATTTCGAAATATAGGGTGTGTTTGGTTGGAAGTAAAACTTTTGATGAAAAGTTTTGAAGGTAGAAGTTGTCAAATTGATAGAAAATGATATAATATAATATGGGTAACGATGAAAAGTAAATAGAATAAAATTAAAATAGATAGGTTAGTTGTATGAGTAGTTGTTTAGAAATGATTGAAAAGTAAGATAGTTTGTATAGAAAAATGTGAAAAAATAATTAAAAAAATAGAGTAGTTATGGAAAGTGAAAAGTTTTGAGTTGAAAAATTTTAGTTGACATATTATGGCCCCAAACAAACACACCCATATTTTCAAAAATCTAAACCATTTTTCAGATGAAATGAAATTTAGGATATTTTCAAACCTTTTTTCTGCTACACAACCTAACTTGCGTGTTGAAACATATACTTGGTGCAACCAATGTAAAAAACCAAATTTGATAAGAAAATGGACTACGGCACTCCAAGTACGCATATATTGAACAAGCTTATATTTAGAGTCTTCAGAAAAGTAGAAACTACTTTCACAAATTTGCTTCTGAGTTTGTTTAGAAGTGACCTAGAGGAAACAAGATAGAATTATGTAAACACAAATGCAAAATGAACACAAACTAGCAGCAGGATGACCAATTTATGGTTAAACACGAACTTCCGCAGTTCGGTAAGTAAAAACAAAATATAACACCATCGTTCAACACCAAAGCCAAAGGAGGAAGCTAGAGGATTCCGCTGCGACGGCCAATCGTTGAGTTGTTGAAAATTTGAGATTTTGTCATTTTCTTGATGCATGCCGAATTAAAGCGAAGATTGGAGCATCTTAACATGGAATCAGTTTAAAGCAAGACGGAAGCTAACGGATTCACAACCTAACAACAGATTCGACCATGAACAACAGGTGGAGATAAGGATTTCTCAAGATCTTACCGATTTGGACCATGCATGTTCTCATTTCCATGGAGTTTTTGTATTTGGGGTGCAATTGAATCACCTGAGTGCATACAATCATTTTTTTATTTTTTTTTAAATTTTTGTTACACGATTGCTAATCTAAGTGTATTTAAAATGTAAATCAATTTTAACCATTTTTAGAAATTTTAGATTTTTTTTCAGAATTTTAAAAATCAGTGGCATTTCAGTAATTTTAAAATACTAAAAATGCCTCTGATTTTTAAAAATTAAAAAAATATCTAAAAATTTTCAAAAATGGTAAAAATTGATACATATGTTAAATACACTTAGATTATAAGCTTCATAAAAAACTTTTCAAACAAATTTTAAAAAATATGTTTAGTACACCCTAGTGCATTGAGGCTCAATGCACCCGGGTGCATGCGATTGCACCCCCTTTGTATTTTCCTTCAATTTACAAAGATTTAAGCTTAAAGGGCTAAGATTTAAATGAGATTTGAACCCAAACCCAATGACCCATGACCGACAGCTCATACGGAGCAGAAAATAAGCTAGCATGTTAGGGGTTTTTATTTTGGAACATGCATACTAAAGGTCTAGTTGTGTGTTTTAATAGTGGAAACAAGCAGGAATAGGGGCATAAGCATGAAAATAAGCCCCACATGTCACTAAATAAACAGAACTTGCGTCTTTTATGGTTTTCCCTTGGTGCTCTAGTTGATTTATGTATGTACAATAAAAATTTTAAAGCATTTCAAATAGAGGTGCAACTCAGGTTCGATTGTATCATCTCACCAATTTTAGGCAAACCTAAATCTTAATCCTAATACTTAGAAATCAGGTTCAAACTAAGTTTATATTGATTTTGGTCTTGGTTTCGAGTTGCATTTAAAGTTACCTATAAACTGCTCTTAAAAATTCAATGTAATGGAAAAGAAATTGTTTAGAGTATAAATACTTGTGATTATAAAGTTTACGCAATGAATTCTCCAATATTTTTTTGAATGAATCCTGCAATAATTATTCAGCAGCCTATTAACACAAATAAATGAAAGCGTAGGTTGGTCTTATCGCTAGCTAGTCATTCCAATTTAACAGCTAATGAAAATGATGAATTCTGTCAGTCTAGCCAAAAAAATAAATAAACATATTTGTCATACAAACTAATTGAATTCAAACTGAATATTTGTCATACAAACTGCTGAAATTCAAATTGAATAATTTTCATATGAAGTGCTGAAATTCAAAAAGAACATTTGCCATACCAATAAAAATTAAAATATGAAATAGATTTGTATTACAATCTTAAATTCAAACTCAACATATTTGTCATACCAACAGACCATAATATGGAACAGATTTATAACAACAACCCAAATTCAAAGACAATCCACTTGACAGTTCTTCATAGCAACTAAATCCAAATGCAATACACATAATATTCCAATTCAATTCAAGTGTAAACCAGATCTAAAGTAAATATACAAAACAGAGCTTAAGCTGCAACAAGTTTATGTCCGCTTTAAAACAGATTCACAGTTCAAACGATTTCACTAACTGCAAAGTTTTCCATAAACAAAAAACAATCCAAAGGGCTTTCCACCTAATTTCTCTCTTGACTTCCATTTGCATTCCTAAAGCCAAGTTCTTCCTCCATTCCTATCTATGAAAATAATATGCATCAACCTAGACAAAAAAAAAATATGACTGTTACAGATGTGGAAGATAATAATCATGAGGAAACTGATTAAAAAACAACTTACCCGAAGCATGCTTTGATCGAGAAGGAAAAGGTGGTTTGGATGAATTAGATGAAGTAATGCCTGAAAATTTTAATTACGAATGTTACTAGAATATCAAACACTATTTCAGAATATAAAATATGGTACGGAAAAGATGAATTACCAGATGTAATCCTCTGAAATTCAGCAGCCTTCTCTTCATATTCAGTTATTTGAGGGGGGTTGCTCACAGCCAGTCTTGTATACAGATCAAACACTGTATTTTGATGATAAATATATTTTTTAAAAAATAATTTCGAAAATGAGAAAATATGTATATTAATATATTTTTTTGATTGTACGTAATATTTTATTAATGATCTAAGTATGTAATTATTTTTGTGTGCTAGATACGTAATTTCTATATTTTTAATTTTTTTTTGAAAATAAACAATTTCGAAAATTTTCAAGAAACTTCTAAACACTCATTTTGGTGGTAATTCAAATCACTTTTGTTATAAAGTACCATTCCAAGATTCTAAGCTATTGAGTTACTTTTTCATTTTATGTGTTCGGTACTTCTATATTTATGTTATTGAAAACTTATGCGTCATAACTTAGCTATTTGAATGTTGAAGTTTTGAACAATCAACTATGTATTTATGTAAAGGTTGCCTTTTACCTAATTTATATTCTCTTTATGTTTATTATTTAATTTTAGCATGATATTTTTATATCTAGTTGTAATATTATGCATAAAAATCATATTAACCGTATTTCATAAACAACTACTGAAAATAGACCGATACACCATCTTATACATAGGCAAAATGTGAACAAATTATATATTATTTCATTTCTCATTTTTCTGAATGTATTACATATTTTTTAAATTTTTTGAATTAAAAAAAAAAATTCCGTCCGATCCAGTCCGATACCAATCCCATTGCACCCATATCGTATCGTCTTTGAGGGGGCCGATATGCCCCTTGATACCGATATTCGGAACCCTGATCATAATCATTAATCATCTGTATTAACCATTTGAATCTTGTAAGGCTCAAGGAAATACTAATTTGCAGTAACGTAAGAATTTTAGTGCTTTCGTGAAACTGTTCTCAAAAACAACATGTGACTGTTGCATGTTCCCAATCCCTAGAACTTGGAGGCCCTTAAGATAAGGGCTCATTATCTTCACTTGCATAAGGTTGAATAAATAAAAAAGAGTAGAGTTACAACAGGTTGCAACATCTAAGCATAAAGCGCCTTGAAAGGGAGATTGTAGCTGTCAACCACTCTATTGAAATGTTCTCTGTATATTAAGAGGACTTCTTACATACTTCACAGCATTACGGATACGACTAATAGATGCAATCACTTCACTTATCCTGTACAATTCAATTAATTATACGTGTTGTACATCGAACATAAATTTCTACATCTCCTAACAAGTGGGTCCCTTGGATCTAAGGGCTCTGCTTCTTGGTTACATAGAAGTAGAGTCATATAATCCCTTCAAAATCCAAGATTTTGATCTTTGATGGAAAATCTAATTCAATCATTATATTTAACATCATCTGTGTATTTGAGGGATCAAATTTCATCCCCACCAAGTATTTTTATAGGCCACATTTGTTATAAAATGTACATATTCATGTATAAATTATGAGAAATGCTAAAATATCGATTTTAAATTAGTATTTTCGACAACTAAATCATTCAAAATATTATTTCTATGTGAATAAATGATTCTATAAAGTATTATTACGTGTAAACAAATCTAAGAATTTTTATAATTTACACATGAATATATATATATATAATTTTGAACAAATGTGGCCTATAAGCATACTTGATTAAGATGAAATTTGGTCTTCTAGATAAACAAATGATGTTAAATACAATGAATGTATTGGATTTTCTCTTAAAGATTAAAATCTTAGATTTTGAAGGAGTTACGTGGCTCTGCTTCTATGTAACCGGGTTACATAGAAGCGAGACCTTGGATCTAATTTATATTTGAGGCTTCTCATAGCCACATCATTGGATGAAGTATTATCAATTAAAAAAGTACAAACCTTCTTTACTTTTTCACTCATCCAAGCATGCTTCAATGCATTATGAATAGTTTCACCACCATGTGACGATGGAAGAATGCAAAAATTAAGAATTCATTTTTACAACTTCCAATTTATGTCTATGTAGTGTGCAGTGAGACATAAATATCCAACATTTTGAAGTGATGTCCATAAATCTTCAGTCAATACACAGCTTGGATTTCTGTCTGAAACATATTTATTAACTTGTCCTTCTTTGCTTTATATAATTGGAAACAATATTTGACTAAGGTTGTTCCCAAAAAACTCAAACAATGGTTGCAATACTTGACAAAAATCTTTAAAACCCTCTATCCCTACAAATTTGAATGGTAATTTATCTATGATAATCATACGCACGAGCGCTTTTCTGCATGCTTATTAGTCAAATTTCCAAGGAGTTACCATCGCCGAACCATCTAATGGTGTGGAGAAGGACAACATCAGTTGCTTCTTGTCTTTATTTTTTCCTCTGCTATAAGGCCATCAGGTGCCTTGGAAGTGTGCTAGTACCCATGGAACTAGGGCACTAGAGTTTTTTCTTGCACCATTCACATTTACCAAATTCAAGTTTTACATTCATAATTATTGTATCAAAATCTTCCCACACTTTCTTGAGTTACGTTTTGAACATCCTATGGCGCTATCAAGTCTATGATATTTGAATCAACATTCGGCTTGATCCTTGCCTCCACATTCTTATCACTATCCATGCTCATGCGAGACCAAATTAATTTATTAATGATAGTTACTAGCACAATCACAATACAATAGATAAGTTGCAAAAAAATTAATCGTACGCTTAATAGTGATAGGTTAACAATAATCGACATTTTAGAATTGAACTATAGTATGCAAACAGCAAAAACTCAAGCAAGCATAAGTTTAAAACGCAAGCATACATTGAAGCACTTCAACGTCAGGGAATTGGTAGTAACATTAAATTGGGGTAAATGGGAATAACAATGACAGTAAAGAGATGGGCGTAAAAATAGATATACCTGCCTTAACAGCAGCACAGTAGCAGCAGAAAGCAAGGACAAGATGGCAGGGGAGGAGAAGGGAACCAGCACAGCAGTAGCACAATGCAATGGATGGCCAACAATAGCTTTCAATAACCACATGATTCCAATGCCGGTTAAACCCCTCTTTGGAGTATAAACTGGCCACCAGATCTGCCGCCAATCAAAAGTGCAGAAAGCAAGAAATCTGTAGTCTGCTCCAGCAGCTTCCTGGAAGGATTGATTTAGAGCAGCAGGCTTACAGCAGGTGGCAGTGGCAGCTTCCTGCTTCCTGGAAGAGACGAAGTTGATGGGGGTCTAGGAAAGAGTTAAAGCATGGGTGCTACAGTTGGCGTGCTCGCAGAAATGGGAAAGAAATTTAGGGCTAGCTATTGGGATGAAAACCGAAAAGAAATTGGGCTTTTGGGAGACCCCGCAAATATTTTTACTCAGCACATGAAGGCTAGTCAATACTCATGCACAGGCACCTTTAATGGACATATTTTGGGACATAAATATGTATAATTTAGAAAAAATATATATTAAATATATATAAAAGACACCAAGTTCGAACCGAGCCGGGTTTTTGGTACCAAGTTTTTAAAAAAAAATAAAATAAAACTCAAATTTGGTTTTTGAAACCGGGTTGGGCCAGGTAGGTTCAAAACGACCCAATACCAGGTTAGACCCCTAATTTCAAGTTATAACCTATGAAACATGGGTCAAAAGGAAGTTTATCAATTTTATACAACAGGTTTTAATTTTTAAATGCAATTTTGGCTTGAATGCTATTTTTTTATGCATAATATAAGTGGATACAAGCAATTATAGCTCTAATCTATGAAATCGAGCATTAACGGTTGATAGACTTGAGTTTTTCAAGCCTTTCTTATGAAGAATAAAAAGGGAAATTGTGTTTTTAAACTCATGAGACGCACAAATATGGAATTTATGTTAAATAGATCCAAATGTTCATTTAAAGCAAGCTATAAGTCTTCGAATATTGAGTTATTAGTTATGCGGTTGCTATCACCTACATGTTTCCATGAAAAATAAAATTTCAGCTATATGAGTGATTTTTCAAGTTAAAATATTTATGGTGTTTTTGGAAAGTAATAAAATTTTAGTTTTTGGGCTAAAAGTTTTTGAAATGGAAAAAATGATGTAATACAATAGGGGTAATTTTAAGGAGGAAAAAAAAAGTTAAAATAGATAGGTTAGCTGTATGGGTAGTAGTATAGAAATGATTGAAAACTAAGATAATTATATAAGAAAATGTAAACAAATAATTTTAAAAGGAATAGTTATAAAGAGTGAAAAGTGTTTGGTATAAACAAGCAAAATGATTATTTCAGACCAATCCAAAAAAAAAAAAAATTTGTTTTCTTCCAAAATTTATTAACGAGACAATTAATGTAGTTATATTTAATCTATAAATCAATTTTCACTAATTTTAGAAATGTATATATATTTATTTTGGATTTTTAAATATAAGGATATTTTAGTCATGTTTGAATAATTTAAACTGACTAAAATATCCTTGTATTTTAAAATCTAAAATTAATACACACTCGTCTGCAAAATTGATAGAACTTGATTTATAGATTAAACATAACTAGAATAACAATCTTGTAAAAAAATTCTGAAAAAAAATTTAAAAAATGTGTTTTGGACTGGTCTAAAATGAGATCATTTCAGACCAGTCTAAAATGATCAGAAACAAATGCTCCCTTAAAAAATCCATTAACCATGCATTTTCATGACTTCAAAAGGAAATCTTAGTAAAGTCTAGATTTAATGCACGTATGGGAATAAAATTTTAGGCATTTCAAACAAGTAGAAACAACTAGACTACATGCATGAGGATTTGAGAAGAGATTTAAGTTTCTAAAGGGTTAGAAACATAAATCTATGAAAAGTGAGACTCCTACTTGAAAACTCATGCTTAACAAGTTGTGTAGGATTTGAAATTCGTATTCTTCCCTTATTATTTGATTTGATGGAATATTTATGTGTTGACATTTTAATCCATAAGGATCGTAGACCTTCACTAGACTCGATTTTTAAATCAGCAAATGAATGATTTGTTATGATAGAGGATCAGTAAAGGGACTGATCATTTTGATATTATTCTACTAGTAAGAACTATATTGTAAAAATGAAAAATTCAGTTATATGGAGTAAAAGCATAAATATTCCTAATTAGCATGTGAATTTAATAATGTCTCTTCAATTTATTAAGTAAATAAAAGCTAAGATGGTAAATAGATGCCTAAAAATACAAGTGGAGAGCTATATAAAATTTTAAAATGATATTCCCATATTGATTTAATGACGTCATATAAGATTACAACATATCTTATACAAATAGAATGAACAGGGTGCCTAAGATTAAGCTAGATAGATAAATACACGCAAACTATTCCATAAGGGTTGAGATGCATTCTCTTTCATGGCTTTGTTGAGATAAGGTAATGCGGGACATGAAGATATTTTCATAAATTTGGGTTTAGATTGTTTTAGGATGTTTATTTCTATTTTAGAAGATCTCCTAAAATATCCTAAGAATCTCCTGATATCTTTCAAAAATAACAAAATCAAATCTTTTTTTAAACAAATTCTAAAATATCCTAAGAAAATCTTTCTAGAAAAGGAAATTATATATTTTAAGTAAACTTCTTAAGGAAGTAAACTTAAAATATATACATGCTTATGCAGGACATGAAGATATTTTCATAAATTTGGGTTTAGATTGTTTTAGGATGTTTATTTCTATTTTAGAAGATCTCCTAGAATATTTTAGAATCTGTTTAAAATAAGCATGTATATATTTTAAGTTTACTTCCTTAAGAAGTTTACTTAAAATATACAATTTCCTTTTCTAGAAAGATTTTCTTAGGATATTTTAGAATCTGTTTAAAAAAAGATTTGATTTTGTTATTTTTGAAAGATATCAAGAGATTCTTAGGATATTTTAGAATCTGTTTGAAATATATTTCTTTTTCTAGAAGGATTTCATTTGCTAAGATTAGGTGGTATGTTCATTTATAAATACTGCCATTGTAAGCTCTGAAAGGGGATCAGTTTTGATATTTATAAAAGTGTTCTCTACTTCTTCTTCTACTTGTTCTTGTTCTTCTCTCCTTATTCATCTATTCTTTCTACCTTCTTTCTTCACTTCTCATCTATAGAGGTTCATTCCTCTTTCTTCTATTTTCTTCTCTACCCATCCTACATCATAAGGTCAAACTCCTAAGCCAAACAAGTGATTTTAGGATTTAAAACGGACTTCGTGTTAAGACTTGACAAGAAAATAATGCTTCAACTGAAAAATCAGTTACATATAAACATACATAAGCTATAAATTCAAGACAGGATGCTTTGATAAGCTTATCATAAAAGGAATTAAATGCAAATAATTGAATACATGAAGTTGTTGAACTAACTAATGAAGTTTCAATCACAGTTTTGGTTCTCCTTTACAAGAACCCTGTGAATAATATTAATAAAAACAATGAAAATAAGTTCACGACACTACCTTATAGCGAAATGCTTATGTAGAAATTAAAATAGCCTATAAATGAATGAATTTACCCTGTTCTAACCCTTTAAATATATATTGTGATTACAAAAAGTATAGATATAATAATCATGATTTATGATTAAAAAAAACATGCTATTTTAAGTTAAAATAGAAAGCTTTAACAAATGATCAAATTTAAAAAGATTTAAAATCTATATTCAAGTAATTGTTTCATTCTTACATCAAAAATCCATGGATAAGAAGAACTGTTGTATGAATTATTAGAATGCTTAGTTGTGATTGAGAATAATCTAACTATATTCTTACTAGAATGCTATGTTTATGATTACATATGCACATGTTAGAATGTGCAAATGTGGCGTGCATTATTTTGCAAATATCACATGTTTTTAAGTAGGTAGATGGGCAGCAACCCTTGAATTAGATGATTGGCTCCTTGTTTAAGGATTTTTAGGTAAGAAGCCTATTTAAAAGTTAAAGGAATTGACTCCTTATATAGAACCCCAAGATAATGATCCAAAACCAAACCAACTTAATTCGGAAACACAAATAGGTTGAACTTCGTATTTAGGAGTCTTTTAAAAGATATTAAAAGTTTATGCATGCAAAAAGAAATATGGGAGCTTGTAAAAGTTGTACTAAAGCCTAAAAAAGTTGAGTTCCCTTCCCAGATCAACAAATAAGAGAGACGTGTAGTTTAGCCATCATAGAAATGCTGGATGAGCATATGTAATGATTTAATCCATGCATAAAATATATTCTTTTTTTTTTTACGTAAGAGGAAAATCAATGAGAAAGAGAAAAAGTAAAGCAAAGAGGTAAGCAAACCCCATAAGTCTTTCTTTTGAAAATCTCTATGAGGTAAATTTGTATTTAATGAGCTTTAAATTCATTCATTGACCTTTGACAAGTGTTTGGAATATGGTTTTATAAGCTATTTTGCTTGGAGTTCTCTCATGATGTGATTTTTCAATACACTGCTTTAAATGTAATAGACAATTTACAATGATCATGAACTGATGCTTGTAAGTCAAAGAAATGATGATTTTAAAGTCATTCATGTATATAAAACTTATTATCATAATAAAGATGATGAAATCATTTCATGTCATAGCACAAATAATGAATTCATTCTATGTCAGGACACTCATCTGTGAATGGAATGAAAGATGCATGCATATCATGATAGAAATTCCCATAGGCGTCTATCAAGGTTGCTAAATAGTGTCGTTGTCCTTTATTGATGCTGCCAAGTCCAAAGAATCGAAAAATTCACGGCATTCTTCAATAAACAAGATTGATCAGTCATTAGGAATCGAAAGATTCACGACGCCATTCTTCAGAAAGGTATAGTAACGATCACTTGATAAACGTCTACCACAACACTTGCAAGTCATAGAGGCATATCATTGATGGTCGTGCACATCACATCATTGTCAGTCATGCACAAGTGAAAATGAATGTTTTCGTGAATCATGAAATGCCTGTTTACATGTCATTGTCAATTAGGTGTAAATAAGACTGAATGTTTTGTGTATTTCTTAAAGTTTGCTTACTGAGTATTATATACTCATTGCTTTTTAAACCATTAGTAATTGCAAATTTCGCCAACCAGAATAGAGATTCTTCACAACTAATAGAGCAGCGAAAGCATGTTTTACAGTTTCATTGGAATTCACAACTGGTTTATATCTTAATTAATTTCTTTTGAGTATCTATAAGATTTGTTTGAAGAATATTATATATTTAGGGTGGTACGGAAATGCTTGTAATGGATTCAAGAACTTAGAGTCATTAAACCTAGCTATTGGTGGAATTAATTCAGGACGAATTTGGATGATTTATGTTAATTTTCCATGATATAAACATGTTTTTCAGGTCTCTAAAGAGAGCTATTCTTTAAAAGTAGCTAAATGTATTTTTCAAACCTCTCAAAATACAAACAGCATAATGCCGAATTTTAAATAGAAATGAATGGGACCTAGTTAAACAAAAAATTTGAACCGTTTTAGGCACACTTGGTCCAATTACACTTCCACAAAATTAACCTTATAGTTTCATTCACAAGTTCATAAGTTTCACTACTTAAAAAAGATTTTTGAGCCAAGTCCTATGATGTTTTCCATTGGGAACATTGTAGGTAAGGGTGCCACATGATAAGATAAAATTTCCACATCAATATGGATAAACACCAAGCGAAGGGATAACTTACAAAAATTATCCGAAGAGCATGTAACATCACCAAATTCAACAATGTTATCATCCAAAGCTCCTTTCCTTTGTTGTCGTTCCCAGGAAATGCTAGCCTCTGTTTGTTATGGTGTCAAAACTCATAAATGTCCCAAGTGGTAGAAAAATTATAAAGCTACATAGTTGACATGTTTGGGTTTGCTCATGATAACTCCCACCTACTTCTATCATGCTGATATTGAGGATGTAGATTTTGCACTTGCATTGCATAAACTTGATTAATTTAGACATACAATTATTCCTGTGACCTCAACAGGCATGAGTTTCTCATCTGCTCTCCGCAATGCCAGCAAGTTTGTATGGGATTCGCCTAGCTTGACTCGTGGAGAGGGTCCTATACCCTTTGTAACTTCCATATTACATTGTCCTTATATCAGAGGCCCTCAATGGCATTGGGGCTGCTCAAAGGCCAAGCTCCCTCTTGAATCTCACTAGTTGTCACTAAGGTGCACACACGTTTGAACATGTTGCAGTTTGACTGGTTGCCATTAGTGGCCTCTAATATTAGGACAATGTAATATGGAAGTCATAGAGGGCACAGGACCCCCTCCACTAGCCAAGCTAAGTCAATCTCATACAAACCTACCAATATTGCGGAGAGCTGATGAGAAATCCACGCCTACTGAGGCCTCAAGAATAATTGTATGTCCAAGTTGAGCGAGTCTATGTAATGCAAGTGCAAAATCTACATTCCCGATATTAACAAGATAGAAGCATGAGGGGGTTATCATAAGCAAACTCAAACATGTCAACTACGACAACTTTATCAACAGAATTTTGTTCTTCTACCACTTAGGACATCCATATGTTAGACACAAATTTTATGGCAGCCTTGTCTCTCTTCAAGGAAATTTACTAAAATCCTTATAAGCAAAGAACATTCAACTGCACCATTGATTTCTGGGTGCTCCCTCAGTCCCTTCAGTACGTTGATTGATATGAAGCCAGGTTGAAAACCACGTGGCACTAGGCAGTTCTCCATGACCCAATAAATAGCCACTACTTCTAGTTGTCTACTCAAACCTCCAAGTTCTCCATTGCATGAGCTTGCATTTGAGTTTGTTGAAGTCGCTTCTGACACGTTATTCTCTAATGACATCAATGAAACTTTGAACCAAGCTTCGAAACTTCCAACAAGAAAATCCATTCCTACATGTAACAGAAAGAAATGACATACCCATAGTAAACCCCAAAAAAATAAACAACCAATGGTAGAAGCATTTTTGTAATGCATTGGCCATATTTTAGATGAACGAAATATGCCAACAACAAAAAGGCTCCACATTTGAGATTGCAGCACTACAGATTAGATATCTATTCAAGAACATTATTATCCTCATGTGACATATTATTATAAAACCATAATGTAGTAATGCATGCCAAAATGTTTGCATGAAGTTGAATGCAATACCAAAAGAAGATTTGTGTAACACAAGTCATCATATATTTTATCCTATCCAAAACATGCTATTCGCAGCTTAATGATCCTTACTTGCAACATTTCATCAACGTTAACTCTTGTCATTCCATAAAATTATTATTTTCTCCTTTACCACAACATTTACAATCTCCTTTTCAGTTTTGGTCCAAAGATTTCTGAGTAAGAAGTTACATAACTACATCATGAGCGAACCTCCAATGGTATAGTCATTGAAGGAAACTCGACAATTCAAACGCCACTTGAACCATATGCAAGATAAATCATAATAGCGTGAAAGATCCGAACAGCCATCAACTGACTAAAATATGCAAATGCATGAAATGGATATTTGAAGCTGGAATTTTTCATTTGTCAAACCTCAACTAATGTCAATTAGTTTGGATCATCTCGAATGAATCTAAAACATTATCTCCACACACATCTAATTATAATTCCAAAAATCATTTTGATTGGAAATTTAGAAGATCTATAAAAATCATATTCGTTGTGGGTGTGTTTGGGAAGTGACAAAACTTTTGATGAAAAATTGTGAAAAAGTTTTGAGATAGGAAAAAATGATGTGATATAATAGAAGTAATGATAAAGAGTAAAGAGATAAAGTTAAAATAGATAGGTTACATGTACAAGTAGTTATGTATAAATGACTGAGAAGTGTGATAGTTGTATAGGAAGAAGTAAAGAAATAATTAAAAATTAAAATAGTTATGGATAGTGAAAAGTTTTAGTCTGAAAAGCTTTTGGTTTACCAAACACTCCTGGTATACAAAAGTATCCAAATTATGTCATTTTGCAAGTGGGTGCTCCATATTTCGAAAACAAGCACAAAGTGGGATAGATATTCATAGTACCATTGCATGCTAGTAGTAGGAGGATACTCTTCATGGGTGCCCATGAGGTTGTATCAAAACATACCCGCAATAATAGAGTTATTCTCTATATTACATGTTCATCGCTTTTTAAAGGAGAATATCTATTGATTCTAATAACGAATTTATATAATAAAAATTCTATTTTAAAAGTAAACAACATTCCAAGAATGATGTCTCAATGTAGGTCTTCAATAATATTGGAAAGTTTAAGATAAAATGAAATTTAGGATATTTTAAAACTTTTTTCTTGCTATGTGACTTGGATCTCAAAATTTTTGTGTTGAAACATACGCTTGGTGTGACCAAATAAATAATCAAATTTAATAAGACATTGAACAATGGAAGTTCAAGTACGCATAAAGTGAACAACAATGTGTTCCACAGAATGTAAATGTTCAGTCTTTAGAAAAGTAGGAACCATTATTATAAATTTACTCCAATGTTGGTTTAGAAGTGACCTAGAGGGAAAAGATAGAGAGTATGCAAACACAAATGCAAGAAGAAACACAAACATGCAGCAAGAAGTCACAAACTTCCACAATTAAGTAATAAACTAAGTACGACCAATTTTTTCAATCTAAAAAAAAAAAAGTACGACCAATTTCAAGCTCATAAAAATGCTAAACAAGAACCAGCTGACCAAATTTTCCAGAAAACAAATAAATCTATTTGGGGAGCCTCCTAAAATGAGAAACAAATAATGTACTTCAAAACTGCAATAGCACGCCCAATTGGGAAACAGATTAGAAAATAGATGAAAAATGAAAAAAGTTAAATAATTGGACACCATGAAAAAGCTCGACCACTGCCCACAGATTCACCGCCATCGCATTGAACTTGCAGATGACAACAGCAGCATAGGCTGAGCAAGCTAGGCCCTTCATCGACAGAAACAAACAACGCCATCCAACCTCCAAAATCCCACCACAACTATTCAACTCACACCAGCATACAAGTCTCAGGGAGACAAAAAAACAATCAAATTCTAATTGAGAAAATGAATTCCTTAATTTGTTTAGAGTAGACCTTGAGAAACAATCAAAGGCATGCATCCCCAACCCAAGAAGAAATGCCCCCACCCAATTCACTCCAACGAATTCCCAAAATGATACAAACAAAACCCAAATCCAGAATCTACATCTGCAACAGAAACAGCTGATAAAGAATCGATTTTAACCCATCTACCAATCAAGAAGCCTCATATAAAAACAAAAAGGAAATGAGTTGTACCTACTCAGTTACCGCCTAGATAAGGAATTGCCCAACCCAGCAAGGTTTGAATTTCCTCTTTCTGCCTGCCTGCAGCCAGTGACACGGAAATGCAGGCACAGCAACTGGAGTGAGGACAAGAAAGCACTCGTGCACTCTCTCTGATCGTTTAAAGGTTTCATCAAACTGGACATTAGGGGTTTCCTCCGCTGAGATTGAAAAATCGTGGATGCTAGGGCTGGCATGTCCAGCACAGTAAGAAGATGGCCAATGGGGCGCCGATGGGAGAACCGGAGAAGGAGATGGGTTACCGTCGGTAGCGCTACAGCACAAGGAGACGTAGAAAATCAAAAATGGAGAAATCAGAAAAGGTATGCCACAGCAGAAGAAGATGAAGAAGAACGAAGCAGGGGAAGAGCAGACGTCTCTGATCGGCAGCACGGGAAAGATCGACGAATCCAGGCGGCAGACGGCGGAGGAGGGAAAAAAAAAAAAAAAGAAAGAAATTTAGGGCAAGCGGATCAGAAGAAACGGGAAAAGCCAGAACAATTTGGACGCGCATGTCCTATTTATAAGTCAACCCTATCTCCCATTCTATTTATAAAACATTTACCTTAATATTAATATTAACTCTATTTATAAAATTTAAATTATAATCCTAATTTTAAAATTGAATTTGGTTTGAATTTCGGATTAGAATTTAAATTGATAAATTTACATTTTATTTAGGAATGATAAGTTTCGAATTTCATATAAATAAATAATAATAACAAATCGTATAAGTAAATATAATAATATATAATCAAACTAAATATTTTAGAAAATATAGCAATATAAAAAATATTTCTAGAAAATTTTAATATAAAATAAGATAAATGAAGAAGATAGAAATAAAATAAATGAAATAATATATTTTATTTATAATATAATTATAATATGTCTAACATGTATTCAAATATAAATAACATAATATGCACAAAATATAAATAAATATTGTTTAGATATTATTTATAAAATATATTTTTATAATAAATATGGGTGAACCCTAACCCTATCACAATATATTTTAAATAATATTATTTAAGTTCATGTGAACCCTAATCCTATCACATTTACACATCAGGTTCATCAGTTTCGAATTTTTAGAACTTAGATCGTAAAAAATTGAATTCAAACATAGTTGGAAATTAGGTTTAACGAGTGGGGTTCAAGCTCGACCTAATGTAAGTTCCATCTTTGGTAAAAGGTAAAGACTAAAGAGGATTAGAAAAAGCAGGTCATAACTCATGTGGCCATGTTACCCGACTTGTACGCTAGCTGCCACGGGCTTAGTGGGTAGTTGAAACTGCATGATCAAAGTTTAATGGTCCAATTCCTACTGATTGTATACAGTTGTTAATGCTAAGAGAAAATTTTATATTTACATAATGGCACTGAATTTCGAACCAAGTTGCATTTTGGTACGAGGTTAATATAAATCCGAAATTGATTTTGAGTTTCTTCAAGTTTGGTTGAAGCTAAGGTTTATTTTCAAAATTTTCTAAAAAATTAAACTCAAATTTTGTTTTAAAATCCAATTGGATCAAGCGGGTTCAGACAGATCGAGCAAAAAGTTGAACCTCTGCTGGACATGAATAAATTGTTTTGGGATGATGAAGCACCCGCTTTGGTGCTCTGGTGGCCCATATAGCCTTGTACACCTGCCATCTTATGATTGGAAAATTTGTATCATTAAATCATCATGAAATCCTGCCAATTATTTTTAATAGGCTAATAATTATTCTCAAATTATTTATACTAACATTATTGAAGTACAAATTTTTATTGAAATATAATGATTTTGAAATTTTAAAATATATTTTACTTTTGTAGTTAAAAAAGAAATTACTAGTTATTCCATCAAAAAAAGAAACTACTAGTTGAAAATAAAAATAATTCAAACATCATTTAAAAATAAATTTTATCAATTTATTTTGAAATTTTTGTTAGTATATGTAGACAAAGTAGTAGATTATGATAAATAACTATATCTTATAACTACTTTATGCATATAATTTTAATTAAATGAACAATTATAATTTATTTTTTTGAATTTATGTGTAATTATAGTAATTGAGGTTGAATGTGTATGTTGGGTTAGGGTTAGAGTTAAAGTTGGGCTAGAGTGTTTTAGAAATTAGGCTAAATTAGATTGAATTTAGATGAAAATGGGTTGCGTTAGTTGGCTACCAATGCCAACTCGTGTGCACTGTGTATCAAGTCCGACCCGCAACATATAGATTAAAAACCCTGCCCATAGAAAAAGGGAAATGATCGCCTCATTTTAGACTTGTATTAAAAAACATTTTTTGTGATCTTTTAAATTTTTTATAAAATTATTAATCAAGGTATATTTAATCTATAAACTGAATTTTATTAATTTAAAGATGTATATATATTATTTTGAATTTTAAAATTAAGAATATTTTGGTCATCTTTATCATTTTTAGAGATGTATATATATTTAAAATGACTAAATGCCATTATATATTAAAATTCAAGATAAATATATAGACATCTTAAAAATGATAAAATTTAATTTATAAATTAAGGGTGTGTTTAGTAAGTTGTGAAAAAAACTAATCTTATTTTTGGAATTAAGGCTCGATTTGAGTTTCTTCTATCAATATATATTTGTTGTTCATCCTATACCTATTCAATCACAAATTATTTGCTAAAAAATTCTAAATTTACAATTTGTTATAATAAACCAAGAACAATTCAAATATAGCTTAAGAGTAAAAAGAAAAGTAACAAAATTTAAATTTCTCTTAGCATTAAGTAGAATCGTAACCCTGTTTTGGAGAATGAAGAAGTACAATTTTTTAAATTTTGCAATTTAATATCAATGTTACAACTATATGTATATAAATTAATGTCCAGCCATAAGAGGAATATTATAATGTCAATCATAAGAAAAGAAAATAATCAAACAAGCACAATAATATCAACATCTACAATGCACCCATACTCATGCTCACACTCATATGCTTATTTTAAATATATTTATCAAATTTGGATCATTTATATAATAGAAAAATGCTGTCTCAATTTAATTCCTCAAAACTACTCAACTCAAGTTAATAAATTAAGCCATCAAAAAAGTATCTAAAGAAGAAATTTGCATAAAGAAATTTGAAATAAAATATCTAAGTCGTTACAAAAAATCCATACCTAAGAAAAATAAACATTCATTAGCGTCCATGAGCATCGAAATAAAAGCAAAAAAATTTCTACTTACCTGTTATACAAATTTTTAAATATCCAATTTTGAGTTTTATAAGTTTCCAGTGTATTCTTCAATTTAATCTAAACAAAACAATAATAATATTTCTTAAAAAATTTTGTTTAATTTCATCCTTAAATACTTTATTTTCCAAATTCTCAAATTCTAAACACCTATCTCGAGACATTCATCATTCACATTGCCTTAAATATTTAAAAAAATAATTATATTGCATCATGAAAATGTCTTCTTAAAATTATCTATCTAAGTGTCATGCTCATGTTTCATCTCCATAAAAATTTTGTTCCCCTACTCTATTAGAGTTTAAAATTTTTAACTCTAACATCTCAATTTCATGTTAAATTTTTGTCATGCCATCACAATAGGTTAAATAAATGCAGTAAATAAGAAAAATAAAGAAAAATTATAAAGAAATGGCTTACCTCGTTTTTCACCTACTTTTCTCCAAATCTTCACAACTCCAAATAAAATCTGCCCTGATAATATATATAGCTCTTTCTTTCTTTCCTTCTCTCTATTCCTCCCCCTTTGTTCTTCTCCCTTACCTGCGTCTTCCATTCATCCCTTTTTTTGTTTTTTCTTTTCAAAAGTTGTTAAAATGATTTGGCGTATGAAGGGATACTTTAGTCTCTCTACTATAAGGATTATTAGAATAGCCCTTGTGATAAAAAAAAACCTTATAAATGAATACATTTATATGTGATTTTACATTCTATTTTCAAAAAGCAACTCTGTGTTGTCTTTAGAAAGCATAAAAGGCATGACATAACACCTACATTGTTACTTGAAACAAAAAGGATATACACATCACTTTCCACTTCATTAAGATATTGAATTAGCAGTCTGCTATTAACACCAATATGCATATTGAACTAGCACGTATGAGCTTTGTCGATCCTTAATTTAGATGAAGGAATTTGGGATCCATGCTAATAATTAAGCATCAAATTAAACAATTCCTTGTCGCAAGTATCCCATTTATATAGAACCATGTGTGCTAGCATGATAGAAAACTACTCTATACTCATAACTTTATCATCAAAAGTCAGTCAAATTTCATTAAGAAAACTGAAACAAAAGTTTAACACACAGCAAAGTCACCATCTAAATAAGTTCCAACTAACATCTACTAATAAGATGTCGATTGCCAACACTACGAATTTAACATCTTCAACCAAAATTTCTTAATTATAGCGTAATACAATTTCAAACAAATATATGTGATCCCTTTAGATCAGGGGAAGGACAAATAATAATGTTAATGGTCATGCTTGTCATTCTTTTAATAATATCGTCAACTGGCGTTGCTTTCTTCATTTCAACAAACTTCTTCACTGCTTCTAACTACATTCTCAAGCTATTGGTACATTAAGTAGAGCATTTCATCTTGCTTTCTTGTTACACCATCTTCTTTATGTTAGGTATTCATCACACTAACAAAAAAATTACTTGTCTTCGCATCTTACAAAGAAATACAATCATAATTAGATGTTCACATCATGATATTTATACATTATATAATGGCCTAATGACAAGAATGATGGTGCTTTTTCCATACTTTTTGTGGGCTGCGATAGAATTACCTATTTGGATTCATAGATGTCCTCGACTCACATAAATATGTTATAAGTTCCCCATTCCACAAGAGTATTGAATATTCTCTATCTAGCTAGGGACAGTCCTACTTCCACTAAAAAAATGCAACACAACAAATTCTAAATAGTTAGGCCAACGTATATAATTTCATTAATTAGTGATTAGATGTATAAAGAAAAAGGAAAAACTCATGGGGATAAGAGTCGGATATATATATATATTGTTATGAAGTTATGGAGTAATTTTATATTTGCGTTGTTTTATAGCTCTAGCATTTCCTCGTCAATTTTTATAATCTTCTCTTTCTACAGGATTTATGGGCAACGATTACAAGCTACTAAAATTCATCTAGAAAATACCTTATTAGTGATTATAGATTGATAAACCTCACACGCATCTCCTTTTTTTAAGGAATTTTTCTCTCACTTTATTATATTATTCTATATTGGTAAGCTTATATTTCCTAGTTGGTGCAGTTTGTAATCGCATATAAACTACTGTACATCATACTTCAAAATTTGGGCAAATCTCATGTTGTAGATGCTACATCAACTGTTACAAGATCAGTCACTAGTCACCTATCCTAATAGAAACTAAGTACCTAATTTGATCTTAGATACATTTTGTTGAGAACAGTCCTCCAATAAATATAACACCTGGACTTAAGGAGACAACATCAGTTTCAGGTATTACGTGGTTTCAAATATACATAGAAAATGCTTCAGCGCAAGAAATTGTTGGAGCATCTTTTTTGGTTGTATCGTATGTTTTAAATGTGATGGGACTAATTTGGTTTCTCATTATTCATTAGGTACTTTTTGAATATAACCACATATTTTATATGAAATTCTACCTATGACCCACATTTTCAATAGTCTTTTACATAACTACACACTCTCATTGTTTTTGAATTTTTTTATACTTATAATGATTTTTTGGTTTTTGCAATAAGTATTTAACATTATTATTTTAGTCAGAACCAATGTTATCAAAATTGGCAATTTATGTGGGTTACAAAGTGTTATCTCATTTATATAATCACTTCTAAGTATTTCTATTTTCATATCTCAGCTAAATGGTAATTAGGACGTTCATTGGCATTATAGTTTTCATTTTCGTCACTCTTCTAAGTTTCCAGTGAAGATGATTTTTGGAATTATAGTTACATGTGTGGAGAGATAAGGTTATGACTGCTGCACGAACCCAATCAAAACATGATGATGGACCCAAAAGCAAAACATTACAGAATACACCTGCTATTATAGAAAAGCTACTAAGCCTCCTATAGACAGACACGCTGTGTAGAAATATTTGCATGTATGCAGATCCTTTGATTTACACACACATGATGAGAATGAATCCTGATATATATGTGTAGTGATGGCATCGTTTTAGATTCATTGAAGATGTGTCCAAACCGAGTGAGATTAGCTGAGGTTTGACAATTGGAATATTCAAACTTCAATATCCATTTTATGCATGTACTTCTGACTGGTGAATGCTTATTCTGGTCAATTGATGGCTATTAGGATCTTGAATACCATCATGATTTATGTTGCATGAAGCTAAAGTGGTGTTTGAGTTCCCTCCAATAACCACTCCATTGGAGGTTCGCTCATGATGTGCATCGTCATGACTCCTTAATATGTAAGTTTTTGACCAAAAATGAAAAGAAGATTGCAATTTGTAAATCTTGTGGTAAAGGAGAAAATAATTTTATGAAATGAAAAGAGTTAAAAACATGTTGCGAGCAAAGATAATTAAGCTGTTAATAGCATGTTCTGGCCTGAATAAAATATGTGATATTTTTTGTTGCAAAAATCTTCTCTTAAGTGCTGCTTTCAACTTCAGATGCACATTATTGGTTTTTTGCTATTTTCACTTTTCATCATGTCAACTATTTGAAACAAGAAATACAAAGACGCAATACAAAGACCCTACATTTCTACTGTTTGGCTTCATGCTTCATACAACTAGATAACATGTATTGGTGTAGAACATTGAAAAATTCTCCTCGAAAATTTAAAACTTATTTTAAAAATATAGTTTATTTTATATGTTTGCTTCCCCTCAAATTATATTTTGCCCCCTCTACGTCACCCGACCCTGGCTAGAGATCCTAGCTTTGGCACTTACAACAATAACAAAAATAAAGCTTAATATCATGATATAAACAAAACATAATATATAATATTAATAAATTAAGGTTTTGATCTTATTAGCACAGGCACATAGGTGTTTTATTAATATTATTAATAATATTTTTATTATTGTTATTGTTATTATTATTTTATTTTTCATGAAAGTGTAGACCCAAATATATGTAATTCAAATGTTAAATTTTACAATTTTCTAATATGTCTATATATATATATATTTGAATTTCGAACATGAGTAGTTTTGGAGGGTATTTAAGTAATTCTTAGCTAAAAATTGTTGCTTTTGAAAGTTAGGAAAAGAAATTTACCTATGGAAAAGGTGTAAAGTTTCATATGTAAATAAGCATGTGTTCATTCATTTAAAAATTTTTTCCCCCACAACTACTCTATTTTCAATTATTTTTTTCATATTTTCTTATACAATTATCCAATTTTCAATCATTTTTTACAACTTCTGATGCAATAATCTTATCAATTTAACTTTACTTTTTAAACCTTTCATAATTACCTCTATCACATCATATTATTTCTATAGTTTCAAAAACTTTTTAACAAAAACTTTTTTTCAAAAGTTTTATCAAATGCCCTAGATACCCTAAATACACTTGAGTCCACATTTTCATGAAAAAAAGCAAAAAAGATAGAAATGTAACCAGGCTAATAAGAGTTCATATTTAACTAGAGCAAACAAGATCATTCCTTAATAAATTAATAATAACTATAAATAAATTTCTAAACCAAACCCTTATATAACTAAAATTTTAATTTGGGTGGCAATAAATGAAAAAAACCTAATATCATTATAAAGAAAAACTTCATTTCTAAATTCAAATCATTAATCAAATCTAATTTATTAAAATTCCTAGATCTTGCATCATGTATACATCTAGGTCTGGTAACTTCAAGAAATGATGTGTCTCTTCAGTTATCATTTTTCTATGATCTTAAAGATTAATTCATATGCATCAGTAATGTCATATATTACCTTCTTTACAGTTTAATAATGTTATCCTCATTTACTACTAGTTCAATGTGTTCCAATAATGTTCCCAAGTGGATATATTATTTGCAGTACTTCATTTTCAAATATGTATCCTTTTTGTTGTTTGTCTATCTGGTCCATCTAAAATATGACCAACGTACCACAAAAAATGGTCCTGTCCATTTTCTAGGCTTTATAGATTGTTGTCTAGTTTGAGTAACCATTGAAAAGATGGTAGGTGATTGGGACTTTTATTTAACCAAATGAAAATTATTGGTGAAAGAATCATGTTCCAAAGTAACTAGAGTAATTTCTTCATTGGTTGCTTGTTTTAGGGGTTTACTATTTTTGTTAAATTCAGGAAGCTTGAGTCTCCTCGTTCAAAGTTTCAAAGTTTTAAAGATTGTGATGTCCACAGACATGTCAAAGGTGACTCTATGAAACTCAAATGCAAGATCCTAAAATCAAGAACCTGGAGCCTTGAATGGACCCCTGGCTATTCTTTGGGACGTCGACAACTGTCCCATGCCAAGCGATGTCCAACAGGATGAAGTAGCGGGTACCATATGAATGACACTGTGGTTGCACCCTGTAATCAATCATGCAATAACAATGTTCTTTGTTCATGAGGATTTCAATGCATTTCCTCGAAGCCTAAGAAAAAGCTGTCAAAGAACTGATGTCAGACCCATAGATGTACCAAATGGTAGAAAGGATGCTGCCGATAAAGCTATCCTAGTGGACATGTTCCTATTGCACTTGATAATCCTCCTCCCTCGACGAACTTATTGATATCAAGGCCGATAGATTTTGCACTAACATTGCATATACTTGGTCAATGTGGATACATAGTTATTTTAGTCATCCCAGTGAGTGTGGGTGTCTTATCAGCTTTGAGCAATGCTGGTAAATTTGTGCGGGATTGGCCTAGTGTGGCTTGTGGTGAGGGTTTTATGCCCCCAAAGGCTTTCATGTCACGTAGTCCTGATATTTCTGGCTATCTCATGGGTTGCTGCCTCAACGATACTCCAAGTGTGCAAGTTAATGAAGAAGCAATTGTGTATAGAGGAATATCACAAAGCGATTGCCTTGCTGTAACAAATGTTAACCAGGTTTATTGTGTCAATGCATCCCATCATGTCTCAAAGGACTACTCTAGAACATCACACTCAATGTCTGAGTACACAAGCAATAAATTCACGCTTCCTTCTCCTTCATCACATTCCCAGAGTCTCCCATTAGTGCTGAATGAAGGGTATTCGTGCCCTAGTGAATCAGTTGACTTGTAAGATGCTAGAAGGTTTGTGTAGCCTAGTGACATTCAAGGTCTAAAGGGTCAACTAATGTCATTGCTCGAGCTATCAGATGGGAGCTTGGCCCTTGTGTGCCTCCCATCAGAGTACCACAGGCTATTTGGGCATCCGTTGTATGTGGTCGAGTATGGTGCATGTAAAATTGTGAATATTCTTAGGAAGATTTTTAGATGTGTTGACAGTAGAGGGGAAGGGAAATCAGAAGTCCATCTGTCTTGGTAACAAACTAGGGCCAATAGTTCCTAGGAAGGACAAGAAAGGGAAGGGAGCTTAGGATGATAACATTACTGGATGCGGTGGTGCTACCTGCTCTTTATATGAATATTCAGATGACAAACGAGTCAATGAACAAGAAGAAGGGAATATAAAGGTTGTTTCACATCCCAATAATGAAATTTACAGTCATCATGAATGTTTTGGAACAGAGCCACAAGAGCGTCCTGTGAGCTACTCGTGCAAAATTTTGCTAGGAAGGTTTGAAGAAGTATATATGAAGAGGTATAAGAAGGCACTTAATTACCGTAGCTTTGAAGTTAATAATCTGGAGGAGTTGATTTCATTTTAGAATGTAATCACAGTTGTTGTGCCATTATATTTTATATTTGCAGTTTCAACTAATTAGTTGCTTGTACAAGCTGTTGCCATTTTGTAAAACGACTCTAACATTGTCCTAACTTTTTTTTTGTTTAATGTTATGAATTATATATGATAGTGTTGTCTGTGTATGTAAAACACTCTCCTGTCTTTTCCTTTGTTTTTACTGGTACTTCACCACCCATCCAAGGTTTGTTCATGCTGTCGATCCAAAAATGAATTGTATATTTTTCAAGAATCATACATAAATGGGTACACCAAAGAAGGACATTTTTCCATATGAAGTTATCATAGAAGATGAGTTTTGGTGTCTCTTCATCATGTGGATGGGGTGAGCACTTCTTGATTGTGTTTGATGACCCCCTAAAAATTATTGTGATCCTAATTATGGATAATGATGCTATGCACCTAGTTACAACTTACTTAGTTGTGCCCAGGTGTTTTGAGCCATTTATTTATTTTTCATTGTATTTGAGCCCATGCGTATTTAGTTCATATACTAAAATTTAAATAAAATGATCTTCTTGAACCGCTTGGAAATCTAGTGATTTCCAACTGGTTAATTTAAAATGACTTAGATATTCATGTATTTAAAAATAAAAAACGAATACATACACTTCTCCAAAAATAGTAAAATTTGGTTTATAGAATAAACAAAACTAGATTAATATGTTTATAAAAAAAATTCAAAAAAATATATATATTTGGACCAGTTGGAAATCCCAGTTTGAGAAGATCATAGCTCAAAATTTATCCAAGGTTTGTTCATGCTATCGATCCAAAAATGAATTGTATATTTTTCAAGAATCATACATAAATAGGTACACCAAAGAAGGACATTTTGGTGTATGGAAGATGAGTTTTGGTGTCTCTTCATCATGTGGATGGGGTGAGCACTTCTTGATTGTGTTTGATGACCCCCTAAAAATTATTGTGATCCTAATTATGGATAATGATGCTATGCACCTAGTTACAACTTACTTAGTTGTGCCCAGGTGTTTTGAGCCATTTATTTTTTTTTCATTGTATTTGAGCCCATGCGTATTTAGTTCATATACTAAAATTTAAATAAAACGATCTTCTTGAACCGCTTGGAAATCTAGTGATTTCCAACTGGTTAATTTAAAATGACTTAGATATTCATGTATTTAAAAATAAAAAACGAATATATACGCTTCTCCAAAAATAGTAAAATTTGGTTTATAGAATAGAATAAACAAAACTAGATTAATATGTTTATAAAAAAATTTCAAAAAATATATATATTTGGACCAGTTGGAAATCCCAGTTTGAGAAGATCATAGCTCAAAATTTATTTTTTTGAATTTTTGTGTATATTATTTTAATTTAAAAACATCAACAATTTTCCCTCCCAATTTAAAGTAACTTTTTATAACTGTCCCAATCTTTATAGGTGAGGACTCTATTTCCCTAGGGACATAAGGCCTCGATATTCAGAGCAAAAAACTTCTGCTGCTTTAATTCCTTGTGATCCATTATGTGTTGGCCCCGAGAGTAACTTCTGTTGTGGACTTTAGCTTATCTTGCTGCTACGCCAAGTGGCCTTTATTACCGACGCTAAGTTGGCAGAAGAATAAGGCTGCATACATAGTAATGGGGGGACAATTTTAAGTTAAGTTGTCAGATTATTATTTGAGGTTGTTACTATTATTTATAAATAAAGATGAAACACATGTGCCTTTTTGTTATGTAAAAATTAAATATATCACGAACAGTTATGAATAGTTTATAATCATATCAATATACAAAGTTCCACTTCTATAAAACACCAACCCTTTCTATTTTTTTATTTGAAAATTTAATCAATTCATTATATTTAATGCTTTTGGATTGATGAAAAATTTACTCCACCTACTACATTTAATGTCAGTTATATTTTAAAAAAAATTCTCACCATTTTCGTAGTATCGTTGTAACAACCTAAACTAAATACCAAAGCTTTTGCCTTAATTTTTAGTCCAAGTCGTTTAAAACTCCAAAATCTTTTCATACATTAAATGAAACCATCTCAAGGAGGTAACTATAAATAAACTCATATTAGTACATCCCAACAATCATGTTTATAAAGTTATTACAACCATGCCCATACCAATAAAAATATTTACAACCAAGTCAAGCCATTTATTACATAAAATAAAAATTTAGATAAATTCATCACGCCACTACCATTCATAGGCCACCATCCACTAAGTCATCTGAGAGTCAAAAGTAAAGGGTAAGTTTAAAAGAGCTTAGTAAGTAAGATAATGTCATGCAATTAAGATCATAAGAATATATCATCTTTTCTTAATTTCGTAATTCTTTAAGTCTCTAATACATCTTATTTACCATCATAAGTTTGGGGACTACTCTAAAGATTTAAAACCTTAAATCCCTTAAGATACTACTTTGTCCTCAAAACTCAAACTTCTAGGTGTCATTTGGCTAATCTAGCCCTTCTATTGAACTCAGAATGTCCAAATCCGTAGGAAACGACCCATAGATCACTCAAATCGAACTTCTAAAGCTCAATTTACATCAACTTGAAGCTTGAAGCACCAAATGGTGTCACGTGTCCCTCACTGCTAGTGATTCTACCTAATTGGGCTTCTTAGTGGAGCGCACTTTGGGCTTTTGTGCCTGAGCTTCAACTGGGGCTTTAGCTCTGGGCTCTAAGCTCTGGGATGACTAACTGGATCCTCCTGCTTAAGCCCGTCACAACAATTGGGCTCGTTTGCTGATGAGCTTAACCTGGATCCAGCCCAATCTTGGAAACCCACTTCCAACTTTTAAAAAATTACAGATTCTTTTGTTGTCTTTTGATTTTACAGAAACTTCATGACGACCCATGATTTTCAGAAAACTACTAAGCAGAATTATAAAATGTCCATAAATCTCGAAAATAGGCAGTGGCTTTCATTTTTCCCATTTAGTCATTTATATAAGATATATATAATAATATTTTAATATAATTTTGTATATTTCTCCTTTAAACATTTTAAATGCATTAAAATTCCTCCCATCAATAATTTGGCTAATATATTTAATTTTAGGTCATCCAATCATAATATAATGTAATAACTATATATGTTAATTTATTTCGCTCAAAATAAATTATAATTATGCCATTATGTTTTCCATCTTGCCTAAAATTATCCTTATGTTAATAAAATCCTCAAATTATTGATAATTTCTTATATAATTAGTTTTAATGTAAATAATACATTCCTCAAATGATTGTGACATCCATTCCTTATACAATATAACATATAATATCTCAACATGATTAACGATAATGAAATCACATATTAGCATAATCAGTAACATAATCATGTGATAAATCCTCATTAAATCATGACATAATTAAAGGGTAAAGAGGAAAAATTTCTCTTACCTTGAAGAAGAAAATGAAAAGGATTACTTGAATTGATTGTATTGGTTTTTCCTTTTTTCTGGTGGTAGCATTTCTCCTCTTTTCTTTAGTATATCTCCATCAACTTCCCAATTTTTTTTAACTTCGTTATAATTCTCGAGCATTCACAGGAGAAACGACTGCCCATGATCCGACCCATTTTATTTTAAAGTTTAATTTCAAACTGGCGGAGCCCACAAAGCTCAAAAAGACAAAATTACTCTCTATGCATTTATCGAAACTCGATCTTAAAGACATCTTCTACGAAAGAACAACAACTTAACTACCTAAGCATCTTGGGCTATTGAGTTAAATACTTATAACATTATATATAACCCAACCTATTGAACCGAAGTGAGCTTAATTAGGCTTGACTCATTAACACCTCACTTATTTTTGGCCCATTGCTTGGTCAAGTAGTGAATGGTCAAGATGTTACATCAGCGGACATATCATCATTTGATTGGTCAAGTTTTAATTTTTTTCTCCTAGTTATTATAATCATAATTTTATTATGTATGACATCAATGTACAAATGTATAAAATCAGTGTAACAAAATAATCGAAGATGTATTTCCAATATCAAAACTATTTAAAATATCATTATTATGTGAATAAATAATTGTAAAAAGTATTGTTACATTTTAATGCATATGTGAAAGGATTTAAGTTCTTTTCATAATTTACGTACGAATATATATGTTTTCAAATAAATATGGCTTATGCATGTTTTTGATTTGGATAAAATTTGATCTATTAATTAAACAAATGATGCTATATATATTGAATGGAGTTGAATTTACACAAAACTGTTCTCCAAGGAAAGAAAGAGAATTTTTGCCTACATCGACATTACAAGTGAAGAAACACATAACAATAAATAAACAAAAGACATTCCAACCATTTATTAGGAGTGAGATTGTTATGACTAAAACATATGAAAGAGCCAATATTCGTGTCAACTCTAGTTTGTGGTTCATCAGAATATACACAAAAAAGGAAGAACAATCATTTGGGCTAAAGCTATGATGTTGATGATAATGGTGGTGTTGGGTTTATTCATCATCATCACAAGCTATTTGCCTCAGGCTAGCTATTGGTAGTCTAATTAATTATCATAATTGAGGAGAAGGGGACAAATGGTCATGTAGAGATGAACAAAACTGCAGAGATATTAAAGCGCTAGGAGAGAGCAATCCTCCTCTTTATTAGCATCATATCACGCTCTAGGGCAGCAAAACGCAAGTATTAAGTTGACATTGAATTAAATAGATTTGATGGGATGCCTGATGTACATATATATACATTATCCAATAGAAATTGAAATCAAGCTCAGTTGGGAAGAAGAGCCATGAAGTGCTGCCAGTTACTTGGAAATGGCAGCATAGCTTAGATCCAAGCTCTAGTGAAACACTCAACAAATTCAAGCCAAAACAAGAATTTGAAAATGTGAGATGAAATGCGGTGCCCTTCCATCAATCAAAGTTTCCTTGCAACAAGTTAGTAGAAAGCATGATGAAATCAATCTCCTACAAAGATGGAAACAACCAACTACAACAAGTTAAGAAAGTAAAAGAGTCAAATGCCCATCTCTCACCTAAGTAGGTACTACATAGAATACAAGGTCCTCTAGGTGCCTGAAACAACCTTTATATTCCTTTCTTTTTCTTCATTGCTTCGTTTATTGTCCGAGTATTCATGTGTAGGCGGCATCGCAACAGCATCCATGACTAGGGTGTTAACAGATCGGATTGGGTCAATTGGAACTTTACCCAAATCTCAACCAATTTAAAAATTTTCAACACTGATCTATTTAAACATAATTTGTTTATTATCCATTCAATTAATAAATTGTTCGTATAAGGATCATTAGCCAGGTTGGTTAGTGAACTCTAAACACTCAACTTTATTTGATTAAACAGATAATTGGGTTAATTGGTCAAAATCCATCTACTGAAAAGTCCAATCTTAACTCGTTTATAAATAGGTTAGATGAGTTCATGAGTTGACCCAATCCATTAACAACCTAAGCTCCATTTTCTTTCTCATTGTTCCTAAGAACTATTGACCCTTGTTTCTTATGGAGACAAATGCACTTTTTATCTCTCTTTCCCTCTAATATCATCTCATCTAACATTTTTAAAAGAAGATCCACAAGTTTGTTTACATTAATCGGCCAGATATAACAAACGCTCGTATAACTTACAATACTTTGGTCAAGCTCTCTCCTGACAGCTCAATCAACCTCACTACTTGACCCTTCAGACCTTGAATGCCCCTAGGCTGCACAAAAAATTTCAGTATCTTGTAGTTCCACTGGTCCATTGAGAATATCAGGACCATGCGACACAAATGCCTTTCGTGGTAGAAAACTCTCTCCACAGGTCACACTAAGGCAATCCTGAATAAAAATAATAGTATTTCTCGAAATTGATGAAACATTCACACCTATTGGGATGACAAAAATAATTATTTATCCACGTTGATTAAGTATATGCAATGCCGGTGCAAAATATGCATCTTCAGAAATTAGTAAGATTGAAGGAGGGCGATTATCAAGTGCAAACCAAAATAGTCCACTAAAATAGCTTTATCAGCAACATCCTTTTTATCATTTGAAACATCTATGAGTTTGACCCCAGTTTCGTGGTAGCTTTCCTTCAGCCATCGTGGGAATGCATTGAAATCCCCATAAACAGTCATCACTGGACCATTAATCACAGAGTACATGCTAGTGCCTTTAGGATATTGCAAGCTATCTTGTTACGTTGAGCATGATGTGGTACTGAGCAGTTCTCAGTGTCCTAAAGAATACACACAGGTCCATTCAAACCTTCAGGTTCTTGATTGTATGAGTCTGCATTTGAATTTGTTGGAGTTGCTTTTGGAGTATTTATAATCGTTACCATCTTTGAAACTTTGAAGAAGAAAACTAAGCTTCTTGTATTTAGGAGAAAGAAGTGAGATATTTGAACAACTAATTAAGACTATTAATTGTTTTGGAATGTAATACAATTATGAAAATTTTGCCTTTTGGTAAAATAAATAAACTTTCCAATCATCTGCCATCTTTGGAATGCTCACTCAGACTAAAGAATAATATATAAAAATTAGAAAATGAACAGGACCATTTTTTATGGCACACTGACATATTTTAGATCAACCAGAAATGCCAATGACAAGAAGGCTCCGTGTTTGAAACTGAAGCAGTGGTAGTCAGAAATGTGCTCAGGAACATAGTTGAAACACACTGACCTAATACTAAAAAACATATGGACATAATATTATAAACATGCTTAGGTAACATATGATGATATTTATTGGATTACGCGCGCAATGTGTATTGATACCACGCAGAAATATAGATGAACTGAAGAGACACATCATTTCTTTAAGTTACCAGACTTGGACAGTGGATATATGATGTATGATCTAGGGAGTTTAATAAATTAGATTTGACTAATTGTTTGAATTCAAAAAATATAGTTTGGCTATAACATGATATTATGACTTTTCATCTGTAGAAATTCGAATTAAAATTAGAATGCTTTCCATTGTATTTGTTTTAGTATTTTGAAAATCTTTCCATTGTATAGTTACTCTGCATGAGTCTCATTTAAAAATGTTTAAAATTAATGTAATAAACTAATTTAATGTTAAATATCAAATTTAAAGTTGTATTTTTAACATCTAAACCGTCTAAAAAAATCATTTCTATGCGGATAAATTATTCTATAAAATATTATTATGTGATAATATATATGTGAATGGATATAAACATTTTTCTCAATTTACATATGAATATTCCTATTTCTAAGCAAATGTGACATATCTACATATTTGAACCAGATAAAACTTGGTCTTCTAGATAAACAAATGATACTGAGTAGAACAAATGGACTAGATTTTCCATCAAACATAAAAACAACTTAAAATGTAAATAGGTTAAGCGAATCCATCAGTTATATATGGTTTGCTTTAGAAGTTTATTTAAAGTTTCATGTAACTTAGTTATATTAGATATCTGGTCCCACTTTTATTAAACCTCTTTTCTATATAATTCATTTTTTTTAAATCTTAATAGTTGATGAAAAATTCACTTTATCCATTATACTTAACATCATTTACATTATCATGGAAACTCTCTCATTTGTTTTGCATCACTTTACATGGGTCTTATTTATAAATATACAAAATTAACATAATATATAAGTTAATGTTAAAATATCAACATTAAAGTATTTTTTCAAACATCTAAACCATTTGAAATATCATTAATGTGTGGAAAAATGCTTCTATAAAGTGTATTACATTCTAATATATTTGTAAATGAATTTAGACATTTTTATAATTTATACATGAATGTGTATATATATATATTTGAGCAAATACGAACTATAAATATACTTGATTGGAATGAAATTTGGTTTCCTAGATAAACAATTGATGTTAAACATAAAGAATGAATTGGATATTAAATTAATTATTAATATCTTAAAGCTTAAGGGGTTGCGTTCCCGACTTCTATGTAACATGCTATATGTGAGATATTATTGTTTGTCTATATTCATACTATTTTCACATGCTAAGAGTGAGAGAATCGTAGGTTAATTTATTTATTAAACTGCAATGAAGCTTAAAAGTGAAAAATAATGTAGAAGGATGGCAAGTTAGGTTCGAATTTACATAAAGATGGAAAAAGTTTAAATTGCTTCAGCTAAGGTTTGATTTTGGGTAGTTCCTCCCCAAGTCATTCCAAAAGGCGATAGAGATCATGCTTGGAACGAGGTGGAGGTGGCCTACTTTTTTCGCCAAATTCCAACCGGAGAGAAGAGTGGTAGAGTCTGCCTATGCTGTAAGGGGCTGCAGCGGGCTACGGTGAGAAGGGAGAGCATTTTAAATAGAAGAGAAGTGTCCTAATTTCGGAGATGAACCCATGCGAGGGAGACCTCCTTGGTGCCGAGCTCCAAACAATGTCGATCTCGACGAAGGCTGTTAAGAAGATCGATTCAGGTGTGGCAGATGCACTCCTCTGCTCTGTATGGACCTCCAAATCTTACAACCGGGAGCACTTTCTCTCGTCAATGAGAAGGCTGTGGCGAACACGGGGTACCTTCGTATTCACTAACATTGGGGAGAACCTGTACCGCATTTCTTTCTCAAAACAGATGGATAAAATGAGGATCCTAGCTGGATGACCATGGCTATTTGAGAGGAATTTGGTGCTGCTCGAAGACCTCCAAAAGGAAATATCTACTGCACAAGTGGTGCTCGTCAAAACGCCCATGTGGGTGCATGTAGTGGGGATTCTTTATCTCATTGATAGGAACTACCTGGGACTAGGGGTGCAACTCGGGTCGGGTTATACCGGGTTGGAATGAACTCAAACCCTAAGCCAACCGGGTTGGGGTAAACCCAAACCCTAAGAATTTAATTCGGGTTCGGAACGGGTTCGGGTCGGGTTCACATTGGTTTGGTTTCGGGTTACCAATAAACTACTTTTTTTCCAAATTTAATTATAATCTAAAAAAAAATTATTAGAATATACATACCTGTATTTATGAAGTCAAGCTTCACGCTGAATTCTGCAACATCCTTTCAAAGAATTCTACAACATCATGCTGAATTCTGCAATATTTTTTTAACGAACTTTGCAAGCAATTTTTCAGCACCCTGTAGACACAAATAAATGACAAATTAATTAGTTTTATGACTAGTTAGTCATTTCTATTTAATAGCTAATGGGAATGACTCAAATGTAGCAAATAGAAAATGAACATATCATATCAACTATTGTAGTTAAAACTAAACATCATCATAAAAATTGCTGAAATTGAATTCAAACTGACTATTTATCATACAAATTGCTAAAATAGAAATTGGCCACTTGTTATACCAATAAACTTAAAATATGAATCAAATTTATACTACAATCCGAAATTCAAACTAACAGATTTCACATTCTAACAGAAAGTATAATATAAAATAGATTATTATGTCAACTCAAATTCAAACATAATTCATATAACAGTTATTCAAAGCAACTAAATCTAAATACACTAAGCATAATGGTTCAACATTCCAATCTAATTTAAGTGCAATCCAAATTTAAAATGACAATATAAACAAATCTCAAGTTTAAATAAGTTTACATCCACTTTTAAACGAATTCAAAATTTAAATGAGTTCATGTCTCTAAAGTTTGCAAAAAAATTAAAAAACTATTCAAAGACTTGCAAGTAATTTTTTCATTGATTTCCATTTGCATTTCTAATGTCAAGTTCTTCCTCCTTGATTACATCTTTGAAAATAATATGCATCAATCTAGACAAAAAAAAAATGCATGCAACTATTAACAATAAGAAGATAATAATCATAAAAAATCATCCTAGAAATTAAGTTACCTCAAGCATGCTTTGGTAATGAAGGAAGAGATTATTTGTCTGAATTAGAGTTGGTAATGCCTGAAACATGTATACATATTAATATTACAAAAAAAAGACATATATAATTTATAAAAAAATTATATAAATTACACCGGGTTCGGACCGGGTTGGGTTTTGGTACCGGGTCGGGTCGGGCGGGTTCGGACCGACCCGGTACCAAGTTGCACCCCTACCTGGGACAATGCATTGGCCGTTCCTTTGAGGTGCTACATGAAGTTGTAGCAAACGACTTAGAGCTGAAGTTGTTGGTCACGGTGGACTGCTCTGAACCACTGAGGAGAGGCATATTCATACAGGTGGAATCACAGTAAAGGCGCTGGGTAAATTTCCAATACGAGAAGGTCCCTATTTTCTGTTTCTACTGTGGGGTAATGGGACACGCGCATAAAGACTGTTTAGAGCTTTCAAAGAATACTGACAAAGTGCTGGAAGCAGATATGAGGTATGGAAGTTGTCTGAGAGTTGGAACCAAACCTATGAGGCTACGAACTCAGGCCAACCAAGGGAACCATGTGGTACCGCGAAAATACACTGGAGAGAAGGGTAGTCCTCATCTAGTTGTTGTCACAGACCACATGGATGAATCTGCTGGAGGTTCCATACCTAAAATCTATCAGACTGACAACAGCCTCAATGCTAACGGAGGGCAACATGCTGGATTAGCAAAATCTGAATCCCAATGCCTATCACCATCCTCTCCATGTAAGAATCGAGGCAACATTTGCAGGAGTGGGGCTCACATTGCTGACTGTGAGGGGCAACATGTGGAGGTGCCAACTGACGGCAGACCACAACTGCCAGAACATGAAGCACCACAGGGTGCTTTCCTGCATGACCTGTCGCAAAATGAAGTACCATATAGAGTATTCCAGCAAGACCCGATGCAACAATGGCATGTCATAGTTGGCAGCAAACGGGGCACCACATGGAAGCACCAAATGGAGCTGTCCAGCATCACCACAGGCAATGACGGCAGGCATCGACTGGCAGACCATCATCTGGATGTGCTACTAGATGGTCACCTTAAGGAAAGACCAATTGTTGATCACCTGACGGACACGTTGTCTGATGGACACCACAAAGATGCGGCTACTGCTGGATACTCCTTGAATACGCATATGGATGGACCCAATCCGATGCCTTCCTTTCCTCTCACATCACATAATGATCCATTGAGTGTTGGCAAGGGAACTACTGTGATTGATTATTCTAATAACTAGATTGCTCAGCTATATAAGGGGGACTGTTCACTGCCAGAATCCACGCTTGGGAACTAGTGTCATGGGTCTCCATTGCAATGCCACGAAGTGATAGTGCACTACAGGGATCACAACCTTTCTGCCTTGAATGACCAGCGAGCTCACGGCAGCGAAATTTCTAATGGGAGCCTGCCCAATGATGACATCAACGAAGGGAACCACATTAGCGCCCAATCTAGGCAGGCGCAAACTGAATTGGGGCTGAGGTTGAGCGATGCGGATGCCATAAAACCAAAAGGAAGATGGAAAAGGTTGGCTAGAGGCACGGTGGTGGGGTGTCTTTTAAATGATAACAGTGAAAGGGGATCGTGCGACAATTGGAAAGTAAACAGTAAAAGCGAACATAGTCTTGATCTTATGGGGCAACAGCAAAGCATGAAGCGGTTGAAATCCGGTGCTTCATACAGTGTGATGGAGGTGGAGGTTGAGGGACGACCTCAGTCCCACCTCAAGTAACATAGCTATCTTAGCTTGGAATTGTCGTGGGCTTAGGAATCCATGTGCAATCCGATGTCTCCTCGATCTGGCCAGGAAACAAGATCCCACCCTCATTTTCCTAAGCAAAACAAAACGCACTGCTAAGGAAATGGAGGGAATCAGACGGAAGCTGAATTTTGACTGTTGTTTTGCGGTGGACTCGATTGCCAGAAGCGGTGGTTTAGCGCTCCTATGGAATAACTCTCAACCAGCTAATATTATGAGTTTCTCTGTTCACCATATCGATGCGGATTTTTTGGGATGACTTTTCACTGGTTTTTATGGTCATCCGGTAACACAGAATTGACATCAAAGCTGGCAAATGCTGGAGCAACTGATGAGAGGACCAAGCGCAAAGTGGCTCATTTTGGGGGACTTTAACGAGGTCATGGGACCTACTGAATATATTAGCCAGAGGATGCTTTCTCAGACCCAGATGGATCGCTTTTGTAATGCCTTGGACAACTGCAACCTTATGGACTTGGGATTTATTGGCCATCCGATGACATGGCGAAATAATTGCAGGGGACCCATCATGTGGAAGCTCATTTGGACAGGGGGCTTGCGACGCCCGACTTGCTATCAACTCATCCTTTTACCAAACTTCATCACTTATCTGTGGCCACTTCGGACCATAGCCCTCTAATTCTGAAGTTGGATTCGAGGCGAACAATGAGTAGACCCCCAAAGGAATTTCGATATGAACTTTTTTGGGCTAGAGATAAGGAATTGCACCGCATTGTAAATCAAATATGGAATTCGATTCCTTCCACGGAAGTGACCTCTACGGACCTCCTAGGATGGAAGATAATGGAATGCAGCAATGCACTTACCAGATGGAATAGATTGAGAAGGGGAAACCTAAGGCAGACAATCGATCGAAATCACAAGAAATTACATTCCCTTATGAGTCTGAGCCCCACCAATCAGAGGGATGAGGAAATACAGAGGACAAAATCCAGAATAAATTCCTTACTCCAGGATGAAGAACAATTATGGCGACTGCGTGCAAAAACTCATTGGCTTCATGCGGGGGATAAAAACACCGATTTTTTTCATCGTATGGCCTCCAACCGAAGGCGGTCCAACTCCATCGAGGCTCTTCAAGACCATGAGGGGCAATGGATGTATAATCAAGACCAAATGCAAGACTTAGCCTTGGACCATTTCATGAAGGTCTTCTCTTCCACTGGACCCCCGGATGCATCTTGGGTCCAAAGTTTAATTTTCCAAAGAATTTCTGCTCGGCAAAGACACAATCTTACTAGGCCTCTGGCTTTTCAGGAAGTGGCTGATGCTGTCAAAGCGATGAGTCCTACAAAAGCCCCGGGACCAGATGGAATGTTTGTTGGTTTTTTTCAGAAACATTGGAACACGGTGGGTCAGGATATCTTTCTCTGGTGTAAAAGGTTCATGGACGAGTCCAACCCCACACATCGGGCAACCCAACTTCAGTCTGTGAACTCTACCACATTGGTTTTGATCCCAAAAATGGCTGGGGCCCAAACTTTGTCCCAGTTTCGTCCTATAAGCCTCTGCAATGTGGTATATAAGATTTTGGCAAAGGTGCTGGCAAACAGGCTCAAATTGTGTCTTCATGAGGTCGTCAGTGAGCAACAAAGTGCTTTTGTTCTAAGTCGCCTTATCACTGATAATATGTTGGTGGCCTACGAAGCCTTTCATTATCTTCGTCGACGAAAGGGAAGGAAAATGATGGAGATGGCTATAAAGCTGGATATGTCTAAGGCATATTATCGGATTGAGTGGAAGTTCCTTCAACAGATTATGGAAGCGATGAATTTCGGCTCGGACTGGATCTAATGGATAATGACTTGTGTTACTTCTGTGACATACCGATGAATGTTAACGGTTTCAAAACAAGGTGCTTCCAACCTCAGAGGGGTCTAAGGCAAGGGGACCCGCTTTCCCCTTACTTATTCATTTTGTGCGCCAGGGGGCTCTCCGCTCTGATTTCGGATGCGGCTGCACGATCGAGTATTCATGGTATCAAAATAACCCTCATGGGCCTACTCTCACTCATCTATTGTTTGCGGATGATGCTATTATCTTCATGCGGGCCTCACCTCGAGACATCAATAACTTCTTGGCTATCCTCCGCCAATATTCCGAATCTTCGGGGCAGGTGGTAAATGTTGATAAGACATCAGTCTTCTTTAGTTCCAACACTGACATGGGTGCTCGGGGGGCCATTAATTCTCTTTTGGGAGGCTTGGGTCATGAGCTTCGGAACTACCTCGGTCTCCCGACATGGTTGGGAAGGACAAAAAGAAATATGTTCAAAGGTTTAAAAGAGCGTGTGTGGAGGAAAATCCAAGGGTGGAAGGGAAGGTTTCTCTCCTGGGGTGGCAAAGAGGTATTGATAAAGGCGATGGCACAAGCAATCTCGACATACACGATGAGTATTTTCCTCCTACCAAAATCTTTCTATTATGAACTCAACAGGATGCTCACCAGGTTCTGGTGGAGTGAACAAGGCGGGAAACGCAAAATGAGCTGGGTGGCATGGAAAAAGATGTGTAAATCAAAGGTCACTGGTGGGATTGGATTTCGGGATCTAAATATTGTCAATTATGCCCTCCTCGCGAAACAAGTTTGGCGACTCACTACTGTGACTAGCTCACTATGTTATGAGGTTTTGAAGGCCAGATACTTCCCGAACGAGGATATATGGAGTTGTTTTGCAAAATTATTTGACTCCTTCACATGGAAAAGCATCCTGAAGGCTAGAGAGGCGATTCGATTTGGATGCAAGTGGCGAATTGGCAACGGAATGCGTGTTCAATTCTTTAAGGACGAGTGACATGATTCTATGGTCACCAAGGCGGGGCCTCTTCCATCATCAATCCCGGACGACGTCATGGTTAGCCATTTTATATGCGAAGCTTCAAACACATGGATTATGGACCGCATCCTGGCGGCGTAGGGGTCAAGGGGTGGCGTGCCATCATTCTCATTCTCCTTCCCAGTTCTGCACAAGAAGATAAGATCTATTGGAAGTACGAACCTAACGGGATCTATTCCGTCAAGTCAGCTTATAGGGTGCTTAGCTCGGGATCTTGTTACCCTCCTCTTTCCCCCATCTATAGGGCAATCTGGCAGACCAAACTCCCTAGCAAGATCCTCATTTTTGGCTGGAGATTGTTCAAGAACGGACTCCCGACCTTTCTAAATCTTCGGAGCAGGGGCATTGATGCTGATCCTTTGTGCTTGTTTTACAGGTCAGGGCCTGAGGACTCCAACCATTTGTTCTTAGAATGTCATCTCGTAAGGGGGATATGCTTAAGGGCAGCAAGGTGCATCCCTACCCCGACCAATGTCCAGGATACCATCACTTCTTTGGCATTACGCCATCGGTCAAAGGATCTCTGTATCTTCATCACCTGCTGCTGGAGGATTTGGTCTCTACGAAATGCAATAAGAGCTGATGGGGTAAAACTGAATTTCTTCAACATTCCTGAATGGTGCAAAGATTATCTGGAGCAGCATCGCAGGGCCTCCCCCCTCATCTTGGGTGGCACTTTGGATAGGCCACTCGTTCCCAGATGGACTAAACCACCGGATGGAGTGCTCAAGCTTAACGTGGACGCTCGAATTCAGCTGCGGAATTCGTCCATGGGCTTTGCTGCGGTACTCCGGGATTCTAATGGATCTTTCATTGAGGCAAAAGGATGGCGTCGGTGCGGCTCGATGGAGCCACTACTTATGGAGGCGCACGCTCTTCTCCTTGGTGCATCGTGGGGACAGGAACTCAACATCTCAAAACTCCAAATCGAGACCGATTCGATTCTCCTGGTCAACCTGCTATCTACGGATAATCCTATCTCCTCCTCTGTTGGCCTCGTGATTGAAGAAATCAAGTTTATCTTTTCTTCTTCTAACCATGTCACAGCTCATCATGTTCTTAGACGAGGGAATGCTGTTGCACATGCTTTAGCTGATCTTCTCTCTGTGTCTTCTGTAGATCAACAAGTTTGGTGGGGCAATCCCCCCCAAGCTATACTGGAAAAGGTTTGTATAGATAATTTTTTGGCAATGGATTTCGCGGACCACCCTATCCCTTCTTCCTCTCAGATGGCTAGGGAGCTGGGATAAGGTGTTTCCTTTCTCATCAAAAAAAAATTGCTTCAAAAAAAATTGAATTAAAACTAGTTCTTCTGAAACAAATTATATTGAAAGCAAAGTAAATTTAAATCCTACAAAGTAAACGAAATTTTAAAAAAAACTTGAACTGCTGGTGTTGACCAAAATTTCTGAGTACGCTCACTCTCGATGAAAGCTCCAAAAACTACTTTATTAGATCGTATGAAACTGAACTTGGATTACCTGATTGAAATATGAACTATTTATAATAGTAAAATATACGGTGTTCCGATCTTTTACAACCGGTCGTTCCAAGGGGCCGTATTCGACCAATCATTGAAGCCGTTTGATTGAATGAAAATTTTGCGAGCCGTTGGATTATCTCCGCTACTGAAGGACTGACAGGAGCAATTAATGTATATAAATTTTACACAAAGGTTCCTCTGTCAGTGTAGAAATTTTACAGGCAACCCCCATTATCAGCTCCTCTCAGGGCGCGATCCTCTTTCTCGATCTCTCCTCTAGTTATTTTTTCCTTTTGTGTGTCTCCCTTCTTCGGTCTCGCTCCTCACCGGTGGCATCTCATTCCTCGTCGGTGATTCCTCAGTTTTTTATTACAAAATGTGTGCAGAAGATAGTTTATATTTAACAATCATATCAGTTCCATCTGCAGTAGCTATAGACGAATTTGTTGTTTCAAAATATTTTTTAGGGATTATACATTCATTTATACAGTTGAGATCAGCTCCTGAATCTACTAGGGCGACCAGGCTTATAGAAAAATCTTCAGGAAAATCTTTTATTTTTAAAGTTATTTTTATATACCATTTTTGAGGTATAATTCTTTGAGTTTCATTACATATGACTGATATAACATTTTCCTTTTCTATTTCTTTTAGCTTTGAAGATTCTGCTTTTTTTTTCATTTAAGATTTCTTGCAAGTGAATCTCAAAATTTTCTTCATTATTTTCTTCCTGTTCCATATTTATAGATAATTCTTTTAATTCTAAAATTTGAATTCTGTCTTTTAGTTCTGAAATTTCTTTTTTCATTTCTTTTATCTCTTGTGATAGCTCGTAAGTTGTTTGTGGTTTCGGAATATTTTTTATATATTTCCTTTGATTTTTTATAATGTTCATCATTGATGAAGTTTCGAGAAGAGTTAATGGTTCTGGAGTGTTTGTCATTTTTAAATATTTATTTAATAATTCAATCTTTTGATTTGGATCCTCGACTTGATTTATAAGATCTAATAACATTTGATTAGAATTATTCATCATATTTAAAGAGTAATATCCCGAGTCTGAAGATGTTTGATAGTCTCTTTGGCTATAAGAACATTGACATTGATGTTCATCTGAGCTTTTATTATAGATTTCATTCACTTCAAATTCACGTTCACTTTCTGAAGATTCTTCAATTTCGCTTTCAGAAGTGATTGTTAACTCATTTAGTTTTTTAGATAATTCTTCTATACTGAGACTTTTATCAGCTAATAATTCCTTTACTTGGTTTTTATAGCACTTTGAAGCATAGTGTCCAATTTTACCACATCTATAACATTTAATTTTTTTAACATTCTTCTTTTGTGAAGGTTTTGGTTTATATTTTTTAAACTTATTTTTAGAATAATATTGTTTTTGGGGTTTTTCTTTAAAAGATTTCTCTTTTAATTTCTTTTGATATTTTTTGGCTTTTAAGAATTTTGATTTTTTCATTATTCTTTGAACTGGAGTTTGTTCTATGCCATAGTTTGAGCAGAATATCGATAAATCTTGAGTTTTTAAAATTTTTGTTTCATCCATGTATTTTTTATTACAGAGTTTTATACTAACTTATTTTATTTTAGTAAATAGTGTTCCCCATGTATAGTTATCATATTCAAGTTTTCCATCATTTTCTTATTTTATTAAAGTTTTAACCTTTGTTTCAAATACCGAAGGGAGACCTTGTAGAAATTTTTCTTTATATACGGGTTTATTTCCATCTTCTAACATTAATAAATCTGTTAGAAAAACATCTTTATACCGTCTGTATTTTGACATCTTTTTGCATCTTAATTTTAGTATTCTTTCTCTTATAACCGATTGATAATCTTCTATAGTTCCAAGAAATTGATATAATATTGTGCTTTTAAGTATCATCTAAAATTTGTTGCATGAAGCGTATAGGTTGCACAAATCAATTACAAGAGATACAAAATAGCATATCCCACTTGCCTTTAAGATCAGCTTGATCCTGGATTTTCCTCTTCCAACGCAGCATTTTTCCTTTCTCTACTTGTATTGTCTCGTCTGTGAAGGCCGTGGTTCCTAAAAGGGCAAAACAATATTTTATTCTCTGCTACCTTTCACAGAATTGGAACTTAAGGTCTCATTTTAAGAAATCAATATCTTAACTAGCTGAGCACTTTGAGCTAACAATTATATCTCATAATTAAGCTTCTGGATTTAAATGAGTTTTAATGAGCCTAACCCCAAGAAGACATCGCTGAACCATATCAGATCATTTGTCTTGAAAATTTTCAAAATAAAATAGACGTGAAATTAATTTATTTAATTAGAAGAATTTTAAAAATATTTTCTATATCTACTGATGTCTGTATATTTATATTTTGATTGTCTTTTTCTTTTATAGAAAATATTCCTTTTAATAGTTTTTTATCTTCATTTTCTTTATTTATTCCAGTTGAACTGGATCATTCCTATAATGTGTGACTTCTTCCTTGAAACATTTTATGCATTTTTTGTCTTTGTATTTTCTAGTAGAAAGCTATTGGGTGGATCGTATATTATAAAATTATCTGATGTTTCTGTTTGATTTTTATTTCCTTGTTGTTTGTTTATATCTCTTATTTTATTATTTATTTTTTCTATATCTCTTATAATTTTAGCTACCTGGTTTAGTATACTATTCTCTTGATTTGTAATTGTATTACTAGCTTGTTCTTGTTTTATATTATTTTCTGCGAAAGAAATGTAGTCTTTCGTTATAATAGTTTGTCTATTATTCAGTATAAGAAAGTCTATTCCTAGGATAGCAACATATCGGACTTCTCAATATACCCAAATGAGACATATACCCAAATACCCTAGAAACCAAAGCTAGCAGCCCTCAAAATAACCGATAAACTCTCATACTCAGATTTCTCCAGAACCACATGGGCCTTCAATGTCATGGAAGGAGTTAATATAAACAAAACAGAAAAAATACGGGTAGCCCATAAAAGAACAGATACAACCCATATGATAGCCTGCCTCAACGGGCTTTCAATATACCTCTCCAAGAAAAATGAAGACAATAAATACTATGTTGTGTTCAATGGACCACAACCAGGAATATACAAGAGATGGGCTTCCGTAGTCCCAATCATAAAACATCATAATCCAAGGTTCAAAAAATACAGCACCTTGGCAGAAGCCCTTCAAGAAGCCAATACATAATCCAAGGTTCAAAAAATACAGCACCTTGGCAGAAGCCCTTCAAGAAGCCAATACATAATCCAAGGTTCAAAAAATACAGCACCTTGGCAGAAGCCCTTCAAGAAGCCAATACATATTTGGGCTCAACAAAATATATTGAGCCCGAATTACTTCAGAATGTGATAGAAATGAGAGGAGCAGTTTCAGACATAGCAGCTTCCTCTGAAGAAACAACATAATTGAAGCAAGAAATTGTTCTGATGTATGATTAAAATTCTTTTCTAAATATTTTTGTATAGTTGTATTTTTCCATTGTTGTATTATTTCTGCCCATAATTGGGGTGAGTATTTTCCAACAACATAATTGAAGCAAGAAATTGTTCTGATGTATGATTAAAATTCTTTTCTAAATATTTTTGTACAGTTGTATTTTTCCATTGTTGTATTATTTTTGGCCATAATTGTGGTGAGTATTTTCCTAATTGTAGTAAATTATCTTCTCTGTATACTTCTATAGGGTATGGTTTTCCTTTATTTGGTTTATATATAGTCATTTCTCCTTTATATTCTTTATAACTTCTAGGTGGTATATTACCCCTACTATATTCTGTAGTAGTTGGTTGTATATTAGAAAATTATCTAATGTTTCTGTTTGATTTTTATTTCCTTGTTGTTTGTTTATATCTCTTATTTTATTATTTATTTTTTCTATATCTCTTATAGTTTTAGCTACTTGGTTTAGTATACTATTCCCTTGATTTATAATTATATTACTAGCTTGTTCTTGTTTTATATTATTATTATTAGCTTCTTGTAATAATGTTCTAGTATCTTTTTTCAAATGATTAAATCCTTCTTTTATTATATTTGAATTATCTGTTGGTATAGGAATATGTTTGGGAATTTTATTTATTTCTTCTAGGATTTTATCTAATTTATTATCGTCTAATGTATTAGTGTTTGGTCTTAATTCTATCTGTTGGTTTATTCTACTTGTTATGTTATTTAGTTTTTCAATTCCTAATTTTATTATATTATTGTCAGCTATTTCTTTTAACTTTAATAATTTTATTCCTTCTGTAAGTTCTTTTATATTATCGCTTATTTATGAGAATCCGTTTATTCCTATGAGTATTTAGTTGTGATCCTAATATCTTATCCGATTTACTCGGGTGTTCTTTCTGACTTACTAATCCTCCAATAGGCGTATTTTTTACGTCTGGGTCTTTATATTGTTCTAATTTTTTGAGTGCTTGATTGTATAATACTAGTCTTTTTTCACTCATAAACTTAATAGTATGATTTTATTTTCTATTACTCTTATTAGCCTTTTATTATATTCTAGAGCTCGTTGATGTATATATCTTATCCTTATAGTGGTCTAGTCTGGTTCGTATTCTCTTAAGTATTTGTTCACTTCTAGAAATCTAGCTGTGAAGCTTCTCACGAGCTCTTTTAAATGAGCAGAGAACCAAATATATATATAGGATGGTATGTAGGATAGTTTTTTGGTAAAATAGTTAAACTTAACCAAGGATAACTTCTAATCCAAGTGGATTTTCTGTTAACACAAGGTTAAATCTAGCTCTGATACCAAAGAAGATAAAGGGTTGTTTTTTAACGATAAAAGAGTGATACAAATTCTAAAGAACTTAAAGAGAAAAATGAAGAATTATCTTCTGATAAAATGAAAATTTTATCTTTGGTCCCTTAACAAAGGCACCCCACGGCTTTGATCGCTGCTCCTTTGGCCTATTTCCCTCTCCAGGTACTTCCGTAGGCTACTTAGCATGCACCGGGTTACTACTCTTTGAGAATGAGTAAAAATGAAATTTTATTCCATAGAAGGTAAGGGATACAATGACTTGAGCTCTTTACAACTTAGGGTGTGTTTGATTGGAGGTAAAACTTTTTAATAAAAACTTTTCAGAGTAGAAGTTGTCAAGTTGATAGAAAATGATGTAATATGATAGGGATAATAATGAGATGTAAAAAGAATAAAATTAAAATAAATAGGGTAGTTGAATGAGTATTTGTGTGGAAATGATTGAAAAGTAAGGTTGTTTATATAGGAAAATATGAAAAATAATTAAAAAATAAGATAGTTATGATAAGTGAAAAATTTTTGATTGAAAAATTTTCATTGTGTGTAACCAAACACACCTTTATTCTCGCTCTGCCTGATCCCATACCAGGACTGACTCTTATAGAGGCAACCGATGAGGGGATGACCATCTACCGGTTCTTCAAGTAAAAATGAGAATCTTTTCTTTACAGCCGGCATCGCCTCACTGTAAAGTTTCTTCCTCTTCCTTAAAGCAAAAGTAAAGCAGTATTTTGCTTTTACTTTTGACTGACTCTTTCTCAATGGGGACAGCCATTGAGGGACAGGATTCCCACGCAGGGGCCCTTATCAGGACAGACGCAAGCTTCGCAGCTTTTCCTTTATAGCTGTAAAGGTAGTGACTGAAGGAAGCTTTCACAAAAGAAAACCGCCCAACCTAATGCCAGGGGAGCAACTGGTTTTGAAAAACTACTGCGCTCCTTAGGGTAGGCGAGAAACTACCCAGTCTCTTGATCATTATGTCGAAGTCTGTTCTTTGTCTTCTGCTGGAACTTCTATTATTTCTTCTTCTTTAACGTCATGGCCGATGCATGGACGTTCATTATCTTCTAATACAGTGGGCATTTCGAATTTATTGTAGAACCATCTTGCCCATCCGTCTGAAGGTCTGGAATCAACGGCTCGTAGAGCACATTTTATGCTGTATAAATCATCGAACATTTCAGTCAGACGATTATGTTGTTCTTCTTGATTATTAATAACCTCTTGGAGTTTCTGATTTATTCTGTTTTCTCGAGTCATTGGTTCTTCTGCCACGACTCCTGAGTATGACATATTTAATTCTCTATTCTTTATGGATGCTTCAAGTTTCTTGATTCTTTCCTGAAGCATTATCTTCTCTTCTTCAATCTCAAAGATTTGTTTCTTGAGACTAACGTTTTCTTGCTTCAATTCTGTTGTTTCTTCAGAGAGAGTTGTTATGTCTGAAACTCCTCCCATTTCTATCACACTCTGAAGTAATTCGGGCTCAGTATATTTTGTTGGGCCCAAATATGTATTGGCTTCTTGAAAGGCTTCTGCCAAGGTGCTGTATTTCTTGAACCTTAGATTATGATGTTTTATAACTGGGACTACGGAAGCCCATCTCTTGTATATTCCTAGTTGTGGTCCATTGAACACAACATAGTATTTATTGTCTTCATTTTTCTTGGAGAGGTATATTGAAAACTCGTTGAGGCAGGCTATCATATGAGCTATATCTGTTTTTTTATGGGCTACCCATAGGCCCATGTGGTTCTGGAAAAGTCTTTTTTTTTTTTGATGTAAGGTTCTGGAAAAGTCTTGAGTATGAGAGTTTATCAGTTATTTTGAAGGCTGCTGGCTTTGGTTTCTGGGGTATTTGGGTGTATGTCTCATTTGGGTATGTTGAGAAGTCTGATAGGTCTGCTAGGTCAGCCCAGCTTGTTAGGCTGGTCCAGTTATTTTTCTTTTGGGTATCTGTTTTTATATTTGGGCTTTTGCCCTTCTCCATTGTCTTTTCCTGCAGTATAACACTTTGGTTAACGTCGTGTATGATTTATATGGGTGTATCTGAAGGATGGAATCCTTCTTCGCATATGATATTTTCTGTACAGTCTCCGTGAAGAGAGAGCCTTGTTATGACTGAGGGGAGTTCTGGGAATACTCCGAAGTATGTATTATTGAGGTCTTTATCTTCAAATTGCAGTAATCGTGATAAGATATCTGCAATCTGATTAGGATGACCTTCAATATGTTCTATATGAGGTTTAAATCCTCTATTTATTATATATGAGGTCAATTTATACCATCTGATGAAAGAAGACCCCTTTCTTTCTTTTTTGAGATTATTATAGTATTTTACTATAGCTACACAATCTGTGCGTATAGTAAATTCTTTTCTATAAATAGCTCAAAACTTTGTAGAGCATATGTTATTGCTAAAATTTCTGAGTCTATTGTGCTGATATTTCCTCTTTCTCTTAAAGATCCGGAGGCATATCTGCATATTTTTTCTTCTGTTTTATGAGCAGTTTTAGAAGACTTAGCTTTTAATACTGCTCCCCATCCTGATGCAGATCCATCTGTTTCTATTATAAGATAATCTGAATCAAGAGGTAGTTCTAATTTTGGAATTCTTTTTATTTTTTCTTTCAAATCTCTTGACTTCTTTTTATCTTCTTCTGAAAACTTTCTAATACCATTTTTCTTTGTTTTTTGATAAATATAAGAAATACATTTATCCAAATCTTTTATAAAAGGTCTAGCATAATTCAGTAGTCCTAACAGCTGCTGAATCTGCTTTAGTTCTGAAATATTTTCTGGAAATTCTAAAATTTTTATAGAAATATGGGGTTGTAATTCTATTTGCCCTTTTCCAAGTATAACTCCTAAAAAACTTATTTTTTCTTTTCCAAGTTCTATTTTCTTTTTTGAAATTATAACACCATTTTCTTCAAATTTTTTGAAAGCAATTTTCAAATGTCTATCATGTTCTTTTATAGTTTCTGAAAATACAAGTATAGCGTCTATATAGACTGCAGTGAAATCTTGACAGTCTTCAAAAAAATTATCCATTCTTTTCTGAAAAACTGCTGGGGCGTTTTTTAGCCCGAATGGCATTACTGTCCACTCCCAATGTCCTATGGGATTTGGACATATGAAAGCAGTCAATGGTATAGAGTCTGGATGCATTTTTATTTGGTAGTATCCACTCTTACAGTCAAATTTTGACATGTATTTTCCTTTCGGTATCTTATTTAAAAGCATATCTTTTGATGGTATATTATAAGCATTATCCTCTGTATTATCATTTAATGCTTTATAATTTATAACCATTCTAGGTTTTCCTCTTTTTATTTCTGAATGATTATTTACAAAGAAGGAAGGGCTTCTATGATTGCTTTCGCTTCTTCTTATAAATCCTTGTTTTTCTAGTTCATTTATGTGTTCTTTATACCATATTAGTTCTTGATTAGAGGCTGGTATAGCCTTTCCTCTAATGTCTATAGTCTCATCTATAATTTCTATTCTATATTCTTCTTTATGTTTTTCCTAATGTTTTTGGGGATTTTCTCCTATTATTTCTAATTTTTCTAATCTAGACAGATATTGTTCTATATTATCGTCTATAATGATTTTATTTAGTTCTATAGGATTTACTAATTCATTATCTATTTCTGGTTCTATTACCATATAGTTATGGTTATTTATTTGTAATTCTTTTTGTTGTCTTTTTATTAGGTTCCCACCACTCTTCCGCTTTTCTTGAGCAGAGTATGGGTGTATAATGGGTATAATAGCAACATTTTCTGCGAAAGAAATATAGTCTTTTGTTATAATAATTTGTCTATTATCAAGTATAAGAAAGTCTATTCCTAGGATAGCAACATATCCTAATCTAGTTAAATCTCTAATTGGTATATTATCAAACCTTGTTATCATGTCTTCGCCATGTATGTTTTTTAATATTATATGGCATGTTTTTATGTTATATTCTGATTGTATTATAGTTCCATCCATTTGTATGCCATAAAAAATTCTTATTTGCTTCTTCAAAATATATTTTATTTTCATTAATTCTTTTTTGTAAAGGACTTTCTTGTTCTAATTGTTCTCTATATTCTTTTTCATGTTCTTCTATGGTTGTTATAGTTCCATCCATTTGTATGCCATAAAATATTCTTATTTGCTTCTTCAAAATATATTTTATTTTCATTAATTCTTTTTTGTAAAGGACTTTCTTGTTCTAATTGTTCTCTATATTCTTTTTCATGTTCTTCTATGGTTGTATTATAGTTCCATCTATTTGTATTCCATAAAATATTCTTATTTGCTTCTTCAAAATATATTTTATTTTCATTAATTCTTTTTTGTAAAGGACTTTCTTGTTCTAATTGTTCTCTATATTCTTTTTCATGTTCTTCTATGGTTGTATTATAGTTCCATCCATTTGTATGCCATAAAATATTCTTATTTGCTTCTTCAAAATATATTTTATTTTCATTAATTCTTTTTTGTAAAGGACTTTCTTGTTCTAATTGTTCTCTATATTCTTTTTCATGTTCTTCTGTGGTTGTTTTTTGTTGTGATAGTCTTATGTATTCTTCATCCATTTTTGTTTCTATTGCCATAAAATATTCTTATTTGCTTCTTCAAAATATATTTTATTTTCATTAATTCTTTTTTGTAAAGGACTTTCTTGTTCTAATTGTTCTCTATATTCTTTTTCATGTTCTTCTATGGTTGTTTTTTGTTGTGATAGTCTTATGTATTCTTCATCCATTTTTGTTTCTATTGCCATAAAATATTCTTATTTGCTTCTTCAAAATATATTTTATTTTCATTAATTCTTTTTTGTAAAGGACTTTCTTGATCCATTTTTGTTTCTATTGCCATAAAATATTCTTATTTGCTTCTTCAAAATATATTTTATTTTCATTAATTCTTTTTTGTAAAGGACTTTCTTGTTCTAATTGTTCTCTATATTCTTTCTCATGTTCTTCTATGGTTGTTTTTTGTTGTGATAGTCTTATGTATTCTTCATCCATTTTTGTTTCTATTGCCATAAAATATTCTTATTTGCTTCTTCAAAATATATTTTATTTTCATTAATTCTTTTTTGTAAAGGACTTTCTTGTTCTAATTGTTCTCTATATTCTTTTTCATGTTCTTCTATGGTTGTTTTTTGTTGTGATAGTCTTATGTATTTCTTCATCCATTTTTGTTTCTATTTGTGATAGTCTTTCTTCTACTAAGGTTAGTCTTTTCTTTATTAGTATTATTTCTTTCTTATCAAATTCTTGTTCTGAGAATGTTTTTATTTCCCAATCTTTATCAGGGTATGTTTTTATAAAACAAAATTTACAAATTTCTTTATAACATAAGAGACATTTGGCTCTTAAATGTATAGCAGGGCATGCATATAAAGCATGGTTTATCGTCTGATCCTTTATTATTTTCCCATAGATGGTAACAACTTGTTTCTACAAAGTTGTTATCGAATCCATGAAGTCTAAATTCTTCTAAGGCTTCTATTAGATTATGTGGTTCTTGTTCTTGTTCTTCGGAAGAACTGTATCCTGATGTCTTCATTTGTCTTTTATCATTATTTCATTACATTTCTTTTCTAATTGTTTCATTATAAAATATGCTGAAGTTACTATATTATTTGTATATTTATTTCCACTTTCTTCTATAAATTTTTTACCTATTTCTTGGATATATAGGATGGTATATAGGATAGTTTCTTGGTAAAATAGTTAAACTTAACCGAGGATAACTTCTAATCCAAGTGGATTTTCTGTTAACACAAGGTTAAATCTAGCTCTGATACCAAAGAAGATAAGGGGTTGTTTTTTAACGATAAAACAATTAAAATCGGAGAGTGATACAAATTGTAAAGAACTTAAAGAGAAAAATGAAGAATTACCTTCTGATAAAATGAAAATTTTATCTTTGGTCCCTTAACGAAGGCACCCCACGGCTTTGATCGCTGCTCCTTTCGCCTATTTCCCTCTCTGGGTACTTCCGTCGGCTACTTAGCATGCACCGGGTTGCTACTCTTTGAGAATGGGTAAAAATGAAATTTTATTCTATAGATGGTATGGGATACAAGGAGGACTTGAGCTCTTTACAACTCATTCTCACTCTGCCTGATCCCATACTAGGACTGACTCTTATATTGGCAACCGATGACGGGGATGACCGTCTACCGGTTCTTCTTCAAGTAAAAGATGAGAATCTTTTCTTTACAGCCGGCATCACCTCGCTGTAAGGTAAAATTTCTTTCTTTTCCTTAAAACAAAAGTAAAGCAGTATATCCAATCAAAAAAAAAAAAAAAAAAAAAGTAAAGCAGTATTTTGCTTTTACTTTTGACCGACCCTTTCTCAATGGGGACAGCTGGAAGAGTATTACAAATATGGATATAAAATCCATTGAGTGTAAAATTCATCAACTAATAATTATAATCATAATAAGACAATTTCCACATCAATATGGATAAACAGCAAATGAAGAAATTGCTTACAAAAATCATCCGAAGAGAAGGCAGCATCACCACATTTAGAGATGTTATCGTCCAAAACTTTCCCTTTTTTGTCGTTCCTAAGAACTGTCGGCCCTTGTCCATTATGGAGACAAACTCACTTCTCTCTCCCATTCCCCTCGACTATCATCACATCTGACATCAACTCAATAAGATCCGCAAGTTTATGTTTACCATAGTTAGTCGCACGCAATTCTACCTTGAATTTCTTGTAGTACTTTGATGAGACCCACCCGACAGCCAATCTCCCTCCCGAGGACTCAATCAGTTTCACTAGTTGATCCTTCAGATGTTGAATGTCACTAGGCTGCACAGGTATTTCATCATATTGCACATTGACTGGTTCCCTAGGGTGTTCAAAGTCTCTGATATCAGGACAATGTGATATGCAAGGCACCCAACCTTCTCCACTGGCCAAGCTAGGCCAATCACATACAAACTTAGCAACTTTGCGGAGAGCTGATGAGATGTTCACTTTTGCTGAGATGTTCACTTTTGCTGGGATCGCAAGAATAATTGTGCATCCATATTCACTGAGTCTATGCAATGGTATTGCAAAATCTGCATCCCCAGATATCAGCATGACGTAATCAGGCGTGTGGTTATTAGAAGAAAAATTCAGCATGTCGATTATCATAGCTGTATTGGTAGAGTTTCTTCTAACACTTGGGACATCTATGAGTCTGATGCCAGTTTGGTGACAACCTTGCCTCAACTTGTCAGAAAATTTATTGAAATCCCCATAAGCAGAGAACATTTTCACTACAACATTGATTCCAAGATGCTTCCTCAGTGCATTTCGTACAACACCATGTGGAACTGGGCAGTTCTCCATGTGCCAACAAATATTTATTGCTGGTTGAACACCATGTGGCGCTAAGCAGTTCTCCATGTGGCACTTGAACAAGAAAACCCGTTCCTACATTTAACAAAAAGAAATAACATAAATATGGTAAAACCCCAAAAAAGGGACAATCAATGACAAGAACATTTTTTGTGATGCATCGGCCACATTTTAGATGAACAAAATATGCCAAAAATACAAAGGCTCCATGCTTGAGATTGAAGCCCTGCAAATTAGATATCTATTCAAGAACATTATTAACCCAACACAAAAAAGAAAAAAAAAAAACACGACACAATAATATAAAACTGTAATGCAGCGATGCATGCCAAAATTTTTGCCCGAAACTGAAAGTAGCACCAAGAGAAAATTTATGTAACACAAATCATCATATATTTTATCCTGTCCAAAACATGCTATTCACAACTCAATGATCCTTGCTTGCAACATTTCACCAACGTTAACACCTTTCATTCCATAAAATTCTTGTTCTCTCCTTTACCACAAGATTTACAATCTTCTTTTCAATTTTGGTCCAAAGATTAGATAGTAAGAAGTCATGGAATTGCACATCATGAGCGAACCTCTAATGGAACAGTCGTAGGGGGAACTCGGAAACTCAAACGTAATCATAATAGCGTGCGACATCCAAACCACCACCAATTGGCCACAATACACACACCCATAAAAGGAATATTTGAAGCTTGAATATTCCATATGTCAAACCTCAACTATTTTCAATTGTTTTGACACATCTCAAATGAGTCTAAAAAATTGCCTATCACTAAATACACAAATCAAGAATCCTTCTCATCAATTTTTTTTTTGTTAAAAAAGAATTCTCATCATGTGTGCATAAACAAAAGGAAGTACATGCATGCAAATCTCTCTCCGCAGACATGTCTGTCTCTAGGAGCATTTCCATGGCAGATAGCAATCAATAACCAAAATTTATAAGAAATTGGAGAATGGCATTGCAAGTATGCATGAATTGAACAACAATGTGTCCCTCGAAATTTAAATATTCAGTCTTCAGACAAGTAGGAACCACTGTACAAATTTGCTCCTAAGTTGGTCTAGAAGTCACCTAGAAGGAACAAGATAGACAATATGCAAACACAGATGCAAGAAAAAACAGAATGCAGCAAGATGACCAACTTACGGTCAAACACAAACTTCCACAAGCTAAGTCCAATTCCGATGAACTAATGCAGATATATATTCCGACGTGTGAATTAGAAATCCCCCAAATTTCATAGCAACTGGAGTTTCCTAAGTTCCCCAAACAGTAGAATAAAAAAGGACCAAAAGACATGAAATTTTAAGTGCAAGAACTGAAATGTTCAGATTTAATGCGATTGGATGCATTGATTTTGATACTTATATGTTTGAACACGCTTAATTATATAATACTGATGATTTCCCAAGGTTTGGAATGAATTGGAATTCGTTTTCAAAACTGATGACGCAAGCTAAACTAACGATTAAACAGTCAAATATGCGTTGCAAGCAGGCCCTGTTCCCGCCCAAATTTCTGTTGAGGCTTAGATGTTGAAAAATGTGATGATTTGTTGAATACCTTCCTTGATGATGATAATCTAATGCTGGAAAAGGTATAAAAATGATGTGACCATAATGTATAATATGATTTCTGAGATGGATATGACACAGATTGCATAATATATGAAGATATCAAATTCGGTTCTTATATGTATTGCAACTGTGCTACTTACAGTGGTGCTCTAATTTTGAATGATTAAACGACTATGATTTGGCCTGAAAATTGGGTCACCTCTAGCCTAATATGTGCAGTATAAATCCCTACTATTAGTTTTTAAAAATCAAATCTCAAGATATATGTCTTTAAAAGATTGATTTACTGTGATCAAAAGGATATCTAAGTCAAGTTTTCTTTGGAATATATTTTCAAGTACCTATATAAAAACGAAAAATTCTAAAGGACTATTGAAAATATTAATTTTTTAAATATATATATATACACACACACACACAGCTAATGTAAGCTCCTCATGGCATTAAATTGGAAATAAAAAGCTGATTTCAACAAGTTGATTTCCAACAATCCTTGTTGGAATCAAAATTTCACTCCTAGGTACCCTTCTTTAAGGATGTGAATGACCCATTAAATGATTATCGAATTGTACGAAAATTTACAATCATATAGTATAATGATCCAAGAATAAACTCCAATCAATAGATTACTAAATTACATTAGATAAACAAATAAAAATGGACCTAAATTAGCTGAAAACTAGAATGCACTGAGTACGTAGCAGTTTTGGTATTTCGGAAACTTGAACATATAAAATGCCCTAAAAAAATCTTATAGATGGGCATTGACATGGATAAACATGCATACATTGATATCATATAAATTTTCCCATTGACTTATATAGAAAGCGTATGAGAAAAATGTTAAAAGAACCCCACTGCTACATAATGATGTGCTACACGCAATCCAGTTTTGATGATTTCGATTGAATAGGTAAATGATGTCCAAAACTTATGAAGCTTGGGGGTTGAGAAGTTGGACCTAAATTAGCTGAAAACTAGAATGCACTGAGTACGTAGCAGTTTTGGTATTTCGGAAACTTGAACATATAAAATGCCCTAAAAAAATCTTATAGATGGGCATTGACATGGATAAACATGCATACATTGATATCATATAAATTTTCCCATTGACTTATATAGAAAGCGTATGAGAAAAATGTTAAAAGAACCCCACTGCTACATAATGATGTGCTACACGCAATCCAGTTTTGATGATTTCGATTGAATAGGTAAATGATGTCCAAAACTTATGAAGCTTGGGGGTTGAGAAGTTGGATATATCTATTTTGACAGAGCAGTGATGACTTTTAAAAATTCATAAAGAGATAGAAGAAACTTGGCTCGAAATGGGGCTGCCTAAACGTGCAAGGAAGAAAGTCAAGTCTGAACCAAACTTAAGCCCATTGTTTCACCCACTAAACTAAGTCCAATTCCTATGAACTTTTGCAGATATATATTCCGACATATGAATTAGAAAGCCCTCAAATTTAATTGCAATTGGAGTTTCCTAAGCTCCCCAAACAGTAAAATAAAAAAGGACCAAAAAATGAATTATAAGTGCAAGAACTGAAATTTTGGAATTTCATGAGACTGGATGTACTGATTTTGACACACGTTTGAACACACTTAATTATATAATATTGATGATTTCCCAAGGTTTGGAATGAATTGCAATTTGTTTTCAAAATTGATGATGCGAGCTAAAACTAATGATTAAGGGTGTGTTTGGCAACAACAAAAAGTTGTCAATTTAAAACTTTTCACTCTCCACAACTATCCTATTTTTTAATTATTTCTTCACATTTTTCTATACAACTACTCTACTTTTCAATTATTTCTACACAACTATCAACACAACAAACCTATTTATTTCAACTTTATCCTATTTATTCCTCATTATTACCCTTATCATATCACATCATTTGACAACTTATCATCCCTACAACTTTTCATCAAAAGTTTTATCCATTCCCAAACACACCATAAATGGTCAAATATGCATTCCAAGCAGGCCCTGTTCCTGCCCAAATTTCAGTTGAGGCTTAGATGTCGAAAAAGTTAATGATTTGTTGAATACCTTACTTGATGATGATAACCTAATGCTGAGAAAGGTATAAATATGATATGACACAGATTCCATAATATATGAAGATATCAAATTCAATTCTTACACGTATTGTAACTGTGCTTGTTATAGTGGTGCTCTAATTTTGAATGGTTAAATGACAATGATTTGGCCCGAAAATTGGGTCACCTCTAGCCTAATATGTGCAGTATAAATCCCTATTATTAGTTTTTAAAAATCAAGCCTCATGACATACATTTTTAAAAGATAGATTTACTGTGATCAAAAGGATATCTAAGTCAAGCTTTCATTGGAGCATAGTTTCAAATATCTATATGAATACAAAAATTTTAAAAGAAAATATTAATTTTTTAAATATATATATACAGCTAATGTAAGCTCCTTGGGGCATTAAATTCGAAATAAAAAGCTAATTTCAACAAGTTGATTTCCAACAATCCTTGTTGGAGTCAAAATTTCAGTTTCAGGTACCCTTCTTTAAGGATGTGAATGACTCATCAAATGATAATCAACTTGCGCGAAAATTTACAATCATATAGAATAATGATCCAAGAATAAACTCCAATCAATCAATTACTAAATTATATTAGATAAGCAAATCAAAAATGGACCTAAACTTGCTGAAAACTAGACAGCACTGTGTAGGCAGCAGTTTTGGTATTTTGGAAACTTGAGCATATAAAATGCCCTAAAAAATCCTACAGATGGGCATGGACATAGATAAACATGTATATATTGATATCATATAAATTTTTACATTGACTTCTATGGAAAACCTTTGAGAACCACACTGCTATATAAGGATGTGTTCTAAGCAATCCTGTTTTGATGATTTCGATTGAACAGGTAAATGATGTCCAAAACTTATGAAACTCAGGGATTGAGATGTTCGATATATCTATTTTGAAGGGCAATGATGGCTTTTGAAAGGGCTGAATACATTAAGTGTCACCACCAAATGGGAAAGATGTCATTCAATGATACATGCGTGTGTCGTCATCTCATTACCACATATGCATAACGGAAATTTAAGAATTTATGATTTGAATAAATGCCACGAGTTTTGGAGATTATATATATTTCTAAATGCTTGCTTACTGAGTATTTTATGCTCATTGTTTTTAACTAACAAATGAATGCAGATGTTGCGAATTTGATAGAAGAGCCTTCAATGCTAGTAAAGCAGTGAAGATATGGTTTTTAATGCTTTTGAGCTATTTGGAGCCTTGGAATGTAATTACTGAAATTGTGAATATGTATTAAGTTCAAATTTGTTATATGATGTAGAAGTTAACTTTCCATGTAAGGTATAACTGTACAAGGGATGTATGACATGAATTGAAGTGAATGTGAATGAATTTAGTAAAAAATGCTAGATTATGTAATGATTATCAGATTTTTTCTTGCCCAAACATCCTAAATACAGATAGTGCTGCTGGATTTTAGTTGGTCGAGGCACGACACTAATTTTGGTCTAACTTGTTCAACCGTTTTTGAAAATTGGATTGAACTAGTATGTTAGTAGTTTATGTAAAATATACCATTTTCTAATAAAATAAAAGCTTAAAAATTCATATATAAAAGGCAATGCAATAATTGAGATTGTTATCATAATTTTAGAAGTTAGAAAATGGAGTATTTACCTTCATGTCGTAATTATATCTTGGCCAACATTGTATTGATGCTTAAATTTGATCTTTGAAAATTTACAAAAAAAGAAAATTAGATAATCTTAATTATATTATTAACAAAAAAAGAAAATTACAATAATCTTGATGCAAAAGATTCATTAGAGATTTGGGTAATAGAGTTCGATCCTGTGACAACGATGGATTGACCAGACGACATTTTTCAAACCTACGAAAATTAATTTACTCAATTACAAGTTATAAGAAATTTCGACTAAAAAATCCAACCATTTGATAAAACCAGAACAGAAATGGGTACTCTAGAAAATCAAAAACGTCAAGGACCATTAAGGTAATCCTACCTAAGACGCTGAATTCGGTAGTCTTCCTGTCTGTAAGGAAATTTCAGCTGTGGAGGACGCAGAAAGAAAAAATGGATTTTTCTTTGGAGCAGGGAAAAGCCAAAATGCGAGAGGTTTTTCACCGGAAAAAATGGGATACTCCTAGGGGTGCAACTGGGGTCGGGTTATACCGGGTTGGAGTGAACCAAAACCTTAAGCCAACCGAGTTGGAGTAAACCCAAACCCAAACCCTAAGAATTTAATCCGGGTTCGGATCGAGTTTGAACCGGGTTCGCATTGGTTTTGGTTTGGTTTCGGGTTAAAATTCGGGTTACCAATAAACTATTTTTTTCCTAATTTAATTGTAATCTAAAAGAAAATTATTAGAATATACATACTTGTGTTTATGAAGTTAAGTGTAGCAAATAGCTAATGGAAATGACTCAAGTGTAGCAAATAGAAAATGAACATATCATACCAACTATTGTAGTTGAAACTAAACATTATCATACAAATTGTTGAAATTGAATTCAAATTGAATATTTATCATACAAATTACTAAAATAGAAATTGACCACTTGTTATACCAATAAACTTAAAATACAAATCAAATTTATACTGCAATCTGAAATTCAAACTAACAGATTTGTCATACTAACAGAAAGTATAATATGAAATAGATTTATTATGTCAACTCAAATTCAAACATAATCTACATAATAGTTATTCAAAGCAACTAAATCTAAATATACTAAGCATAATGATTCAACATTCCAATCTAATTTAAGTGCAATCCAAATTTAAAATGATAAATAAACAAATCTCAAGTTTAAATAAGTTTACATCCACTTTTAAATAAATTCAAAATTCAAATGAGTTCATGTCTCCAAAGTTTCCAAAAAAACTAAAAAACTATTCGAAGACTTCCAATACTTTCTCCCTTGATTTTCATCTGCATTTCAAATGTCAAGTTCTTACACGTGCGGCTACCCCTCATATTTTTTTTAACTTTTTTTAAATATCCATATTAACTATATATTATAAATCATTAAATCATAGTCATTCATTAATTTAAACAAGTTAAATCAATTAATCACTTAAATTAAACCATTTGACTGATATATATTAAATCAATTAACCACCTATATATTAATATTACAAAAAATGTATAATTTATAAAAAAAAATTATATAAATCACACCGGGTTCGGACCGGGTTGGTGCGAACCCAGTTTTGGTTTCGGGTTTCTACGGGTTGGATTGAAACCGGGTCTATTTTGGAAAAAATCTAAAAATAAAACCAATTTTTTGTACCGGTCCGGGGGGGGGGGGGGGGGGGATTCGGGGGATACGGACCGACCCGGTACCAAATTTCACCCCAGATACTCCCCTGCAATTTTAGCGGGATAACCAAACACTAAAAAGCGACTGCGAAAAGAAATGAGAGAAAGGCCAAAGCGCAGGATCGCCATCTCACAAGCCACCAAGAAGCCTCACAAACCCGCCGACTGGCCTCACAAACCCGCCGACGAGGATGGATTACAGGTGTAGAAATAAAACAAAATAAAATAATTTCCGTCCACAATTCGAGCAGTAGAAATAAAATATTGCCAGTGGATGATGATGGATTACAGCCGCCGACACCGACTAGAGGGGCCGCCGATGTTGGAGAAAGAAGACAGTGACTGCTCCCTGCTCGTCCGCCGGCTGGAGCGAAAAAGGAAGACGTCGTCGGCGACTGCTCGCTGCCTGCTGCACTCTGCCTGCTGGAGGAAAAATGAAAGACGTCGTCGACTCGTTGATTGACAACTCCACCCAGCGCAGCTTCAGCGCCGGCGTCGGGAAAGCCGTCTGGATATGGAGGGACAACCACCTCTTGCTCGGAATCACAAAGGGAAAATAGAGAGGGTTTTGCAGAGGTTTGTAGACACTGGAAATGGAAGATACCTCCCTCCTCCGCCTTTTAAGGGCCGAGTGGTTAGCAAAACCCAAAACCGAGACGGTTAAACCGGTTCCCGACGGCTTATTTCTCCCAGCCGGCAACTGCGCAGCGTGGACCTGCCAGGTCGCCGGTTACGATTGGCCCGGACAAAACCGACCCGAAAAAAAAGAGCACATCATTTCAGGCAAGGTGTTAATGGATCAGAATTTGACCGATTATAATCCGTGTTATCATAACCGGACCGGACCGGTCCGATCGTGAACCGGTCCAGTTTCCGGTTCGGTCTGATCATATAAAACCGTCCGAACCGGTGAACCGGAGGTCGAACCGGAATTCCGGTTGGACCGGATTCGACCGGTCGGACGGTTTGCTAACCCTAAGTTAAGGCATGAACTCATAAAAAGGAAAAAAAAAACGGGCGCAGCCGCAGCAGCCCCAGCAGAGCTCTGTCTTTGTTCGTCGTCCCACAGCCACAGCAGGCACCGCACTCGCCCTCGCCTGACGCCCTTGCCCGCAGAGCCCGCAGCCCCTGCTGTCTCCTCTCCCGGCGCCGACGACGACTGTCTCACTCTCCTCTCCCCGCGCCGACGACTGCGGTCTCCTCTCCTCCCGTGGCAGACAGCGCTACAGAAACAACTGAATCACCGTCTCTCTTTTTTTTTTTGGATTTTTCTGGGAACGGCAAGCAGAATTGAGAAAAGAGGAGGATTGGTTGAAGAGGAGCAGCAAAAGCAGTAGCCGGTTTTCTGAATATGTAATTTCACTAATCAAAGAGAAACCAAATTTTCGGTCGTTCTAAGACTTATAGCGCTCGATCTGAAACTCTCATTCTAAACTAAGAATGTAAGGCTCGAAGAAGTGGATGTTTTCCGTACCGGGGCTGGGAAGGATGAGACAGCACCCGCTGCTGTGCAAAAAGCCTATTCCCTCCTCAACGACAATTCCCAAAACTCAACAATGTAATAAAAATTACATACAAAGTTAATGGGCTTACAAGGCTACGAACTTTAATGTGACTGAGGGTCGAATTAAATCACTCTCGAAAAACATTGTGAATTTCGAGATAATTACATCCACCGGTATTGCATGTTTGTATGATTCGATGGACACTTCGCTAGAAATGGTTGAATATCACAAGTGATCAAGATGACAATAGAATCCAACCAAAGTGCAGCAATGAGAGCGCATTCGAAGCAACATATCATACTAACAAAATTTAAAGCAATCTAACCTGGAAATGAACCGTCTGTCACCGAAAAAAAAAATTCAAGAAAATATCAGGACTAAGGTACCGAGATAAAGAGGAAGAATTCAAGAACCAACAACCAAGCAACAACGGTCGTAGCTTATTATAAGTTTAAGTCTTTCAGGTCAGTTAATGTATTTAATTTTTTTAAAACTAACTATTAATTTTTTCCTGCATGTTTTGTTCTTATATTGTGGTCCTTAAAATCCAACATATATATTTAGGATTTATAAAAACATAAGTTTACCAATATATTTATTTAAAATTTTAAAAAATTTAATATTTATGATGTCATAAATATGTTATGCTTACGTCACCGGTTCGAACCAGACCAGTTCCTTTACCGGTTCAATCACCGGTTCAGTTCTGACAACATTGATTATAATCTATTCATAATTCTAACTCATTTTAAAAAAATTTCAAACTCTAATGGATTTATCATCTCATTTAAAAAACTTCAACCATTACCCATTTAGTAAAAGGGCAGTGGCTGTTGATAACTATGGTATATATATTGTAAATAAGTCACAGTCAAACTAATTTAAAATCGAGTATGTGCTATTTATGATTGTTGTGATAAATTGATATATACTGATGGAATATGACATGACTAGATCTTTATAAAAAAGTGTAAATTAATATGTACCTTAAATATAAAGGTATTTTAGTTATTTTAATGATTAAAATCATTAAAATACTCATACGTTTAAAAATAAAAATATACATATTTTGTTTAGCCCAGGTTAACAGAATCATTTCTTTTTAAGAAAATCTAAATTTCTATGCCACGGGTATTATATGTTGCTAAAGGAATGCTATTGTACTAGAACATGATTCCAGTTAGAATTTCTTTATATGCATTTTAAGTAAAATTTTAAAATGGATTTATAATCTTGGTTGTGCGGTTAAGATTAATAAGCTTATAAAAAATAAAAATAAGAAACAACTGAGCAAGATCACAACTCCTTAAATTTATAAAGTCCTTTTTTTTAAGGTGTTATTTTCTAAGATGGCTAGGAGATAAGGATGGATAATGAGGCAAGTGACTCGATAGAATTTTAAATTATTAATCTTCTATCCTACATACACACTTACACATTGGGGTGGAAATAGGGTTGGTTTTAACTCGAACCCGACTAAGCTAACCTTGATTTATAATATTTTTAGAAATATTTATACATTAATTTTTAAATACAAAGGTATTTTAGTCGTTTTAATGATTAAAATCATTAAAATACTCATATGCTTAAAAATAAAAATATACATATTTCTAAAAATAGTAAAATTTATTGTATATGTATTAAATAATCTATATTAATAAGCTTATAAAAAATAAAAACATGAAACAACTGAGCAAGATTACAACTCCTTAAAATTATAAAGTAACTTTTTTTTTAAGGTGTTATTTTCTAGGATGGCCAAGAGACAAGGATGGATAATGAGGCAAGTGATTCCATCAAATTTTAAATTCTTGACCTTCTATCCTACAAACACACTTACAAATTGGGGTGTAAATAAGATTAGTTTTAACTCAAATCCGACTAAGCTAACTTGATTTACAATAGGGTTAGGTTAGGGATTTTGAAAAAAATTAAATTTTATAACTTGATTTTAATTGACAAAATTTCAAAAACAGATTGGTTTAAGTTGGATGATTTTCATCATCCAACCCGACCAGATCCGATTTTATATATTTATGTACAATATAATAAATTATTAATAAATAGTCTTACATTAGTACATAATATATAGAAATTAACTAGAGATTATTTTTTGATGGAATTAACTAAACATTATTGATTTAAAGTAATCTTATTTTGTACTTATATCATTGTATAAATCATAAATTGGAAAGTATTCATATAGAAATGATTAATTGTTATTCTTTCATATAAATTTATATTTTAAATATATTTAATTAAGCAAAAATTTTTAAATATTATATATTTATTAACCCAATTTCTAATCTAAATTGAACCGATTTCTATAGAGTTAAAATATGATTAAGTTAAAGTGTGAAGAATATAGTTGAAAGTAAGATTGACTTGAGATTTTTTAAAGTGAGTTAGAGTTGTATTTACCCCAAACTCAAGTCAACCTGACCCAATTTACACTCTTACTTATACATGCTCACCTGTATAAAATACTTACTTCATTAACACTTTGGTCCTTTTTTTTTGTTAAATTACATATCTTGGATGATTAAGTACTAGACAAACATGTACTTTAGAGAAAACTTAACGAGGTTACTATCTCTATCTAACATGAGTACCAAATTTCAGGTCAGTCCAAAAATATATTTTTTTATTTTTTTGAAAATTTGATATAAACATGTTAATTTAGTTATATTGAAGCTAAGTTTTATCATTTTTTGATACACGTAAATATTTTATTTTAGATTTATTTTGGATGTTTATGAAAATAATACATCTTTTAAAAAATTCAAAAAATATTTATAAATTTCCAAAATGGTAAAACTTAATGATAAACATTAAACATACTTTTTTTGATAAAACATATTAAATATACTTAGATTAACAGTTGCATAAAAAAACTCTTTGTAAAATAAATAAAATAAATTTTTGCTCCAGTGTGCACCAAATACCAGCACCAGAGCCACTTGGCCAATTCCCTTCCAATCAAATTAACTCATCCTTTACAATCCACACGTGCCCAACTACTTTCTGAAAAAGAAAAGAAAAGAAAAAAGAAAAAAAACTTCCCAACTACAGTGGCCACTTGTAGATTCCTATCGGTACTTAGCCAGAGGCCCATCCAGAAGGCCGCACGAGACAATAAGGCATCGATGGTGATGTTAAAGTGGCCCATTGAGGTGTCCCCTTTTGACTATTTTTTTGATGAAAACCCTTTGACTATTGATTTCATCCACATTCCAATCGAAATTAAACATATATTATGACTCAATCACTGTCCATGCCTGACATTTATTTCGTGATCTCAACCGTTGATCATGAATAGGGACACATTGCTATGTCCAAACAAAATTTCAGTCATTAATCGTATAAATGATCCAGATCTAATGGAACCCCTTTAAGTTTTCATTTGCCATAAAATAGAATTTATGGGTATAAAAACTTTAATTTCTGAGATAAATTCTCCAAATAACATTGATAACTCATATACTGCTGAATTCCTCGTAAATTTTCCCATAACATGGTAAATTTTCATGATTTAACTGCATCATATCATATGAAAGAGATTAATTTTCCAAGAACCAAATTTAATTCTTTTAATAGTTTTCTGAATAGGATACTGATCGACTCCTTCGATGATATCTTGATCATATAAAATTGGACTGACCTAACTCTCTTTTTGTCGGCTTCTAAACTTCGAAATCTTCAAAACAACATATCATATACCTTAATCAATTTCTATTAACCATGATGATTTTTAAAAGTTGAATTACGTGAACATAATTTTAATTCCACGCGTTTTTGGGTCAAATAATTATATCTTCTGAATTTCTCATAAAAATAAAATAATTCCTTTCCCTTCAATTTTTTAGACTTCAAAAACTTCGATTTGATACATTACACATCTTCTCATTCCTTCGACATAATCCATGGTAAGCTACTATTTTCAAAGTATTTTTCCGAATTAAAGCCCTGACATATGTATTTAATTTTAAGTAGCCTTAAAGAAGAAGATATTTTTCAATACATCTTATAATCATTAAATGCATATTACAAGCACTCCAAATGATATATTCCTACATAGTTGATAAATCTCACGTCATCATCACCTCTCATAACCTTCAAAATTTTCGTTTCTTGCCTTGCTAGTTTCTTTCTTTTCCCATGAAGACTTTTCACATGGACCCTGTTTATTCACTGAAAACAAAATTATATAAGCTGTAAGCGCATCATAAATAAGGTTTGTAAAATTTATGAACTCTCTAAGATAAAATTTCCGCATCAATATGAATAAAGAACAAGTGAAGGGAGCTTACAAAAATTATCTGAATCGTCACATCCATTGATTTTATCATCCAAAACTCCTTTCCCTTTCTTGTCATTCCCAGGAAATGTTGGCCTCTCTTTGTTATGCAGACGAACAGACTTCTCGACTATCATCACATCTGGCATCTTCTTGAGAAGATTCTCAAGTTCACATTCACCATACTTAGATAAATCTAGCTCTTCCCCATACTGCTTATGGTACTCTAATTGGAGTTGCTCAAAGAACAAGGGCCCTTTTGAGCGCTCAAGTATGCCCACTATTTTAACCTTCAAATCTTGAATGTCATTACACTGTACAGATTTTTCAACATATTGCCCGTCAACTGATTTACGAGCAGGCACATAACACTTTCTATATTTGACGGGTTTACTAGGGGGCACAGAACCCTTTCCACGGGCCAAGCTAGGCCAATCCCACACATACTTGCAAGGACTGCAGAGATCTGGTGAGACATTCACGCCTGCTGGGACCACAAGAGTAATTTTGTATTTACGATGATTGAGTCCATGCAATGCCGGTGCAAAATCCACATCCCCCGATATCAATATGATAGAAGCAGAAGGATTATCATGAGCAAACAGAAGCATGTCAACTATGATATCCATATCAGCAGAATTTTTTTTATCATTTGAGACATCTTTGAATGTAATACCATTCATTCGGCAGCCTTTTGTTACTTTGGGAAATCTTTTAGAATCCCCATAAGCACAGAATGTTATCACTTCACCATCGATTTCGCGGTTTTTCCTTATTTCATTCAATATGCAGCTTGCTGCATTACCGAGTTGAACATCATGAGGCACTTCGCAATTCTCCATATCCCAAAAAATACCCACTTTTGTTGAAATTACTTCGTACTCCTTTTTAGTCTCGAATGACATTTCTGAAACTTTGAACAAGAAAACTTAGTCTTGCATTTAACAGAAAGAAATGACATAAATATGGCAAAACCACCCCCCAAAAAAAAAAACCAATGATATGACCATTTCTTGTGATGCACTGGCCATACTATAGATAAACAAGATATGCCAACAAAAAAGGCTTCATGTTTGAGATTGAAGATGCCCAGGAACATTATGTAATGTAGTAATATTACAACAATGTAATTAAGTAATGCATGCTAAAATGTTTGAGTTGAAAGCTGTGCAAAGAGAAGATTTGTGTAACACAAATCATCATATATTTTACCCTGTCTATTCACAGCTTAATGATCCTTGCTTGCAACATTTCACCAATGTTAACTCTTTTGATTCCATATAATTATTATTTTCTCTTTTACTGCAAGATTTACAATCTTCTTTTCAGTTTTGGTCAAAAGATTGCACAATAAGAAGTCATAGAATTGCACATCATGAGCGAACCTCCAAAGGAATAATCATTGGAGGAAACTCGGAAACTCAAACCCACTTGAGCAATATGCAGCATAAACCACAATAGTTTGCAACATCCAAACAGCCATCAACAGGCCAGAGTACACAAATGCATGACATGGATATTTGAAGCTTGAATATTCCATTTGTAATGTCAATTGGATTGGGCTTTTGACATCTCAAATGAGTCCAAAACACTGCCTCGCTAAATACATAAATCAAGAATACTTCTCGTCATGTGTACATAAACAAAGGGATGTGCATACATGCAAATCTGTCTCCATTGACATCTGTCTCCAGGAGCATTTCCATGGCAGCAAGTATATGCTATAACATTTTGCTTTGGGTCCATCATGGTGATTTGATAGGATTTAATGCAGCAGTCATACTTTTCTCTCCACACGTCTGATTATAATTCCAAAAATCATCTTCATTGCAAACTTAAAAGAGTCAAAAAATATACATGGAAACCGCCATACTTACACTTGATTTTTAAATTTTGAAGTATATCTTTTGAAATCTAAACCATTGATCATGTTTAATACATCTTGTTTTATCATGCAACCAAAAATTTTTTTTATTGGAGATTTATATCTTGTAAAAAATAGTACACTTTGCGGGTGAATATATAACCTCTACAGATTTTGGAAAATATACATTGCAAATATAATATGTAAAAATCTGTAATGTATGTAGTTTTTGGAATCATATATAAATATACATGGATAAACATGATAAATGCTTTCAAAAAATATTTTAAAATTAAAAAACAAAGGGTAAGCACTGAGGCTTCCATGATTTAATACTTATGTAGGCATAGAAACCTCCATACTTTTGATTTTTAAATTTTGAAGTATATTTTTTTAAAATCTAAACCATTGATCAAATTGATCATACTATCGTCACATGCTAATGGTAAGAGGATACTATTCATGGGTGCCCATGAGGTTGTATCAAATTATACCTATAGTAATATAATAAATAGAGTTATTCTGTGTGTTCTTTTTAAAGGAGAATGTCTATTGACTCTAATAACAAATTTATTTGATAAAAAATGTAAATCCATAGTTTAAGTGAGTGGTTGTGACCAGTGTAATCAAAACTAGACTGAATCGGCTGTCAATTCAGCCATACCCAGTTCACCAGTTTAACTCCTTCAACTGCCGAAAACTGGAGGTAAAACAAGAAAAACCAAGCTGGAGGTTCCAGTTTTGATAATGAGTGAAATATAAATATGAAATATTCGTTGCAAAAATCATTATAAATATTAAATATTTCAAAAAAACTGACGAAGTATGCAAACATATGAGAAATTATCAAAGGTAGAATTCCATATGAAACATGGGGTCATATATAAAAAAGACCAAGTCAGCGTAATAAGAAACCAAATTAGTCCTATCAAATTTAGAGTGTGTGCGGGAAGTGATAAAACTTTTGAATGACAAGTTTTTGGTGTAAAAGTTTTTGTATTTGGAGAAAATGATATGACATTGTAGAGGTAACAATAGGGAGTAAAGAGAATAAAGTTAAAATAGAAAAGTTAATACTAGGGAGCAACACAGAAATGATAAAAATGCTAAACAACAACTAGCTGACAATATTGTCAGAAACCAAAAAACCCATTCCATAAGGCCCATGAATGGGAAACAAATAACATTCAAAGCTATTCCAGAACACCAATAGCACACCGAATTGAAAAACAGATTAGAAAATGGATGAAAAATACAAAGAGGGAAACAATTGGGCCCCATCAAATGCTCGTCCACTGACCACAGACTCACTGCCATCATACAATTGCACATCATGAGCAAACCTCCAATGGAATGGTCATTGGAGGAAACTCAAACCCACTTGATCAGTATGCAACAAAAATCATAATAGCATGCAAGATCCAAACAGCCATCAACTCGCCAGATTATGCACATGCATAAAATGGATATTTGAATCTTGAAAATTCCATTCGTCAAACCTCAACTAATGTCAATTGGCTTGGACACATCTCGAATGAGTCTAAAGTATTGTCTGTCACCAAATACACGAATCAAGAATACTTCTCGTCATTTTAAAAAAAAAAAAAAAAAAATTCTAATCATGCGTGCATAAACAACAGGATGCACATACATGCAAATATCTCTCCATAGACATTTCTGTCTCAAGGAGCATTTCCATGGTAGACAGCAGTCATGCTTATCTCTCCACACATCTAAATATAATTCCATAAATCATCTTCGTTGCAAATTTAGAAGAGTCATAAAAATCATATTCGCTGTATATAAAAGTTTTCAAATTATGTCATTTTGCAAGTGGGTGCACCATATTTCAAAAATAGGCACAAAGTCTGATAAACACTCATACTATTGTCACATGCCAATAGTAAGAGGATACTCTTCATGGGTGCCCGTGAGGTTGAATTAAATTGTACCCATAGTAATTTCCTGTGTATTATATGTTCATCACTTTTTAAAGAAGAATGCCAGTTGACTCTAATAACAACTTTATTCTATAAAAAAATCTATTTTAAAAGGACACAGTGTTCCAAGAATCTTTTCTCAGCGTAGGTTTTCAATCATATTGGAAAGTTTAAGATGAAATGAAATTTAGGAGGTGTTCGACAATCCATAAAACTTTACAAATTAAAACTCTTCACTCTATAGAACTACCATATTTTTTAATTATTTCTTCACATTTTCTTATACAACTACCCTACTTTTCGATCATTTTTGCACAACTAACCATATATCTAACTTATTTATTTTAACTTTATTCTCTTTACTCCTCAACATTACGTCTATTGTATCATACCATTTTACAACTTTTACTCTAAAAAACTTTTCATAAAAATTTTTATCACTTCCCAAACACACCCTTAAGATATTTATAACTTTTTTTCTTGCTATACAACTTAGAAGATCTCAAAACTTCTGTGTCGAAACATATGCTTGGTGAGACCAAATAAATAACCAAATTTGATAAGAAACTGGATAATGGAACTGCAAGTATGCATAAATTGAACAACAATGTGTTCCTCAGAATTTGAATATTCAGCCTTCAGAAAAGTAGGAACCACTGTTACAAATTTGCTCCTAAGTTGGTTTAGAAGTGACCTAGAGGAAAAAAGATGCAGAGTATGCAAACACAGACGCAAGATGAAACACAAACTTGCAGCAAAATGACCAAATTATGGTCAAAGCAAACTCCCACAATTTGGTAATAGAACAAATACAAAATATTTCAAGCTCGTAGAGGAAAGTGTATCCCCACATTTGGTCTCACCACAGAAAATTTCCATAAAAGCAGCACATAAATCATAAAAACGCTAAACAGCAGACAAAATTTTCCAGAAAACATACAAATCCGTTCGGTAAGGCCCCTGAAATGGGAAACAAAGAACGTTCAAAGATATTCCAGAACTGCAATAGCACAAGCAATTGAAAAGCAGATTAGAAAATGGATGAAAAATGCAAACAGGGAAACAATGGGTCAGCATAAAATGCTTGCACACAGGTTCATCACCATCGCTTTGAACTTTCAGATGACGACAGGAGCACAGGCTGAGCAAGCTAGGCCCTTCATCGAAAGATACAAACAACTCCATCCCACCATACAATTTCAACTCACAACAGCATAAAAGTCTCAGGGAGACAAAAAAACAATCCAATTCTAATTGAGAGGATGAAATACTCAATTATTTCAGATCAGATCTTGAGAAATAATCAAAGGGAAGCATCCACAACCCTGGATGAAATGTCCCTCACCCAATTCACTCCATCGACTTCCCAAAACGAAACAAATAAAACCCACATTCAGAAACTACATCCGCAACAAAAAGAACTGACAAAGAATGGATTTTGATCAGTTACCTCCTAGATAAGGAATTGCCGAACCCAGCGAGGTATAAATTTCCTCTTTCTGCCTGCCAGCAGCCAGTGATAGAGGAATACGGGCACAGCAACTGGAGTGCGGGCTAGAGAGAGCACCGCTCTCTCCAACAGCGTGCTCTCTCCGTGCGTTGAGGGGTTTTTAAAGCCTCACTGTTTGCACTCAAAGCCCGCGGCGCGCCCGCCACTGAGGCGCCTCAGTGGTCGAATACCACGCCTCGTTTGCTGGGCGTCTTCGGTTCAAATGTTGGCGGAAGCATATTGAAGTGAGTTTTGGGTGACGCCTATTCTCTTCGAGTTACTACGAGACCAGGCATGGATTTAGGGATTATTGTTAACAAAAATTATATTATTGATTAGATATTTACACAATATTATCAGAAAAATTATACGAATGTCTCAAAGCACACGATTGTAGTATCAATTAAGATTATATAATACATATGAAATAAAAAAAAGTTCGAGGCATTCCTTCGTAAAAAAAAAGCTGGCTAGGCAAAATATAAAAGTTTTTGGGTGTGTTTGTAAAATTATAAAACTTTTGATGAAAAGTTTTGTATGTAAAAATTGAAAAAATCAGTAGAAAATAATGTTATAGTATAGGGGGAATGATGAAGAATAAAGAGAATAAATTTAAAATGAATAGGTTAGTTGTATTGGTAGTTGTGTAGAAATGATTGAAAAGTAGGATTATTGTATAGAAATATGTGTAAAAAATAATTAAAAAAGGAGTAGTTATGGAGAGTGAAAAGTTTTAGATTGAAAAGTTTTAATTTGACAATTTTTTCAAATTACCAAACATGCCCTTTATCTTTTTGCGTATCGAGTTTATCAGCTCAATCACTTCAGGGTGTGTTTGGTTGGGGGTAAAACTTTTGATGAAAAGTTTTTGAGGTAGAAGTTGTCACATTGATAGAAAATGATGTGATATAATAGGAGTAATAATGATAAGTAAAGAGAATAAAGTTAAAATAGATAAGTTAGTTGTATAGATAGTTGTGTAGAAATGATTGAAAAGTAGGGTAGTTTGTATAGGAAAATGTGAAAAAATAATTAAAAAATAGAGTAGTTATGGAGAGTGAAAAGTTTTAGATTGAAAAGTTTTGGTTGACATGTTTATATGCCAAACAAACGCACCCTCAATCAGTTACTTCACTCAACGGTGGAGCAACTGCCCTTGCGCCTGTCCGACGTCTCTCATAGGCCTCTGCCTCGCCGTCTTGCTCGAGGGGACCCTTCTACTGTGCTGGTGCCCTGCTTAGGGCAATTACCTTTCTTTCTCTGATAATGACTTCCTGCCAGAGGCACCGGCCTAACTCAAAGTCCTACCAACTCTCCTGATCCTGATTCCATTGCCACATTCCCATATCCTGTGCCTACTTCCTATCCCAGACCCTGCCCGAGTAATGGATCCAGAACACTCCTGCCCGACTCTCAATCCCTCTTTCCAGCCAGCTAGGAAAGTCCCAATGAGGAGCCATCAAAGGCAAGCTTTCTCGTTCGTGTCCCATCATCCGAACCAAGACCTTCCGAGGGGAAGTGAGTGAGCCTCAACCTCCCCGAGCGGAACCACTCGTTCAATCCCACGAGGAAGCAGGGAACCCCACCCATTCCGAGCTAAAGTTGAAAAAGATTGGGATTGGGATTGTTGATTTTCAAAAAATCAAACCATACATTAAATTTAAAATGTTATTTCAACCGTTAATAAGAAAATTCATACAAATTAGATATTAAGGTGATATTAAATAAGTAAAAAATATATATTTATCACGTAACAATGACACTACATAATTCTAGTAACATATAAAAAGTTTTTCATACCACGTTTCGATCAAAAATTTCAACTACCATTGAAATTCTTCAATTCCATTTTATCAATTAATATAAGTTGATTTTTATGGTTTTTATTATCAACTATTAAAACTATATTATAAAGCTAATGAAATATAAAAAGTTTTTCATACCACGTTTCGATCTAAAATTTCAACTACCATTGAAATTCTTCAATTCCATTTTATCAATTAATATAAGTTTATTTTTATGGTTTTTATTATCAACTATTAAAACTATATTATAAAGCTAATGAATGGTTTATTTTTTAAAAATACAAAATATATTTATTAAAGAAGTTCCCACCACACTAAAGCCCCTCTCGCATTTCAGGCATTGCCGGCCAAGGAAGATCATATATCAGCTGGAAATAATGTCATCTCAAAAATTAAACCAGCTAGATGATAAACAAAGGACGGTCCTGATCAGGCAATCATGAAAATGCAGGAACCATCGGTACCGTGACAACGATGAGGCCATGATCCTTTTGTAAAGGGAAGACAACGCAAATCGCAGTGCTTCGCAGGCCTAACTGCCAAGATGATTAAAGAAAGAAGCTTTACAACGGCAGAGCGAAAAATCGTGGACCCTCCTTTAGATTTAGCTGCTGGCCCGAAAATCTCACACATGCTCGGAAATATTTCACTTACCTCCTTTCCCAAATTATTTTATCAGAAACAGAATATATACAAATACGGGAATGCTCCTGTAGATCCACTTTTTTATATAATCCCTTTTAATATTTTGATGTTTGATAGAAAATCTACTTATCTATTATACTTAACATCATTTGTATTATCATGAAAATTTTTTCATTTGTTTACTATCATTGTATATGGACCCCCTCCATAAATCTCTAAAATTAATATAATGAAATAATTTAATACTAAATATCAATTTTAGATAATATTTTTACGTAGATAATTTAATACTAAATATCTAAAATATTACTATGTGGATAAATAATTCTATAAAATATTATTACATTTTAATACATATAAGAATGCATCGAAGTATTTTCTCTAATTTATATTTGAATTGACATAAATTGATAAACAATAAAATAATTACCACACACACTCAGTTGTTATAAGTAATGACCTCGTATATTTTATTTTTAACCTTTTTATTCTTATTCGTTTTTATGTGGGCATGTTGCCATTATTTTTCTTATATTTTTGTAAAATTTTAAAAATAAAAAATGTTCATTCATTTCAAACTCTCCCACTAATGAAAAAGGTTAAAGTTTTGACTTTTGAAATTTTGTAACAAACAAGGTGTATTGTCTATAACCAAAACTTTTCATATTAAAATTTTTCAATTTAAAACTTTTAATTCTTCACATTTGATCTATTTTTTAGTCATTTTTTTTCATATTTTTCTATATGAATATTCTACTTTTCATTCATTTTTACATAATTACCTATAAAACTAATTATTTATTTCAGTTTTATCCTCTTTTCTCTTTATTACTCTACCTTTATTATGTCACATAACTTTTTCTAATTCAAAAAATTTTTACATTAAAATTTTTTTTCAAAAATTTTAAAACCTTCCAAGCACACTCATACAAAATAAAAAATAATGAATTTGGTATATAAACTAGATGCAAGTGAGCCCGCATCACAATGATGAAAAACAAAAAATATATATAATATAATATGTACTAGGTTGTTACTTATCCATGAATTGAATGGGTCTGTTGTCGTGAATTTAATTATTTAAGTTTGTGGATTAAAAAACATTAACATTGATAAGTCACCGATTTATCTAAGTGATTAAGAGCTGGCTTTAAATTTGTATATATTCAAAAAGAGCTAGGCGAAATGTCTTCGATCGATCGGGCTTGACTTCATTGTCGTTTTCAGTCGCACCAAGAGCTTAGGGGTGACGCATCCATAAATGGTGGATTTCAATGTTCAACCGGTTATAAAAATAGCCACGGCATTGCATCAATGGTATCGTTTTTTGCTGGGCAACACGGGTTCAAAGCCTGACGGCTGCAATTTCTTGTGCTGTAGAGCGGTGGTGTATTTCTCCCCTGTAGTTCCCATTAGATAGCCCACCTATTGGGGATGGTTAGATTGTCTGTTATGAAAAATTAAGATACTGACAAGATGTTTGTAGAATTTTATTAATAAATTGTGAGAATGTCTCCTCACCTAATTGTAATACCAATTGAGATGACATAACATATGATTGATTGTGACTGAATTCACCGAGGTGCATCTTGCCTCGATGCAATCGGGTGCATTTCACTTTTTTTAAATTTTTTTTGAATTTTTTAATATAATGGTTGATTTAGGTATATTTAACATATGTATCAATTTTTATAATTGTTGAAGATTTTTGGATATTTATTTTTGATTTTTTAAAATCGATAGTATTTTACAAATTTTGGATACTTTTAGATATTTATTTTTGATTTTTTAAAATCAATAGTATTTTCGTAATGTACATGTTAAATACATCTAGATTTATACAAAAAAATTTCCAAAAAATATTAAAAAACTCGGGTGCACCAAGGCTTAGTGCACCCGAGTGTACTATATCACAGTTCGTATAGGATAACGGATCATTATCGCATGTGCCCACATACACCCTTTTTTTATTTTTTTCAAAACTTTTTAAGAAAATTATTAATATAAGTGTATTTAACATCTGTATAAATTTTTACTATTTTTGAAGTATTTTAGATATTTATTTTTTATTTTTGAAAATTGGTGGCATTTTAAGTAATTTAAAATTACATAAAATGCCACTGATTTTTAAAAATTAAAAATAAATATCTAAAATACTTCAAAAATAGTAAAAATTTGTACACATATTAAATGCATATAGATTAAGACTATTGTAAAAAAAGTTTGAAAAAAATTAAAAAATAAGTGTATGCGCCGGGAGCATGCAACACTGCATGCTCCCGGGTGCATGGGATAACGATCCTAGGATACCCATCCAAAAGAAAACATTTATAAAAACTGGGGATGCTTCTGTGAAACCCCTTTTCTATATAACCTATTTCATTTTCAATATTTAAATAGTTAATGAAAAATCCAATCTATCTATTTTGTTTAGCATCACTTATATTATTATAGAAATCCATTTGTTTATCTAATATCATTGTATATAGCCCTATCTATAAGTATGAAATATCAACATAATAAAATAATTTAATGCTAAATATCAATTTTTAAGTAGTAATTTCAATATACAAACTATCTAAAATATCATTATTACATGGATAAATGATTTTATAAAGTATTACTACATTTCAATACATATGTGAATGAATCTAAGCATTTTTCTTAATTTACATATGAATGTATGTATTTTTGAACAAATGTGGCCTATGCGGTATTAGATTTGGATGAAATTTAGTCCCATAACTAAACAAAAAATGTTAAATATAATGAATAGATTAAATTTTCTATCAATTATCAAAATCTTAAAATTTGAAAGGGTTACAAGAAATCGCTTCTATGTAACCTAATTACATAGAAACGCTTCTATATAACCCAGCCCTTATAAAATAAACACATCAATCATCAACAATCAATAGCCAATTACATATCAATGCATCAATCAACAAACTATCAATCTCAAACCTATATGGCATGGTATACAGATTTCTAATGTTGCATTAGGTTACAGAATTTAACGTTAGCAGCATCCAATAAGTTTCGAATTTTACAAATTAATAAATTAAATTAGTATAATAGAAAAACATTAAAATCCAACCAGTTAAATAAGTTAGATTTCTTTTGTTTTAAAAAAATTGGTTCGACATGTCCTTTGTTTGGTGTACTTTAAAATAAATGATGTAGATTTTCATAATTACAGATAAGAAAGTGTTTGGTTTTACATAATAGACCACCTGGTTTTAGAATATTTTTGAATAAACCATGTCGATTGTTGACTCATGGAAATAACCAGAAAAAGCAATTGAAAATAAAAAATTAAACTCCAACCAGTAATTTCTTTAGGGGTATATCAGTTAATAAGATATATATCATTCTAAAATCTAAGAGGTCTAATTGCAAATACAAAATTAAACCCACTCCGGATATACATACTAATTCGTATTTGAACATTCTAAAACAGGTTTAACTGCAAATACCGAATTAGACCCTAAACGCAAAATGTAAACTAATTCACAATTATAATTTTCTTTTTGTCACAGGGTTCGCCAGTATAGTTCTTGCAGGGTTCAAATCCTAAAGCTTGAGCATGGATGCTCAAATGTAGAACTAATTGTGCTAGAGTTGGCCACATAATCTAAGGAGTGAAAATCAAGGCCGACCATTTGGAGGCTGGTTAGAGTGTGCTCAACATCAAATTTACTTTTGAAATTCTACCTGACTCTACTTTTTATATGCAGTCAGATTACAAATGGTCTCACTTTTAAGTTTTCTTGAATTATTTCATTCTTAATTTAATTTCATTTTTGTTTTACCACTCATCCATCTTAACATTCTCATTTCCGCTACGTTTATTTTTTGTATATGTTGTTTTTTAACTGCCTAACATTGCCCCATAAAGCATAGCAGGTCTAATCGCAGTCTTATAAAATTTTCCTTTTAGTTTGATTGGAACTCGACAATCACATAAAATTCTTGACGCACTTTGTCATTTCTTCTATCATGCTTAAACTCTATGTATTGTATCTTTTTTAATTTTCCCGTTCTCTTGAACTATTGATCTTAGGTATCAGAAGTGATTAGTTTTTGTTACTACTTGATCAAAAATCTTAATTGGTTCCTCATCCGGGTTCTTACTATTGTTAAAATTGCATTTTATATATTCAGTTTTTGTGCGATTAATTCTAAAGCTATTAGATTCTAAAGCATCTACTCACCTATTTAATTTTAAATTTAGTCCTTTTTTAGTTTCATCTATTAGAATAATGTCATCTGCAAATAACATATACTAAGGTATTTTTTCTTGGAGATGTCTAGTAATTTTATCTATTACTAAAGTAAAAAGGTAAGGGCTCAACATTGAGCCTTGATGTAAACCTATTTTAACTAAAAAATATTAGTATTTCCATTAATGGTCATCACATTTATAACAACCTCTTGTACATATATTTAATAATATCAATATACCTGTTATTAATTCTTTTTTTTTTATCACTTGTCATATTAACTTTCTTGGTACTCGATCATATGCTTTTTCTAAATCAATAAAAATTATGTATAACTTGTTTTTCTTCTCCCTATATTTTTCAAATAGTTGTCTACGTAAGAAAATAGCTTCAGTGGTTGATCTTTCTGATATAAAATCAAATTGATTTTCAGACATATTAGTTTTCCGTCTTAGTCTATGTTCAATTACTTTTTCATATAATTTCATAGTATGACTCATTAGTTTTATTCCACGATAATTTGCACAATTTTCAATATCTCTTTTATTTTTATAGACTGAAACTATAATATTTTTTCTCCATTTACTTGGCATTGACTTTGTTTTTATAATTTTATTAAAGAAATTTGTTAACTATATTGCACCTATATCTCCTGTGTACTTTTATGCCTCAATTGATATATTATCTGGGCCTAAGGCTTTTCTTGTTTTCATTTTCCTTAGAGCTTCATTTACTTCAGATATTCGAATTTTTAGGAAATAACTAATATTTCTATTTTCTTCTCTATTTAAACTAACATCTAATATTAAATATTCGTGTGGGGTATCATTTAATAAAATATAAAAATAAGTTTTCCATCTTTCTTTAATATCATTATATTTGACTGAAACTCTTTGGTCCTCACTTTTAATACATTCAACCTGTGTTAAATCATTGTCTTTATTTTCTCTTAATTTAGCTAACTTAAAAATATCATTTTCATATGTATATATATGTTTAAAATACTCAGATATATAAAAAATATATACACATATCAAAAATGATAAAACTTGATTTATATAAAAATATAATTTTAATAAATTTTTTAATGTAGCATCAGTAGGACATTTGCTTTACCTGCCGTCATTTCTGAAATATGAGACGGGAGCGTATTCCGGGGCTTCCCGCTGCTCGAATTATGTACGTTACCTGGCGCACTGGCTGCGTATGATTTCGCGATTGCGCACGATTTGAACATTTGCTGGACGGCTGAGATGATGTGGCTGCGAATGGACGGTCATGATGGGATAATGCATATGCATGCCTGTGACGAAGCATGCGGCAAGTGATTTCAATGTCGCTGAGAAGTAGGGGGGTAAATCGGGTCGGGTTGACTCGGGTTGACACAAATACAATCCTAACCCACCTTGTAAAATCACAACCCAATCCTACTTTCAACCCTACTTTTCACATCTTAACCCAACCCTATTTCAACCCACCTCAAATCGGTTCGGTTCGGGTTAGAAATCGGGCTAATAGATTACACATGTTATTAATGCTAGTTAAAGTTTTGTTCACCTGAATTTCTAAAATAATAAAAATAATTATAATTATAAAAACAATAAGTACCAATAAAAGTTCTACATAGCTCAAAAGTGGAGGATAAGTTTAGTAATTGATTCGTTTTTTTGTTTTTGTATTTTTGAGCAATCGATGTCTTCTACAAGTCAAAAAGTGAAAGCCAAGTAAAATTATTACAGTAAATTATGCAAAATAGAAAAATGAATATTATAGTCTTACTTACCTTCTTAGTTGGCTTCCAATCAAAGCTACAAACATCTTAAGTTCTCAGTTGACCTGTTATGTTATTCTAAATCACCAATGCGAGCAAATATCTAAACAACCTATTTACGATGCAATATAACCAAATAATCCAAACACAATTTCACAACTAATTAACCAAATATATTTCCAAACCAAATAAATTCAAATAACATTTGACAACCAAATAGTCAAACAAATTTCCAAACTCAACACAATTTTATTTAAATATCTAAGCAATATGAATGAAATACACTCTCATAAATATATGTAAATACATATCTTATGAAATCGGGTCGGGTCGGGTTGACCGACCCCTAACCCAACCCATTTTTAAAATCGGGTCGGGTTGAACCCATTTTTTAAAAACCAAATTTCCAAAACCTCAACCCAACCATGGTATAAATCGGTACGGGTTGATGCGGGCTCGGGTTGAACCCAACCATATTTACACCCCTACTGAGAAGATGCAGGGCTGCCACATCAGCATACCTTGGCTCCCTGGGCACTGCTACCATGGCTTTTCGCTGGCCGTCCGATCATCTGAAGGGTGCCGATCTTGGATTGAGGGCTGCCAATGGAAGAAGACTACCCGGGTCTGCGGCGGACACCGGATTTGGATTGTGCTGGGTACTGTCATCACTCGATCTGATGAACGCTTGAATCAATGGAGGAGGTTGAACGACCGGGTCTGGCCGTCGATTTTTGGCTGGCCGTGCTGGATTTTTTAGGTCGTGATTTGCTTCAAGAGGTGCCGGAGCCTGACGGGGAAGACGATGGCATGTGGTTTCCATCCCTGCACGGCAGCCATTGCTCTGTTTGGGAAAGACGATGAAGTTCTGGCCATTTCGTCGACTTGAGTATTCCGATTGACGGCCGGATCGGCCGCACGAGAAACAGTAGCCATGGAAGCCCTTTCTGAGAAGATGATGGACCACTGGAAATTGGTGCTTCACAGTTGCACCTTGATCGATGTGCATGCGGCTCCCACTAAAACAATGCTAAGGTGCTAACCAGTAAGCAATTTTATAATTTTCAATAAAAATTCCCAAATCATTTAAATAAAATTTTTTATGAAAAATATAATTTTCAAAAATTTTTTGCATAGAACTTTATCTGTTATAGGAATATTAAAGCTTAAAATTTATAAAGACGGGAATCCTTGATCAAAGTATGTGTAGCACCCGCCGGGAGCGCTACGGTGGGCTCGGAATGGGTTTCCCGGGCCTTAGAGATGTAGATCGTGTTGAAAAGTGACGTGGGCTTGGATTTCCTGCATTCACATGGGGTAAAATGAGTTAGGTCTCACGTTTTTTAGAAAAAATGGGCATATAAGCGTTTTCTCGTGGTTTTGGCGGCATGGCGGCTAAGACGGGGCTTCCGTACACGGGTCAAGTCACAAATCCGGCAGCATAACGGCAGCGTACTATGCTGGAATCTGCGGACCCGCGTGCACCCACCTTGCCGGGGCGTTAACTCAAACACGCACACAAGAAAATAATGAAAATGGAGTCGCCACCGATCTTTAAAGGGAGATCGGCCCCTATTTAAAGAAATAAGGCACTAGTACTACAGAATCTGGGTTCCGACCTTCAAGTTGAAACAAATATGGAGAAATCTGCCAACCCGAGGCGGTTTACACAGCGTAAAGGGGGGAAAATAAAAAGGGTTTAAGAGAACGGGAGAGATGGAAAGGGGAAAATGAGAAGAGAGGCGTGGAGCGTGAAAGCCGGGATGCCGGGGCGTTGCTGCAGACTCCCGTCCTCCCCTTGGGATGCCTCTCTTCAAGTGTGCTTGAATGAGAGGGGAGCTCCTTCTTTTATAGATGGTGGAGTGGGCTTTGGGCTCCCTTGAGGTCATGGACTTGGTCCATGGGCTTGGGCTTAAGTGGGATCATGGACTTGGTCTTGAGTTGGGGTCATGGGCTTTGGGCATCTTGAATGGTTTTGGACTTGGTCCATAAGCTTGGCTTGGTGGGCTAGAGCTTGGCTTAGCCCATGGTTTTTGGGTGGGCCGTTGTGGAGGCCCAAAATTGTAGAGAAGCCTGCTTCCGAGGCTTTAGTGGGCTAGAGCTTGGCTAAGCCCGTTTGTTTCGTCTGGTGGGCTGCTTTGTGGAGCCCGTTGAGGTGGCCTGTAGGAGCTTCGCTCTTTGTGGGCCGGATTTAGTTTGTTGAAAAGCCTGCTTCGAGGCTTAGTGGAGCTTCGCTCCCGTGGGCTGAGCGCGGGAGGGCCTGCTTGGTTGTCTTGAATTTCCTTTTGCGTCGAATTTGGTTGGGCTTGAATCTTACGTCCAATTATCCGTCTTTGGGCCCCAAGGGTGGGGTGTCAACAGCTGCCCCCCTTTGCCAGAGGCGTCTTGGCGGTGAATGGCAAAGTAACGGACACCCCTAAACAATTTTTAGGTGATCTTGCAATTTTTACACGAACTTGTGGCAGCCTTTTTGCAAATGTGGTTCTTGAGTGACCTTTTGCAAAATTTTTGTTGGTTCTTCTTGTGAAATCGGGAAACTTGCTGGTCCTCTTTGCATTTTTTCCTCGAGCGGGAATTTTTGCAATTTCGTGAAGCGGTTGGGGGCCGTTTGTAATTTCTCCAATTTTAGGGCTTCAAACGTGGGCCCCCTTCCTGGTCGTTCCCTGTTTCTCTCCTCGCCACCGCCGTCACCGCGCGCCTGTTTCGCAGTCGCCGCCGCTTTCTCCACGGCGTCCGGCAGCCGCCCTTGCCGTTGGGACCATCGCTGTTTGCCGGCGTTGCTGCCGACCATCTTTTCCTCACTGCCGGTGCCGTCGAAGATCGGCGCCATTGCTGCTAGGGTTGCCGCTGTCTCCCTCACGTCCGGCTGCCGCGAAGTCGTCGTGGTCGCCGTCGATACCGTCGCTGCTGCCTTCTTCCTCGCCGGCGGTTGTGACTGTTGTTCCGAGTTTCCTTTTCCGCACCCAACTTCCTCCTTTTCTCCGGCAGCGGCTGCCGCTCCGGGTCTCTTTTTCTGCGTCTGGCTCTCTTCTCCGTCACCGCTGCCGACGTTGCCCTTTGGGTTTCCGGCTGCCGTCGCTACCAATATGCCTTTGCTGCCGTTGCCGATTTGCCATTGCCGCGACCGATTTGCCGTTGCCGCGGCCTTCTTCACCGCGCTCTGCAGCCACCGTCACTGTTGGGTTCGCGGCCTTCGTTCTCTCCTCCGGCAGCGGTTGGGGCTGCTACCATTGCCGTTGGGCGTTTCTTCTTCTCGTCCGACTGACCGCTGCTGCTGCTGTCATTCCCTCCTTGGACGCCGAGCTGTTGTGGTTGCCACCGGCTAGGGCCGTTGCCGAGCTCCGGTAAGGCTCTTCTTTTTTTCTTTTTTTTTTTCTTTTTCTTTTTTTTTTTTAAAAAAATCTTCTGCTTGCTTTCTGTAGTTCGCTTATGCCAAGAATTCATCTTCTGATGTGTTGATTTGTCATTGCCAGTATTTTTTGAGTGTTTTCAACAGACTTGCTCTAGAAAGGCATTTTCTCTTCCTATTTGCTCGGGCAATTGCTTTCCTTTCTGCTGGTTCTCCCTTGCCTTGCTGCTTTGTGAAAATGCTTTGAAGTTGTTTCCAACACTAGAAGAAATTGCTAGGAGATCCCTTCCCATCATAGTTGAGGTGGTAGGTGGAAGTGGTTGCTCCCATCATTAAAATTTGATGTAGGCGTTGCTTTTGCATTCCTTGTGGTGGGCCTATTGCTGGAATAAAGGATAGCCTTGTGTATGTCTTTATCTTTCGTCATATGTGCGGGTATCCTTCATGCGTGACTGCTTGCCTGCTGCCTTTTTGGATTGAAGCACTTCGTAGGCTTGTTTCTTGATGCCGTCGCCATGGTGTCTTCTCTTTTGTGCGTGTTGATCATTCCATTGCTTCATGTCGCTTGTGTTTGCCCGGGGTAGCTACCTCTTTCGGTTGTGTGATAGCCTTTCGGTATTGCTTGGGTGGCTTCGACCTCTATCATAACCTCTCTTCTTTCTCTTTTTGGTTTTTTTTTTCTTTTTTTTTTTCTTTTTTTGTTTTCTTTTTCTTTTTGTTTTTATTTTTGTTTTTGTTTTTGTTTTTGTTTTTGTTTTGTTTTGTTTTTTACAAGCTTGAAAAGGTGGTGTAAACTGACCTGATATGATTTTGCTCGGGGCATGATGCTTGTCTTGTTGCTTCTTGCCTTGTGTTGATCCATCACCTTTTATGTTGCAGTTATCAGGATGTCTTCTAGAAAGGAGTACGACTTGCGTCCTCGGGATAGAGCAGTGCGGCTCAAACCCAACGAGCCAGGCGGATCGGTGAACATACCCATCAAGATTCCCGATGATGCAACACGAGAAGGCAAGAAGACTCCATCTTCAACGGCTAGAGTTTTGGCCACGGGAACCTTCTCGGCCGGTCGCCACAAGGCTCCGGGTGGTGACGTTCTTGCTCGGGCTAGGGCTATTGGTGGGATGCCTTGAAGACTTTTTTTCATCTTTTCTCCTTTTTGGCCAACTTGTATTTTTGTAAATCTGAAGCTTGGATGCCCTTTTTTTTGTTGTTAAGCCGTGTGAATACCGGCTCATTTTTGGAGGATGTGTCCATATGATTTGTTGCTTTTGCAGGGCATAGATCTTGTAAAATTCTCCTTCTTGACGTCCCTTGTAATGCTTTGATCAATTGTAGGCCGTTGGCCATTGAAAATTCTGCATAGGAGTGCTGTAAAATTTTTTATATATATAGACCTAAAAACTTTTTAGGTCCACGAGCATGTTTCCAGTAGCATCAGTTCTGCACTTGTGATTTGCCTTTGATTTCACGAGGGACGCAGAAAGACGGTTTCTGGATGTTCCTCGTGCTTTGCAGCCGCATTAGTATTTTGATGGTGAGCCCTTTTATGGATAGAACCTCTTGACATGGTCCGAGCTTATGATTTCGGCCTTCCCGTTGTCTTCGGGTTTTGAAATGGCTAATGCTCCGTTTGATAAAACTTTGGCTATAACCCACGGACCTTCCCAATTAGGCCTAAACTTGCCTCTTTTATCTGAAGGATGAACAAGTAGGATCCTTTTCATGACGAGGTCACCCTCTTGGAAGTTCTTAGCTCTTACCGATTGGTTATAAGCCCGTGCCATTCGCCGTTGATATGCTTGGGTGTGGTGAAGAGCTTGAATTCTCTTTTCATCAAGCAGATCCAGTTGGGATTGACGTGTTTGCATCCATTCCTCCATTTCTAATTTGCTCTCCTTTAATATCCTCCAAGTTGGGACTTCCACCTCAATGGGTAGGACCGCTTCCATGCCGTAAGTCAAGGCATAGGGTGAGAACCCCGTAGCTCTCCGGATAGAGGTTCGGTATGCCCACAAGGCATATGACAACTTTTCCGCCCAATCTCGGTAGTTCTCCACCATTTTGCCAAGGATCTTGATTAAGGTCTTGTTTGCGGCTTCAACGGCTCCATTGGCTTGAGGGCGGTAAGGACTTGACTTATGATGTAGTATTTTGTATTGGGCTAGGAAGTCTTGGACCTTCTTACTGATGAAAACCGTTCCGTTGTCACTGATGATTGCTTGTGGGAGTCCGAATCTTGATAGGATGTTTCCTTTGATGAAGCGTATGACTTGTGCCGCATTGATAGTTGGGAAGGACGTTGCTTCGACCCATTTAGTGAAATACTCTATTGCCACCAATATGTATTCATGACCACCAATATGTATTCATGACCGCCAATGGATTTAGGGGCTATCTTCCCGATTATATCTATTCCCCAAGTTGAGAAGGGCCATGGGGTAGATAAGTAATGCAAGTCCGTTGCGGGTGAGTGCATCAAGTTCCCGTGCTCTTGGCATTTGAAGCATCTCCTCACATACTCCGAGCAATCTTTTTCCATTGAGATCCAATAGTATCCTTGGCGCATTATCTTTTTTGCCATCATGATCCCATTCATATGTGCTCCGCAGTCCCCATCATGAATTTGGGTCATGACTTCCTTTGCTTCTTGCCGGTCAACACACCGTAGTAGCATTTGGTTGTGAGACCTCTTATACAATGTTGCCCCCTGCATTATGTAGCTAGAGGCTAGTCTCTGGATGGTTCTTCTTTCCGCAAGCGTGATATGATCATCGAATGCTTGGTGCTCCAAGAACTGCATTATGTCATGATACCACGACTTTTCTTCCTCTTGAGTTTCTTCGGCTTCGGCCGTCACTTGCAAGCAATATGCGGGTTGTTGAGATGTTTGCACCGTGATTTCTTGAGTTCCCTTCCCGTATGGTATTTCAACCATGGATGCCAAGGTTGCTAGTGCATCCGCCCATTGGTTTTGAGCCCGTGGCGCATAGGTGAAAGTGACTTCCTCGAATGAATAAACCAAGTGAGTTAATGCCGTGTGGTACAGCTTTAGCTTCTCATCTCGGGTTTTCCATTCTCCATTAGCTTGGTTGATTACCAACTGTGAATCTCCATAGATTTGAAGTTTTCTTGCCCCCAGCTTGTAGGCTTCCCGCACTCCGGCTAGGCAAGCTTCATATTCGGCGATATTGTTTGTGCATGGGAAAACCAATTTTCTTGATATCATGATTGGGGCTTGGTTGGGGGAGCATAGGACCACACCTATTCCGTTACCCGAAGCGTTCCATGCGCCATCAAAGTACAAGGTCTAAGCATCATTTTCTTCATCTTGCTCCACAAGTAGTATTTCCTCGTCTGGGAAGTCTTCTTGTAGCGGTTGGTAGTCCGGAAGCGCCTGTGCGGCTAAGTAATCCGCTACCACTTGTCCCTTGACAGCTTTTCTTGTGACATATACTATGTCAAACTCCGTGAGGAGCAATTGCCACCGTGCTAGCTTTCCTGTTAATACGGTCTTTTGACAAAGATACTTCAACGGGTCCATCTTAGAGATAAGTAATACGGTGCGGGACATGATATATTGCCTTAACTTTTGCACGGCCCATACAAGAGATAAGCATGCCTTTTCAATCTCCGGATATCTGACTTCCGTAGGGGTATATTTTCTGCTCAAGTAATATATGGCTTGTTCTTTCCGTCCCGATTCATCCGGTTGTCCTAGCACCGCTCCCAATGCCATTAGAGTGACTGAGAGATACAGCAACAAGGGACCTTCCGCTCTAGGTGGCACCAAGATGGGAGGGTTAACCAAGTAGGCTTTGATTTTATCAAAGGCGATTTGACAATCTTCATTCCATTCTTTGGGAGAGTCTTTCCTTAGTAACTTGAAGATCGGTTCACAAGTGGATGCTAGTCGGGATATGAACCGACTAATGTATTGTAGCTTGCCCAAGAATCCCCTTATATCTTTTTCAGTTGCGGGAGGCGGCATGCTTAGTATTGCCTTGACTTTCGCCGGGTCCACCTCAATTCCTTTTTTACTCACGATGAATCCAAGCAAGCGCCCCTTTTGAGCTCCAAAGACGCATTTTTGCGGGTTGAGCCTTAGTTGAAATTTCTCCATCCTATTGAACAATTTTTCCAAGTCTCTTAGATGCTCTTGAAAGGTGCAGGACCGGACTATCATGTCGTCCACGTAGACCTCCATTTCTTTGCCCATCATGTCATGGAAGATGGCCGTCATGGTACGTTGATATGTAGCTCCGACATTTTTCAAACCGAATGGCATCACTTTGTAGCAAAATGTCCCTCAAGGAGTGATGAAGGATGTCTTTTCTCTATCTTCTTCGGCGATTTTGATTTGATTATACCCGGAGAACCCATCCATGAAGGAGAACCATGTATGGCCCGCCGTGTTGTCGATTAGAGCATCGATGTGAGGCAGTGGGAAGTCATCCTTCGGGCTAGCCTCGTTGAGATCTCTATAGTCAATGCACATTCGGACTTTTCCGTCCTTCTTGGGCACGGGAACAACATTAGCTAGCCACTGTGGATAGTGCGATACTACCAAGAATCCGGCATTATATTGTTTGATAACTTCATCCCTTACCTTGGGTATCCATTCCGGTTTGAGCCTTCTAAGTTTTTGCTTTACCAGTTTGACACCGGCCTTTATTGGGAGTTGATGAGTAATGAGATTTTCGTCAAGTCCGGGCATGTCTTCATAGGAAAAGGCGAAGTTGACTAGCCGAGGCTTGAGAAAGGCGAGCATTTGGTTTCTTTCTTCGGCGGATAAGTTCTTTCCAATACGAAGACATTCGGGTAGTTCCGGGGTTCCCAAATTGACGATCTCGTAGTCCAAAGCCGCGTCTTTGTTTTCATGTCTTTCTATGTTGCCACGCAGCTCCTCATCAATTCCTCTTTCTTCTGAGATTTCTAGCAACTCGTGGGACCAGCGAATGTTGGCCCACATATCCGGCTCTGTTTGCTTCTTTTTCTTTTGAATGGGTACCGGATGCGTGATGTGATTGCTAGAACCGGGTCTTGAGCAAGTTGGCATAGCATACCAGTTTTTTGCTTGTTTTGGCTCAAAGGCATTTTTTTTCATGCCGGTCATCATGAGCTATCATTAAAACTTCTTGGGTCTCCAATGCTTCGGGTAGTATGTGCCCCGCACTTATGAACCGAGTTGCTTTGTTTGATTTCTTGAACTTGTCCTCTTCGGGTCTATATCCGAGACCCCATTTGTTGTTCTTTTGTTGAGGATTGAGTAACACCGTCTTTCCTCGGTATTTGATATTGAACCTTGTTGTTTGCCTTTCGGCCGGGGGTATGACATAGTGGAGCGGGAGCCTTTGCTTTGAAGGGATGTGATGGACTTCATGTATGTCATCCATCTTGAAGGGGAGAGGATCCGAAGATTCATACACTTCAATTAGTGAAACTTCATGACAGTTTTCAAATTCCACCGGGATGATGATCTCGGGGTCGGCTTCGATGACCACTAGCTTTCCCGCCGATATGTACTTGAGCTTTTGGTGGAGAGAGGACGGGATAACTCCGGTTTGGTGTAACCAAGGTCTTCCCAATAACATGTTGAAAGACGCGGGGATGTCCAATACTTGAAAGGGGATGACCATGGTGTCGGGTCCCACTTGAATTTCTATGTCTAATTCGCCCAAGACCGTCTTTTGAGAGTTATCGAAGGCTCTTACATGGTAGTCGCTCGGCCGCATTTGATTCATCGGGATTCCAAGCCTCTTGATCGTTCGTAATGGGCAAACATTAAGACTTGCTCCGTTGTCAATGGTTACCAAGGGGATCTTCAAGCCTTTATATCCGACCGTGATGCTTAAGGAATGTCCATGGTTGCGTCCTTCCGCGGGAAGCTCCTCATCGGTGAATGTGATGGCGTTAGGGGCCATTATTTGCCCGATCATGTGAGCCACCGCATCGGGAGTCACCTCCGTGGTTATGTGAGCTTCGCTTAGCACTTTAGTGAAGGCCTCCCTATGCTTTGTTGATGTGCATAATAGCTCACATATGGATATTTGAGCTGGCAAGGATTTGAGTTGTGAAGCCACGTCATATGGCGGTTCCTTCTCCGGGTTGGTGATCACGTTGTGAGCCGGCTCCCGTCGGTAGACTCGGCCATTGGGATAGATGTTGCCTATCTCCGAGCATTGAGGATATTCCCATGGGACCTTGTGCGAGTCGTATGTTGGCTTTGGCTTGGCCGCTAGTACCACGGGTTCTTGATGAGGAGAAGCAATCTTCAAGTTGTTCACGCCCGGCAATATGAGGTAGTCTCGGCCATGCGCTTCTTGAGCTTTATGGACATTCCGGGGAGCGGCTCCTTGTAGTGTGATGGTTTCTTGCTTGGCCCGTTGCAAAGTGATCATGTAGGCTTCATGACTCGGCTTTGGGGATCCCCTTGCAACTTCTATGAAGTTTATGTTCGTCGCATTGGGATTCCTTGGTTCATGCATAGGTAGGGGATTTTGGATCACATCCTCGTGAGAGTTTGATGAAACTTTGATTTTTCCCTCATCTATTAAGTCTTGGATGGCATGTTTGAGGGTAAAACATCTCTCGGTGGTGTGGCCTCTCCCTTGGTGATAGGCACAAAACTCATTTTCACGGTAGTTCTTAGGAAGGGGATTAGGTGGAGGTTTTGGAGCTAGAGGTGCAAGCATATTCTTTTGGATGAGCATGTTGAGGACGTCGGTGTATGACTGGGCGAGAGGTGTAAAATCTCTGTATGCTTTTCTTTGAAAAGGCTTGGGGGTGGTGTCTATGGCGTTTACATTCGGGTTCTTCGAGGAATTACCATTTTTTGGTTCTTGCTTCCTTCGAGTTGCGTTCCCTTGGTAAGGCCATGGAGAGATGGTGCAATGTCTAATTCCCGCCTCCACTTGGTCCCCAGCTTGGAGAAGTTGAGTGAAGTTGACGTAGGGGTGAGAAATGAGGTAACCCGAGATGCTCGGGTGTGCGGAGTTGATGATGATGGAGATTTGCTCATCCAAAGGCAACGGACTCTTCATTTTTGCCGCCAATGCCCGCCATCTAGCAATGTATTCGGAGAATGTTTCGTCCCTTTTTTGCTTAAGCGCTTCGAGGTCGGCCCTTTTGGGAGCCATGTTTAGCTTGTAGGAGAAGCGGTCCATGAAAGCCAAAGAGAGTTGTTCCCATGTTTTGATCAACCGGCAATCCAACGATATGTACCACTCCGAGGCGTCCTTCTTTAGGTTATGTTGGAATAGCCTTATCAAGACTTCTTCGCTTTTCACCAAAGGGTACAAGATGCCGCAAAAGGCCTTGAGATGAGCCATCGGGCATGAGTCTCCTTCATATGCAGGTAAAGCCGGGATCTCGAACTTCTCCGGCAACTTGGTATCGGGGAACGGGCATAAGTCTTCGATCTTGGCCGAGGGTAGGCCCTCCCCTTGATGTTGTCGGATTCGATCCTCCATTTCTTTTAATTGGTTTTGGAGTTGGTTCTTGAGGTCTTGGATTTCATTACGGCCTTGTTCTAAGACCAACTCCTCTTCTTTGTAGTGATCATTTCGAGATTTGTGGGAGGATGGTTGAGGTCCACCGTCTTGCTCTGGAATCCGAGATTTATGGGAAGATGGTTGAGGTCCACCGTCTTGCTCCGGATTCGGGTTTTGTGAACAAAATGGTGGTGTAGTCGTGCTCTGACCGCCTATAAGAGGTTGTCCCATGTTTGACAGGACTTCCTCTAGCTTTTGCATCCTCTTGTCCATTGCCACCATGTAGGCTTCGATGGACTGCTTGAACTGGTGATCCCGATCTTCATGATGTGAGGATTGCTCGGACTCCATCCTAGCCGCTCTTGATCTGGTAACCACGGGGCTTCGATCCACGGTTGATTGGTTTTGCCCCCGAGCTATGGTGAAGAACATGAGTAATCAATAAAAAAGAGATTAGTACTTGTAAACCAATAACAACGAGATCAACCTTTGGATGGAAGCTGGGAGGTTCAAGTCCTTTTGTGTTCTTTTCCAATTTTATGTGTTTTAAGTTCCACGCGTGAGAATGTTCAAGGTCCACGGGTTCGGGTTTGCCTGAGGCGTCTCTGGAGAAGTGACCAGTTCGCTTGAAGCGTGTCTGGAAGAGGACCAGTTCGCTTGAAGCGTGTCTGGAAGAATGACCAGTTCGCTTGAAGAGTGTCTGGAGAAAGACCAGTTCGCTTGAAGCGTGTCTGGAAGCGTGACCAGAAAACACTCAGGTTATGGAAAAGAAGTGATTTTTATGTCGGCTTTTTACTTAGCGTTAACCGGTTGCATCCCTACTGGAAGGTGTTCCTTTTGGCTCGTTTTAGGTGCCTTGACAGTCACAAGGCGGTATCCAACAGTTTCTCACGAGTTCTTTGCTGTTTGGGAGCTGGACGCCTCTGGACCTAAAAACTTTTTAGGTTTCTGCGCGATTTGGGCAGAAACTTCAGAAACTCGCTGTCAGAAGACGGAAACTCCTCTGCAACTTGCTGTCCAGCATGGACAGAGCTCCGTTCTCCCGATTTTGACCCCCTTGCGCTTGATGTAGACCAACAATGCCGTCCCCAGTGGAGTCGCCAAGCTGTAGCACCCGCCGGGAGCGCTACGGTGGGCTCGGAATGGGTTTCCCGGGCCTTAGAGATGTGGATCGTGTTGAAAAGTGACGTGGGCTTGGATTTCCTGCATTCACATGGGGTAAAATGAGTTAGGCCTCACGTTTTTTAGAAAAAATGGGCATATAGGCATTTTCTCGTGGTTTTGGCGGCATGGCGGCTAAGACGAGGCTTCCGTACACGGGTCAAGTCACAAATCCGGCAGCATAACGGCAGCGTACTATGCTGGAATCTGCGGACCCGCGTGCACCCACCTTGCCGGGGCGTTAACTCAAACACGCACACAAGAAAACAATGAAAATGGAGTCGCCACCGATCTTTAAAGGGAGATCGGCCCCTATTTAAAGAAATAAGGCACTAGTACTACAGAATCTGGGTTCCGGCCTTCAAGTTGAAACAAATATCGAGAAATCTGCCAACCCGAGGCGGTTTACACAGCGTAAGGGGGGAAAATAAAAAGGATTTAAGAGAACGGGAGAGATGGAAAGGGGGAAAATGAGAAGAGAGGCGTGGAGCGTGAAAGCCGGGATGCCGGGGCGTTGTTGCAGACTCCCGTCCTCCCCTTGGGATGCCTCTCTTCAAGTGTGCTTGAATGAGAAGGGAGCTCATTCTTTTATAGATGGTGGAGTGGGCTTTGGGCTCCCTTGAGGTCATGGACTTGGTCCATGGGCTTGGGCTTAAGTGGGATCATGGACTTGGTCTTGAGTTGGGGTCATGGGCTTTGGGCCTCTTGAATGGTTTTGGACTTGGTCCATAAGCTTGGCTTGGTGGGCTAGAGCTTGGCTTAGCCCATGGTTTTTTGGTGGGCCGTTGTGGAGGCCCAAAATTGTAGAGAAGCCTGCTTTCGAGGCTTTAGTGGGCTAGAGCTTGGCTAAGCCCGTTTGTTTCGTCTGGTGGGCTGCTTTGTGGAGCCCGTTGAGGTGGCCTGTAGGAGCTTCGCTCTTTGTGGGCCGGATTTAGTTTGTTGAAAAGCCTGCTTCGAGGCTTAGTGGAGCTTCGCTCCCGTGGGCTGAGCGCGGGAGGGCCTGCTTGGTTGTCTTGAATTTCCTTTTGCGTCGAATTTGGTTGGGCTTGAATCTTGCGTCCAATTATCCGTCTTTGGGCCCCAAGGGTGGGGTGTCAACAGTATGGTAAGACCAAATTCAATAACAGTTCATGGGGATTTTCCGCGGTAATGAGATTTTTAAAGAAAATTCAAATTTACATGTCACTGGTATTACATGTTGCTGCCAGGAATGATATTTTGCTGGAACATGATTCCAGTTAGAATTTCTTTATATGCATTTTAATTAAAATTTTAAAATGGAATTATAGTCTTGGTTGTGCGGGTCAACAAATTCCGTCTTTTGTTTTCCATAAACTTTTTAATCTAGATGTAGTAAACATATAAATTAAGCTTTAGCATTTTTGGATATATTTATATATATATATAGATTTTTAAATAAAAAATATTTTAGTCATTTTAAAGATTAAAATCGTTAAAATACTCATTTGTTTAAAACTAAAAAATAAACATATTTTCAAAAATAATAAAATTTATTTTATATATTAAATACATCTAGATTAATAAGCTTATAAAAAATAAAAAAAGACTAAGCAAGATCACAACTTCTTAAAATTATAAAGCACTTTTTTATTGTGTTATCTTTTGGGATGACCAAGAGACAAGGAGAGGTAATGAGGTAAGTGACTACGCCAACTTTGGAATTTTAAATTCTGAAATATCTATTCTACACACTTTTACACATACTTACCTTTATAAAGTTCGAATACTTTCATATATACCCACTAAGTATAGATGAAATTGTTAGGGGTGCAACTTAGGTTGGATTGTATCGAGTTTGTTGAGTTAAAGTGTTTTGATGATAGATAAGCTAAGAATTTAATGCATGAAATGTGTTGCTTGTATTTAATTCATGATGAATAGTTGTAACAAGTTAGCATTGAATTGTATTATAAATCTGTCGAGGTTTTGCTATAAAACTTCAACAATTTTCGTTTGAAACTTTAACTGATTTAGTTTCAAACTTAAATAGTTTTTTGAGTTGAAACTTTAACAGTTTTCTCAACAAGATAAATGGATAAGTGATTGGATGATGACGTGGCTAGTTTGAAAAGTTGTTCTGGGTTGTTACAGGTTGTTGAGAAAAATCCGATTGATTGCGGATTTGGTGCAGAAAATTCCTTTTGGCGGTTTCTATTTGTTAAGTTGTTACAAGTTATTGAGAAAAATTCGATTGGTTGCGGATTTGGTGGAGAAAATCTCTCTTGGCAATGGGAAGTTAAAAGCTATAAATAGACAATGAATTTCAACTGGAAATTCAATTCAGAGAGAACATTTTCAAAAGTGCAGATCTGTCTCAAGGCATTCTCTGTGATCCTCTGTCCATCTGTCAGAAGCAACATATTGAAGATTGTCATGACCATCTTACTAAAAGCTTCATCTCTGTGCTTCTGTGCAATTAAATTGGTTGTAAGTTTTATTTCATTTTTATTTATTTTACCTTGAATTAGAGGTTGTCTAATTCAAGAGGAAAGCTTTCATTGTGATTTGTGGAAAACTTCACGTGCCACCTGGAGCCATTTGTGTAATCCAGAAGACGATTGAGATCGTACCATTATAACTTGAGTTCTAAGTTGACTAGTGTAAACCCGAGTCAAGGTGTTAACTTGGAGAGTGGAGTAGGTGTGTTAACCGAACCACTATAATTTGCAGTGTCTTCTTTGGATTATTTTTGTGGTGTGTGAAATTTATCCCGTTCCTTCTTAGATCACTTTTGTGCTATTTTTTCTTTCTTTTATCAGTTTCATACGGGTCTAACAATTGGTATCAGAGCGGTCTTTGAACTACTCTAAAGAGATCATGACAACTGAAAAGAAAGTAGAGATTGGATATGGTGAAGGTCATTCCATAACCAGACCACCATATTTTGATGGCACAAATTATGGATATTGGAAACGCAGAATGTAGATTTTTATCATGGGTCAAGATTTAAAACTTTGGAATGCTGTTCATAAAGGTGTTATTTTACCTGAAGATGATATAATTGAACCTAATGAACAACGAAATGAACAAGTGCATTTAAATGCCAGAGCTATAAATGTTTTATATTGTGCACTTTGCCCATCTGAATTTAATAGGGTATCTGCTTGTGCCACGGCCAAAGAGGTTTGGGATACACTCATGGTAACACATGAGGGTACTTCTCAAGTTAAGGAGTCCAAGATAAACATGTTGATTCATGACTACGAACTTTTTATGATGAAATCTAATGAATCTATTACTGAGATGTTTTGCAGATTCACCAACATAATTAATGCCTTGAAAGCACTTGTAAGTCTATTGAGGCAAAGGAACAAGTAAAGAAGATATTGAGATCACTTCCTTCTTCTTGGACTGCAACGGTTACAGCCATAAAGGAGGCCAAGGATTTAACAACTATGTCTGTTGATCAATTAATAAGCTCTCTTATGACATATGAGATCATTATGAAGAAAAATGATGATAATGATCCAAAAGGTAAGAAGATAATTGGTCTCAAAGTCTCCTATGATCATTCTGATGATAATGCAGGTGATGAAGATGAAGACATTGCTATGTTGACAAAAAAGATAAGACGGTTCATCACTCAAAATCAAGAAAATAACAACAACAACAACAGGAATGCAGCTGCTAGAAGGATATAACGACGATCTGAAAGGAAAAGAGAACAGAAGGACCAGAGGAACGATTTTGAGAAAAGAGAAGGAGATAAAATAAGTTGTTATAACTGTCAAGGTTTTGGACATCTTAAGAATGCATGCCCATCTCCTGTTAAAAAGAAAGATTTCAACAAAAGAAAAAATCAAAGCTATGGGGCATGGTGTGATAGTGATACTTCGTTATCAGTCACTTCGGGATCTGGATCTGATGATGATCAAGCGAATTTTGCATCACATTTAGGATTTATAGCAGATAACGAAGGTGAATCTGAACATTCTGAGGTAAGTTATGCAGTTAATCAATTAGAACAAGAATATGCTGAACTAGTCAGAGAATTCACTACTTTGTGTGATAAATATATAAAATTAAAAATTGATCTCAGATATGAAAAAGAAAAAAATATGAATTTGCAAATGTAAATAAAATCTCTTACTGAGGAAAATGAAAATTTGAAAAATCAAATAAAAGAAAACAAAAAAGTAAATAATCGAAAGTCTGATAAAATTTTTAGAAATCAAAATGGAATTTGCAATTTTTGTTGTAAATTTGGACATTTTTCATATAGTTTCCCAGTTAGAAAACTACAAATGTTTGGAGCAAAATTGGTTTGGAAACCTAAAATACATACTATTGATACTAACCAGTTTGGACCCATGAAATGAGTACCAAAACAGTAAAGTTTTTTTTTTGTTTTGCAGGAATACATGAAGTCAACTTGCCAAATAAGATAGTATATGGATAGTGGTTGTTCACATCATATGACCGGAAATAAAAATGCATTCAAGTTCTTAGAAATGCAAAATAAAGGTAAGGTTACTTTTGGACACAATAATAAAGGTTTTATCAGAGGTATGAGTACGGTAAGTTGCGGAGGCATTGAAATAAATGATTGTTTTATGTAGAAGGGCTTAAACATAATCTCTTAAGCATTAGTCAATTCTGTGATAAAGGCCTTGAAGTTGTGTTTAAGTCTGATATGTGTATAGTTCGTAATAATATGGGCAATAATATTTGCTGTGGAAAAAGAAATGAAAATGTGTATATTCTAGATCTTAGTGTAGACCATATAAAGTGCTTATTTGCAGTAGATGATGAGATTCTGATTTGGCATAGAAGCTTAGGACATGCAAACCTTCACACATTAAAGAAATTGCAAAAGTTTAATCTTGTTGATGGTTTACCAAACTCAAAAATTAATTTAAAATATATTTGTGATATTTATCAATTTGGTAAACAAAAAAAGATTTCTTTCAAATCAAAAGATATTGTGTCAACAACAGAACCTCTGCAGTTACTGCATATGGATTTATTTGGACCTATACGGACTAGAAGTTTGGCTGGAAAACATTATGCCTATGTCATTGTTGATGATTTTTCAAGATATACATTGGTATTGTTCTTAAGAAACAAAGACGAATATTTTAATTTATTTCAAAAAATTTATCGCAAAATTCAAAATAAACGTGGATTGAAAATATCTGCAATTCGAAGTGATCATGGAAGAGAATTTGACAATCATCATTTTGCAGAATTTTGTGACAGTTTTAAAATAAATCATAACTTCTCAGCTCCTAGAACACCACAACAGAATGGAGTTGTTGAACGAAAGAATAGAACATTGATTGAAATGGCTAAAACAATGTTAATTGATGCTGATTTGTCACATAGCTATTGGGATGAAGCAGTAAACACTGCATGTTTTATCATAAACCGTGTTTATATTCGTCTAATTTTAAAGAAAACTCCATATGAATTGTGGAAAGGTCGAAATCCAAACATTGCATATTTTTATACTTTTGGTTGTAAATGTTTTGTACTGAATAATGGAAAAGATTACCTAGGTAAATTTGATTATAAAAGCGATAAAGGCATTTTTCTTAGTTATTCTTCTTCCAGCAAAGCATACCGAGTCTATAATAAGCGAACTTGCATGGTTGAAGAGTCAATACATGTTACCTTTGATGAATCTAACAGAAGCCGAGAAAGGTTGTTTTTTCAGATGAAGAAGAAAGCATTCTTGACATATAGAAATCATCGGGGGATAAAGAAATGGTAAGTGCAGGTAATGTTCTTAGAAAATCTCTAAATCTGTGAATACATAAGAATCATCCACTTAATCAGGTTATTGGCGATGTTTATAACAAAGTCAAAACTCAAAATTCACTTCAAAATGTCATGGGCCATTATGCTTTTATTTCTCACATTGAACCTAAAAAGGTTGATGAAGCAATATTTGATGAAAATTGGATAATTGCTATGTAAGAAGAAACTGGATCAATTTAAAAGAAATAATGTGTGGACACTTATGCCTAAACCTGATGATCATCCAGTTATTGGTACAAAATGAATTTTTAGAAACAAACTTGACGAGTCAGGGATCATTTTTAGAAATAAAGCACGTCTAGTTGCACAAGGTTACTCTCAAGAAGAGGGTATTGATTTTGATAAGACTTTTGCACCTGTAGCTAGACTTGAAGCCATTAGAATGTTACTTGCCTTTGCATCATTCAAAAATTTTAAACTTTTTCAAATGGATGTAAAAAGTGCATTCTTGAATGGTTTGATAAATGAAGAAGTTTATGTCAAACAACCACCAGGTTTTGAAGACCATGAACACCCTGATTATGTGTTCAAACTATCAAAATCTCTCTATGGATTAAGACAAGCACCAAGAGCTTAGTATGATAGACTTAGTAGGTTTTTGATAGAGAAAAAATTCAAAAGAGGCAAGGTTGATACTACTTTTTTATCAAAAATATTCACAAAGACATTTTGATTGTACAGATTTATGTGGATGATATAATTTTTGGGTCTACTAATGAGTTGTATTGCAAGAATTTTGAAAAATGGACGCAGAGTGAGTTTGAAATGAGTATGATGGGTGAACTTACTTTCATTCTGGAACTTCAAGTAAAACAAACAAAAGAAAATATTTTTATCTCTCAAACAAAATATGTCAAGGAAATGTTGAAAAAGTTCAAAATGAAAAATATAAAGCACATGTCAACCCCTATGAGTGCAAGCATAAAAATGGACAAGGATGAATCAGGTAAGCCAGTAGATCAAAAGTTATATAGGAGCATGATCGGTTCACTTTTGTATTTAACTGTCAGTCGACCTGATATTTTGTTTAGTGTTTGTATGTGTGCATATTTTCAGTCAAATTCAAAGAAATCACACATCAGTGCTGTTAAACGTATATTTAAATACCTTGTTGATTCACCCACCTTGGGCATTTGATATCCTACAGAATCCACTTTTACCTTAGTTGGATATTTAGATGCTGATTTTGCAGGTTATAAAGTGGATAGAAAAAGAACAAGTGGTACTTGTCAATTTTTGGGTGGTATGATTATATTATGGTACTCTAGGAAACAAAGCTCAGTTGCATTATCAACTACAGAAGCTGAATATATTACTTGTGCTAGTTGTTGTGCCCAAATTTTGTGGATGAAACAACAATTGTGTGATTATGGGTTGTCATATATAAAAGTTTCAATCAGAACATATTGAGGTAAGACATCATTTTTTAAGGGATCATGTATCACGAAATGAAATTTCTATTGAATTTATTCCCACGGAAGATCAACTGACAGATAATTTTACAAAACCACTTTTCTTTGAAAAATTTCTTCACATAAGAAGGGAATTGGGTGTAATCGATCCTTTTTCATAACACATGCATTTATGTGAATATTATATCATGTGGTTGATAATTTTAAAATTATATGTTTATCTGTCACTTTTATTTTTATTTTTAAATAAGGTTGTTTTTGTAAAAAAACTGTTTAAATAAAATTGTTTTAAAAAAATAATAAAAAAACTATAGTGAAATAAAAAGGTATGGGCTTGCAAAGCATATGTTTTTTAGAAAAGAATTCAAAAACTATGAAAGCCAAAAGCATGGAAATCAACCAGTTAAAAACAAAAATAAAAAAAACTACGGTGAAATAAAAAGGTACGGGCTTGCAAAGATATTTTTTTAAAAAATAAAAAAAACAAAAACAAAACCGTACAACCTAAAGCAACTATTTAAAAGAAAAGAGAAAAACGACAAAACCAAAAAGCAAGAACAGAAAATGACGTTCAAAACAAAAAAAAAGCAAAAGCAGCGGGCTTTGAAAAGGCAAAGGTACGAGCATTTAAAATAAAAAAAATGATGCATTGATAAAGTCAACACCTGCATATACTGGAATCTGTTTTTTTTTTTTTTTTGAAAAAAAGAAACAAAAGCAAAGGAAATGTGCACGCATCACCTTTACATGGAAGCTAAGCTTGTATCGAATTTTACCCACTCACAGCACTTGTCCGCTCACGGCTCTCTTCCTTTTTACACTCTACCACTTCATGCCTTTAACGCAACTCCTCTCTAGCAGCTATTAAAAAAAATCGCACAACCTTCAAATTTTCTCCATATTTTATGCTTTTTATTTTTGAAAATCAAATTTTCCTCTCAAAATTCTATTTAAATCTTCTATTTTGTTTTTTAAAAAAAATCAAAATTTATTCATTTTTGAAAATCAAAATTTTTTTCTCTCTCAAAATTCTATCAAAATCTTCTGTTTTAAAAATCAAAATTTTTATTTTTGAAAATCAAAACTTTTTTTTTCTCTCTCAAAATTATATCCAAATCTTCTGTTTTAAAAATCAAATTTTTTATTTTTTGAAAATCAAAATTTTTTCTCTCTCAAAATTCTATCCAAATCTTCTGTTTTAAAAATTAAATTTTTTATTTTTTAAAAATAAAAAATTTCTCTCTCTCTCTCTCAAAATTCTATCCAAATCTTCTGTTTTAAAAATCAAATTTTTTATTTTTTGAAAATCAATTTTTTTAAATCAATTTTTTTTTTATTTTTGAAACTCAAATCTCTCTCTCTCTCTCTCTCTCTCTCTCCCCCCCCTCTCTCTCCTTCAACCGTTTGCTCTATTCCACAAAAATGCCCATCTTTCAAATCCGTTCAATTCTGTATTCACTTGATGGCTCGGAAAGGTGGTGCATAGGCGGGGAAAAAGCACTTTTATGAGAAAAAGGGAAAACGGAAGGCAGATTCAACACTCTCGGATCCTCCATCCACTTGTCGACGTCAAAGTTACGGCATCCACATCAATGAAAATGCAAACCCTTCTCCAAAAGTTTCAAATTTTCGCCACCAGTCTGATGAAGATACTTATGTGGGTAAATTTTCACATAGAATATTTACCAAAGGCACTGCTTATACATCATTTTTGAGAGGAATTGAAGTTAGTTTCACAGAAGAAGAGTTTGTTGGGTTTATGCTTTTACCAACTCATGCCACTGGTTCATACGAAGACATTGATTTCGAGGAGGTTATCTTCTATTTTACACAGAATGAATCGTTAAGTCAGCAACAATGCAATTTTACAAATAGGGAATTTTCCAAACTGGATTATAAATTGCTACATTTGGTTGTTGCACATTGTTTTCTACCTAAAGGGGGAGGATATGATATTGTTACACTTGATGATTTGGAATTAATGTGGGCAATTGTGAAAAACAAGCCTTATAACATTGCTAGTGTGATGTTATCTTAAATGCTGTCACAGAAAAAGAGAGCAAATGGAAGTTTGCCCTATGTTATATATTTAACAAGGCCATTTCAGAATTTCAATCTTGATTTGAGAAGAGAAGCGCCTATCAAACCAACAAGCTATGATGTGATAAATGAATCTATACTCAAGCGTATGCAGTATACTCGTATTAGTGATGGTGAATGAGTTGTCAATGCAGCAAATCATCAGTCTCCTCCAGAACAACAAAGGGTTTTTGTTCAAACTGATGATCAGGATATTGGACTTGGTTGAAGACAAGATGGACAGGATGGTTACTTGGGTGGTGATGGACATCATGGATATAAAGGGGGTTCTCCTAGAGATGCTAAATCTGAAAATGAGCTGATCCCACCTTTGCCTTTCTATGATAGTGCAATAGCAGAAGTCAATTCTTCAACTCAAAAGCCTATTGACTCACCTCATATTTCGCCTATCAATCCAACTCCTCAAGTGGGCACTGCCTCTTCTAAATCCGATTGTGCACCTCAATCTTCAGCAGGTACCCCTTCAACCATATTCTGTCAATGTTGATTTCTCTTCTCTCCAATCCTTTTTAGAATCTAATTTTCAGCAATTAAATTCTAGAATGGGAACCATTGAAACTAAACTAGAAAATTTAACCCATGATTTTCAAGAATTCAAGCATGAAACTGATGCGCACCAAGTGCTTGTCGTTAAGAGCACTGTGATCACCAGTTTAATTAAAATTAACCGAAACACATCCAAGCTACCACTATACGGGTGATAGTGTAGAATAACGGTGAGTCGGGTCGAATCCACAGAGAGGCTATATATTTTGAATTATTTTAAGCAAAAATAAAAGAGAAAAGTGAAAGAGGGTGCAGAGAAGAGAAAGAAAGAAATTAGAGAGAAAGGAGAAGAAATTAGAGAGAGAAGAAGGAAGAGAGAGAAAGCAGATAAATAAGAGAGAGAAAGAGACAGAGAAAGGAAAGAAGAAATTGCAAATAACTAAAAATTAAATCTAAATTAGGACAGTAATTAAAAGACTACAGAAGGAAAATTTAATCTACGAAAACAGGAATGAAAATTGCATTAAACTTAATTGAAAAAAATTACAATGCATAGAGCGGTGAATCTACGCTAAATATTATAACTACAAAGCATTTAAAGAGAAAAAAAAAATTAATTACCTCATTTCTTGCTTGAAAAACCACTCTCTTTGAGAAGCAATCCAAGCCCTTGAGTTTTCCCCACTTGGTAAAGGTCCCACCTAAATGGGCCCCACTTCAAGTGATGGGAGAGGTGTCTTGGGATGAGTGGAGGGATTCATATTTATAAGCTTGTGGAGGGACCCAATGACCAAAGTCGAATCCGATGTGGGATTCATAGCTCATTGCCTGCCTGTGTACGTTGCTCCCTGTATATTGCCATTACTTGGATCATGTTGGGCTGCCGCCACGGCCGGTCATCGAGCATGCGCACGCCACCTTGAGATGCTGCAGCAGCTCTACCTCCAAGCTCGGATCCTCTTTCATGAGCTCCGGATTAAACATGTCGCGATTTGGGAGACCTCCAAAGGGAGCAAAAACAGAAACCCAGATCACAAAATTCACCCTTTATCCCTTTTGTTCCCGAGTTAATGCGTACAAGACGAGGCCAATGTAGATGAGCAGGCCAGCCGGGACAAAGATCAAGAGCGACACAACGGCCTCGTAGGTGTAGGAGCTCCCGCACGCCAGCGTCCCCAGTTTCACCTGCACCATATTGACGAGCGCCAGCATGAGGAAAATGCAGCCGATGAAGGAGCCGCGGCAGTGACGACCAGCACGAGATGGAGCAAGGTCTTGTTGAGCCTGCGGACGCTGATATGCGGCGCGGAAAAGCGCCCGAAATGGTAGCCATTGAATTCGTGGTCGTCCTCATGATTGTGGGTTCGGTCGTGAGGGGGAGGGGGAAGAGGGAAGAGGAAGGAGCTGAAGGAGTAGATGTGGAAGGAGATGAGATTCTCGGCTGTTTGCTTGGAGGGAAAGCAGTTGTTGTCGGAGATGAGAATGTTCGAACGGTCGTAAGGATCCCAGGTAAGGCCGAGGAAGACGGCCATCGTGTAGAGGGAGTAATGGCTGCTACGAGTCTGTAACTATCTGCCGGGAGAATCGGAGAAGAAGCTGCCCGAAGAAGGAGAAGCTATGAAGCACTGTCGAACGGAGCGGACGTGATGGTTGCTGTCTGCCAGAATTGGAGAAGAAGAAGAACCGAGCGAGATGTCGAGCACGGAGAGACGACGACTGGCGCGTTGATGGCCGACAAGTGCGAAATGGGCGGCGGGAGTAGGCGGCTAAGTTTGGTCTTCGGGATTTCGGAGGTAAAGTGAAACAGAGTATCGATTTTTGACAACTGGAGCCTACTACTTTGATTTTTTCTTTTTGAGAAAATCTTTGCAGCTAGTTGGTCGGTCGAGGAATGGGTTCTCGGAGGCGCAAGGGCTGATGACGAACAAAGGGCGGTTGCTGGCGTCAGATTTGAAGCCCGAGAAGATGATAACGTCATCAGTCTTTAAGGTTCTCTTCCACCTCTCGTTCCGCAGCTCCGATCAACCATTCCCGATGTTCTTACAAATTCCCAGTTGGAGCTGGCCGGTGTTGCATAGATGAATCGGTGCTTGGTTGAAGATGGTAATTGATTTTTGTAAAAGGGGGTTTTGGATAGTGGTGGGTTTAATTGATGCTGCCAGAATTTGGGTTTTGCTTTGGCAGATTGGTTGCTGAAAGGAGCACCGGCTCTATGTATGGATTGGGCTATTTGGGAATTGGAAAGTTGCCGGAAATTAAAAATGCAGAGGCAAGTTTTCTGCCATCGCCGTAGCTGGAGGACTGGACGATGGATGCGCCGCTGAATTTGGGTGGCTGCTTAAGGTTGTGGCAGCCTTTTGTTGAATTTTTGAGGGATGAATTGCAGGGAATGTTGAGGAGCTAGGCGATTAATTTTGTGCAAGCCGTTGATGGGTTTGCTGAAATTGGATTTGCGGTGGATTGATGGGCGAAATCGTCCGCTGGATTTGAGTTGTTGAAACTGCAGAAAATGGACGTTCGGTAAATGGGTAAAACTGCAAAGGCTGCTTGTTTCCGGTGGGTTGCTTGCGGTTGGAGGCAACTGACTAGTTTGGGCAGCTCTGTTTGAGCCGTTCTTGAGGCCGAAAGTGGCTAGAATTGGAAGGTTGATTTTTCCACGCTGAATTTCCATGGCTTCCAGTGATTTACAAGTTGATGCAGATTTTTTTTTGTGGCTGGTTTTCCTTGTTATTGTCCGGTCTGGGGAGATGGATAGCTGTTGTTGAAATCGGGAATGGAAGATGGTGTGCTGCCGATTTTGTCGTGGCTGCCGGATTTGGACGTTTTTGCTTGCTGCCGTTTTGGGGAAGGTGGAGCACCAGAATATGGTGCTCCGGTGGTGGTTTGCTGCCGTGAACGTGCAATATAAATATTGTACTTTAAATATTTCAGCACTACGTATTTTCTACCTAGATACTTTAATATTTGCTAAATTTGATTTTGGACTCTTTTGAGTTCATTTTATCAATGCAGTTCTTATTTTTTCATTTCATTTTAAGATTACATAATAGTTTACTTTAACTCATGTTTTAAACTATACTTTTAAATATATACATACTTTACCCTATTTACCCCTTTTATAAATTTGTCTGAATTATATTAATAGGTCATACATATTTTACCATTAAAAGTTTCTAGGGATTTGAGTCATAATTTTATATTTTCAAGAATCTTGAAAAATGACCCGTTTTATAGCAAAATTAGAGATTTTATGAAAAATATGATTTTTATGAAATTCCTCTTAAAACATACATTTAATTAACATTTTAATATTTAACATTGTGAATTTAATATGAAATTAAATGAAAATTTTTAGACTTACCAGAAACTGTCACTTCTTTTTCTCATATACAAGAAAGCATCACCACTGTTGCATCCACTATTGCTACTATCACACTAATGGTGAGAAATTCAATTTCAACAATGTGCAACAACTTGAATTTGCTATTGACAGCTTGTGTGAGGATAGTAGACAGTTAGGTGCTACTATGAGAGATTTAAGAGATAACACTGATAGAATATGTTTGATTGCTGGATTACTCGAACCGAATGATCTTCTTTAAGAAATTGCCAACAACAATCGTCGTTGTGCTATGGGTTTATCCCCCGAACCACCATCTAGACCACACTCTCCTGGAAAAGAGCCATATGAGTTTCAAGTTCCACCCTATTTTCAAAGATCCAAACCTTCCAAATCCCGTAAAACCAAGGGCCAATCATCTAAATCCTCGAACTATTCATCTTCTTATATTCATTTGTCGGATTTCGATGATGAATAAGGCTTAAGTTTCATGCAGGTGCTTCTTATTCATATGATGGCAGATAGACAATTTTTTTAGTGTTTTGGTGACTTCATTTTTTAAATTTTTTTATTAGTAAACAAATAATATTGGCAGACATTTATATGGTTTATTTTTATCATAAACATGATATCGTGCATATTGATGCATTTTGTTAGATTTATTCTTCAGTTTTGCATTTTAGTTTGCTTTTTCAATAAGGCTATATGATATTTCTTCCTTGTTGCTTTTTGTTAATGATAAAGGTGTTGGTCCCGAGTTAATGGCGATTAGCCAAGAGGGGAGGGGTGAATTGGGTAATTAAAAATTTTAACTTAAACAGAAATTTTACCTTGGATTAATCTAGTCCCCTTTATGAAGAAACAAATGGCAAGCAATATAATGCAGAGAGCAGAAATAAAAATCGACAAATAAAATTTTATAGTGGTTCGGGCAACCTTCCCTACGCCACTCTTCCAAGCTCACACCTCTTGTGACTTGGGTTCCACTATGTATTTCACAAATACAACTAGAGCCACTGCTCTCTTCTAGATTCCAGCTCTAGGGGGCATATGCAACCAGAGCCTCACCTCTCTTTTAAATTCTAGCTCTAGGGGGCATCAACGGTTCATAGCATAAGTAGGTGACGAGTTCCACTCAAATCACACTCTACTTTGCTTACACTTGATCTTAGTTACCAAAAATAAATCAAGTTCAATACAACAACAAATGACAAAAGAAAGTTTCTACACGTTACTGGTGTGTAGAGGCAGATTTGGCACAGAGAAGAACTTGTAAAGTTGTCTGAAATATTCAACGAGCAGCTCTTGGCAGTTTGAAAGCACAGTTCTTCTTCTAAATATTGGCTTGATCACTTGAAGCTCTTAAAGATGGGAGTTATGCACATTCAATGAATTTTCAACTACCATCCACGTTTATATTGAATGCCTTTTATAATTATTGAGGGAATCCGAACGTTTGGAAGTAGGTGGCGTGCATTTAATGTGCCAACATTTGAAATTTTTTTGACCGTTGCGACCCAAGTCGCAGGTGGAGTCAACTTCGGGTGCGACTTCATCCAAGTCGCAGAAGGAATCGACTTCGGGTGCGACTTGCCTGTTCGCAACTTCTTCAAGTTCCAATCAGGGTCGACTTGGTCCTTGACTTGACCCAAGTCGCAGGTGAAGTCGATTTCAGGTGCGACTTCAATTCTCCAGCTTGCTAGTTGAACTTGAAATCTTCGGAGATGACTTTAATCACTTGATTTTCTTCATATTGATGTTATTCTCTTGATTTTTCTCTTTGGAACACTGTATGGTTATTTACTTTGAAAACATTGGATTCCTTTTCTTGAGTTCTTGAGTACTTGGATCTTGGAATACATGGAAAATGTCTGAGTAAGTGTTCATGATCCAACATGATGGATTCATGCAGCCCTGCTTGCTTTGATCTTTATTTGATCTTCATTTGATCCTTATTTGGTCCAAGTTGTGTGTCTGAGTTGAGTTGATCTTCATTTTCACTTGAATCTAGCATTGAGCCATCTTGATCTGCAAGTTTCACACTAAAGTCGAAGCTGGAGTCGACTTGGTCTGCGACTTCACCCAAGTCGCATGCGGAGTCGACTTGGAATGCGACTTCGGCAGCTCTCGTTCTTGATTTCAACTGTGGACAGAAATGACGAGTCGAAGTTGATGTTGGAGTCGACTTGGTCTGCGACTTTACCCAAGTCGCATGCGGATTCGACTTCATTTGAGACTTTGGTAGCTTGGTTCCCCGTTTTCAACTCTGGACGGAAATGACGCTTTGAAGTCGCTTCTGGAGTCGACTTCGTTTGCGACTTCGCCTGCTCTGCTTCTTGATTTCAACTCTGGATGAAAATAACACTTTGAAGTCGATTCTTGAGTCGACTTGGGGATCGACTTGGCTTAAGTCGAAGCCTGAGTCTACTTGAAAATCGACTTGACTTGTCATGCTTCATTTTCTTCATTTGTATATCCTTTAATCATTTTCACAAACATGTTAGTAACCAAAACTTACTCAAATTGATTTGTTAATCATCAAAAAATAAACTTGGCTTATTTTCTATATGTTTCTAACAAAAGAGGGAGAAAATGACATAAATGATTGGGATAATTAAAATAGGAGGAGTTTTGGTTGAAAATTCATTATATTCTTAACATGTCACTTGTGATTTGTCATCATCAAAAAGGGGGAGAATTGTTGAGTTAAAGTGTTTTGATGATAGACAAGTTAAAAATTTAATGCTTAAAATGTGTTTCTTATATTTGATTCATGATGAATGGTTGTAACAAGTTAGCATTGAATTGTGTTATGAATCTGTCGAGGTTTTACTATAAAACTTCAGCAGTTTTAGTTTGAAACTTTAACTGATTTAGTTTCAAACTTCAACTGTTTTTGGTTTGAAACTTCAACAGTTTTTTGGGTTGAAACTTTAACAGTTTACTTAGCAAGATAAATGGATAAGTGATTGGATGATGACGTGGCTAGTTTGAAGTGCTGTCTTGGGTTGTTACAGGTTGTTGAGAAAAATCCAATTGGTTGCGGATTTGGTGGAGAAAGTTCCTCTTGGCGGTTTCTGTTTGTTAAGTTGTTACAGGTTGTTGAGAAAAATTCGATTGGTTGCGGATTTGCTGGAGAAAATCTCTCTTGGCGATGGGAAGTTAAAAGTTATAAATAGACAATGAATTTCAACTGAAAATTCAATTCAGAGAGAACATTTTCAAAAAGTGCAGATCTATCTCAAGGCATTCTCTGTGATCCTCTGTTCATCTGTCAGAAGCAACATTTTGAAGATTGTTGTGACCATCCTATTAAAAGCTTCATCTCCGTGTTTCTATGCAATTAAATTGGTTGTAAGCTTTATTTCATTTTTATTTATTTTACCTTAAACTAGAGGTTGTCTAATTCAAGATGAAAGCTTTCATTGTGATTTGTGAAAAACTTCACGTGCCACCTTGTGGCGCCCTGAACCGAGGCGTCCACTTATTCCTTACTCCGGGATCTTGTCGATTGGTAAACGTGAATCAGGATTGTTGCCCTGATCACGCGGCGGGTACTTAATTGGATCTCGTCTAATTTTTTTTTTCTTTTTCTTTCTTTTCATCACATAAACATATACTCATCATCATTCATAATGGACTTATCCATAACATCATAAATCATCAACTTCTCATATTATTCATAACTTCATAATTTTATACAACCTATACCCTTTTTCATCATATCCCATCAGGGAATCTATTCATACAAAAATCTACTAACCTTTGTAGATTCCTCTTTTCCTTTAGCAACACATGCCCTTCATCTCTTGGCTTTCCCTATACCTGTCTGAGGTTGGGAAAACAAAATATGAGTCGAAACTCAATAAGCAAGCATTTTTCATTTTAAATGCATTCCCTCCATTCGATAGAAGACACTTATCAAGTGATCAACTACCAACGGAATAGAAACCTTTTCATAAACCATTTTTGGAAACCTTTCATAAACCATTCATGAAAATCATTCGTAAATGCATTTCTCTCCATTCGATAGGAGACACTTAGCAAGTGATCTACTATCAATGGAATAGAAACCTTTTCATAAACATAGGATGTGCAAATGCTTCCTTTCCACTCATAACATAAACCTTCGTGTGCGGGTATGCTAGCTCAGGGAACATCTCACATAACATGGTCCAATACGCCGGCTGTCTCCGACTTGGCCTCATCAAGAGAAATCTCTCTTTCTCTTGACACCTACATGGTTCCTACATGCATGACTCTTGATTTCCCCAGCATTATATACCTCTTACACCAGGTGACTTGTCATTCTCATGTAGAGAATTATTTGCACCATCCCTTAAAAATATCTTTTCAAATCCATGTGTGCAAATACTTTTTTTCCATTCCTGACATAAATCTTCGTGTGTGGGTACGCTAGCCCAGGGAATATCTCACATAGCATGGTCCAATACGCCGGCTGTCTCCGACTTGGCCTCATCAAGGGGAACCTCTCTTCCTCTTGATGCCTACATGGTTCCTACATGCATGACTTTTGATTTCCCAGACATTATATACCTCTTACACCAGGTAGCTTGTCATTCTCATGTAGAGAATTATTCGCATCATTCCTTTAAAAACATTATTTCAAATCCATGCTTTTCTTTTCAATCCATGTATGAAAATGCAATGCACTCATTCATACATAACATTCCTTTGCCTCCACCTCTGGGGAGGACGCCGTCGGCACACAGCCCATACGACTCGGCAATAGTAAAGGGGGACCCTCTGATCCGCTTTCTACCTCCACCAAAGCCTCTTCCTTACACATCATACATGTGCACATGTTCATGAACATCACATGATATCAATATGCCGGCATGACTTTCCATAAAAACTTATAGACATTCATCATTTGAAAACGTTATAGGAATGGCCATCCTTAAAACACATTTCATAATCATATTTGTAATCATTTGAAATATTTGAAAAATAATTTCAAAATAGAACTTGCTTACAAATCATCATTTTCAATGAAGCAATAAAATCACATTTTCAAAGTTGTGCTTGCTTACAATAAAATAATAAAATCATATTTTCAAAGTTGTGCTTGCTTACAATAAAATAATAAAATCATATTTTCGAAGTTGTGCTTGCTTACCTCCTCAGTCCGTGTCCTCCACCTTTTCCTTTCCTTTTCCTATACAAGAAAAAATGATATTTTATCTATATCATATCATGTCTTAGTGTACTTCCCATGCAAGCTTTATAATCATCCATGACCTCATTTCTATAGAGGTTAATCTTATAAACACACTTGGTCATTACGTCCTTATATGAATTTTTATCCATAAATCCTTTAAAATTTCATCCATATATCCTCATAAAATAAATCTCAATTTTCTCCAAAATCACGCTGTTTACTGTTCATGATTACTGTAGCAAAATCACTGTTCATCCGAGGTTACTGTTCATGGGTTCCAAAAATTGATATTTTTTCCAAAAATAAAAAAATACCATGACATAGCTTATGCTTAGTATATCATGGGAAATTTTATGAATTATGAATTTATCATCATTAACTTGGCTAAATAAATTATTTTCTCCATATACTAAAAATCAACATAAATTCACTTAAGCATAATCCTTAATTCCAAAAATTATGAAATTAATATATCATCATTCCAACACCATATTTATCATATTCATTCATCCTAAATCATCATTTATCATTTTTGGAGCATTATTTTCTCATATCACATGCTATCTTCCCGATTGCTTCATCTTCGCTTCAAATTTTTGATGTTTCGGAATAATTCCAATTAAGCATTATAAATTTACTTATTTTCTCATGATTAGGAATTATCTAAGCATGATTTTACCCTAATTAACATCCAAATTTTTTTTGGAAAGAATCCCCTTACCTGAAGTAGAAAATCTCTCCTCCAACTTGCCCCTTCTCTCTCTAACTTTCTCTCCTTCTCTCTCTAAGGCCAAAAACGAATTTTGGGGTTGGAAATACTCAATGGAGCTGGAATGGATGTGCCTTGGTCGTTCACCATGCTCCCCTATTTATAGTGTTGCATTTTTCACATATTTGCAATTTACCCCCTTGCTCAAGGTATTTAATTCTAAATATTTTTCCCAAATTCCATGCAATATTTTGAGCCTTGTGCAGCCACCCTAATCAGCATCTCCTGCCCCCTAGCTATCCCCTATTTATTTATTAAAATTAATTATTTTGAAGCTAATTCATCTCAACCGTTGATTTTTGATAAGATTGATTTTGGGCCATTGGATTTTGTCCCAAAAGTCCAAGATCCAGCAGCCATAGCAGCTTTTCATTAATTATTTATCAATTTAATTAATTAAAATTAATCCCAAAGTCAAATGCTAATTAATGAAAAAGTAAAACTACTTTTTGATCTTCAAATGACGTTAAATCTTGACCCTTAATTCATGATTTGTGATCAATCTTGGACCACTCATCATGTTCATCATCATATTTTAGCCATCCGTAAAAAATTTCATCCCAATCTGACATCCGGATTGCAAGATATGAATTTTTTTTCATTTTACTTCAAAAATCCATCAAAAATCCGAAAATATTAAATAAATCAAAAAGTGGCTATTTTGTCCTTTTGTGAGAAGCTTCCTTTTTCGTCTTTTATGATTAAGTTAATCCAAAGTGATTAACTTAACATATTTCTTAATCCCACATTTACTATTCATGTTTCACTATTCACGTGCACTATTCATATGAATTCCATAAATAATTATTTTAACCTTTATTCCCACATATTTTCCATACTCATGAATATATATATATATATTATTAATATATTACATATGGTTTACAATCCTAGGGTTTCATACATGTGTCTAAGATCGGGGTTTCACACACCTGGAGCCGTTTGTGTAATCCAGAAGACAATTGAGATCGTACCACTGTAACTTGGTTCTAAGTTGACTAGTAAAAACCCGAGTCAAAGCGTTGACTTGGAGAGTGGAGTAGGTGTGTTAATTGAACTACTATAATTTGCAGTGTCTTCTTTGGATTATTTTTGTGGTGTGTAAAATTTATCCTGTTCCTTCTTAGATCACTCTTTGTACTATTTTTCCTTTCTTTTATCAGTTTCATACGAGCATAACAAAGTTTGAGTAAACTCAAACCCTAATATTAGAATTCGGGTTTGGACCAAGTTAACATTGTTTTTAGTCTTGGTTTTGAGTTAAAATTCGGGTTACTCTCAAACCAATAGAAGTTGAAATTACAGATAGAAATAACGAATTTTTAAAATATTATTACATTAGCACATAAATAATTTACACATGAATATATTTATATGACTTATGATATCCTTTGTTTTGATGAAAGTTGGTCTTTTAATTAAAAGATAATTCGAAATACAATGAATGTAATAAATTTAACATAACAATCAAAATAAATACTAATAAAAAATTAAGGTAAGGGAAATAAATAAAATTACGTGAAATAACTATTTAAAGTTTAATAAAAGTTAATATTATATTTTTCATAATTAATTAGTATATGTGCGATAATTTTAACGGGTTGATATATTAATAATTATTTATAAATAAATTAATGCAAATGTAATGTATTCAACTTTTATGGAAAAATATATATAACATTTAGGTTTCAGAATAAATGTTTTATAGTTTAATTAGGTTATGATTATATGAAATAAATTTTATTACAGATATAGTTGAAATACTTAATGCATAAATAAATATAATTATTTTAATAAATTAGAGAGAATATTGAGTTTGGACAAGGTCAGGTTTTGGTACTAGGTTGATGCAAACCTAATATTGGTGTCGGTTTTTCTTGGGGTGGGTCAAAATCAGTTCTAATTTGGAAAAAATTTCTAAAAGAAAACCCAAATTTAGTTTTGAAACTGGGTTAGGTCAGGCGAGTTTAGACGGATCTGGTACCAAGTTGAGTGCTTATGAAATTTTATCTATACCTATTCCGTCAAGAACAATTAAAAATCACCATTATTTATTGTAGAAAATATCCAAAATGCATTTTATTATTTAATAACAATAGTTATTCAATTATAATAGAAGTTGAATAGTACGATGGAAACTCATTCAACTTGAGGGAGAGAAGTGAAATGGAATGAGCTTTGTCGATCTGGATATGACACCAATGACAATAAATGCTAGATCAATCCATGGTATTTTGGGATTTTAAAATTATTAAATGTCCCTAAATGTCATATTGGATATATTTAAAATTAATGAAATATTTAATGGGTATATGTGAAAGTTTTCAAACTCAATGAGTATATTTGTAATTAAGGGCAAATATAGTCGGTATTTAAAATTAAATATTTTTTAAGCTATCTATCTTGAATGATTAAGTACTTGACAAAGGTGTACTTTAGAGAAAAGTTAATGAGTTATCTCTATCCAACTTAAGAACAAATCTATTTAGTTTTTGAAAATTCTTTATAAATATGTTAATTTAATTATATTTAATTTATAAATCAATTAATTTTATCATTTTTGAATATGCGTATATATTCTTAAATTTATTTTGGATGTTTATGAAAACATTACTAATTTTAAAATTTTTTAAAAATATTTATAGATCTTTAAAAATGGTAAAACTTGATACAATATTAAATACACTTAAATTAACGGTTGTATAAAAAATTCAAAAAATAAAAAATGTGTTTTTACACCCAGTGCACTAAATAACAACATCGTTGCAACTTGGCCAATTCTCTTCCAATCAAATTACCTTATCCTTTACAATGAATACCTTCCCAACTACTTTTTTTTTTATCAAAATAGAAAAAAATTCCCAACTACAATTGCCACTTGTAGATTTATAGATGCTTGGTCGGGGGATCATCTTGAAGGCCGCACATGACAATTAGGCATTCATGGTGATGATGAAGTGGCCCATTGAGGTATCCCCTTCGACTATTGATTTCATCCACATTCCAATAGAAATTAAACATATATTATGACTTAGGGTGTGTTTGGCATTGGGTATAAAATGTCAAGTTAAAATTTTTTAATCTAAAACTTTTTACTCTCCATAATTAATATATTTTTAATCATTTTTTATATTTTTTATACAATTACCCTACTTTTCAATCATTTCTACACACTAACTTATACAACTAACCTATCTATTTTAAATTTATTCTCTTTACTCCTCATCATTACCCCTATCATATCATATCATTTGACTACTTTTACTCTCAAAATTTTTTTATCAAAAGTTTTATTCATTCCCAAACACATGGTTAATCACTGTCCATGCCTTACATTTGTTTCATGATCTAAACTGTTAATCATGAATAGGAGCACATTGTTATGTCCAGGCAAATTTTCAGCCATTGATAATATAAATAATCCAGATCTAATGGAATCCATAAAACAGAATTTTTGAGACAAACTCATTTTCCATAAAATAGAATTTATTACTATACAAATTTTAATTTCCGATATAAATTCTTCAAATCACATTGATGAATTATATACGGCTAAATTCCTCATAAATTTCCTATATCGTGATAAATTTTCATGATTTAACTCCAGCATGTCATATGAAAGAGATCAATTTTCCAAGAACCAAATTTAATTTCTTTTATTATTTTTCTGAATAGGATATTGATCTACTCTTTTGATGATATCTTGATCATCTAAAATTGAATTGACCTAACTCTCTTTTTATTAGATTCTAGACTTCGAAATCTTCAAAACAACATATCTAATCCATTTCTAGTAACTATGATGATTTTTCACAGTAGAATTATGTGTATAGAATTTTAATTCCATGCTTTTTTGGGTCAAATAATTATATCTTCCCAATTTCGTATGAAAATAAAATAATTCCTTTTTCCTTAATTTTTTAGACTTCGAAAGCTTCAATTTGATATATTACACATCTTCTAATTTCCTCGACATAATACATAGGAACTACTATTTTTATAGTATTTTTCCCAATTAAAGCCCTAACATATGTATTAAATTTTAAATAGCCCTAAAGAGAACTATTTTTCGATACATCTTATATTCATTAAATACATATTATAAGCACTCCAAATGATATATTCCTACACATCAATCACACATTAAAATGATGTATGACCTTTTCCAAGAAATGTGTTGTATAACGAGACATAACGAGACGTGTATATATGTGTGTATATGTATCATACATATAGTTTCTTTTTTGAGTTATAATTGTTATGTTATTTATAACGGATATATAATCTTGAACTCCTTAGTATTCGTAGGACACATAGCTTGTTTGCTAGTATAAATAATCTTAAAATGAAGATTAATAGAATAAACTATCATGTAAGAGTGGAAAATGCTAAAATGTATTAGGATTGGGATTCTTATATGTGCTTGCCCATAATGAGTGTCCTTCCTACACTAGGAAACGCAAATTGGAGGCGATGTGTAAGGAAACATACTCATAAGTGGATAGCTCCTGTGTATTTCTTCTAAAATAACTATACATATATGGGAGGTGTTTGGGAGAAATATACAATGTACATCATATGGTAGAAATTCTTAGAGAGTTCTTCTAGACCCTTTCAAAGATTAGCGACATCTAGTTTGTGGTAGGGTGATTTATTTTCGTGGATAATTTTAATCCTAGTTGTGCAACAAAGTTTAAGTTGTCGTCTTCCAATCCTTCTGCTTCCACTAAATTAGATACGTACCGAATCCTTAATTTCTAACAAAATACATACATATATATTGAATCATTGACTAGTAAAGTCCCTTTGAAGTTGTTGTTGTTGCTTTGTGACAACTCTTGCAACGACACAAGTCTGCCAAGAGATTAAGGAATCAGGCCACAAAATAAGTTATCTTGCAGATTAAGATCGACAGGAGCACTTAAAGTTAAACAACCGCTCAGGTATTCTTGGGCCAAGTGTATTATCAGAAAAATCAAAGACTGAAAGAGATACATAGAGGTGCATGGTGAGATAGAAGGGAAGTTAGCAAGACGACATTTTTATAGTCATAGCACTAGAAGAGCTGGCGGTGCATTCACACATTTTAGACCAGTCTCGTGCCTTTCAAGGTTGGTAGAACTTGATATCGGTGCTGCAAAAATGGCAGCTTGTGATCAAGGTTCTGAATATCGGTTAAATATTAATATATTTAAATTTTTGAAAATAAAAAATTTTAAAAAATATTTTCGGTCAAAATATTTTATGTAAATAGAAGCAAAACATATATTTTATTTTTATATGAAGCTGAAAAAAGAAGACAACAAAAATATTTATTTTTCTGCATTTTCTGATTTTTTTAATTTCATAAAATAAAAAATAATTTAAAAATATCAAAAAATGCAAATTTAGCACAAAATAATAATAACATGCATGGATTGTCAACATTGTATTATATGGATACAAAACATGTGTTAAATATTAATATATTTAAAATTTTAAAATCTAAAAAATTTTAAAATATATTTCCAGTCAAAATATTTTCTGAACAAAGAAATAAAACACATTTATTTTTATATGAAGCTGGAAAATGGAGACAGTAAAAAATTTATTTTTCTGCATTTTGAAAATTTTAAATTTCAAAAATAAAAATATAAAAAATATAGGTCTAGCACAATAATAGAATGAAATCAACAAATCATATATAGATATAGGGTGTGTTTGTTTGGGATATAAACATGTCAATCAAAACTTTTCAATCTAAAACTTTTCACTCTCCATAACTACTCTATTTTTTAATTATTTTTTCACATTTTCCTATACAAACTACCATACTTTTCAATAATTTCTACACAACTATCTATACAACTAACCTATATATTTTAACTTTATTCTTTTTATTTCTCATCATTACTCCTATTATATCACATCATTTTCTATCAATGTGACAACTTCTACCTAAAAAACTTTTCATCAAAAGTTTTACCCCCAACCAAACACACCCGTAAAGTTTTAAATCAATCAAGAGAAGAAATCTCACCTATTTTTTCGCCAAATGGATTCTTTCGATTAGAGCCGAAATTGCTCCTAAAATATCAAAATTTTCTTCAAATCAGCGACTCTAATGCTGTTGATTTTGCCTCCCCTTTCTTCCGCTGTGATGATTTTGTAGTGAAATAAAGGTTTTGAGGGGTTTTAATCCAATTTTTTCAACCCGAAAAAATAGGTTTTCACGAGATCTGGGAATTTCAAGCTCCAATCTAGTTTTTTGAAGTCGTTTTCTTGCAGGTTTTGAACAGACATAGGAAATGAATATGATTGAGGTGAAAAAACCAAGCAAATCCAGGCATCAAAATGGCAACACAGCGTCGTTTATAAAGGAGACCGTATACGCCAAACCCGATAAGGCCGATACAGACCCGTATCGGCCCGTATAGGAGCCGACTCAAACCATGCAACGCATAATGGAAACCCTAGCCCGTTTCAACCCCGTACAAGGTATCGGGACCTGTCGATACCGACCCAATACCGCCTGATTTTCAAATCCATGCTTGCGATCTACCATAACTATGGTGGATGGTGTGGGTGACGGCATTTTAAATTCATCAAAATTTTAAAACGACAAATTACATATATTTGGGATTTTTGAAATTTAATGGGTATATTTGGAATATATGTTAAACACAGTGGGTATATTTAGAATTAATCCTAGAAATTTTTTATTTTGAAATGCAGTCCTAGAAAATTTTAGCATCATTTAATGTATTACAATTTATATTTCCAATAAATTTCCTCATAAAAATGGATTATTTGCATCCTCCCCAACAATATCAAACTTTCTAATTTCCGCCCCTAACTTTTGAAACTTTTTGAACGATGAGAATTTCCAAAATTAATTTCAAATATTCTTATCACTTAATAGATTAATTGATTTCTTGCGTGCATTGCAAATGCCTACCATATATATTATCAAAAATTAATTTCGTAACAAAAATATGGTGAAAATTAACGACATTGGACTAGACGCAAAAAGTTTTAAACTCGTTTTGTTGGCATGTGCACAAATGTTTTTTACTTTCAGAGCTAGCATTATGGATACAAATATATACCCTACAAAATTATTTATTTTATGAATGCCATCATTTTCTTTTCATTCGTTACGTTACATCCGTCGGGTAAAATCACTGTCAAGCATGATGAACTTGTGACTCTGCATCTGCAGCTATGATGCAAGTAGGGGTGTAAATCGGGTCGGGTTGACTCGGGTTGGCACAAATACAACCCTAACCCACCTTGCAAAATCACAACCCAACCCTATTTTCAACCCTACTTTTCACATCTTAACCCAACCCTATTTCAACCCACCTCAAATCGGTTCGGTTCGGGTTAGAAATCGGGCTAATAGATTACACATGTTATCAATGCTAGTTAAAGTTTTGTTCACCTGAATTTCTAAAATAATAAAAATAATTATAATTATAAAAAAAATAAGTACCAATAAAAGTTCTACATAACTCAAAAGTTGAGGATAAGTTTAGTAATTGATTCGTTTTTTTGTTTTTGTATTTTTGAGCAATCGATGTCTTCTGCAAGTCAAAAAGTGAAAGCCAAGTAAAATTATTACAGTAAATTATGCAAAATAGAAAAATGAATATTATAGTCTTACTTACCTTCTTAGTTGGCTTCCAATCAAAGCTACAAACATCTTAAGTTCTCAGTTGACCTGTTATGTTATTCTAAATCACCAATGCGAGCAAATATCTAAACAACCTATTTACGATGCAATATAACCAAATAATCCAAACACAATTTCACAACTAATTAACCAAATATATTTCCAAACCAAATAAATTCAAATAACATTTGACAACCAAATAGTCAAACAAATTTCCAAACTCAACACAATTTTATTTAAATATCTAAGCAATATGAATGAAATACACTCTCATAAATATATGTAAATAAATATCTTATGAAATCGGGTCGGGTCGGGTTGACCGACCCCTAACCCAACCCAACCCATTTTTAAAATCGGGTCGGGTTGAACCCATTTTTTAAAAACCAAATTTCCAAAACCTCAACCCAACCATGGTATAAATCGGTTCGGGTTGATGCGGGCTCGGGTTGAACCCAACCCTATTTACACCCCTAGATGCAAGTCCCATACTCCTTCCAAGTAGCCTCATTTTCAGTTTTTCACCTTGCAAACAAATTCAGGGTGTGTTTGGCAATTTAGAAAAGTTAAAACTTTTTAGGGTGTGTTTGTTAACAACAAAAAGTTGTCAAGTTAAAACTTTTCAATCTAAAACTTTTCACTCTCCACAACTACTCTATTTTTTAATCATTTCTTCACATTTTTCTATACAACTACCCTACTTTTCAATCATTTCTACACAACTACCAACACAACAAACCTATCTATTTCAACTTTATACTATTTATTCTTCATCATCACCCCTATCATATCATATCATTTGACAACTTTTCATCTCTACAACTTTTCATCAAAAGTTTTACCTATTCCCAAACACACCCTTAATCTAAAACCTGTCACTTTTCATAACTATTATTTTTTAAATTATTTTTTACACATTTTTCTATACAACAACCCTACTTTTCAATCATTTCTATACAACTACCAATACAACTAACCTATTTATTTTAAATTTATTCTCTTTACTCCTCATCATTACCCCTACAACATCACATCATTTTCTACTAATTTGACAAGTTTTACATAAAAAACTTTTCATCAAAAATTTTACAACTTCCCAAACACACCCTCAGTCGTTCATCGAATCAACCTAAATCGGACAAGTGTTACAACATCAACCTAAATGCTGTTTTTATCTTGTTAAAATGCTTAAAATTCGTTTCGATTAGAAACTATGCAAGCATGAAGCAAGAAAAGAGTCTTCAAAGATTCATATTCATTCTAAAATTGTTGAAAACTTTTTGCCATGCATGGGCCTTCTATGAATGATATTTATCTTCCTACCAAATTAATATTACGGTTTATCAAATATCATCAAAGCAAAATGCTCCATTTTGATCAGTTGCTGGAAAGTATATCATCTCCTTACATTTCATTTTTGACCAAAAAAAAAATAAAAAATGTTACAGTCCAATCCATGCTGAGTGCTGGAAAATGCTATTTGTTCATTCAACAATATTTCTGCTTTGCGTTCTCCCACGGATCTGCTCCAAGAATAATTGGATTTCATTGCGGTTACAGACTCTAGATTGTTTGGCATATCATATACCACCATATTACACAGTACAGAGCAGGATGGAATTTCATTGGTGTTTTTATTACAAAATGTAACGAAAGAAAATAAGAAATGCTCATGATATCAATACTGCTGGTGAGTCTGAAATCATGTATCCATGAGAATGTCATGAATCTCATGAATACGGGAAAAAAAAAAAAAATTAAAGAAAAAGGGAATACAGGTTACTTCCCAAGCAGGTGACGACCCCTTTGATTGGCACCTTTAACTCGGAAGTTAAGTTCTTCCACATCATCATGGAGATGATCCAAAGCTTTGTTCTGCCTGCAGTTACAACCAGAGCTCATTTAGCTAGAAGGACATGATGACCAACGAACCAGAAATACAACACAACTTTGCACAGTCAAAATGAAACCTAATTCTAATAGCAAAATAATTGACCTTCCGATCTCTGTTCCCATATCCTGGGCCATCTCCTTCAGTTCTCCCAACAAGTTACTCAAATCTGAAAGCGAATCATCTTGCTTTGCTTTCTCCACCTGTATTTTTGCAAAAACAATAGCACCAGATTAGTAATGAATATGACTGATTTTGAGATTGTTTGCTCAAAAGAAAACTACTGTCTTATGCACCCTTTTGGTTGGTTTGATGTGAATCACAAACAGAAATGGGCAACTGTGGAACATTCACATGAGAAGCTCATTACAACAGGATACCCCAACTTTTCTAGTCATTACTTTGGCAGATGACCAATATCAGCAGTCCCAATGTTACATGGTAGCGCCCAGGGGATTAATTGTGGCACTTATAAATAACTAAGAATGATGCATCCCAATAAAATTTTATGACATGTAGGTCCTGTAGTGTTCTAGGTTCAAGAACTGTTGACACAAACCTCAATTTGCTCCAGTGCACCGGATGGTGTGGAGTGGCGTTGAGGATCAGACTGGACTTTAGGACGAACTAATCCAAGCTTTTCCCTCTGCTCCAGGTGATTGCCCTTTCTACTGAAGTCATTGTCTGCAATATCAAACAAATGGAAATCAATGAAAGATGCATTAAGGTAGCACATGGCCAAGGACCAAAATTTCTGGAAATTTACCTCCTGTGATCTGAGGTCCAGAAATTGACCGACCCTTCTTTGGCTTCCATGTTTTGGAGAAAAGGCCACCAAGGCTTCCCAGCAGCTTTTCACCCTGATAGGAGCACGAGACAAGAATTATCGGTACAAGTAAAAACCGACCTTGAAAATGATAGGAAATAAATATATTTTGGCACTTTGAAATAATAAGGGTGTGTTTGGGAATGAGTAAAACTTTTGATGAAAAGTTGTAGAAAGTAGAAGTTGTCAAATGATGTGAAAAGTTGTAGAGAGTAGAAGTTGTCAAATGATGTGATATGATAGGGATAATGATGAGGAATAAATAGGATAAAGTTGAAATAGATAGGTTAGTTGTGTTGGTAGTTGTGTAGAAATGATTGAATAGTAGGGTAGTTGTATAGAAAAATATGAAAAAATGATTAAAAAATAGGGCAGTTGTGGAAAGTGAAAAGTTTTAAATTGAAAAGTTTTTACTTGATAACTTTTCGTTAATAACAAACACACCCTAAATAACAAAAAAATTTGAATCGTATTAATCCACAGATTGCTTTGAATTGAAAAAGAACAAAAAAAGAAAAGAAAAGCTAGTCCTTGCAAAGACTAATTGCATGCTTCAGAAACAGCCTAATTGTGGGAAGGATATCTTTTTTTATATATATATAATGAGCCCACAATAAAACATATATGACGTTGAAGTTTGCCAATCCCCTTTCTAAGATATCTGTTCTCTGATGATTTACAATTTATTTCAGTCTTCTACACAACTGGTGGCTCATGGCACCGAAGAATGAACAGGTATGGGTAGCATCTCAACAATGTCAGACAACATCACATTTCCAATTGCATTTCAATGACTGCATAACTCATGCTCGAGAAATTACAACCCCGTTGGATTTTTCTTTCCATCTACCACCACTTTATCCCAGCAATTCACTCAGAAGACTTTCCTGAGTTACAGCCTTACAAGATTTTTCTTACACCAAGGACTCAAATTTTGGTAAAATTCATCCCGATTTCCCTGCTTCAAAATGTTCCAGGAAAGTAAGATATTGATCACTTGTAGAATCCTCTACTATCCCTGGTTTCCAGCATGTGTTATGATCAACTAACAGGCCAACTGATAGGTTTCTCCGTTATAAAAGGTAATCATAGTGATCAAGAGGCAGACAATTGGGGGAACAGACACATGGCGAGATATAAAATATGCTAATTACCCACATGAAGAGATATGTCCAAGTAAGAACAAGGGTTGGGACTTACCACACTGAGGTCATACTCGATGTTGGCGGCTGTAGTGTGAGTCCTTGTGATTTGTTCACCTTGTTGATGCAAAGTAATAAGAGTCTTTGTACCATCTTCCCGAATGTCCTCAGCAATCCTCAGGCAGCCATTGATTTTCGCTGTGGTCTCTTCAGCCTTGTAAACTGCATAACTCTCCAGCTCTTGGACAGACTGGTTCTCCAGTCCTCCAGAATCACGGAAATTGTCCTGATATCTTCGTGGGGGGTTCGGGGATGCAGTATATGGAGAAGGGTAAATGGAGGAAGCACTTCTGCCTTTGCTCTCATTGTAACTTGAAGGTGTTGCTTTCGACTCGGTGTCAGAGTCGGAGTCAAATGGATTGGAAACAGCATTCCTTGAGTCCGAGGAGCGTTGCTTGGGAACCTTGCCTGTGGGTGTCTTCATTATTCCAGATTTAGACATCACTGGCGGATGCAGCAAACAACAAGGTCACCTAACAAGACAAGCAACAAATCAGATTTCACGACTGGATGGTCTTTGCCGATCAATTGGTGGGGATCAGTCAGATAGTGGAAACAAATGCTTTGACAGTCCAAAATTCTCAACTGATGGATCACAGTGAAGCCTGATTAAGAAGCCAGAATTGGTTTGAAGTTGCATAATTCAAGGCCATTAATACAAAGAAAAAATAAAGAAAGGAAGGATTTTTTGATTGAAATCATAGTTCAGCAAGTGCAATAAATTAGAGGAGGGCCGCTGCAAAGCAACAGAATCAAAGAGCAAGGCGGGGTATAGAAAGGCAGGAATAGCCACAGATACAGAGACTGAAATCCAAAAAGAAAAGAAAATAATCAAATCCCTCAAAAAGAAGTTGGGATTATTTGTTTACAAGAGGCTAAATTTTGAAAAGAAAAGAAAAGAAAAAAGAATTCAAAGATCCAACAAAAAAGCGGATTTCAGACTGGAAATGATTCCAAAAAGAATCCACAGAAGCATAAATCCTCATTTGAAGAATATAAAAGGTGAAAACCCACATCAAGAGACGGGGAGAAAGAACCGAATCATCAAGAGGGGAAGGAACGAAGGTATACCTTGATGGAGAAGCACGGCCGGCGGATTCCAAGAGAGGAGGAACTAACAAGAAGGAACGCTGTGGTGGTGGTGGAGAAGAAGCAATCTTCTCTGGGATAAAATATCAAGCAGTTGGCAGGCGGAAGATGGGGTCAACAGACGTGTCTGAGAACTGAGATGGAAGTTGGGTGGGAAGAAATGCAGGTTTCGTCCTTTGAACGGATCAAACACAGACTAGACGAAGTAATGACACCCAGCGCTTCTTCATTTTATAATGGGAACATATGGTAGCCCGCGGTTCATATATATAAAAGTGGGACCCATGCTTTTGACCTTTTTTTTGCCTTCAACAATCCGGCAAATGCGAGCGGAAATTTTCGAACATTCATATAGTTTAACCAGTACGAAAATGAGCCCTGCTTCTATCTAATTTAAGATTTTGATAATTATTGTAAATTTTAATTAATTTATTATATTTAATATTATTTGTTTAGTTAGGATACTAAATTTCATCTAAATTAAATATGTATATAATCATATTTATTTAAAAATAAATATATTTGCATATAAATTAGAAAAATACTTAAATTTATTCACATATATATTAGAATGCAATAATACTTTATTAAATTATTTATACATATCAAAATGTAAAAATATTTTATAAAATTATTTATATATTAGAATATAATAATACTTTATAAATCACAGTAATGACATTTTAAATGGTTTAAATATTAAAAATATTACTCGAAAATTGATTTTTAATCTTAAATAATTTTATTATGTTGATTTGACACATTTATAGGTAAGTCTTATATAAAATATTACTAAACAAATGAGAGGATTTATATACTAATATAAACGATATTAATACAAAAGATTGAATGAGATTTTATATTAATTATCAAGATATTAAAATGGTCGCATAGAAAAATTTCGTAAAAACAAAGCCTTGCTAACATTATGTTCATTGATTTGTAAGAATTACAAACATATTTACCTACTGAAACTTATTTTCAACTTTTATTCACAAGTATATGTTCAAAGGAAACTTTTAAAATAAGTACTTATACGCAAGGAAACTTATACCAATTAATTTTTTCCATTTTCATTGAAAATTTTCAAATATCTAAATTACAGATAATATTCAACTATATTTAATAGTTGTACTAAAAATCTAATTGTTATATATGAGTATTCATACATTACAATCTCAACTGGTATTATAATTAAATTCTGAGACATTTTTACAATTTACTAACAATTATCTACTATTTCTAAACTTTCCCATCGGTGGACGGCTCCCACAAACTTGAGAAGACTTGCAACGCCACCACTTTAGAAATACTTCCGGGGAGATTTGAACCCAGGATCACTTACTTGTGAGGCCATGTCCTGCACCACTGAGGCACGACCTCAGTGGCAAATCTAATATTTTTAAAACGTCCACATGGTATAAATTTATTTTTAGATTTTAGAAGTTTTATATTCAACCTCAAATAATGTTAAACATTTGCAAACTTTAAATTTTCAATGATAGTGTCCAATTATTTGTATATTAATTTATATTTACAATGATTTATATATAAAAATCTTTAAAAATATTCTCCTAATTTCGATAAACCATACCTGCGTATTATGATTATTCTGAAGCCCTCGCTTGGAATAACAAACCGTACGGTGGACCAAGGCCGACCGCGGCACAGCCGTCGTGGGGAGACTGCTTTTTCGATTTGGTGGTCCGCGGAATACCAGCAATGCTCGCCTTTAAGAAGGCGAGCTTTCGGAAGAGGAGACCTACGCCAATGGATGAACAAGAGCGGCTTGACCGGCGTTGCAGACCAATCGCACGTGTGGCACATCTGAATCGTCCATGCAATGCAAAGTCATCTTGATGAAAGTATTGCGGTCGGTTTGGTTCAGAGAGAGCGATAATCAGAGGAACGTGGCCATTTGAATATGGAATAAATATCTCCCATGAGCCTTATCAGAGTCCGCGTCTGCGCTGCTGATTCCTCTATCTCATGCGCGTGAGCAGTATTATAAAGAAATTCTAGAAACCATTGATATTTGGCTGCATATGCGCGCGTGCAGGGATTGGGAAATGCTTCTCGGATTATCAAAGATCCTGCCCCATTAGTTGTAAATCCATGACATTCATTCAATCATCTATTCTTCGAGATAAATTTTCGTAGCGGCCACTGATTTCTGCTTTTCTAATGGTTACCATTTACGATAGTAAAAGAGATTGGAGCGCCGCATTTCGGTCAGGTCTGCCGGCACGTGACTAGTCGACCGTTGGCGCGGAGACTTGGATACCGTGATGCGCAGCAGTATGTCACGCGCTCTGCATACGTCTCCCTTTTGGAAATTGGAACTCAATCCGAACCATTCATCAGTTTGATATGAATATAAATCATATCTTACCAGGAGGATTTCATAATTATAATTTAATTTCATTATTTTGTATCTTTAAAAAAGTCCTCAATAGTCTAGCTTTCTAAGTTTCCTTGGGAACTGGCCCACCTACTCGACTGTTCAGATCTTAAGTAATTGTGTATTCCTTAGTTCTTCTTTGTACGCCGCACATGATACTTCCGTTTCTCACGCAACTCATGCTACACGTGCGGATATCCGTGCGCTCACGCCAATCGAGAGTATCTATGCGCTGGGGCCCACTACCGGGCTGTCGTTGCCCCCTCTGGCCATCAAAGCCAAGCTATGTAGCGGAGCATCCAATGACTCGTTTTTTCGGTTCTCGAAATTTTTTATATTGCTTTTTACCACTTTTTTTTATGTGATTTGCATATTTGATTTGAAAATATTGTATATTTTTTTATCATTTTATTTTAAGACGTTATCGCTTATATCAATAGCACAACTCTAATTTTCAATGCATCATCTTTTTGGGGTTTATTTTCTCGTATTCTATTTTCCAAAAGTTTTTCTTATTTTGTTTATGATGAAAAAATACCGTTAAAAAGGACTATTGAAAGAAATGTTGTTATTAGCATAGATAAAGTACTCCGCAAGTTACGGCTCAAAATAAACTCTCCGCATATTTAAATGTATTAATATTTTGTACACTTTTTTATCCATGTATAAATTATATTTTAGATAGTTGACATGATAAAAAATAACTTTTATAATTTGTATTTACATCAAATTATTTTATTACGTTAATTTTATACTATTTTTAGATGGGGCCCATACACATGTCCAATTTGGATAAACAATAGTATGCAAATAAAAAAATAATTATAAATACAATGGATGAAGTAGATATACATTTTATGACAATTTGGGGTCCATTTTGAGTCGAAGGCACCATAACTTCTGATGTTGTACATACACAGGATAACTTCTTATATATATATACGGTTCAGCTTCTATAAAATTTCTTTTTTATGTAACTTCCTCTATTTTTAAAATTTTGATAATTGATGTAAAATTCAATCAATCTATTGTATTTAATATCATTTATATTATCTTGGAAACTATTTTATTTTTCCAATATTACTGTATACGAGCCCCATTGGAAATAAATATAATAAAATGGTTTAATGTTAAATATTAATTTTAAAGTTGTATTTTTAATATCTAAATTGTCTAGAATATTATTTCTAACGTGGATAAATAATTTTATAAATTATTATTACATTTTAATATATATGTAAATCAATATAAACATTTTTTATAATTTACACATGCATATATATATTTCAACAAATGTAGCCCATGAATATACTTGATCGAGATGAAAGTTGGTTTCCTAGATAAATAAATAATATTAAATATAATTAATGAATTGGATTTTCTATAAACAATTAAAATTTTAAAAATTAAGGGAGTTATATAGCTTCATTTAATTACATAGAAACCGAGCCCATATATATAATTATGATGTATTTTATGTTAAAATACAACATTTTTCACTTATTTTTACAATTAGTTATATTTTTTATTTTTCTTCATAAACGTGTTTTTCTACGTATATTTAATCTATATACCAAGTTTTTCCATTTTACAATATTTTTACATATTTATTTTTTATTTTTAAAAATTAAGTTTTTAAGGGATGAAACATGACTTAAGTGCACATGAAATTGATATTTTTAAAAATAAAAATAAAAATATAAAATATTCTAAAATGACAAAACTTGGTATATAAATTGAATATATTTGAAAAAATATGGTACGAAGAAAAAATCAAATAAAAGTTAAAAGAAACTAAAATAAATGAATGTTGTATTTTAGCGTAAAATATATCATGATGTATATAATCATGTTATATATATATATACGATGTGCATTTGCCCAAAAATAGGCCCCATACATATTAAAATGCAATGAAAAATTATACAATCATTCATCTATATATAAATCATACTTTAGATGATTAAGATGTTGAAAAACTTCTTTAAAGTTGTTATTTACATCAAATTATTTTATTACATTGAATTTGTATTATTTTTAGATGAGGTCCATACATATATCCGACTGACTTGAAAATTGATATAATAATAGAATATATTATTATAAATCAATGAGTGGAGTAGATTTTGATTTTATCATCACGTGGGACCCATTTCAGGGCCACTGCACGTATTTACAGTGCTGTAACACTACAATTGACAATCTTTCTCTCTCTTTCTCTCTCTCTCTCTCTCCCCCTTTCTATATATTTATATATCCGGAATGTTTCTATAAAACTGAATTTCATAAAAATTATTGCAAAGAACCTTGTCCATTTTTAAGATTGTGATTATTGATACAAAATCTAATTCATTTATTATATTTAACATCATTTTCCTAGCTAAGAAGCCACGTTTTATTCAAATCTAACATGTGCATAGGCCATATAACCTTATCTATTTTTGAGATATTGATAACTGATACAAAATTTAATATGTTCATCATATTTAACATTATTCATTCAACTAGGAGACCAGACTTCATTTAAATCTAACATGTTCATAGGCCAACATTCGTGTATCAATTAGGAAAAATACTTAGATCCATTTACATATATGTTAAATGTAGTAATAATTTATAAAATCATTTATCCATATATTAGTGATATTTTAGATGATTTACATGTTGAAAATATTACTTAAAATTAATATTTATTATTAAATTATTTTGTTACATTAATTTTATATGTTCGTAGATGGGGCTTATACACAATAATATTAGACAAATAAAAGAATTTCTATGACAATGTAAATGATGCTAAATATAATATATGGAATGAAGTTTTCATCAACCAACTAAATATTAAAAATAAATGGAGTTACATGGAAGTATTCTTGTATACATATGTTTATATATTCAAAAAGGGATGGGATAGAGAGATCAGATATGGGGAGCATGGTTCAAAATAAGAGAAATGTATTTGAACTATAAAAAATTATATTAAAAAATAACATGTATTATAAATTGAAAAGTTGGCAAGGGCATAAGAAATGTCATCTCATTTCACTCTTTTGATCACTCCCATTAGGTTCTTTCCGTATAACATTGCACTTAGATTATTTATTTAATTAGGATATCAAATTTTATCCAATTCAAGGGCATGCATAAGTCCAATTAAAAAATATAAAATAAACGTAATAAAATTGTTTTATCTATTTATCATTTCAAAGTTATATTTTAAACATCTAAACTATCTAAATCATAATTTATAATAAAATTATCTTATCTATTTATCAATTTCAAAATTGTATTTTAAACATCTAAACTATCTAAAAAGTAATTTATATATAAGTGATTCTATTAAATATTATTACATTTTAATACTTTCTAGGATGAATCTAAGTATTCTAATTATTTATGCATGAAGGTACATATTTTAAAGTAAATGTGGCTCATCCACACCTTTGTTTAAAATAATTTTGAATCTCATTATAAAATTAATAATGGTAAACAATATTAATTGTTGATTTAGGATTCTATCGTTAAAATGGATCCGTTTACAAACAAAAGTCCAATGTATGGGCAACCATAGATAAATATAAAAACGATAGAAAAAGGGTATTTTATTAAACGGTCAAGTAAAAATGATAGCAAAAGGAGTCCTTTTATCGAATCAGGTTATTTTTAAAGACGCATGATTAAATGTTATCTAATATTTCGATGTTGTCATCTCACTATGACTCATTTAATAATCAAATTAAAGTCTAATCCATTATTTTAACATACTTTTTATGATATTAAAATCATTTCAATGGGTCGTAATGTATAGACATGTGCGTCTACAACACAACAAATTTTAGAGATGAGGGTGCCGAGTAATACTAGAGACGATGCAGAAAAACCTAGTCATGTTGTTCCTACTACATAAAATATAGTTGGTAATTCTGTCTTAATCAGATTTATGTATACACTTACAGGGGCAATGCATGAGATGTGGCAGCAGTTTTGTCATGAGATACAAGGAGAAATGTTACAAATGAGGGAGTTCGTGACTAGTCAAAGACCCGACTCCGTGCCTCTTTGACAGCCACCGCTAGTAGAACCCCAGATGGTACCTAATATACAAATTAGGGGGGCCTAGTTGGTGTACTAATAGACAAGCTACACAAACAACAGTAATACAATGAGGACCCTCTACACCCACTCCTAGTGGTGACGATGACATTAGGGTTACAACAGGTGGCCAAGCAATAGTGGATGAAGATCAAGAGAAAAAGGAGAATGTCGAATGGGTAACTTTTCAGTCCATACAACCACTAAAGTTCTCTGAATCCGTAGATTATAAAATTGCTATTAATCGGACCAAACAACTTGAGAAGATGTACTAGTTTTTCAGATGCACTGAAGAGCAGAAAGTGCGCTTTGTCCAATATATATCAATAGATGAGGCTGAGCAATGGTGGGACTCTGAGAGCCAAACATTGACTTGCCGATTGGAAGACTTACATGGGTTGAGTTTCGGGAGCGCTTTTACAGCTATTATGTACCAAATAGTTAGAAGGTATAGGAAGATGCTGGATTTTGTTCTTTGGTACAAGAAAAGATATTAGTCACTCAAAACGACCTCCAATTTAGATCATTGTCCTGATTTGTATGGACCCAGTGGATAAGGCTTAAAAGTTTCGCCAGGGATTGAGACATTCAATATGGACAAGGATGTTAGTAGTTTGTATAGATGATTATGCTACGATCTTGGAGATAGCTCACAGTGTAGAGACAAAAGAGAAAGAATGAGGGAAATCTCAGGGGAGAAAAGGGGCTTTGAGCAGAATAAGCAAGGTAAATTTCAAGGCCCTAAACAAAAGCAGCCTCACATTGAGTCACAATTTGGAGAGACCCTACTAAAGCCATCAAAAATTTTCAAATATTATAATTGTGGGGAGGTTAGCCACATTTGAACTAAGTGTCCTAATACTCAGGTTATCTGTTATCATTGTGGGCAACAGGGACACCGCCGATCTTTGTGTCCCCAAGTTCGGGTTACGGGACCTCAAGTGAGCAATGTGATTGCCAGGTAGCATCTATGGTAGTCTATTTTGACGCGTGCATGGATTCCCACATGAGGTGGAGGGCAAAGAGGGCAACCCCACCAACCTCCACAATATCAGCCTCCACAGTATGTTGAGCAGTAGCCACTTCGTATTAACCAAAGACCGTAAATTACTGCTGCCATTCAGGCAACCACGTCAGAGGAGGCTCAAACTACACATGACATGGTGATAGGTATAATTCTAATGCCACCTAATTAGTGATTATTTTATGGCCTAATTGATGTCTTATTTACTTAATACCGTATGTTCAGGTGAGTGATTAGTGTGTAGACACCTAGCCTATGTGTTATTTGATCCAAGTGCTACGTATTCTTTTATTTCTTCCATTTTTGCTTTGAAAACTAATTTATATTTGGTCCCCATAGAGCCAAACTTAAGGGTGTCTACTCCATTGTGAATAGTTTGCACTGCTACACGAATATGTTGTGATTGTCCAATTAATATTGTGGGAAAGAATTTTCTTGTTGATTTGATTGTATTAGACACTTATGGTTTAGATGTTACACTTGGTATGGATTGACTAACAAAATCGAAAGTAGTGGTGTATTGTGAAGAGAAACAAATAGTAATTAGAACTAAGGGTTTCATGTGTATCATCTTCACAGGGAGTTCACAAGGCAAGGTTCCGAAATTAATCTCGACAATGAAGGCGGGGTACTTAATTCGACAAGCTTGTATGGATTTTTTGGTATAAGTTGTTGATGTAGAACCCGAGACTAAGTCATTTGAAAACATACCTATTTTTTAAGAATTCCCAGGAGAATTGCCTAGTTTACCTCGAAAGCGAGAGGTAGAGTTCAATATTGAGTTATATATAAACACCGACCCCATATCAAAGGTAGCATATAGAATGACACCTGTAGAGCTGAAAGAATTAAGAAAGCAGCTTCAGGAACTATTAGATAAAGGTTTTATTCACCTTATTGCATCTCCATGGGGTGCATTAGTACTGCTTGTTAAAAAGAAAGATGGTAGCCTTTGGCTTTGCATCAATTATAGAGAATTGAATAAAGTAACAGTGAAAAATAAATATCTATTGCCATGTATTGATGATCTATTAGATCAATTCAAGGTGTCAGTGTATTCTTAAAGATATATTTGTAGTCACGGTATCATCAGATGCGAGTTTGAGATATTGACATCTTAAATATAGCATTTAAGACTAGATACGGTCAGCGTGAGTTTCTAGTTATGCCTTTTAGTCTAACCAATGCGCTAACCTTCTTTATGGACTTGATGAATCGGAACTTTCGAGAATATTTAGATCAATTTGTTATGGTTTTCAGTGATGATATCTTGATATACTCTTGCCATGATGCAGAACATGAATATCATTTAAGACTGAGCCGATAATGGTTAAGGGAGCAAAAATTATATACTAAGTTCAAGAAATGTGTTTGGGGACGTTTGGTAATGTGTAAAATGGTGGGATTGTGGGAAATGATGGAAAATAAAAAAGAGAATATTTTGAGAAATGTATGATTGATAGGATATGATAGGGGTATAGTTGGAATAAATAGGTTTGTTGTATGTAGTTGGTAGGAAAAATGATTGAAATATAGGGATAAAAATGAAAAAAATAGTGTGATTGATAGAGTAATAATTGGTATTGGGAAACCAAATACCATGGAAAAACCATAGTTCCCATATTAGCATGTTACCAAATGTCCCCTTTTTTGGCTTCCGAGCGTCTCTTTCTTGGGACATGTTGTATTAGCAGAAGGGATAACAATGGATCCTCATAAGTTAGAGGCAGTTGTGAATTAGGCAAGGCCAACCACAGTGACTAAGGTTTGCAGCTTTTTAAGGCTAGACGGCTATTACAGGCAGTTTGTAGAGGAATTTTCTATGATCGCAGTGCCACTTACAAGGTTAACTGAGAAAAATTCTTAGTTTGATTGGACAGACTAGTGTCAAATCAGCCTTTTAGGACTTGAAGCAACGATTGGTCGAGACTTCGATTTTGGTTGTTCCTTCAGGAATAGAAGGTTTCATGGTATACAGTGATGCTTCTAAGAGGTGTTTAGGGTGTGTGTTAATGCAAAATAATAAGGTAATCGCTTATGCTTCTAGGTAGTTAAGACCACATGAGCGGAATTACCTTACCCATGATCTAGATCTTGCTACAATTATATTTGCATTAAAAATTTAGAGACATTACCTATATGACACGAAGTGTGATATTTATACTAACCATAAAAGCATCAAATATATCCTTACCTAGAAAGAGTTAAACATGCAGCATTGACGATGGCTTGAGTTGTTAAAGCATTATGACTTAATGATATCATATCATCCAGGTAGAGCCAATGTCGTGGCTGATTCGCTCAGCCGAAAGTCAAGTGATAGTAAGGCCTGTATGCTCACCGCCCAGCCCATTCTCATTGAGGAAGTGAGAAAGATGGATTTATATGTGGATGTTGAAGGAGTTGCAGCTCATATTAATATATTAAGTCTGTAGCCGACCATCTTAGATGAGATTAGACAGGTTCAATAGAATAACTGTGATGCTAATTTTCTGCATATCAGAGAACGTGCCAGGAAGAGAGAATTAACAGATTTCGTTGTGGTCACCGATGACATTCTCAAGTTTAGGGGTTGACTAGCTATTCCATGACAAGCTCTGGTGATTGTAGAGGTCTTACAAGAAGGCCACTACAGTTGGTATTCTATCCATCAAGACAGTACAAAGATATATCAAGACCTAAAGATAATATTGGTAGAATGGAATGAAAAATGATGTGGTGCAATTTGTGACTAGATGTCTAACTTGTCAACAGGTCAAGACAGAGCACTAAGGCCAGATGGATTATCGCAACCCATTGAGCTACTAACTTGAAAGCGGGAAGAGATTACTATGGACTTCATCGTTCACTTGCCTAGAACTCAGGTTGGATATGACATCATCTGGGTCATTGTAGATAGATTGACCAAGTCAGCTCACTTTATCCCCATTAAGGCTATATTTACTGTAGAGAAGCTAGCTTAGATCTATCATAAGAAAATTATCCGACTATATGGTGTTCCTAAGTCCATTATTTCTGATTGGGGTTTTGTTTTTACTTCTCAATTTTTGATAGCCTTGCACACAACAATGGGAACTAGATTAAAGTTCAGTTCTGTCTTCCATCCTTAGACAGATCGACAGACTGAAAGAGTCAATCAATAATTAGAAGATATATTATGAGCCTGCATCATGGACTGGGGAAGTAGCTAGAATGAGTACCTATCATTAGCCGAATTTACGTACAGTAACAGCTATCGCTCTAGCATACTAATGACTCTATTTGAAGCATTATATGAGCATAAATGTAGATCACCCCTATGCTGGAAAGCAGTAGGTGAAGCTACTATTTTGGGACCTCAGATGATTGCTGATACTGAAGAAAAAGTCACCAAGATCAGAGAAAGGCTACTTGCTGCTTAGTCAAGGGAGAAAAGCTATGTAGATACTCGATGCAGGCTATTAAAATTTATGGTGGGGGGCAAAGTGTTCTCACAAGTTTCCCCAATGAAGGGAGTAACTCGCTTTGGCATCAAAGGGAAAGCTAAGTCCCAGATGTATTTGTGACGATCAGGTATTTTATTTTATTTTTGTTTTAACCCTTCCCTATTTATGATGTAATTTATGAATATGGTGCTAGGAATTAATAATGTTAGTGAAATGCACAACATATATAGACATGACATCTAGGGGAACGTATAGTGTATATATGCATGTACTATGATCTTAGCACATTGGGTTGTATGGGACATCATTCACAAGCATGTTGGGACATGAGTATGAGTTGTACATTAGCAAGTTTCTATAGTTACACCGCTCATTATGGTATCGTTTATTGGGTATAGATTTAGAGATGTATGATTAATGCACCATTTTCAGGCACTATGATTATCTTCCACATCGCAAAGTATGTACGAGGTTCAACTTGCCTGGTCAAGTTGCGAGCGTCAAGGGGGCAGCGCCCTTTACGGGGGTGAAGGGGGGAGCACACTCGGAGAAATTTTTAATTTACTAAGTTGTATTAGCAGAAAAGCTAGTTGCAAACAATGATTGGGCTCTGCCTGTGCTCGGGCCCGACCCATTTTGACGATAGTGCTCTTAAGGGCAATAAAAGTGTGACTCATCTCATTCCTTCTTATTCATCTCATTTTCTGCATTCTTGACCTCTTCTTCCTCCTTTCTACCCGACCTCGATCTAGCCTTAAGCTTCCCTAAAAATCGCTTCAAATTGCCTTGAAGATCCTTGATTCATCTCAAGGAAGCTCGAAATCCTAAAGATTCGAGTCTAGGATTGCTATATTTGGGCAAAGTCACGATTGAGGTAAGTAGATGTCGCTTCTTCTCGATTTGGTGATGAAATATCATGTTAACATGATATAAGGTTGGTGGAAAGGTGCAATGTCCAACAACTTTGTGGTTTAGGGTGTAGGGTTCATAACAGTTTAAGGTTAACAGGGTTTATGAGGAATCTGCCATTAATGTGTGATTTTTGTGAAATAAACGACTTGTTTGCAGTTTTTACTTCATTAAAATGTGATGTTACTCGATTGGGTTGAAACGAGAGGATGAACTAGAGGTTCCCCTTTTGCACTTATCATGTGTTTGGTGACATGCATTTGTGACAATTGGTATATTGAATTTAAAGTAAATCATGTAAATTCTGTTGATGTTGTGTGTATAGTTCGTGACATTTATTCTTATTTCTTATGTATGATGTATTATTTAAGATTAGTGGATGTAAAAGGGTTGCTCATGACCTCTGATTGCATGAGGAGAGGGTTGTTCATGACCCTTGATTGACATAAGTAGATGATTGTTCGGGTTCTTTTCTTTATATGTGATTATATGTATACATTCTTGGGAGTGGGTGATGGACCCATATGTCTTGTATTAATCTTGACATGTGCATCCAAAATTTTACTTATTTTCACTTTGTGCTAACTACTATCTACTTACTGAGTCTATTTAGACTCACAAGGTTTGTTATTTTGCCTTTAAATCACAGGCCAAGTAAGGAGTGTCAAGGTGGGACAAGTGGAGGACCTAATCCTAGAGACTATTAGTTTATTATCTTTGATCACAGTTATTTTAGAATTTATGCTCTTTTTTGATATTAGCATATGCAGATAATTACTCAATCAGATTCAACTTTGATAAACATATTGTCTTTAGTATTTTGAACTCGATTACAATATATGTGAATAAATATATATGATCCTTTGGTTAGCTTGTTGTGTAAGTATAAATTTCAATGATTTTTCTACTATGTGGATGTCTCTATAATATGAAGATATAAGAGTATGAATGTAGAGTTGAATGTTACGTTTTAGAATGAAATTAAAATGCTTATGAATAAGAGGTCTTGTATTTTATACCATCCCTTATATATTACGGGGAGATGCTACCGAATTTTTCTTGGGTTGTATGGTACCCATTGATTAGCCATTGAGAATATCTAGGCAATGGGGCGTTACAATATTGGTCCTTATGAAATCCTGGAAAGGATAGGAAAGGTTGCATACCGCTTAGCACTTTCACCGGCATTAGCCAGAATACATGACGTGTTTCATGTATCTTCCTTACGAAAGTACAAGCTAGATCCTTCTCATGTTTTTCAACCACAACAAATAGTGATTGAAGAGAACCTTCAATATGAGGAATATCCCGTGTGTATCCTTGATAGCAAAATCAAGCAGTTTAGGAATAAGTCCATTTAGCTTGTGAAAGTGCTTTGAAGTAACCACAATGAAGACGAAGCTACCTAGGAGTTAGAATCAGAAATGCACAACAAATATCCACACCTTGGTTTAGCTTAAGTTTCGAGGATGGAACTTTTTATATGGTGAATAAAATGTAAACCCTCATTATTTTAAATTTTGATAATAATATAATACTTGTAAATCTGTAATGAAAGAACACAAAAAATATAATTATGTAAAATAATTTTTACAGCTATGTGTTTAACATCTCTACAAATGAAAATGTTTACATTATAAATGTGTATATAAAAAAACCGGAAATCAAGTAAAAGTGTGCAACTGAAATTTCAGATAAATGAAAAGTTCAAGATATATAATCTTTATCCCCCCCTTTAGTTATATATTGGTTGTTATCATAGTGGTAGAAATCAAAGACTTGGAAAATGAGATCCATGCTTCAAATCTCATTGACTAGCTCTGGGTTTTATTTTTATTTTTATTTTTATTACTATTTTTATATCAACACTTCTAGAACAGCAAACACATGACACAAAATTAATCTAGCAATTTTTACTATTTTTAAATCAACACTTCTAGAATAGCAAACACATGACACAAAATGAATCTAGCAATTTTCCTTTTGCATATGAAACTGTAATAGCCCAGGTCCAAATCCCACATCGAAAAGGAGAGAAAGTTCCTGGTAGTTTATAAGTGGCTTTTAAGTTTAATATGGCGTGACGTATTTTAAAGCCGTGCGGCTAAGCTGCCAGGCCAGAGCAGGCAATATCACACTGTGAAGTTCATAGCCCACAGGCCCAATGGACATTTTTCTGGGTCTGTGTGCTCTGTGTCAGGTCCAATGGTCGCTTTTCTGGGTCTGTGCGTGACAAATGGTATCAGAGCGGCTCCCCCTCCAGTAGATGTGGTTCGAATTGTTGAACCAGTGAAGGTCAGGGCTGCAGGCAGAAGCCCAGAGTTGTGTTGTGGTTCGGGGACGAACCAGGCGGAAGCTGGTGAGCTTGTAATAGCCCAGATTCGAATCCCACATCGAAAAGGGGAGAAAGTTCCTAATAGTTTATAAGTGGGTCTTAAGTTTAATATAATGTGATGCATTTTAAAGTCGTGCGACAATGTTGCAAGCCCAGAGCAGACAATATCATACTGTGAGGCCCATAGCCCACAGGCCCAATAGACATTTTCTGGGTCTGTGTGCTCTGTGTGTCGGGCCCAATGGTCACTTTTCTGGGTTTGTGCATGACAGAAACGTTGCCAGCAAAACATAACTCATCATTGCTAACAAGGTGAGTTGTCCACCTTGTTCACCCTATTTAAAAGCCACCAATGTCCAAACCATCTACGTTAAGGAAAATTTCTTTCAAGCAAAGAAACAAGTAACAAAGAACGGAAGAAAATAACTGTGAGGAAGATTTTAGTGGTCCACCAATATTATTGATCACTCCCATTATTGAGGTTAGTACATAATTTTTATTTCATTTATGATAATTTTATATAGATATGATGGCAATCCTAACCTTCTATAGATAATCAAGACGATCCAAATTGTTACAAAATTATCATAAATAAAATAAAAATTATATATTAACCTCAATAATGGGCTTGATCAGTAATATTGGTGGACTGCCAAAATTTTTCTCATAGTGATGTTCTTTCCTTCTTTGTTATTTGTTTCTTTGCTTGAAAGAAATTTTCCTTAATACAAATGGCTTGGACGTTGGTGGCTTTTAAATAAGGGGAACAAGGTGGGAAGCTCACCTTATTAGCAATGATGAGTTATGTTTTGCTAGCAACGTTTCAGATGTAAAGGAAAATTGCCAGATTGATTTTGTGCCATGTGTTTGCTGTTATAGAAGTTTTGATTTAAAGATGATGATGATAATAATAATAATAATAATAAAATCTAGAGCTAATTAATGAGATTTGAAGCATGGATCTCGTTTCTCAAGTCTTCAATTTCTACCACCATGATAACAACCAATATATAACTGATGGGAGGAATACATGTTACATATCTGGAACTTTTCATTTATCTCAAATTTCAACTGCACACCGTTACTTGATTTTTATTTTTTTCATATATACATTTATAATGTGAACACTTTTCATTTGTAGTGATGTTAAACACATAGTTGTAAATTTTTTTATACATAATTATATTTTATGTGTTCTTTCATTACACATTTACAAGTATTATATTATTGTCAAAATTTAAAATAACGAGGGTTTACATTCTACCCACCATATAAAAAGTTTAGTCATCGAAACTTAAGCTAAACCAAGGTATAGATATTTGTTGTGCAGTTCTGATTCTAAATCCCAACTAGCTTCGTCTTCATTATGATTACTCCAAAGCATTTTCGTGTGTATATATATATATATATATATATTTGATTCCAAAATTTATATGCATAAGTGTCTACCTTATGTTAGTACCTATGATTATTCTTCTCATTACTAAGGATTCTCGAGATTAGTTACCAGATGCCCTGGTAGCCTGTAATGACCATTTCACTAATGCGTTGACTTAGTCAGCGAGGTGTTATAGAATGTTAACAACTTAATCAATACATAAATCAAGTAATCCATTTTTATACCTTTATCCGACAAAGGTTATGAACATCTTTGATCTGCATGAAACTTAATTTTTTAACTAAATAATCACTTTAAATATAATGAGCGGAAACACCAAAATATTTTGGCGCAGTCGACACTGTTGAAGTATGCCTCATCTTCAAAACAGTTTAATCATTAAGAGTGAGGATATTAATTTATTATTATTATTCATATTTTTATTATTAACTTTTATCACGTCATCCAAAATTTCCATTTAATTTGTTTCCAGTCGTTTTACTTTCAATTATTTATTGAATTCTTATTTTCTTCCTTTTCTAGATTATATTATTTTCTCTCTTTTGCTCCTTTCTCGATTTGCCTAAACAGTCAAGAAAAGATAGAATTATATACAGAATGGTAAGGCCAGCTTCAATAGGTCTTGATTGGCCCCACATTTGCGGACATTGACATTGTTTTATGTTCAGGTATTTCGATATTGTCAATCATGTTTTGTCTTATGTCTTTTTTTTTTTTTTTTTAAAAAAAAATGGAGCATGATCGTTACCATGCGTGTATTCCCCCTGAGCGTCACCCTCTACCAACTACATAAAATGAATGAGTTCAATGTCAATCAAGCAAGTCACCAAATCCAAATACATATCAAAACCACAAGAAGTTTTTTGAATATCTACAAATGATTTCTTTCACGTCTATGTATTCCGAAAAGGTATTAAAAACATGGAGAGCTCAAATAAAAATCACAATGATTGCAAGCCGGGGCTTTCCTAACTTAGCATCCTTTTGGATCATTCCTCAACAACAGGGAGCGAGCTTGTTCTTCTTGAATTGACAAAGAACAACCAAGGCTACGCTAGAAACATCTAAATTGTTAGCTTTATGGAGAAGCCCATTTACTATCTAGAATTTTAACTTATTTAAGGAAAATTCTTCTTATATCCATAAATTCGGTCGTTATTTTTTTTTTCATACTTACAACATTTTAGAAATTTCCTTGACATCCACAATATTGCACTAGATGTTAATTACATGTGAAAATGTCATCTTTGCCCTCATATCATTTGTAAAAGAGATTCTAAATGTAATCCATGTTATATATTTTGTCTAAATTATAATAAAAATGGTGCAAGAATTTGTTTCATCTTTATTTACATAATGGAGTGGAGCAAAATCAGCATTTCTACGTACAGTTAACTTCAATTTTGGCTGAGAATAACGACATGGGCGTATGGAAAATTAGGAATAAAATATTGCGAGTGTCGATGGAATTTCTGAAATATCATGGGTATGAAAGAAATAATAGCCAAATGTTATGGATGTGAGGGAAATTTCTCGTTTTTTGTAATAAATACTTTTTACGTTCACGAACTTGAACCAATAACTTGTTTAAGGAGAAGTACTAGTTGACCCAACTAGTGTTGGTTTAATAACTTAATTTATAAATTCTAGTGAAATTTAAAAAATGAATTCAATAATACGGCTTTATCATAAAAGATCTATGCATTTACAATTAGGTCTAGAGTTTAAATTTCTAAAATTTTTTGAAAAACAAATTGAATCAATAAGTCTCTTTGGATTAGAAGGTTGGTAGTGGCTCAATACTTCCTGTAAGCATAAATGTTCTGGTTTTTAATTTTAAAGTATTTTTTTAAAGATAATCATTTATCATGTTTAACACATCTTTTTTATCATTTTACCACAACAATGTTTATTGCGGTCGTGCACATTGGTTGCAAATAAGAATAAAATTTTTGAATGCAAATAATATTTACTTTAGTTGCAAATGTTACATGCCACCAAAAGTAAATTTAGTTGCGAAAAATCTATTTGTAACATGGGTGGGGGTGGAGATACTTGGACTTCACACCTTCTACAGAAAGGTGTTTGGCATGATAATAAAAATTAAAATTTATTGTTATCAATTGTATAGTAAAATAATAAAATTATAGTTTAGTTTTATCAATTATATGAAAAATCATGTATGAAGAAATATAGAATAAAGAGTTTTTTTGGTTTTATCACTGGGCCAAATAATTCTCAAAAATAGGTCTAGCTTTTTTTAAGGAAAAAATTGGTCTAGCTGAAGCAAGCATGAAATTAGAACTTAAAGTTGAATGGGCCTTTCACATTTGGGTTTTCTATGAATGACACTACCCAACAAGTTAAAAGAAAAAATTTCTTCTTGTACCTGTTACATTTGATTATTATTCTTTTTATACTCACACCATTTTAAAAATTTCCTCGACACTCATGATATTTTATCCCTAATTCCTCAGACGCCCATGTCATCCCTCTCAGCTCAAATAGACATCATCTGCATGTGGAAATCTTCATTTCCCCATGCACCATCTAGAGAACAGTTTAATCATTTAACATGGGGATATTAATTTATTATTATTGTTCATATTCTTATTATTATCTTTTATCATATTATTCAAAATGTCCATTTAATTTGTTTCCATTCGTTTTACTTTCAATTATTTATCACATGAATTCTTATTTTCTTCCCTATCTTAGATTATATTATTTTCTCTCTTTCGCGCCTTTTTCAATATGGTTAAACTTTCAAGAAAAGATAGCTTTGTTCAAAAAAAAAAAAAAAAAAGGAAAAGAAAGAAAAGATAGAATTATATGCACAACAGTACGGCCAGCTTCAATAGGTCTTGATTGGCCCCACTTTTGGGGACCAAAGATATTATTTTATGTTCATCTAGTTCGATATTGTCAAACAAATTTTATTTTATTTTCTTTTTTCTAAAAATATTTAAAGCACTATCATCACCATGCGTTGTGCCATGTATTCCCCCCAGTGCCACCCTCCACCAACTACATAATGAATGAGGTCAATATCAATCAAGTCACCAAAGCCACATACATATCATATCCACATCAAGTTAGAAGGCGCATTTTAACTGTAAAATGATTTCTTCCACGTCTATATATGCTGAAATGGTGTTAAAAACATGTAGAGCTCAGATAAAAATCACAATGATTGCAAGCCCGGACTTTCCTAACTTAGCATCCTTTTGGATCATCCCCCAACAAAAAAGAGTTAGCTTCATCTTCATGAATTGCCAAAGAACAGCCAAAGCTATGCTAGAAACATCTATGGGGACGTTTGGAAAACACCAGTGATGTGAGAAGGGAAATGGTGGGAAGAGTATCTTTATCATATTTTTTAACGCATCGTTTAATAACTTAACAACTCTATTTTTTCAACTTTACCCATTTTAATTATTTTTCCTTCAAACTATCATATTATTTCAATTTTATCTATATCATTTCGTATCAATTGCATGATTTTTAAAATATCCTCTTTCTTAATCCCCGCATTATTCCATAATCCCATCCAAAATTATATTATCAAACTTGCCCGAATTTGTTAGCTTTCAAGAGAAGCCCATTTACGGCCCAAGATTTTAAAAACTTTTTTTTTTATATATACAATAACTATCAATTTCCGAAGTCGAGCCAGGTCGGGCCTAATAAAGGAAGTTCTCAGAATACTTATTTTCTTTCATATATAAAACTTGAACCTAAGGCCTTACTTAAGGAGAAGTTAGTTCTTTATCACTCAAACCGACAAGCGTTCACTTATTATCTTATTTTATAGTTTTTAGTGAAATAAAAGAATATGAATTCAATATTACGGTCTGGTCATAAAAGATCTATGCATTGACAATTAGGTCTAGAGTTTAAATTTCGAAATTTTTTTGAAAAGTATATTGAATCAATGAATCTCTTTGGATTTGAGGGTTAGTAATGACTCAATGCTTACCGTAAGAATAAAGACTCTATATTTACCCTTGATTTTTAATTTTAAAACATTTTTTAACATAACCGCTAATCATGATTTACCCATCTTCTTTTATTATTTTAAAATTTACCACAACCACGTTTATTGCGGCCGTGCACATTTTGGTCGCAAACAAGAATAAAATTTTTGACCGCAAATAATATTTACTTTATTTGCAAATGTTACACGCAGCCAAAATTAAATTTCGTTGCAAATATCTATTTGTAAAATGGTCGGTGAAAAATAAACTTTCACTTCACACCTGCCGAAGAAAGGTGTTAGGCACAATAATAAAAATTTATGAAAAAAAATCATATACGGAGAAATTTAGAATGGAGAGTTTTTTTTTTTTGGTTTTCTCCCTAGGCCAAATAATTCTAGAAAATAGGTCTGGCTTGAGCAAGCATGAAAATCGGAACCCAAATTTGAATGGGCCTTTCATATTGGGGTTTTTGTGAAACGGAGAACCCAATAAGTCAAACCCTGTCGCGAGTCGTGACCTACGATGGCATAAGGCCCGCTAGCGATTCCTCGCTCCTCATTGTATCGCCACGGCTGCTAGAACCCAACCGTTGCTCAGTTGGGCTTTCCTTTGGCTGGAATATCTTTTGATGACATATAAGCTTGGTAAGAGATTAAAATTTTTTTTAAAAAAAAGTGAAGAGAAAAAATGTACATATAAGATGATGGGGAGTTTCTATAT